>OY728132.1:2009478056-2010728056 GCA_963277665.1 Viscum album | reverse complement strand
CCCCTAATTATCCTGAAATCATAATCCCCTTAGATTGACCAATACAGATAAAGATACTATTAAAAAAACTATAAGAATTATATTTAGGTTAATTTAACAAATAAAACCCATCCTAGATTCCTTATGGTTCTTTTTAAAGGAGGGAGCCCAAAGAAGAACTACATATAATTTTAGATATTTTCTATGTTTCATTTCTTATTAAACCTCATCCAATTTTTATATTACCATATTAACAAGATGAATAAATACCTCTTATATATTTATATAATTTTTTAAAGAAATATATAACCAAATTTTATGTCTTGTCCATCCAATGAAAAATTAACACATCGCTCATGTGAGAATGTGGACTACCACCTCTATAATGAGGCATAATTTATTTTGTATATCATATTTACATAGATGAAAATAAATATATATTGGATGAATAGATTTATTATTTTTTATGTCATTATCATTCTATAATTTTGATATATTATTTTTTATTATTTAATTTTATCGATAGAAGGGGATACATCACTTGGGCGTACATATGAACTACCCTCTCCATAAAGTGATATAAATTATTTTTTGAAACCTATTTATATGAATGTATAAATATTGTATTTAAGAAAATACATTTCATTCTTATTATGTGATTAATAATAAATAAATTATTAAACCACGACCAAGGGGGATGAATAGTCATCATTAGACTGATACAGTCATAAAAAACTAATTTATAACTTTACTGTTCATTTTAATAAGCAATATATATTAAAATAATATATGGGTGTTATTAAGGGATGATAACTTGTATTTTATTTGTTAATATGTTTTTAATGATTTATAACAAATCCATGTCTATATATTTAGAGGTTTGATGATGTATAAGTCATGGAGGGTATTGATGTAAGAGGTTATGTGAAAATACCTATTATTTTCAAGATTGTTTACGATAAATTTAAATTAAGGAAAATTATATTATCAATTTAATTTCTTCCTGATATATATTGTTCCTTCACATTTATTAATGTAATTTTTAAGCATTACTAGAGGAAATATCATTGGTAGTTAGTGATATCAATAATTTCATTAAGAAAAACAAACATTATTTTATCATTGATTGGTGATTTTTTATCTATGAATGGGTTCCAGAAAATGAATTCATAAAGGTTCATTTCAATAATGAAATTATTATTTACAGTAATGTTTTGCAACTTTATACATTATTTTCACTATTTTAAATCTATCCTCTATTTTCTACGAGCAATGTAATTTTAGAAATCTCACCCAAAGTATAAAGGGAATATATAATTAAAAATTTTCCACATGAATGGAATTTCCTTATATAATCGAAATTATTTATTGTTAAATATTCATTAAAAGGTTCTATGGTCAATTTAATGTATATTTATTTTCTCAGTATTCTGGAAATATATATATTTTACGATACCCGAGGAAAATGATATATTCCTTTATTTTTAAAGAAATGATTATATTATAATTTAATGGAATTTATAATTAATGTCAACATACTATATTATTTATGATTCATTGGAGATATGATTTAATAATACATTAAATCTTAATTCTGTGAATATATTTTGATTAAGTGATGATGAAATGTTTTGCAACATTTTTTGTTTCTTCAATTTTTGATATAATGAATTATTGAATGTTTCTATAATATTATGGAACACATGTGTATAGTTTTTCTTTTGTGATGGGTGAGTATGTTAAAATACGCTAATGTATTTGATGAATATTGATATCTCATGATTTAATATGCACTTGAATTGGGATTAACCAAATTTTATAAAAGAATATGTCTGTTATGAATATTATTATACCCTATCAACTAAACTAGTATTAGTAATGATCCCTGAATAAGGAAATTATTTTATATAATTTGGTTTATTCCTTAAACCAAATTATTTTTATTATTTTATTTTTTCATGGATCATGATTTAATATTTATTATTTCGAACTCTTAAATATTGTTTCATTTAATATGCAAAATCTTATATCCCTTGTTAATGATTATTGAACATATGTGAGAGGGGTATGAAATTCATAATATTTGATAATGATATTTTACCTTTAAAATTATCTAATGATCACTTATAATCACTTTTTTATAACTACCGTGATTACCCATACTGATCATCAGAGTTCAAAATTACTTATTTTCCCTTTCCCATGGTTATGAAGAAAGGTTTTAATTATGCCGCATCTTATAATTGATCTTTATGTGAATAAATTTTTCAAATATGTTGAATATCCACTATGAAATAAGATTATTAATTGTATATTACCCAAATAAACAAAACTATTTTTTATAGGATGTGTATTGATTTGAGATATATTAAATATTCTACCAATATTATATAATATTAATGTATGTAATACAGGAGAAATCTAACATGATAAATTTTTTAATGTAACAAACATTACAAGAAACTATTTTAACATATATCTATCCCCAATAGTTGTTTGAGGAATGAAGATTATTCTAATTCACAATTGATATTACATAAGAAAAAAAAAATACGGAGAACCACATGAACTGCTCAATTGTTTTAATACACCATATATATAAGGAAATGATTCCCTTTTTTATCCTTTAATGATTCAACCTCCATTAATACATACATAATCAAACACTAACATTTCTTATCATATAAAAACAGTAGAACCACCAAGATTTGGGATTAAGTAAATAAAATATTTACCTGTAGTTGATATTACTAAAAATGTTACTCTATTAGAAAAAATTAATCTATATTGTATATTTGTTAAATATGGGATCTATATCTAGGAAAAAATAGTAGTAATATAAATATAACTCTCTAAACCAAAAAAATATTATTCCTCAAGAAATAAATAGAGAAAATAATCCATAATAAAGATAAAGGATTTTTTATTACCTTCTACTTATACCATACAAAATAACCCCAAAAACATGGTATAAATAATATTTTACTACATTTTTTAAGACTTTAAAATCCTACCTTCAAGTTGCACCCCCCATTAAAATTATAAAAACCTCTCAATATGGATATTAAAGATATTCTATATAATTGAATTAAGTTTGTAATCAATAATAAGTCACCTAGTAAATACTATGGGAAACATAAAATATAAAATTATCAAATATAATAAAATTACGATGAATTGTATAATCATAAATTAAAGTGGAACAACTTCAGAATCCTTGAATATAAATGTATCATAGTCCTATGTCAATATCTATAATGACCAAAATCGATTTCGTTTCAATTATCATTTTATATATTTTTTATGAAATATCTCTTCAGTTTATTTTTAGATGAATGGGTACTAAAGGGTTTTTGCATAATTTAGAGGATAAATGTGAAGGAGATACTAATATTTTGAATAAGAATACTGAGTTTCAGGAACCTCATGCTCGTTATCAATGTACCTGGTACCCTGATTTTTCCAATGATAAATGAATTTTTGATTGGGAAACAAGTTCCACTTGGACAAAAAAGTAATATCTAAATAAGGTTTATTAGTGATTTAGCCTAATTTACTGACATTTAATCCCATCTAATTATTTCTCCATCCTCTTCCTCCCTCACTAGGTACCCAAACACAATCATTGATCTTGGAGTATGTGATTGGTCATTATATATTAATTTTTATATGGATTTATTAATTAGTTAAATCTATTAGATTCATTTTAAATTAGAATACAAAAAGTATTTAATTTATAGAAGTTAATGTAATTGTAAGGTATATGTTACCAGATTCATTATACCCATGTGGCTATATTTTGTATCAAATTATACCATATTTTCTTTGACGATGACTGCCAATGGAATATAATGTCTATATATATGTATCTGAACATTTTATTTATATGTTTTTTCTTCTCTTCTTGTAATTCATTCTTTTATGATTTATAGAATTTTTTTATATTTCATATCTTGAAATGTATAATATCCCAAGATCTCTATACATAAATATTAAATATCATTACATGGACATTAAATACATTTCAAAATACATTCCTAAGGATAGTAAAGTTTGAGTTTTATTGGAGATAAGATAAACAATATTCTTATTATATTAAATACCTTTGAAAACACCCACAAAGATATTCCATATTAGTTGTATTAATAGAAATTCTCTACATAAACCAATTCATCATGACATGGGTAAGGAAACATAATAAATGGTGATCTCAAACAATCAATAAGAGTAATCATGGGAGATATCAATGGTCACATAAGTTAGTAAATAGTATAATGGTATGAGAATACTAGATTGACATTCGAAATCCAGACCCTACATGTTATAGAATAAAATCCAAAATCTTGGAATAATATTGATAGTTAATAAGAAATGGATCATATAGAAAATAAATTAACAATAACCATGAGAGAATAATATAGACCTAAGAATATGAACAATTTATAATTTAAACATTGTGAAATTTTATAAATATAAATAGGTTCAAACATTAATTTAACGACATAAAATATGGACCTCCCCTAACCCTATAGACATGAAATGAGGTCCACACATATCATTTTGGAATGAAAATAATTATATGCATAACCATATACACTTTAAACCATGTAACATTATGAACGAGGTTTCACAAACTGGTTCACCAAATTGATTCACTATATGACCCCAAGTGCACCTCCCCATACGACAGAGGCTGCTGACTAGAAGTGAGTGTCTAATATCTATCATGGGAATACAATACCTTCTTTTTCAGAGTAATAATATTTATAAAAATAAATAAATAATAAATAAAAATATTACTAAAACCACAAACATTCCAATATCACATAATGGAAAAAACTGGAAATACAATATCAGAACATATTAGTTGAAATTCCATAGTAGAGTACATGCCAAGTGTCAAAATTAAACTCTAAAATAAATACACTAACAAATCTTAAGTGGGATACAAAACACATCTAGATCCCTAATATATGATCCATCCAAACATACCCATATAACAAAGGTCATTTTCTCTCATCTTATCCTACAACCATGAAATCTATTTGAGTATCGACCATACAACCTGAGTACGGTGTGAGTACAACTCAGTAGGCCCCCACAAAATATGACTAAAAAAATATCCAATAAATTGTCACTGTACACAGTTTTGCAAAGAAATAATTGCAATTTATAAATAAACAGTAATCACATTATCAATCAATCATTATTTAACCACATAAACACCAGTATTCCAATAAACACACAAAAATAAATATGTGATTCAAATCATGACAGAGCCCAAAGTTTATTTATGGGATATTATATCCCAAAATCTCATTTTTATCATTATTTAAATCATAATTTACTGACCAATTTACCATTAACACAACACAACATTTAATTACCATGTTCCCATAATTTAATTGACATCTAAATGACTATGTTTCCATTCACACCTCATAGAATATAATGACTCTCTTCTAATTATTTATTTCACAATTAAATGACCTTTTTAGCATTCATAACATAACATACTACAATAACCATGTTCCCAATCTTTATTTCGCTATTAAATAGACATGTCAAAATTAACAACATATTATTATTTCAAGAATAAATTATCTACATCAAATTCCATAAATAATTCCGCATGTAGTGTATCAAATTAATTCCCTTTATTAATTAACCAATTAATTAATCATTTAAAAGACATTAATTAATTCATGCATTAATTAATCATTATCCCCAAACTAAAAATACAACATTTAATTTTGTAATTAATTATATTAGTCACAATCTTGATACTTCATAATTAATTCCATAATTAATTACCATAACTCTCAATTATAAACATATATTAATTAATTCCCTAATTAGTTATCTAAAATCCACATTCGTTATATCTTATAACGGTTCCAAAAATTAATTATCTCAAAATATATCATTACTGAAATCCACAAGTTCACATCTCTTAAATTGATTAATTCATAAAATTTATTAATTTATTTAGGGAAAAAATCATAATCATTTAATATAAATTCTATATTTAAAAACATTTAATGTAAATAAATACATTGGGATATGAATTATAGACCACCTACCTATATTAGTTTACGAGTGATTACCCAATAAAGATTCATAGTAATTTGGGTTATATAATAAAGTATAATGAGATCTGAATCTAAAACACAAAATCATCGTTGAACGAATATTGATATCTCATACCTGGATCTTGATGAATATTCTTGGATTATGATCCAAAAAAATGGCATATATCCAATCATTATATTAAATAAAAAACCATTCTAGAATAAGATAAAAAAATAAGAAGGATTGTGAAACCATGTGGGGTGACATCCTCTTTTCAAGAGGGGTGTAGATCTTTGATTCATGATTCAAATCACCAATAACGGAGGTTAGAAGAACTTGGATTTTTTATAGAAAAATCTAAAATCTTATAACAAATTCAGGGGTTAATGGGGTTTTATTTGGGGGTGTTTTGGAGTTTTGGGTGATTTAAAAACTAAATTGAAGGAGACATAAAATTTTTTGCACAATTTTATGTGTATGGGCACATTGTATCCCCAAAATGCACACCTAAATGGGTGGTTTATTATAGTTTTTCATTTTTTCTCATTAAATGTGACATAGTTTGAAAACCCATGTGTAAACATTAAAATCCCCACTTCTATGGGTTACACTTTTTGTTGGGCGAGGCTGCATGGTTTGGGAAAACCCTATATCAACCATTCACATGCATTTTCCTTTCTAATTTTCACATATTTTCACCCAAACACAACCCAAATAAAAAAAATATTTATATACACAAAGAAAAATATCACATAATTTTTTTCCCAAGGCTTCTCTATAAATGTTCAAGCGTTTACAATCTCCCCACCTTATAATAGATCATCCACAATCCTGACTCCCAAGAATTTATATTATTTAGATTGAAATGTTTTTTTCATGGAGCCCTCATATATTATTTTCCTTTCCATTATTTCTCATATATATTTTCATTCTACCATAATATATGAGGTATCAGGATAGCCTTTCCTTATAAAACCTTCTCAATGTGATCCAAATCTTGTTTTGGACTCCCCAAAATGTATCCATCTATCTCAAAATCAACATCATAAAACACAATCGCATGAGAAAGTTTGGGGTGAAACCACTAATGTTTTGAAACATGGAAAAGTGAACATAGAACTGTATATATATAGAAGACCCAATTGGTATGCCACCGACTTGATTCTCTTCACCACCTCTAATGGTCCAGTGAATCATGTCACATACATTACATATCACTATATCTAATGGTGAGCTAACCTAGGTGACACAAATAGGAATATTCAATCCATATATTTAATCTCAATGGGTCATCAACATTTATATTTTTTAAAATTTTTTGTATTCGGATCCACAAACATATTCTTCTGAATAAGTAAATCCTACTCCTATATCTCTTACATGATACATGGTCCCAACAACTCTGTCTCAACTACCTCAATATTTCATAAATTTCTATATTTATCTTATACCATAAAAGGAAACATATGGTTCCATTTTTATATATACCCAATATTTATTTTTAATGTATAACACAACTAGTGACAAGATCTTCTCCCAATACCCTTTGATTTCTGTAACACACACTTTCCACATATCTTTAAGAATCCATATAGTATGCTCTTACTAATCACAATTCTATGGGTGGAATGTTATACTCAACAAAACATGTGTAACAAGTTAGTTATGTAATACTTTCTAGATTCATGAAGTAAAATAAAATTCATAGTCTAAAACAATAGTCTATCTCACCCCATACAAATGAACTATCTCATAAACAAGCAGTTCTCCCATCTCCTAAACTGAGAAGGTTTCTCATATATACATGATATGAACAATCGTTGTTAAATGTTCAATAAAAACCAAAATTATTTCATTTTTTATGAGATTTATTTTTGATATCCATAAAAAAATCCATGGTTACATCATACCACATTCATTTTATAAGGGGTAATGGTTGTATATATCCACTAGTTGGTTGATACTCAACCTTCAAATGATGATAGGTGTAACATAGTGTGCTGGAGCTTATTATATTGTCCATTCCTGGCCACCAAAACTACCATTTTTGGTCATGGTAACTATTTTCCACATCTAGATATACCAACCATTTGGAGGCATGAAACTCACAAATCAACTCATCTCACATTCATCTTGGAACAGTAACCCAATTTCTAATATAGATGACCTCATCCTCATCAATTAACTAATCGAAATGTTACTCCCCACCATCAAGGTTTTCCCTCATAGTAAAACATTTCAAATCCTCATACTTCCTATTTCAAACCCATCTTATAAGACTATAGTTGAATGAAACTCATATGTTATCCATGTACTACTAAATCTTATGATCCAAAATGTGTGTCAAATCTAGTAAATATATCATCTTCCTCTTGTAACTAAACTCTCATACTACTTATGTCTGATTTTTCTATATCAAATAATCCTCTACATTGTTCCCCTTTACTTGCATATATGCTAGCTCAAAATCAAACAAATGTATAGACTCAACTAATATTTGTTCATGGAGATTAAATTAATACATTAAAAACATGTAACTTATTCTTTTTTTATCTTTGTACATATTAAAATTTTCATCCAATGGATAATGTCTCCAAAACATGGAATCATAATCCTCTGTATCCAACTCAATGTTCTGACTATGGTAGTTCTATTCATGTGGACTCAGTTGTCGAGACCCATATTCCTTATCCCAATCTCAATGCATCAATATGGATCCATTTCCAATTCAAGAATTGCCACAACACACTGTGTACTCCTCTCAAAGACTAGTTAGGATCATTATCATTTTGGATGTTATGTGCTTCTATATCTTTTAGAATTTATTCTCTCATGATTCTGACCAATATAACTTCATCTTCTTATTATTCATTCTTGATAGTGGTGCCTCCAATTTAAAAAATCCCTAGGTAAAACCTTTATAATATCCATATAACCCCTAAAAAATATATATATTGAACACGTTCATAGTATGATCACAAGAAATAATTGCCTAAAACATCTCTAGTTCTATAGACACACATTCCACTAAGACGATGTCACCCAAGAAGTGTACTTGATCAATAAAAAACTAACACTTTTATATCTTGGTGTATAGTCTATGATGTCTTAGTGCACTGAATATTGTATCAATATATTGGGCATGATCATCATGAGTCTTTATGTTCCACAAGATGTTTCCCACAAACCCTATATAAAACAGATCATGTTTTGGATAGATGATTTTGATCATCATGTCCAAAAACATATCTTCTGTGTTCATTAACCCAAATATCATTATGAAGAACTCATATAATACAAACATACATAAAAATCATTACTTTTATATCATAAGTCTGAAACATTATATGACGATACCCCAATATCATATTGAACATTGAGAAAAAAAAGATCCTCTTAACTGGTCAGATAGATCATCGATATACATGAGATGATATGAGTTATTCACTATGATCTGGTTGATCATTCGGTAATCATCAAACAATAATAATGTCTTTTACTCATTCATAGATTAGAGAATCAGTGAACCACTAGGTGACATACCTGGAAAGATAAATACCACACCGTCCATCTCCTCTAGATGAGAATTGAGATCTTGAAGCTCTATCGACACTATTCTATATATTGGAATAGAATATTTCTTCTTTCTCCATAATTAGCTCAATGGTGAAATAAACATATCTCTTAGGTGGAACCCTCAGGAAATATTTTAGAAAAAAACCATGAAAACTATCCACTACGGGTATAATGACATCTCTTTACACCTTTGTCACCCAGAAATAGTCTATAAATAGTAGTTGTGACCTCACCCAATTTTAGATTAATTGAGCATGCTTGGCCTAGCTGTATATCCCACACTCCATAGAGAATATATTTCTCACCATTATGAGATGTAAAATTCACTCTCTTATGGGGAAAATCTATGTGGGGTTAGATATAAATTCACCAGTATATACCCAAAATTAGGTCAAAGCCTAAAATTTCTAGGATGCACATATCTCATTGAATGGGGTACTCTCCAACCTCGACTGAAAAAACCCTTGCATAATAAAATGTCTCTCGACCATACTCACAATGGTGTATCAATCATCTACACCACACTCATGAACTCAACCTTCATATCAAATCATTTACAAGTCATGTAGAAAAAGAAGAATGAAAGGAACTGATATCAAATAAGGACTACAAAATGTAGAAGATACAAGAATTTTACATCTGAATATATATGGTCTCATCTCACTTTCTACAAGTGTAGGCTATAACACATACAACTATAATTCACCACTTCTTTATGATACCGCATGACTCCTCGAATCTGTACCACCGTTTTGGTATGGGAGCTCTTCCCCCGAAGCACCACATCTAGTGTCTCTATCACCGTGTCCTGTTTAGCTCTTGCTTGTATCCTAATATGGTGTAGGTAATCCCCTTCCTACACTTCAATTCATCATAAGTACACCCTCATTGTCCATCTAACGCTTGGTCCTAAAAAATATGTTTAAATGTCACATATTTCTGAAAGACCATAACTCTACTGGTGGTAGAGGTCACTATCATTAGAAGTGTCCCATCTTACATAATTGGTGACATATCACTCATGTGTGGTTATATTCAATTTATCCCTCTATTAGGGTACTATTTTTTCAATTTTCATGGCTTAAAATGTCATAGAAACCCTTCCTAATCTCAGAAGTCATATGTCATGATAATCTATATAGAACCTGATATCCCAAATTGGAATATTTCTTTAGGTTCCCCTAAATAATGGGTTCCAGATCCCCCTCCGTAGAAAACTGATTTAACCAGATAAGGTTATCATAGGCCTTAATCCCTCATTTTATTGTATCTTGAAAATTCCTATCCATAACTGTATATTACCATTCCAATGCTGGATTAATGAATTGAAAATATATGATGAGTACAAAATAGCACATCAATGACATATTCACATGAGTCTTCCTCATTAACCTGACTACTCTCTCTTTTCGAAGAGTCACTATAATGAAGTTCTCAAAGAATATCTCCAAAAATATCTTTTATAATATACCATAAGACTATCCAACCCATACATAAATGTCCCACTAGAGCTTTAACAATCCCCATATCATGTAAAAATCCATCTTGACCCTCTAATCTATATGAGTCACCAAGTGGTCGCATATAGTCTCTATAGAATCACCCTAGAACTCATGTATCCCAGTTATACCCTCCTTAGTAAGAGTTGGAGGGTACTACAACTGTTACTCCCTTGTCAGATCAACCATGCTATTCATGACCCATCTGGGGTCTCTTCACATGAATTTCATAAATCAAGAAAAGTTATCTTGAAAAATATCACAAGCATCCTCACCTAACACACTTATTTTCTCGAGTCTCACTACTGGTAGGTCATCTATATCCATGACATCTAATTGTAATCTCAACAAGCATAGTTGGAGAGTCATATCTCTCCCATGATATACATGTACCTTAGGACACATACCAAAACATTAACAAATTTTTAGAGAATTAAAATATGCCATAATAAGTTATTTTTCCGCACCATTCCACACATTCAAAGTTGATGTGTTTTCACTGCTATTATCCATTTTACTCCTTGGTCCTTGTTCACAAGGGAAATCACAATCTAATTGTTCATTTTTCTCATTTAAACATCGAATAATTTTCACCTTGCATATTTCTATATAATTTATTTATTTCATGTTAGGAACCATTTCCATTCCAATTTTTAAAATCCTGGAATAATAGTTAATGTCAATAACATACACATAATTTTTTTTTGTATGTGTGCCTAAAATGACGCATGTCATAATAATCGTGACTTCCTTGATTATATATGCAAACTCAATTCAAATTCCATTCCAAGAAATGATTCAAATATCATAACATCTCAACATCAATAATCACAATACACTACATGTTTTTCACCGAAGGTGAAATAATATCCCACTATAAAACCAAGTAGTAACAACAAAAATCCCCCCCTGGGTACTTGGGTTCTCCCACAAACATGGTTTAACTACTCTCTTACATGGGCTCATATCCAAGGACTAAAACTTACTATTACCTATTTTACCTTCTCAAAAACAATATAAAATAAAAATGAAAATAAAATATCAATGATACCCAATTTTAAATAATCTGACTGAGGTACCCCACAATGATTCCCAAAACTTTATCTACGATACCTTAAGGACAACTCTTCATACACCAAATGCAAATAACGTGTAGATATTATCTAATATAAGTCTTAAGAATACTATACAATAAATAATTAAAAAGAAATATAATAGTGAAAAGAAATATGACCATAACATATGATGACAATAACTAGAAATACCACATAAAAATTTCATAATAGATATGCTATACAAGATTACATTTCAAGTGTCAAAATAAAACTCAGTAATAATTATCCAAAAAACACCCATTTGGGTACAGAATAACATTATATTACCTTATCCATGCTCTATCCCAACTCGTCCATCTAATACGGGTCATGTACCCTTATATTGTCCAACGACCATGAAATCTATTTATGTACCAATCAGGAAGCCCATTTAGGAGATGAGTAAAAATATATAAGCAACCACCAATGACATCTAAGAGAATTTATTGTATTTGGAAAGTGAATTATGTTTTATAAAAAATTACAATGAAAATGTAAAAAATCATCACATTATTAATTAATCTTTCTTTAAAAGCAATATAACCCATGTTCCTATTGACACTCATACCTCAATACCTTCATCATTTCATGTTGTATCAAAAAACATTTCTGAGGGATATCATATATTAGAATTCCATTTCTACCATTATTAAATTCGTACTTCAATTCCCATGTTACCATTCATTCATCACACTATAGAATGACCATGTTCCCATTCATTAATTCAAAAATAAATTTATATGATAACATTCATACCTCACACAAAAAAATTTCCATGTGACCATTATTTATTTCATAACTAATATATTATTTTACTATTAATAACATCACACAAAATAATGAGCATGTTAAGGTTTCTTATTTCATAACATGATGACCAGGTTACCTGTCAAAACCCATAATCAATTAAAAAAATAAATTTTCATGTCGATTTCTAATACTAATTCTATAATAAGTTTCTCACATAAATCCCTTTAATTTATTACATAATTAATTAATCATGTTATACCCCTTATTTAATTCATCAGTTAATTAATCAATATACACAAACCTAAAATACCATAATTAATTAATGCATTAATAATATCACACATAATCTTAATACAACATAATAAATTACAAAAATAATTATCTTATATCTTAAATCTCAAAATTTCATAATAATTTGATAAATTAATTATCTCAACTAAACACTCTCAATATCTCGTATTTAATTTTATAATCTATTATCTCAAAATATATAATTTTTGAAATCATCAATTCCTCATATAATCAATTAATTAATTCTCCAAATTAATTAATTTAATAAAAAACACAATTTCTTAACATTTAATTTCAAATCTACAATTATATGCATATAATTTAGACAACGTAATTGAAATTTGAATTATAGAACAACTACCTAGATTGGTTTATAAGAGATATCCCAATGAAAATTCCCATAATATAAGTAACACAATGAAATAGACTGAGATTCATGTCTAATACCCTATATAATGATTAGAAAAATAATGATTTCTTAAATATAGATATAGACCTAAAATCCTTGATCTAGATAAAAAACTAGGTTTATATCAATTAAATATATGAATATAACTCTTTTATATAATAGGAAAAGATATGAATCATCCAAAGAAACTTTTTTATTTTCAAACACATTGAAAGGAAAAATTGAGAACCCACACAGATAACTAGTTCAAACACGAAAAGATAAAACTGAATTGTAAAAGATATGTATGAGCCAATTTGAATCAATATCTTTAAACAACATCCATGGGATAGAATTTACCTGAGTGTAAGTATCATCCTTTAAGAAGTATTTATAGTGATTCGCCTGGTAGACCCATGATTTCATGTATTACTCCTTTCTCATATTCCCCCTATTGAAACCTCTAACCAAAATGCGATCTTGCTTGTTAATTCAGTCGACTTGTTCCTTAGTTGTGTCTACCTGTAGCAATATTCCTATCATTTGGTCATCCTCTTCCTTTTTCGCCTTAATATTCATGGTGTCCTCCACTATTGCTTCACTCGAATGAGAATTAGAGGTCACATGAGGTAAAATTTATTTGAGTTTTGGGGGTTTGGGTAAGATAAAAACTAATTTTTGGGTGACAATAAATGTTGCCCATGGTTAGCTAGGCATGGATGCGTGGTTTGGGAAAACCATGTTCCAAGCATTCACTTCCCTTATCACTTCCAATTTTCCTTAAGTTTCACCCAAACTCACCACAAAGTATAAAAAAAATTAACCAACACAATGAAAATGTGTACCAGAAAATGAGTCTAATACATCTCTAAAAAAGTCTTGGGTTTTAAAAACCAGGTCCACACATAACCTTATAAAAAACTGCATCCAAACATAACATTAGAGATATTATTACCATGTCCATGAATAAATTTATAATCATAACATCAGTTTCATGCATACCATATTTACTCATTAGTTATCAATGTTTACTGAATGCATTAGAAGAATCCATATATCCCATAAACTACAAAAAAAATATGAATATGTGATCTAAAAAATACAGAAATATTCATCATATCAAATCCAAGTAAAATAAATTTAATTCATAATCTATTTATCATATCATAATCGTGGAAAATATTTAGTCTCAATGGATATTTCATCATTTAATCATTTCATATCTGGTGGAAAAAGAATTATTATCATAAAAAATTAATCATAATCCTAAACCAACAATTGAGTGAATAAGGATAGTTTAATCAGATTATAACTCTATAAAATCTCATGTAACATCACATGTTTTCATCTTATTCAGAAAATTATTTTGAAAATTCACATGGAAAATTATTGATTAAAATATCTTTTCCACTTTGAAATTAGATATTTAAAAGATAATGGCTTCTATAATTATAAATAAAACATTTACCTTCAAAAAATTCATTGAATAATCTAATGGAATCCTTAAATAATTTAACATCACCAGTGGAGGTAAATACGATTAATTTCGTACATGATGATATTAATATTACTTTGAAAATGTAAATAAAACAAAAATAAAATTATTTTTAGAAAAAAATATAATATTCCTTTTACAAAATTTAAAAATAAAAACATGGTTAAAAGTATACATACTCATTTATTGGATAATATTTCAAGACTTATCTTCCATAATTTATAAATACATAGATATAGAAAACAAATTCATTCAAATAAATAGAAAAATAATGTAAATTTCCTTGGTATAAACTCTTCTTGTGTATTTTGTACCGACCGATAAATAAAAATAATGTAAGGCATGTATTTTTTTAAATTGCTAGTGTAGAAGAAATTTTTTGATGATCTATTGAGGCATATCGTATTACTCAATCATCAGAAAATTATACATAAATTATCCTAATAAACAATGGGATTATAACATAAAACCATTACAACATGGGTAACATTTTAATCATCATAACCATGAATTAATTTATCATAGATAGAAATGTGTCCCAAAATTTTCATTGAATGAATCACAAACCATATACAAGGAATTTATATACACCATACAAAATAAATGATTGGTCAATATATCTTATATCCTGGGAAATAAAATTGAGATAGAAATCCCATACTATATTAGAAACATTAAAATAATATTACACATTGAATAAAAAAATAAAATGAAACAAAAAATATCATGAAATGATGGATTTTCAATATATAACATGTCAATGGAAAATTTATCTTATCAAAAAATAATGTTGTAAATATAGCATCTGTATCATAGAAATAAAAGAGATCCTTGAAATCCATTACATCAAGTCTCCAATTTCTTCATACACATTCGAAACTCATGTATAAAAAAATTAGGTTTATTTTAATTGAATTATTGAACCATATCCATATATACCATACCATATATTACATATTCATGACCTTTTCATACACATTAATTGATCATTCCATGTTAAAATCATGTTTTGGGTAATAACAACTTCATTTTTCATATATTTTTTGGTTTACTATTTTTTACCATTTTAATTTGATCACAATTCAATAATATAAAAATTATTATCCTATATATAAATATCAAATAAAATCATTATATTTTTTTCATCCATATTATATAAATATTGAAAAAGAATTACGGAGTTCATGGAGATGGTGGTACATTTGTTCAATGCATGATATATGAATTTTCTAAATAAATATAACACAAATTAGGTGAATAATATATGAAAATTTAAAATTATTTATTATTTCATATATATAATTTATATTCACAAATTCTTTCAATTATACCATCTATGTAAAAATAAAATGAAAAAAAACCACATATCTTTGTAGAGGTAGTTGTCCACACATACACACAAGTAATGTTATCATTTTTAAATAGATTAGAATGTAATAAAGTTGATGTGATGTAATAATTACACGCATATAAATATTTCCTAAATATAATAAATATACATTGTAACCATAAGTATCTCTATAAGAAACCATTTGTTATAGAAAATAAATTGCATAGTTTTGTGTCATGGTTTTCGATTATACACACGATCAACAATTTGTTTCACTTTAAATAGAGGAAGGGATTGATATATGATTTTAAATCCAAATAATAAAATAATATAATATGAGATATTTTTATTTTAATTATATAATCATAGTTTATGAAATTATTATGGTGGGGGAATAATAAATAAAACAAAAAATCTCAATTAAGAATGATGCATCTTGTTTAGATAACCTCTTTATGTGTGCACCAAATGCCTTATTAAGATGACTTCTTAGAAAAAATGGACACTAGGATATCCATATGTAATTAATGATTATTTATATACATGTTTTTGAAAATAAATATTTTTTGATGTGTGTCGAAGATAGAAGAGGGAGTTCCCTTTAGTAAGTGTAATATATGGCACCCTTGATTTATTCTTATACCATTCCTCGGATAATATTTGATGAATTACATAAAATTTTCCTTAAAATATTATATATAAATTTTATTAAAATCATCCACCAATAGCAATAAAATTAATTTGTTATGATTAAATCACATAGTGTGCATAGAATAGTTTTTAAGAGAAGCATATCTATTACTTTTAAAAGTTCTTAATTTCTAAATTTATAATTTATTGAAAAATGATGAATTTATTTTATACATGTGCAACGCATAAATTGTTATATTTTTATTATTCGTATTATTACAAACCATTCTAATTTATATGTGGAAAATATCACATTTAATAACATTATTTTCATATTATAACATGGTTCTTAGAAACTCAGGGTTGTGTGTAACTTATGATATCAATGAAATTAACTTTCATTGAGAACTATATTTTCTAAAATGATTTGGTTTTAAATTATACACCAATTGAAATTTATTTTTTAGTCAAAAATACACCACTCTTATATAAAAAATTGAGGATATATATTCCTTATCACATAATCATTTTCTCATGTAGCATCTTAAAATTGGTGGTTATTCTATAAATCATTATCCAAGTGACTGGTATTGTTTGGTAGCTATTTCTCTCCATGATCCAAAATATCCACTTCCTATTTCTTTTGAGAAAGAACATTTTTTAGTGTTAGGACCTATGATTTCAGTACATTTATGGTTTTAGTTGATTAATTCCCCTTTGGATATACATAGAACATGTTATGAACTTGATATAGGTTATATGGAAGCATCATGTTATAAACTTCCATACTGATATGATCAAGAATATAATATGGGAAAATATATCTAAAGATCAACATTTCCTTCCTTCCAAACCTTATTAACTTTTCCCAATGACATATTTTAATGAATAACTTGTCACCAACATGAAAATAATAATCTCACTTATGAGTTTAATAATAAATTTTTTATCAAACGTTTTCTTACCCAAGGTGATATTGAATAACTTTAAATTTCTCATCCATATATTTATTTATCTAAATTATGAATAACAACCTCTCTAAAACATCCACACATCCAGTGGTGATTTTATAAAACATTTCATAGTGATATTTAAAAGGATCCGTCTAAGTGATTTAGTAAAAACTATTATTGTAAAAAAATTCCACCAAATCATAATGTTGATCCCAACCACAATTAAAATATATATATCCACAACTTATAATTTATTCAAGGGTATTAATGGTCTTCTCAGAATAACCATAAATCTAAATGATTATATTTTATTGACATTCAACAATATGTCAATATCCTATAGAGTGTTTTTCTATAACATTGAGGTAAACCTCAAATCATGGCTAGATACTATATAGATTGGTACTCTATATAATCATCCCAATTATTTAATGAAAAATAAGTAAGAAAATAAACATAAAAAATATTTTTTAGCGGATATTAAATTAGTTACTTGATAAAGGGATCAACTATATACCATACAACATTGTGACATTTATGTATTTTGGGGAGCCTTGTGTTTGAATATATGGTGTTGTTTACCCATTACCATTCTATTACATGTGATGGTTGCAACATCTCTTTAGAATCATTCTGGCCAAAAATAACTTGATGGCATACCATGCACATGTAGACAATTATTTTTAGATTTATGATATAAAATGTGATTTCATTATTCCATAATATATGGAGAGACTGACAATGAACATATAAAGTTATTTCAAATTTCCCAAAAGGATGAAAAATTATATTTTTATAGGGATCATTAATATAAAATCAAACATAAAAATCTCAACACTAAGGGGAAGGATTAGTGTTCCATGATTATCATGACACACATCAGGTTTTTTTATTTCTTATTCTTTCCCATTATCATTTTTCCTTCGAGGTTGTTTTAAAATATAATCCTAATAAAAACATTAAAAAGGTAACTAATTCACATAATGCACAAATTCCATTCATTTTAACCACTAGACTGTGGGTGGTGAATTCTATTTAGCTCTATCTCTATTGATTTAATTTAACGTCCACTTCACATTAGTTTAAATTCATCATGTTGATGTATAAGCATCCCATTCTTGTAAGATCTTATTGTTCTTTTTGTCATCTACCTATGTGCTCCATCCCAAATATTTTGTTGGTATGAATTTAATGTTTTTTCTTACAACCACATGAAATATTTTTCGAATATCCATAAATCCCTATATTCCATTTCATATAAACATGATGTCTAGATGTGAAATATGATTTATTTCATTATAATGGTTTATAGAAATTTAAAAAATAGTATTCATCGTTATAGTAGAAGATTTTTTTTCGTAGGTGGGAGATCATTTAGTATTATATTAAATTCAATATAATCGTAGATCTTTTTGGTTTCATATATTGATATAAACCAAAGAACAATAACATGATCAACACGGATCCTAGTATGAAGTGCATAATCATAGAAAAAGATTACATGATTTTTAATTTATGATACCAACTTATCAATCTATGAAACATTTTTTTAACCAAGGTCATCAAATATTATCATCAATTTAAATTATTCATAATGGTTTCTTATGAAAATGTGAATTATCCTAAGCATATACCTTCATATTGTCAGACCATGTGTTTAGTAAGGAATGTTCTTATGCACCAGGTGAGGATTAATTCCATCCCAATACACCCTTTTAGTGTCATTATCCCTAGGTACAACTATAATAGATCCAAAAACACTTGTAGTATCTAGATAATAATATATTTCTAGTAAAAACCAATAAATTATTCCTTGAAAAAATGTTATTATTTTTCTATATACTTAAACATTTCTTATGAGTTTTTCCATAGTTATATGGCCCTACTCTTTCAATACAAATTTCTCATTCTACCTAATAACAACTATAATCAAATAGATTTTCCATAAATAAATATAAACTATCTTTATGTGAATATTTAATAAATTTCCCAATAAATTCTCTATGACCATAAATGATTATTTTATATGGAATCTAGATACAAAATCAACATAATTCATTAAATATATTTATCATCTATTAGATCTCCCATATTAGAAAACTTGGTATACTTACCCAACATAAAAATTTTCATCCTACACTTGGGAATGGAAATATGAGAAATGTTGATCTCAAATGCTCAGTTAAGTTACAAATAGAATATATTAATAGTAATATGAGAGTATAATAAGTAAAATAATATGAGAAATTGAGACAGAAAATCGACAATTTAACACTGGATAATATTAATAATAATCTTGAATCATGAAAGAAATAATTTTACTTGATAAGAAAGGAATCCTAAATAATGTCAATAAACATAATCCATGAGATCAGAACATAGACACAATAATGTTTCAAACATATGCTTATAACATTTTCAACATGTATAAATAGAAATATGGTCACACATTGTGTTATGGGTAGAAATAAGGGACCTCACATAACCATGTAAACATGAAATGAGGGCCACACGAAACCTTATTGATATGAAAACATGTTTAAGTATAACCTTCTGAAAATAAAACCATGTCCAATCATAACATTACATACATTAATAAATTAATGCACATAACATTACGTACATCCATTCTGGGTCTACAAATAAAATTTTAAACAATAAATTATGTTTACGTATAACATATTTACTCATGAGTTATCCAATTAATAATATTTCATCATTTCTACATATAATAACCCATTCAAAGTAATATGAATCAGACTCATTTTCTAATAAAAAACATAGAACTCATATAGAAAAAAGAATGGTATCACTAGATTATGTTCCAAATATATTAAAACTATCCTGAAATTATTTAATATTATAAGGAATATTATTCTAAAAACTATATTTGAAAATTTCATTATTTTTTTCAAAGGATATCACCTGAATTGGTCATCGAAAAAGAACATGAAATCAGTTTAATAATCTGATATAGATGTCTTTTAATCTATAGATTTTTAAGGTTTTCTATGAAAAACTAAAGAGGGTCAATGTTGTTTAAATATACTAGTGAAAGAAAAAATGATATTTGAAGAGAGAAGATGTACCACTTCCATTGAGAATGAAATCGCTAATAAACCTCAATGCAGGTATTTATTGGGGTCAATGCACTCAGTGTTCTTTGCTTCTGCATAAAGAAAAATACCCATGAAAAAATCCATAAAGGATCATGCATCATGGATCCCAGATTGTTCACTAAGGCTATGTTTTCTTCCATGGTCGCCCAAGGAAGGTGTATCCCACACAAGATTAATGTATTTGAACATTTCATGAGTAAAATATCCTTTGATCATTGAAATTTATTATTTTAATTATAATAACATCCAAAATATTAAATAAAACATTTTCCTTAAAGATAACCATCAAAACATATAAAACAATATTTAAATCACTGAGTGGTCATTGTTTAATTAGATAATGTTCATGTTATATGTTCTATAATGTAGATTCGTTTCCTATTTTTGGTAAAAGACAAAAGGGACTTGTTTAGAAAACATTTGAATATTATTCATAAATATTTCTAAAAAAACTAATACATGGATTATAATTTATTAAATAAATAAATTCAGATTATTAGGAATATTCCTTAAAAATAAAAAAACATATATGTGCAAGAAAATTTTTAATCGACTCAAGGGAGAAATAAAGTAGATTTTTATTTAAAATACTACTACAGCTTCATGGGTACATAATGAGTTTTGAATAAAATTAAATCATGTGTCTTATATAAATAATCAAATTAGAATGAAAAAAATATATTTTTTAGATTTATATTATAGAATATAGTAATTGTTACCTTACTCTAAAATAATTATGATATAAAATTATAATGTAACATAAAATCATTAACACCTTGATCACATTTAAATTGTAAGAACCATGAATGAAAGGAAATAATATAGATATTATTATCATATAATTTTTTTCTAAATAATTTTAAAATACATAAATGGGTAATATATATACCGAAAAAAGAAAAATGTAGGGAATATGGCATGTGTCCCATGGAAATAGATGTGAGACAACAATCACATACAATATTAGATACATTTGAATTGTATGTTTCATTAAATAATAAAAAAATTAAAAAATAAATATAATTAATTATTTAATATTGATGAATAAAAGATTCATAGTGGTATCATGTATACAATATAAAAAAAGAAGGGTTAATATAGTATATGTCATCCAAAAACAAATGTGAGACTGTAAATTTATTACCTCAAGTCTTTAATTTCATCACTCATGTTAAAGCTACTATTATGTTAAGTATATTTTTATTATAAATAAAGTAACAAAAAATTATCAAATATATCTTATCAAATATGACTTTTATATGAAATATTTGTTCTGAATTATAGAATATTACCTGTTAAAATCATCATTCTGGTAAAAAAAATTCATTTTTCATATATGTATTGGTTTTGTATTTTCAATAAATTTAAATTGATCATGGTTTCACCACATATAAAATTTTTACCATGATATAAATATCATATATATTTTTTTTATAAATATTCATATTTTTCAATAATAGTTAGTGACATGAATTAAATTACACAGTTCCTGGAATCTTTACGTCATAGGTATACATGAATCATGATTAAATATTCATAAAGGATTGAAAAAATAATAGAAAATTACATTTAACCTTAAAATAATATTTTTTTTCATTTATATAGTATGTTATTAGTAAATAAATTCGTATTACTGTATATGGTAAAAAAGTGAAAAAAATTGCATCCCAATATAAAGTCAGTAGCCCACATGTAGCCATGAGCGACGTTATAATATTATACTAGTTTGGAAGGTAGTAGTTTTGATGTGATATTATAACTACAAGAGTATGAATAAGTAATAAGTATCATAAATTTTTAAATTATATAAACATTATCTTATGTTAAAATAGGTGGGGATGAAAAATGAATTACATCATTTTGGGAGGTGGTTTTCAACAATACACTTGATCAATGGTTTTTTTCCAATTTGATGAAAGAAAATAATGACATTATTTTACAATAACAAAAAAATTCTTATTATATGGGATATATTGTTGTTATTATTTTGTTATATATTAATAATATTTGAAGGATGTGTAGGAATAAATGAATAACAAATGCATAGTTAAGAATGATACAACATCTTCAAGAAACCTCTTTAGGTTTGCTAAAATATCATTATTAATAGGATTTGAAAATAAAACCAATACATGTAGTTCATGTGGATTTAATTAAGAAAGGGAATTTGGTGGGGATTGGCTAACCAAAATTGCATTGGGAGTGTGATGATGATAGGAGAGGGGTGCCCTTTTTTAAGAGTAGGGGTGGACATGGGTGGGTTTTTTTTTAAAAGAAATAGGTATACTCATGTTTTTCATATTCCAAAAATCATAAATTAAAGGGTCATTGTCAAAACATATATGTGATAATGAAAAAATATTACTGAATTAATTGAATTGGACATGTTTTTAGTTCATGTTAGACCTTATCATTTTATTTTAACCCTCCGTAGGGACATTTTAACAACAAAATAATTATTTAATAAATATTTATTTTCACTATTAATTATGAATAAAATATTATGTTTCCAAAACAACCATTAATTAATAAAAATATCCTTATGTTTGATAGAATATACCACATGCAGCACCAATATTAATGGTCCATTATATATATTATTTTTAATATGACTATTATAAACTAGATATTGAATTTTATGGTATGAACATGACTAACTAAATTAAAAAATATGTATATAGAAGTATTGATTAAATTTTTCTGATAAATTCTAAGAATATAATCACTTGAATTTTAGGTCCTGTAATTTTATGCTTCAACGTACATTTTATTCAAAAATGGTTTCATTTTAAATTTAATGATTGAGACTTATAATTATTTTACATATCTTTTAGAAATTTTATATTTTAAAAAATAATATCCATTGTTAAATTAAGATATAAATACTATATTCGGGAAATATTTCTTGGATTTATTATAAAAGTATTTTGTTCAGTGAATAGTGAAAAATATTGTTTTTCATAACATCGTTTATTTTCTATAATTTTTTTAATTTAATATCTCTATTATTTTTTGGTTATATTTAAAATTACAAAATATATTATTTTCTTATAATTAAAATAATTAATTAAATTTTAATCCAACATATAACTGATTTTGTAATAAGTTTGTTTTAATGATTAATAATGAAATTCTATAAAACCTATTGTTATATTCCTAATGTTCCTCCATGTTAATTAATTATAATAACTACTAATAAATATATATTTACAATAAATTTATGTATAATATATCTAAATATATCAACTTTTCTATATATTATGATGATCTATATTCATATATTTAAGGTAATATCATTTATTACTTGAAAACAATCATTTCATGGAAAACAATTTTTAACACAATTTTTGGGTGTAATTAATAATAAATTCACTCATATAAAATATTTGAATTTCCATAAACTCATTCATGATTTTGAATTGTAATATTTAATGCTATATAATTATTTTAACATCAATTATTACCATAATGGTTACTAAGAAGAGTAAAACTTATTTTATATGATTAAGGTTAAAACAGGGTTTTGTACATTGCGTACATTTTTGCTCAAAATGAATTATGACCAAACATGGAATTTGTAATTGATAAAATTTATGATATATTAAAAATAACTGGGTAAAAATTATCGAAAATGTCAAATTTAATTTTATACATTACGGTAAAATTAAATATTTTTTAAAAAATAATAACCATGGTAAAAAATGGTTAAAGTATGTAAAATTCTATTAGATAGATTAAAATGTTTAAAAAATGTGTATTTTTTTGTGTTGGAGGTGTAATTTGACCTTACAATCAGTAAATTCAATTATGTAAAAATTATTGAGTCACATGGGGTGATATTAACTTATGGTTATTCAATTGTTTTGGGTATTTATATAAAATGAACTCCTCAATTATAAAATGGCACTACCTCCCCAATAAAATTCATAACTCCCAATTCATTTTTCCTGACCAACACCAACTAACATAACTCTTTAAAATCGTTATACTGATTATATAACTATTATTGTTCCCATATAACTAACCTAAAGTTCATTAGTGAGAAATACAAATGAGGTTTCTATAAGGGATGTAAATCGTCTTCACTAAGGCCCTTCTTTTTATATCATCCTTTTCTACCATGAGTTTTTTATTTACAATTTAAATATAACAACACTAGTATATCACATTAAATTTGATCTTATTATTTTGATGGAATAATATTTATCCATATTCATTTCAATGAAATGGTATAAAAATCTGTTGCTCTTGTTTTTTAAGGAGTACACCCCATGAAAAGATGTAATTTGTTTCCATCACCAATCATGTGTACACACAACCTACCATCTTTATAATATGATGTGATTCATTTTTCATATCCCACATCAATGAATAATTTATAAAATTTATAAAGATAATAATCATGATATTTATAAGATTAATATAATTCTGTCGATGATGGATCTATAACCCATTCAAAGTAACCAAAACATCCATGATAAAACAATTATTTGAATAAGAAGTTGTTAACACCAAAAAAACAATTGTAATAATGAACTATTATCAAAAATTGGATTATAATATATTATAAAAAGATAATATAAAATATTATAAAAACTAACATGGTAATTATATAATTAAATATCATTTTTGAAATAGTTATAATAGAGGATAAATCACATTCAGCTACCAGGAAACAGTTAGTATATAACATTATCTCAATTTTCCTTCACAAAAATTATTCAGAAATTTATTTTATATAGGGTACATGATGAACCTTTTGAAAGTAATGAAAATAGTCTTTTATACCTCAATCAATGTTTAGATTCAATTTGATTTATATTATTCAATGTTATTTAAAATGAAATTTACCACGTGGTAATTGCTTTGAAACTACATTACATTTCTTTGGGCTATATTAATTCATCATTATATTTTTAAATTCAACAATTATGAGTCTATTGATTTTTTTATTTTTTAATGATTAATTTAAAATTAATTTTACAATATTTAAATTTTATTCACTTAATCCGTTTATAGAATAGTTTTTACTACAATGATATGATCATTATTTGATTTTCATCTCAATTTTCCTAATATTAAGACATATTAGGTATTATGAACATATTTGTTTATGTGAGGTGTATCTGTTTACCATTTGATGTGTTATATAATTAATATCTTGATCTTATTAGTATAAAATTTATATATATATATATATATATATATATATATTTCAAGGGGTATATAACTCAAATAATCCAAAATTATACATGTTTGTTTCTCAAATATAATTTTTCTCCAGATTGATTGTACCTAAATATCCACCTAAAAAAATTATCTAATAATTTTAGGATAAAACCCCTTAATTTTATCATCTTTTTAATTATGTTTTTATTAAAATTCAAATTTATCACACATTTTTTCTTAAAAACATAGAGAAAAATATTTTATGATAAATCCTTCTTAATTTCTCTCTTTAGTGAAATAAATTTTTCAACTTACATTATTTATTAAAATAATCAACAATGTTTATAAAATACGTATATTATTGAATTATATCATTTTACAATTGATTATATTTTTAAAAAATGCGTTAAATTACGTATTCCTATTTTTACCAAAAAATTATATATTCAAACATTTCAAAATAACTGTGAAATGAATATTTAAATTAACACAATTGGGATAAATAAAATTTCCTACCATTATTACCACACAATTATTTGAATTTTCTTTCACAATTAAAAAATGATCATTTCAATGAAATTAGTTTTCCTTATTTTCTAGAAACATTTAGTTCAAAAAAGTAATTTCCAATGTGAAAACTATATTTTCAACAAAATATTTTTATTGATTATTTTAAAATAGTTATATTAATAAATAAAAAACCATTTACTTCAATTGTAAAACAATAAGGATATGTTGTAATGATACATTCCATATTCTTTATAAGGATGGTTTTTGATCAGTTTGAACAATGAATGTGATAGTATTCAGTATTATGGTTAATTTAATATATTTTTATTTTCAATTAAAACTTTTACATTCATGTGATTATTTCACATTATATTTACCCTAAATATCCATATTATTTATCATGGATATTATTTTTTCATAAAAAATTTATCATTTCTACACAAATTTTCTCCCCTCAAAATTTATTTCATTTGATTGGTAAATAATTATAATTCTATATTCTATACTCTATACAAATATTTATTGATAATAAATATTCTTCCTTAATTAAATCAATCATTTTATATTTGAAGAATGAATTTTATGTATTGTGATGGAAGGTATGAAAAATTATATAGCCCCACTATTCATTGACATGTCTCATGAGATATGTCTTATGATATAATTAAATGATTTTTATACCAACATTTCAATTAAATATTCTTAGTGAAACATCATTCTTGTATAGTTGTCATGATGATGGAGATCATGGGATCCAATATTTAGTATTTCATTAATTGATAATGTAGTTATAATTATCCATGGAATTATTTCACTAATATTATCCTTGGATTACTTTTATACACAAGTTTTCGATTACATTGGATGTTTTTTTAGTTATTTTCATTTCTATATTGATTATGAATTATATAATTATTATATTTAGGTTATTGATTAAATTATATATATATTGTTATTAACCTTAATATATATATTATTCATTATATATTTATGACATATTTGGATGTATGTAACCCTTACTGAGAATTTGAGCACGAAAATATTTTATTTCCCTTCTTGAGGATATGATAAATGACTTTTTGAATGAAATAAATGATGAACAAAATTTATAATCAGTAGTTTTGTAATTTATGTATTCAAATTTAATATAAGACTCTAGTTTTTATCCAGTTTATAGAGACTACTAAAATATTTGGTCCTTTTGAATTTTATCACCTGAATATTATTCCAATTAAGTAAAAGAACAACTAAAACTAACTTACTATTGTCATGTTTGTCACATATGGTATCAGATAATGTTTATCAGAAACCATGGTAACTATTTTTAGGGAAAAGATATTATTGAAAAAATAATATTGGTGGATATCGAATATATGTATAGAATAAAATCCAAATGTATTTATAAGGAATATAATATATGGATTTACTTGAAATAAATCCATATCTAGATGAAATCAATAGAGTTTGTTCTAGAATAGTTTTACATAGGCATAATAAATCTAAAAATAATTAATTGGTAACTTTATCGATCATTACCTGGGCCTTGACCAAAGGTCATACTACACACTAGGTTTGAAACACATGGGTGAGGGTATCATTAGGATAATTAACATTTTAATTGTAAACTATCATGAATAATTGGAATATATGTTGAAAATTAAAGACCTAGTTTAAAAAAACAATGTGTTAGATTAGGTTTTATAATTTAAAAATCCTATAAAAGACTGTATTGTTTTATCAATATACGTTCTGGTTTTATTTAATTATTAGATCCTAATGAAATCATGATATCATTGAATATTATGGGAAATATAGTAATTCTGATCAAAAAATAGGATGAAGATTATAGTGAAATGTATCCAGGATATTCCTAATCATTTATCATGATTTGTGATTAATCTCCAAGACATTAACAAGAACTCTCAATCCCAAATAATGATAATGATAGAGTTTTCTAAGAGCCCGAGCAGTGGAGACTATATTCTAATGAAGGCACAATTTCATTCATTTAAAAAAGTAGAAACCAAAAACTAAAACAATGTATCAACAGAATAAGATAATGTTGTATGTATACAAAATAATGACTTAGAGAAATTAAATTCCATGAAAGTGTGGGGATATCCATGGAGAGAAATAAATTTCATCCCAGTGATCTATTTATTGATCATTCTTTTTAATAAGTGGAATCTGGGAATTATCTGATTTATTGAACTATATTAAATCATAACTCTAAGAAGAAGTAAAATCCTAGAAATATCTAAATGATTTGACGTATTTATGTATTTTGATTCAATAATTATTTTATAAAAGTATTTTAATAAAAGGTTATTTGTTTATAATAATCCGGAAACTCTTGATGGTTGTGTCTATGTTTTTTTTACATATATGCCATTAAATAGGTTTAACAATAGAGATATGGATACCATTATGGGTTTATAAATTGAAGATCAATCAAATGTTATATATTTTATACACTATGTTTGATGTTTTATGTGATGGATAATATATCATTATTAAGAGTATTTTGGGAGATATTAATGGAAATAAAACTCATTTATTTATTATGTATTATATTAAACATTATATTTGGGGACAATTCATTTAAAATATTTTGGAAAAATATTAAAAATATTGCTACCTTTAAGGTTTATCTTATCTTTCTTGTTGTATAAATTGCATTTCAATAAAATTTTGGAACAGTGTTCAAATGATATTAATAATTTTTGTATAACAGGACAACCATCATGTTGGGTAATAACATGTCTCATTTATAAAGGTCGCGACTAATGAACCAAAAAATGAAGGGCAAAAGGCATGATACACATAACAATGAAATATATGTTTTCATAGTTATTATGATAATGTTTTTATAGTATTTGATTAATTGAAAAATATTATGATTATATTTGGGTGTTAATATAGAGGTTTAAAGATTAATATATATTTTTGGATAACTTGTGCAGACAATTTTTTATTTTTTAAATATTTTTAAATTTAAATACTGAATTTTCACACTTTTATGGATATTGTGATAAATTGAATTTTAATTTTAGTGATATGGAAAAAAATATTTATATTGGATATCCATTCCTTAGATTAATATCTGAAGTTTAAATTGATAAAATCACAACCAATTGATGAAATTGTTCTTATGAAATTGAAATATATTAATATGTATATTTCAAAATATTAATATATAGTAAAATAATTCATCATCTTTAGGAAATAAAACTTCAAATAAAAAATTTATCATATTTCTGTTATATTTGATGAATTAATGGTAATTTAACTCAACAAAAATTTATAGTTTTATTATTGTAGGAATTCTCTAAAACATTCAATTTCCTATAATCAATGGTCTATATAAGTCTCAATAGTTTTTATTATTTAAATCCAGGTCCATATTTTCACATACAACCAATTTTATCATATGTATAATCCTTGTAATTTATCTTTCCAAATGTCCAGCTTATTTCCCTTTCATTATTTTATAATGAAGTTTTATGAACCCTTTATAAAATTTGTGTTTTTAATGATTATATTTTAAAATTTAAAAACCATAATTTACGATGGAATTTCAAAAATGTGAAATTGAAATTTAATGATGTTTTAGAGAATGAAACATCCCTGGATTTATAAAAAATTATATTCTATTTGATTTCAAATACAGAAGGCAACACCGAGCTTAAATGAAATGTGAAATGTACTGTTTAAATATAAAAATGATAACTTGGCCATTGAATTAGTGTGTATAAAAAGATATAAATGAAATATGAAATATATATACATAATAGGTCACAATAAATTCAAATTTATTTATTAATTTTTAGTAAATAATTACTCAAATTTTTAGTAACATCATTTTATGAGTCAAAAATCAAATTCATAAAAATAGTTTTATTTATGATTTTATGTTTGGGAATTTTAATCATCGCATTCCACTTTTCAAAATTCTATTTTATAAATATAATAATATTTTTAAAATTATTATAACTATATTATATGTTACTATAAAATTTTCGTATTTTTTGATAAGAAATGTTTGTTAGTGAGTTGTGAAAAAACCTTTTTATCTAAACAGACATTTATTTTCAATAAATTATGTCATTTAAATATTAAAAATTATTTTACAATCATTCCAACTAAAAAATCTATTATTCCATAATATTTAATCTTATTACATACATTGGATCATCTTTATATCATATTTTTTATGTTTATTTTTAGGCATAAACTACATTTCTCTAGAAACTATTTTTAAATGAATAACGTTCCCCAATTTTAATTTAATAAAATAACCACTAATCAAGAATGATTGAAATCAAATTTATCTATTATATATATAACTATGTGAATTTAAATCCATATATTTATGATCACTAATCATATATTAAATGTAATATCATCATATGCTTGAAAAATTATTTTCTTAAGAAACAGTTTTATGATACTATTTAGGGGGGTTTTAATAAAATTATACCAATTATGTGAATTTAATTTCATAAAATGGACTCCCAATTTTGAATAAAATTATTTATCATTATTTAATAAAATCAAAATTATATTTTTTTGCATTACATGTTCTTGGGTAAGAATTTATTTTACCTTACCTGTGGAATTATTATCTTATTAGATTACTTTAATAAAATTAATAAATGTGTCCTAATTGACTAATAAGTTTTGTTTTATTTTAGTGTTTAGAAATAAATTTCCTAGGTTAAAAAATAATTATAATAGTGAAATATGAAGTGGTAAAAATATATAAACGAAGAGGAAAAGTTAAAAAAAATTAATGTTAAATTTTTCCATTATGGAGGTATGTATCAAACATTCATTCATAAAACTCATTTATTTGTAAATTTGATTTCTTCAATTAGTGAGAGTTACATCCCACTATTGAATAGTTTAGAGTATTTACAAAACTGTAACTCATCCTCAATTAAAAAATAGAACTCCCTCCCCTCACTTAATAACACCTATAAACCAATTATTCTCAACCAAAAGATACAAATATTTCAACCTAAAATTCATAGATGCACTCTAAATAAACATTTCATCCAAAATGACTAATAGGGTCCATAATAAGTTGTTTAAATGATATTTCTCTTAGAAGTTGTAATGGTGTTCACTATGTGCCGTTATATTACATCTAATTTGTCCACATTAATTTGTGTATTAACAATTAAAATACAATAACACCTATATTAACCATGTATGTAGTTGTTATTTTGATTATTACATAGTTTTTAAACATATCATTCTCGATAAAATGTGGAATAATATCGTTTCTCGAGTGTATAGTGTACTACTACCATTATAACCGATGTTATTTTTTCCATAACCGAGTCACATGTATTGTAATAATCATTTATGAAATAAATATATATCCTAAATATTATAGGATATAAATTATAGAATAATAATTCAATATAAAATTTATTATTCTTTCCCCATTAAGGGAATGATATTGTCTATCATGTGTATATAGGTCTACCATCTGAATGAAGTGATGATATTCATTTTCCTTGCCTAAAATTCATGAATGATTTTAAGAATGAATAAAATGAATAAATATGATATTTATAAACATAATATAATTATAAATATCATTTATTTATATCCTATTTAGAACAACTGGAGAATTCATGGAAAATATTCCAAAAAAACCATGTTGTTAACACATCATTCAGTGGTAATAATGAAATACTATAAAAAATAGGTGGTAAAATGTTATAAAAAATTATATATATTATTATAAAAATGATAAATTGATAAAATTATTTATCCCATTATATAACTGGTTATGGTATATTCAAATAAATTGAAATGTGAGGTAAGTTACATTGTCTCAATTTCCCTTCATTGTGCCATCTTAAAATGTTTCCACAACTAATTTGATATAGTGAATAAACTAACCCATATATGTGTCTAATCATGAATCATTGATATTTAAACCTAAATTAAATCTCAATTTGAATTATTTTATCGAATGACCATTGAATTTAATGATACCAGGTGGTAATTGTTTAATATGTTTATCTCTTTTCATTCGATAAAATTATTTGTTAATTATATTTAATATTATAATATTTTGTGTTTTGTGGATTTTGGTTTTTTTATCTTGTATTTATTCTTTTTATAAATTGATATGAATCTATTAAACATAATAAATTCATTGATTAACTCTAACTTCTGATATTTGTAGAATATTTAATCTAAATTTCCACTCTATTGAGTCATATTGGGTATTATTCCCCTATTTAATTATATGTAGTGTGTCCACTAACCCATTGATATATATATATCATTATTATATTAATATTCATGGTATTAAATGTTTCATTTGATTATATTTCATTTATGTTGTTAAGACTCAAATGTTAATAAAGTGGTAAGGCTTTATTATTCAATTACATTTTAATCGATATTATTTATGATCGAATTTCCACTGAATGAAATTATTTTTTCATATAATAATAAAACCTATAAATTATATTTTTCTCTGGTTCTTCATGGTGTTATTAAGTGAATCAACCATGTCAATTTCCCTCTTAATTAAATTGATTTATATTTTTTTACTGAAAACCATGAATTTATTACTCTCTTTGGTCAGAAATTATTTTTATTCAAAATCATTGTCTCTTGAAAACATTATCCAGAATTTCTTATATATTTTGTTATTATTTTTAAAATTATTTTTTTATAATTTATTGGATTATTTGAAAAGTTTATAAAATTAACTTTCTTTTCATTATCCAAACAATTTACTTTTAGACATCTCTTACAAAAATGTGAGAGGAATATTTATTTTAACTTACTGACCATGAAAAAAACATCCAACCAACAATATGACACATTGCAATGAATCTTCGTTAAAATATTTACATGTTCCTTTTAGAATACAATTTTTTTCATAACATTCTATAATATTTGAGGCATTAAAATTATATTTCAAATTTAAAATTGTATTTTTATCATGAATTATTTAATGATATTTTTGTTTTATTTTTATTCATCAACAGCAACATCCCTTTAGTTTACATATAAATCAATTCGGATATGTTTTGATATCCCCAACAGTATTATTTTTTTGGATGGTTTATAATATTTTCGACCTGGGAATGTGTTTAAAGTTTCATTGTTGATTAATTTTATATCCATTTACATTCCCTTAAAATGTAAACATTCATGTGATCTTTAAAAATTACATTTCCCTTAAATATTCATATTATCTATCGTTGAAAATATAACATATTAAATTATTTATAATTTCAATATGTGGTCAATTAAATTTAATGTTTTTTGATAGACTGATAAAATATAAATAAATCCATATTATTTAGCCAATATTAATTTTTGTTAATAAGTAATATCTTTCATAAATTTAATTGGTCCTTAAATATATGTTGAATGAATTTGAAATTCAATTATAGGTGGAGAGTGGAATTATATGAACCCCCAATGAATCAACACGTCACACATGATAGATCAATACAATGTCTTTTAATTAATTTTTGGTGTATACATACCAATTAATTAAACTATCTTTATAAAAGTTCATGATCATATATATATCATGATTTATATGATAAAAATGTAAACTACTAATTATTTTATACCTTGAGAATTTTTTTATTATTTTACAAGATATTGTTACACTAATATTATCCATTAATTATTTTTCTCCCTAGTTACTGAAAAATGTCATTTTTGTGTTATTTATATTATCAAACTAATTATAACTTATCTAATAGTGATATTAATGTTATTGATTAAATTGAATACTTGATATTTTTTTAAAATGATATATTGATTATTATTTTTTCAATGATGATTTATTTTATTGTACATAACCTTTATTGGGAATTTGAGATCACCCTTATTTTGTTTCCCTTTCCGAGAATGTGAACTAAAGATCATTGAATAGATTCAAGAATTGAAGAATATTTACTTTCAGAATTTTTAAATGTATGTATTAAAATGTAATTTATGCCTCTTTTTTGTGTCTATTTTTAAAAAAATACTAAACTATGCAGTCCTTTGGTAAGTGATATCTTTTACCTTACGCCAATGTAATAAAATAACTATCAACTCTTGGTTAACGGGGTCTGGGTCATTACAAATATGGCCTTTTTATATAATGTTAATTACATTGATTCAAAATATGGAATCTATTTTTTCAAATTCACTGTAATGAATTAGAAGAAATTATTTTACAATTAAACCAATATACACAATGGAAAATGGTTTTCTATTAAAAAATGTTTTTTAAGGGTAAAATTTTTTAAATAAAATTTTAAAATAAAATTGATTCCAATTACTGTAATTTGGTTAATTATAATAAAATATAACTATTTTTAATTTAAAAACAATCATGAAACAAAGTTGTACTTTAATATTCTTTTAATTAAATTATATTTTTCAATAAAAATTAGTATTTTTCAGTATTCATTATAAAATGAATCTTTTTCAAGAATAAAAAAAAAATATACTCTAAGATAATATTTAACTTATGAATTAAATAATAAATATACATTTTTAAATTACATTTTATCTAAGTGGAATATTTTAAATATAATATTATAAACTCAAAATTATACAAAATAATTTTTTATAAAAATAATTTTTTGTAGCGACTTGACCCTAGTAAGCCCGTAGACGATATCTACTACCATTACATTGGAATGATTTCTAGAAATCAAGTCTTGATGGCATAAAATTATAGTCTCTTTTTAAATCAAGATTACACACATAAAACAAATTTTACATTTACAAATACAAAATGAAACATAATACCAAAAAAAGTTAATAAACTATAACCATGAAAACACATTCAAAGATCTCTTCTTCTAACCTATAAAAAATAAACAAATTAAGGGTGAGATTAAATTCAAGGTAAGCTTTGTATAGTGTAATTAATAATTAATCAATGAGATTTAATAATCATATGAAGATAAATAACTAACAACACATGACCTACAAATATCAAGATAAGGATTAATCAACATGTCATGCTAGGTAACTAAATCACATATCATTTAATAAAAAAACTGCAAATTAAAAATATTCTATAGATAATATCAAAGAAATAAATTTCTTTGAGAAAAGTGATATCTAAGTTTCCAATAACTTAAAATAATAATTTTTGTATGTTATCTTTCCCAATACCATGATACCTTTACCATAAATATCCATTCTCAAAGATGTTTAATTCTATGGGTCGGAAGTCGTCTCTCATTCCTGGAAACAAAATTAATGGATTTTTCACTAAATTATTTCATCCCAAGACACAACATATTCATTGAGGGGACCTTATTAATTGATACCGTACCCGTGTATTTCATTTCCAAATAATTCCACATATATTGAATAATCTATTAATATTATTAAATAAAGTTCCTTATCAAATATCTATATTGAGTCCAACATTTAATTTTATCAATGTTTAATGATGAAAGAAAACACCACATGTAAATATCATATAGAGATTATGAAAAGATAATGTCAATCATACAAGAATATCAATATCAAAATGATATACAATTTTTAGTTAAAATTTACTTTAAGGAAGCGACTGTTTTGACAGATTGTTAACAATAATAAAAAAAAGTGATATTGCAAAGATAATTTTTACCACTATCTAATTTCAAGTCAAACCCCATAAGATGAGATATTTCATATTGAAACATTAAATTCCATTACATTTTTGTTAATCATGATATAAAATTACATAAGGGAAGTATATACATGACATTTAATTGAATTTTTGTACAATAACAAAATAATATTAATAGAATGTAAATTTTGATGAAATTCCAAACCTCGCATTTCATTTTGGGTGAACGTCAATTTAAATATTTATTAATTGTTTAAAAAAATAAAAAATTATACCACAACAAAAATAATATTTATATTATCAAATATTAACTTCTTATAATATCGTGTTGCCTATTTTTTAACAATCATTCATGATTTTAACTATTTCAGAGGTCAATTGGCAAGTTTTTCAAGTGTGTTGTGACTTGTTACTCACTTATTTTATTAATTAGACAAAGATGTAATAATCTATATAATATAAACAATGATTTAATTATTATTAATATTCATTATATATTAATTTAGATTAATCTATAAAATTTGGGGATCAGAAATTAATTTCACCATTCTTGGAGACGGTAGGTCATACATAAGCATTAGCAATAATAGAATTTCCATCTAATTTTGAAATAATGAAAATTAAAGGATATATTTATATTTAATAAATTCAATATCATATTTATTATCCATGTTTTATCTCTTTGAGTAGGAAGTAGTCCACACATCCATAAATGATGTTATTAGATTCCCATAAAATAGAAATCATTACGTCATTTGTAATATTAAAATTTATAGAAGTATAATTTAATTTTAAATATAATATATATTATATAAAAATTAAAAATCTACCATTATTATATACTTGTAATATTGTAATGGCTGAACAAATGACATCAATTCATGATGTGGTAGTCTGAAATACACACAAATGAATGTTGCATATACAATTTCATTGATGTGTTAGATATTTTAGGTTTAAATCATACAATAAAAACATCTAATTATAATTGATATATTTGGATTATTATATAATAATAATATAAAAATAATTTAAGGGTGGATAATTAAATTAAACAAAAGCGATGCTTGAATAATGTTACCTTTTATTCGGTTACTTGTTATAATATGTACCAAAAAACACCCGTGTATATATATTTTTTCATAAATCGAGTCTTATAGTAATATACAGGGATTTTTTGATAATAATTGGGTAGGGTTTGGATGGGAAAAATGGATTTATAGGTTTTAATAAATTATAGGAGTGAATTCCAATTCATAGTGGAGGAGTAATGGTATTCTTGTAAATTTTTTAAAGAGGGAATTCCACCAACATTGTTTCAATGTATAAGGGAAAAAATAGTAATAAAAATTAGTGAAAAGAGATTATATGGTATAAAAATGAATATATATTCGATTTTGGTCATGTTTATTTTTCATTTTGGCTCTTACGATTTAGGATTATTCCCTTGTTAAGAAAAACATTCCCTTAATTGTTTTAATTAATTTTAATCACCATCACTAATTTTCTTTTAAAAAATCATGATGACCATATTGTACATTATGAATTATTCTTTTTCTAAATAAGGATCCAATTTTACAAATTCCAATCCCATAAGTAGTATAAATTAATATAAAATTATTTGTATAGACGGGCTGAAAATACATATTTTAATATAAAAATGGTCAAATGTTTGAGAGGTTTTTATATTCAATTTCATGGTGAAAATGATTATAATGATCATAAGTATATTTATTTATGTATAGTTTTTATAATTTTACTTTAAAACCAATTTTCAATATATTATTACTATATTCATTATTGTGATGAAATGTCAGTTTTCCATTAAAATTAGGTATTTTCACTATTCCTAGAAAAAGGATGCTTCTCAAAAAAATAGTAGAAAATCAAAAAAATATAATTTTAATGTTTATATTTTAAAAAAGAGATTTATAAATAATCATAATATTTATATTTGATTAAAAAGATATATTTAAAATGGTGCATCATTAAAAGGTGAAAAAACTAATTTAATAAAAATATATCATTTTCTACGTAAAATTAGACTTGTTATTATCTTATGCTTCTAAAATATATTAGATTAATGTCTCAAAAATTATTTAATATATAATACATATATTTAAATATTTCTATTCTGTAATAATGGATGATTTTATTTATTAGCATAAAATACCTTTGTGAGCATAAAAATTGTATTTATGAAAAAATTCTCCATATATTAAATGGGTTCTTATATTCATTAATAATAAATTTGTAACCATTGAATTCAACCATATATTTTCATAAGATAGTTAATACTATTCATAAGACCCAACACGATTTTAAAGTTAATCATTATTATATTAAATAATAATATTTTGATAATATGTTGTTGTTTGTTAAATCTCAATCATACATATAATATAAATTATTGAACAAAGTCATAATTGCATAGAATGAAAACTACTCTATATTATGTTCATTACAAGATATAGAATATATTCATTTAAAATACTAAATATATCCTAAATTCACAGGATGTTATATTTCTTCCTATTCTTGTTTTTTTCATGTCACATAATATATTAAAAAGAAATTTCTTAATTTATATTTTCAAGGTGTAAAATTCTCCTCGTATTAATTAAATTGGATCCTTAAATTAAAAAATGATCTTAGCAGTCACGAGATTGATATTTGAAAACACTTTTTTTTGGAAAATTCATGTAGTAAAATGGGTTTATAATACTACTAATTAACAATATGGAAATGAAAAATGTAAAGGTAACCAAAATACTAGGATATTGAATCGGTGATCAATTATTAAATCATTAAAAAGGGAAAACAATATATCTATAAAGTTACAATAAATAACGATATATAATACTTTCATGTGAATGTTTTCTATCACAATTCCATAAATGATTGGTCTAAATAGAAGTCATTAATATACTAAAAAATGATTATAATAGATCAAAATTTTTTTACAGACTATTTTCTTACAGTTGAGGAATTCATTCACTCTATAAGAATATGAGTTAATTAAATTACATGATACATCTCTATATGCACTATATTATCAATTTTTAATTTCATTAACAATTTTTTCAATTATTTTTAGAATTTGTTCCATTATATTTTGATGTAATACAATAATTTCTAAAAAATCATCCCATGTTTAACTTAAACCATTTCATAAATGATTGTCTTTATTAACCATTCCAACTATTATGATAAATAAACTATAATTAGTTCCAAGTATATCTATAATATATAATTTTCATTATCCATGTCAGTAAATACATTATAGAAGAGTCATTATATTATTCCGTGAATATATTAAGGCTTATCATTCCTTCAACCTTATATTTTTTAAAAAAAATTACTTGTGACCACATGACTTTTATTGGTACCATTCAATGTATGATATAAAATATTTGATGAAAAATTTATATAGTAAAATATTTATATATATATTTTTTAATTCATAAAATGATGAAATAGTTAGAAAAATACATTAACATTAAATTTTTTAAATTAAAATACACTAGAACATTGACCATTCAACTTAAGTTATGTTAGAAACATTTTATTGTACATGATCCATTAGCTTCTTATTATATACATTCACTTGATGCATCAATCATTAATTTTTATAATCCCAAATATCATTATAGTTTTATCATTTAATAGAAATTTTTCATTATTTTATTTTCATTTTTCCAGTAGTGACAATATTCTCCACTCTAATAACAAATTCCCAATCGATTCTAGAATTTACTAGGGTGATTTATTCCATAGTTATCAGATGTGGAAAACCCTTCATTTCCTTCTTCACATAATTTTTTATTTGATCTTAATTTCTATTATTCTCCTTCATACCATTGAACACATAGTATTTTGATAATTAATTATCTTTATTGAGAGCACAAAAAAATATTTCATCATTTAAATAACACAACTAAGAAACCAGCACCCTTTGAGGATTTGGCATAATAATTTCAAATATGTTGTCAATATTTCACTCCACACAACATAAGAAATATATATTATACCTTTATAACTTTTTATATGTAGTTTCACACTATGAGACACTTTTTTCATTCATTTTTCTTTACAATTATGAGTTTTATCATCATCTCAGTTTTCTCCTTAAATGGGAAATACTTTTCAAGGATTGCACCCTTAAAAATATTTCATTCTATGAATTCTATTTCATTATCCTTTCCATTATTCAGAATCAATACCCACCATTTATCAACATCTTCATTGAAATGATACATTTTATGTGTAACCATATTGTTTTTACCACATTCCAATTCTAAGAATATAATATCTAAAAACATAATACATTCCCCAGCCACCATTAGGCTAGTAGTCCCATTAAATGATTGTGGCCACTTTTTCTGAAAGAGATAAAACATCAAAGAATCTTGTTGTGGAACAAGATTCTCTATATGAGAATTGTTATTTGTTGTTTCCCAATTTATCATCCCTAATATTTCCATTAACTACTAAGTTCCAATACAAGCAATATTGGCCTAATCTGTAGGGAATCCTCTACATTGTCAAATAGTTTTCATTCCATTATTCCTTTTGGGATACACTTAAAAATATTTGAATATACTATATTCCATCATAAAATTATGAATGATATTATAAAATACCAATAATAGTTATATACTTATCAAAAATTGAAAAAAATACATTACAAATCTGATGAAAATAAAATGGTTTTTTTAGGGATATTTTATTTCTATATCCATCATAATAGTTTGTAAAGAAATTTTTGATTATCCTAATCATATCCCTAATAAGTTTCAAATGGTTGAGTAGGATGTCCAATTATCATATACTAGGTTAGGTTCATATCATACATGACACACCTTTTTGTCATTTTCACACATTTTTAATTCTATTCTATGACTATATCCTCTTGTAGTATCCATACTGGAATTTATTTCTAGGAAGAAAAATCAAAATCAGTACTATAAAAATTTCTAGGATATTCTAATATACTTATCGTTAGAGATTAAATTATGGAGATGATCCCTAATAAATGTTTTATATATCCAGTTTCCATGATTTCTAATAAAAATAATTTGATATCCACAATAGAGACCTGGCATTAGTAAGTGTGATGCATGTGTCTACTACCACAATATTGGAATGGTTATAGGGAATAATATCCTTAATGATCAAACATTTATTTCTTTTGGAAAACAGTATTTCATATTTCAACCCCATTTTACCTTGGGAACTTTAAATAAAATTATAATATATAACAAAAAAGAAAAAACTATATTCATGATAACTATTTCAATGATCTTGTCTTCATATGATTTGGTAAATAAAAATAATAAGTGTGAGATCAAATGGTTATTTAAGTTATAAAATGTGGAATAAATAATATATCATGGGGAATAAATCAACATGGGAAGGTGAATAACTAATCACACATTCCATAAAAATGTTCATACATGAAATATTCTATATGTCATCCTTGGTAACTAAATCACATTCCATTTAATCAAAAAAGCGGGAAAGAAAATGAATCATTACATAATGTCAAATAAATAATATCATGGGTAATAATAAGAAGTAAATTCTTAAAAAAGAAATTATTATTTAATGGATGTCATGTTTTATATTAACTTAATAACATTACCATCATGATAAATTCTTGGAACATTTTAAATATTTAGTTAGAACCCCATCAATAATGCGTGGAAATAAACTCGACTGGTTTTTTGACAATGGATTTCATCCCATGAGATTATTGATTCATCGAGGGGATTAGATTATCATGTTCCAAAACCTTATATTTCATTCCCAAATCATTCCTTATGTTTTGAATAATCAATTTAATTTTATAAAAATGGTGATTATCAAATATCGGTATTGAGTCCATGATACGGATTTATCAATATTTCCCTAGTAAATAAAATAACATTTATAGTAAAAACATTAGGTAAACATAATATATGGATTATAAAATTATCATATACATCATAGAATAATATATATATCATAAATAAATATTCAGTGAAAAATTATTATGATAATTAGATTTTTTGTGAGAATGTTAACATCCACAAAAGAAAGTGATATTACAAAGATAATTTTTACCACTATGCAATTTTTATGTCAAAACAACTTGTACATGATAGTTCAAATAGAATCTTAAAATATCATTCTATATGAGTGAGTCGTGATATTAAATGAAAAATAGAATATATATAAACCACATTTAAGTAAATTTTTGTATGATAATAAATAAGTCTCAATGGAATCTAAATTGATACAAGATTTATTGCCTTTTAATTACAATAGGATGAACATACATTAAAATAATGTATATAGGTTATAAAAATGTTAATAACATATAGTAAAACCATAATTATATTTTTATTAACATATATTATCTTATTAAAATATATTATTACCCATGTGTTAATAATCTCTCATTATTTTAACTATTTAGAGTGTTAGTTGCCTAGTTTTTCGAGTAAATATTCACTTGATACTTGTTGTTACTATTAATTAAAACATTATTTAATAAACAGTGAATTTTAAAAATTATTTAAATATAATATAAATTTATTTTATATTAATTTATAATAATCAATTAAATTATTCAATAGGAAATGAAAAGCATTGTTCATGGGTAGGGTAGTTTGTATGTACGGAGGAAGAGCACTTACATTTGATTGTCGTATTAAAATAATGAAAGTAAAATGATATATATGTAAATCATAATTATATCATAATATTTATTTAATATATGTCAATTTTTTTATTAATTTCATCTTTTATACAATCCATTTATATAATGAAAATTTAATGTTTCTATTGGGATGTGGGAGTCCACACGTCCAATAACGATGTTATTATATTCCCAGAAAATGGAAACAATAAAAGTGTGTCTCATATAATAATAATAATAATAATAATAAATAAATTAGAAATATCATAAAAATTATATTAATAATATAAATAATTAAATATTAAATCTTTTAAGGGTGCAAACGAATGAACAAAGGTCATCGTTTCATGAGATAATAAACATCTGTAGACATGAAAGATTTTGGTGTATCCCATTTGATGGATCTTTGTGATAGTGTAGGTCAAAATGTTATCATAAAAAATGTATTTATATTTAATATAATTATATTATTATATAATACTTATATAAAAATAATTTAATGGGTGAAGAAGTAAATGAAACTAAATTGATCGGTGGAAGAATGATACCTATTATTTGGGTAAATGATTTTATTTTATACCAAAATACATCTTTGGTTGGAGTAAATGATAAATATATGGTTATAAGATTATGTTATGGATTTTTTGAGATCATTTTATTTAATTATTGCGGAACCAAATGTATTGAGAGTTCTAAATAAAATGGGAGGGGTGAGTACCTTTTTATACAGGAGAAGGAATGACATTCTTGTAGATTTTTGAATCAAGGAATTCCACCAACATTTTTCCACACCATGTGAATCCAATAATGAATTTTCTTGAATCATAGATATTATATGGAATAGATATATCTATAGAAAGGATTTTGGTCATGATTATAGGTTGTTTTTTCCATCTTGATTTAGATTTATTTTATTGTTAAGATTTTATGTCATAATTATTATAAACAATTTTAATCACATTCACTATTTTTTTTTTGTTTAAAAAATATGTTAATCATATTATTAATTATAAATATTGATTCTTAATAATATTGAATCTATTTTTTAAAATTTAAATCATTGAAGAGGATAAAAATTAATTTAAAATTAATACCATAAACAAAGTGTCAAGCAGATTTTTAATGAAAACATTTTTACTAGTTTTTGATGCCTTAATATGCTATGTCATTTTTAACATGATTAAAATGACATAAATTAGGATTAATTGAGGTAAAATGGATATAATTTTACATTAAAACAATTAAATTTATAATTTATAATTATAAATTATTGATCCAAAAAGTTAGTTTTCAATTACAATCCAGTATTTTTCATTACTAATAAAAAAATTAAAACATCTCAGAAATATATGAAAAATTCATTCAACCCTAGTATTTAAATTAATGTTTAAAAAATGTAGTTTATATTGAAATATAAAATTTATTATATCCTAAAAAGTGATATTTAAAATAAGTTCACCATTAAAAGGTGAACAAACTTCCTTTATAAAAATATTGTTTTTATGAGAAAAATTAGTCTTGTTAATATCTTATGCTTTTAAAATTTATTTGATGACTATAAAATATGTTTCATTGAGTATATAAAATTTATTAAATTAATATCATTCACTAATAATATATATTTTAATTTATTAGCATAAAATACAGTTGTGAGAAAAAAATATTCTTATGAAAACAATCCCATTATATTTAATCGATTCTTATACTCATTTCTTATAAGATTGTAATAAATGAGTAAAAAATATCTCAATATGTTTTTGAATATTATTAATAATGAAACTTCCTATCCTAAGTGACACACACTATTACCAGATTCGATCTCTCACATGACCTCAGGCATGCCTCCCCGTATGCCAGAGGCTGCTGACTAGTAGTGAGGGTCGATTATTGATCATGGGGAGATTATACCCACTTTTATACAAGTAAGAAAATAGAAAAAATAAATAGATAAAATATATTAATCATATATAACCAGATCAATACCAATTACTAAGAATAAAAAACATAAAATACATAATTTAACTTAAAAGGGAATGTTTTTAAGCCATCATAAGTGTCCAAGTGTGTAGAAATGAATCTGAAAGTAAAGACACTAACAACTCCCACTCAGGTCCTGAATCATGTCTGGTTCCCTACTCTAATATCAATCACAAATCATCAATCTAACATAGTTCCTTTTCCCTTAACCTATCAAAAAATCATTAATGTTTATTCAGAGACCAATCAAGCAGCTATCGTAGATTGTTAGTACTACTCAGTTTTCCACTAACAATGTTGAATAAAACAATCAAGTCAAACTATGTATGTAGTTATATATATAACAAACCATAGTGCATAAATAACTAGTTATCACATTATCATTTATTCTTTAATTAATTTTATAAACTAGAGGGTTCTCGTGGATACCCATACCTCAACATTAACTTCATCTCCTACCGGATCATGATGCATTCTCGAGTTAATAACATATCTTAGTATTTGGTTCGACTTGTGTTGTAGGTCAATGTATTCAAAGGTGATATGATATCTTAGGAGATAATTTCACCCATGTTGGAGTTCTAATTATTCTCATGTGAGGACATATCACAAACTACCAGTTTAACAATTTATATATCACAAAAAATGACCATTATACCATTCAATTAATTGCACAATTTGTAGGATTGTGTTATTATCTGACATTCACACATGAATGACTATGTTACGATTCATTTAATCACAAAATTTTAATGAGTATGTTACCATCACAATATTTATCCAAATGAGAATATTATGATTCATCATTTATTATTACATAATTGAATGATCATATTGGCATTCATAATATTTGGTCAAATGAGAATGTTACCATTACCCATTTAATTTTAAATATTTTAATGAGCTTGTTACTATTCATAATATTTTTCTGAATAATCGTGTCACAATTCACCATATAAAAATACATAATTGAATCAGAATGTTACTAGTTATAATGGTTAGTTGAATGAGCATCTTACCATTAAGAATTTAATAATAAAAAATAGAAGGATAATGTAACCATTCATAATAGTTGGCCGAATGAGAATGTTTCAAATCACCATTTAATAATAAAAATAACATGTATCTAATTTATCAAGGGAATTCATCATTTACTACATTATCACATAATGAACACAATAATATCAAGATGTATTAATCATAAAAAACCTTTTACCCCAATACCCCATTAATATACTTATTAATTAATTAATGAGCTCATTTGTATTTCTAATTCAATAATTAGTCTTCTCAGAAACCAATCTAATTAACTCCAAAATTAATACAACTCATCAATCTTTTTAATTGACCCAACCATTAATTAAAAACTTATAGTCTCAAGTTAATTCAATAAATAACAAATCACAATAATAATATTAATTAATTTGACAATTATTTAAGCACATCAAATACATTAACTAATTCAAATATTTATTAATTATTTAAATTTTATTACTAAATTAAATAATTAACCAAACACAAAAATTATGTCACTAATTCAACAATTATTTTATCACATAAATAGCATTACTTAATTTACCCAGTTAAATTATCTTGTCAGTCCAATTAATTAAAAATGAAATTAATTAATCAATATCCCAGACTAAAACTCCAATAATTAATCCAAAAATTAATTATATCACTCCTGATCTAAATAACTAATAATTAATTCAACAATTAATTATCTCAAATCATCATTCTCAGTATCACATATTTAATGCCATAATAAATTGACTCAAACAAATAATTCAATATCATATAATGAATTCTATAATTAATTATCTTAAATTTACCAATCAATATCACATGATCAATTCAAATATTATACATCTCCAATAAAAAACTCAATATTACATGATTAATTGGTCAATTAAATATCTGAAAATTTCAAATAATTATCCCAACAATCATTGTTAATTAATTCACCAATTACTTCAACTAATTCACTCAATTTTTTCATCGCAACAATCATTGTTAACTAATTCACCAATTTATTAATCTAACTCCCTAAATTTTATTAAACCAATAACCACTATTATGTAATTCAATAATTAATTAATCCGAAACAATTTACATTAATAAATTCTACAATTAATAAACTCATAAAAACAGTTTAATTTGTTCCCTAATTAATTGTCCACACCAAATCCATTAATTATTTCACAATCAATTAATCCCATCCAATATCTTAAATTTTTTTTACAATGAAATTTCCCATGCCACATTCCATTAATTAATTAATAATAAATTAATATTATTCAATCCCTTTAACTATTTCACCAAATTTTTTGTTTGTGGCATATTCAATTAATTAACTAAAAATTGATCAATTCCTGTATTTAATTAAAAAATTGAATAATATATTTACTTACATTAATTAATTAATAAATCAATTAATCCATTAATTAAATTAAAAAATTAAATAATCACATTTCATATATTAATTAATTCTTCAATTACTTAATTCAAACCCATAATTTAAAAATCCCACAAATTAATCCATCAATTAATTATTCCATCTTAATCAAATCCATGACCCCATTAAATTCTTTAATTCACTATTATATCTTAAACAATTAAATAACCCTAATTAATTCATAAATTAATTGTTCTATCTTCATTAATTTAATAATCATAAAATTATCTAACAATTAAATCTACTATTAATTATCCCCATTTTAAAACTTCAATGTAATAATAATAATTCCATTCATTAATTATTCAATTTTAACAATATCTATCTATCTACTACTAATCCAACAATTTATTGTCCAAATCAAAATTTCATAATCTCATAATTAATTTACAAATTAATTATTTATGATCTAAAATTTCAATATCTTAATTTTTATTCCCCTTATTTAATTAATTCACCAGATTAATTAATTTATTCAAGAACAAATTACTAATCATATTTTAGAAATTATACAATCACATACACATAATTGTAATGAAGACTATAAGAATATAATATTTTACCTCCTCCAAGAAGAAAGGTGAAAAAAATTGCTAATGGATATTCCTAATGTGATTGTAAGCAATAAAGATTTCATCGAGGAATAAAATTTAGATCTGACTCCTCAAAATTGCTTGAATCAGTGACAAATTCCCTAATTCTATGATAGAAATCAGCTACTGGATTCCTATAAAAAATATCCATATAATCTAAAATCAATATATCTATAATAATATTAATAAATGAAAACAATGCCATTAAAATTTAGGTTTGCATATCCAGGATCTGATGTAAGATCAATTTTGGATCAGGGAAGGCTCTTGAAAATTAATGGCAGAATTCCCACAACTCAGAGGGATTTTCACAAAAAATATTTAGTTGAATATTGAAATTTAAAAAAGAGGTTTGGTCAAGGAAAGAGTTGTTAGGGGTGTCTTTGGTCAACTATGGTGGTGTTTTGAGCTTTTATAGCGAAAAAATGTGTGTGGAGGTTTTATATGTTGCTCAAAAAGCATTTCTAAAAATGTGGGCTTGATAATTACATGATGTGAATCTTTATTTCACATCACGGAATTTTTTTTAACTTATTTTCCAAGTAAATACCATAAAACCAGAAAATAATATTAATTATAGATTATAGATGGTGGAATCCAAATACACGTGGTGAAATCTAATTTCATGTGGTGAAATCTAATTTTACATGGCGAAATCTAATTTTACATGGTGAAATATTACACATGGTCAAATCCATTTTAAAATTTTGATATCTTATGGGTTATATTTTTAAATTTATTAAATAAATTTATTCGATGAATTAAATTCCAAACGACGCATCTTGTACATAATTTTAAAAGAGTCAGGCCTGGTAAAAGATGAGATCTTACAGTCTCCCCACCATATAACATCTCATACATGAGTTATAATCCTAATCAACGTAAACTCTATGTTCAAAATAATTTTTTCCCTCTACGACTTCTTCTCTACTTCTCTATAAGAATATTCCCTTAAATGGTAGCCCGTGTTATGACAAAAAACTATCAATTGAGACACATTTTTCTCCCAATAGCTTTTCACTGGGTTCCAAACCACATATCTGATGATCTTACAGAACAAATTTTCTCAATATAATATTCTCGAAAATACCCAATGTGTTTTCCAACTCACTTTTTCTGAGAACTTCAAAAAACCATTCAACAATAGATGTTATACATTCCATCATAAACTGGCTAGAAAGTATGCACATCCATCACATGGAAGTCCCACCCACACTATCTCCATAATAAATCTAAACAAGAACCATACAGGTTCGTTATTTTAATTTTGATGACTCTATTTTAACACATTGTCATGATCCAATCATATAATAAATTTTAATCATTCTTCTCCTTCAGAACAATGTTAACTACTCTAATCAGAAAACTCAAACGCCATGGACCATAGAACATAGAATTCATCATATTCTAGTCTCTCATGATAACCTCATATACAACATTTAATGATGTACCTCACACATTCTAGCTCTATATATACTAATTCCAAAAAATAACACCCAAGGGGCCCCATATCCAATGAAAAAAACTAGTTAGTTACACATAAAGCTACTACATTGTCAGTGTACTCTGAACGATGTATTTTTAGAGGACATTATCATCAATAAATAAATATACGCTAAGAATTCGTCAATGAAAAACTAAAATCATCCACCATTGATGTTACCTCCAAATATGGTAACACCGTAATCTGTTAAATGTCTCTGGCGACCCTTCCTCCAAACATCTCACCACCCTTATCCAAAACCAGATGGTTCCTTGCACAAATTTTGTTTTCCTAATAGGTATATCTCACAACCCAAACTAAAAATATCAAGGTATTCATAAAAAATCAAATTATTTTTATTTCAAAAGTTTTAGCATAGTTAACAAAAAGGATTTACACCAAACCATATCAAGTATTTCAGGAATTATCATACCACATGGTCTATATTGATGAATTATCTCTACCATTAACCATCACACACGTAGTTCATGGTTATTAAGGGTATGGACATAATCATTATACAATTTTTATCATTTTGACAAAAATTTAATCTAATTTTTTATCATTTTAAAATCTTTATCAATTTCATGTTAGGCACCAATTGTAGTTCAATTTCAAAATCATGGGAAAATAGTTAAAGTTCAAAAAATTACCCAAAACCCATTTTTTCATGCATGACTAAAATGATTAATTTAAAAATAACCCTATGTTCCTAGAATGATTCATTTATACTCAACTTTCATACCATTCTAGACCACTAGAAAATTTCATCAAATAATAAAATCAATAATCACTTCACAAAAAAGTGTGTCACCCAAGGATAAATAATATCAACTCTAACAAAAAATATCAATAAATCCAATACAACCATGGGAACATGGATTGCAATATCATACATGGTTTACCTACTCCCATGAATGATCTATTAAACAAGACAAGACTCATCTTATTCCCATTTCCATATTTCCTAAATACAAAGTAAAAAAGATAAATAAAAGACACTCATCTGATTCGACTTTTTAATGTCTCGACCTGGGTGCCACACCCTGGTGCCCTGATCTGATCTATCACATAACCTCAAGCATGAATCCCTATACCTGAGAGGATACTTACTAATAGTTAGGATTTTTTATTGATTGTGGGGAGACTATAACCTCTTTTATCAGAGTATGACACTAACTGAAATAAATATATAAGATAGTGGAATCATATATATGTAGTACAATACCAATTACATAAGATAACCAACAATTAAATTCTATAATTTCCAAAAACAATGGAAACATGTTAGGATAGTGTATGTGTAAAAGTGTCAAAATATGATATTGAATGCTAATATACTAACAATTCCCACTCTTGTACTGAACAATGTCTAGTTCCCTCCTCCAAGGCCAATCCCCAATCTAAAATATATTATAATTTCTTTTCCCTTATCCTATCTAGAAAACCATAAATTCTATTTGGGTACCGATCAGGCTGCTCAAGCAGTGTGTGAGTACAACTAAGTATTCTACCTCCAATGACGTCTAAAACAATATAGTGAAATAGTGTATGCAGATGTATAAAGAAATAAATACAATATATAAATTATTATGTTATCACATTATCATTTATTATTTAATTAATTATATTAATTCTATGGATACCATAGACATCCATATCTCAATACTAACATAATCTCATACCAAATCATGAAGCATTCCACAGCTAATATAATATCATAATACCAGCTTTGGATCTTGTTAGATCTTGATGTATTCGATGGTGATATGATATCTCAACACATTATTTAACTCATTCTAGAGATCAAATTATTCTTAGGTGAGGCCATATCTCAAAGTACAATTATAACCATTCATTCTTCACATAAGAATGACCATTTAACCATTCATTTAATCACACCATTTGGATGACCTTATTGAAGTACTATATTCAAAAATGAATGACCATGTTACAATTTATCTAATCACACAATTTGAATGAGAATGTTTCCATTAATAGTAGTTTGACAAATGGGAATGTTTCCATACACATATTAAAAATTCATAATTGAATGAGAATGTTACCATTCATAATATTTGGACAAATGAAATTGTTATCATTTACCATTTAATAATACATAATTGAAAGATCATGTTACAATTTATAATAGTTTTTTGAATGAGCATGTTATAATTTATAGTAGCTGGTTGAAGGAGAATGTTAACTTTCACCATTTAATGATACATAATTGAATGATTATGTTACCATTCATAATATTTGGTCAGATGAGCATGTTAATATTCACCTTTTTTATGCATATCACATATATCTCAATTATAAAGGTTAGTCGACATTAAAAACAGTATCACATATAAAAAAGCATCACATCAACCAGGATTAGTCAATATTTAACATATTACCCCAATATCAAATTATTTAATATATAAATTAACTAAACACCTCATATTCATATCTAATTCAATAATTAGTCTTCCCATGAAAACCTTTAATTAATACTCCAATTAATTTGGCCCAAAAATATCTTTAATTAACCCAACAATTAATTAATCACTTACTTCTTCTAGTAAATTCAATAGTTAATTAATCTAATTAGCAATATTAATAATTTAGATAATTAATTCATAACATGAAACATATTAATGAAATCAAAAAATAATTAATTACTACAATTCTATTAGTCAAATAAATATCAATGAAACACATCAATTACATCACTAATTCATGAATTAGTTTATCACATAAATACCATTAATTAATTTCCCCTCTTAATTAAATATGTTAATTCCATTAATTAATTCATCAATTAAATAACCAATACCCACAAACTAACTATACCATAATTAACCCCAGAGTTAATTATCGAACTCAGGATTTCAATAACTTATAATTAATTATAAAATTATTTATCTCCAATCATCAATAATTATATCACATAATTAATAATACAGTTATTTATCAAAAACCAATAATTCTTTTTCACAAAATTAACTATACAATAAATTATCATAAATTTACAATGCAATATCACATGATTTATTATGAAATTTTTCATCACAAATAAACATCTTAAAATCACAAAAATCTGTCAACAATTAATAATCTAAAATAAATAACTAATTATCCCAACAATCTATATTAATTAACTCACCAATTAAATAATATAATTTAATCAATTGTTTCATCACAAAAATCCACACTAATAAATTTAATTATTAATCAATTTAACTCATTAAATTTTATTAACACAACAACATATATTAATTAATTCCCAAATTAATTATTGTAACACATTTTTTATTAATTAATTATGAAATAAAAACCCTTTAATTAATTTACTAATTACTTTTCCACATCAATTCCATTAATTAATTAACAAATAATTAATCTCATCGAATCTGTTCAATTAATTTTTCAATCAATTTCCAATTTCACATTTCATTAATTAATTCCCAATTAGTGAATCATATTCAGTCCAAATAACTAATTCTCCAATTAGTTTTCCATCTCACATTCAAATAATTAATTAAAATTTAATTATTTCCTTTTTTGAATTATAAAATAAAGTAATATCATTACTCACATTAATTATTTTTTCAACTAATTAATCCCATTATTTAATTCATTAATTAATTAATCTCACCGGTTACATTAATTATTTTTTGATTAATTATTTCAGAGCCACAATCATAAAACCCACATAATTAATTTATCAATTAACTATTCCATCATAATCAAATAAGTATCCCCAAATAATTTCTCAATTAATATTTATATCTTAATTAATTATGTATCCACAATAAATTAGTAAATTAATTTTTCTATCTCTATTAATTTTATAAATATAACAAACTATGATAAGAAATTATACAAGTAATTATCCCCTTTCAAAAAATTTAATGTAACTAAAATTAATCTAAAAAATTAATTACTCAATTTCAAAAATCTCTATCTCAAACAAAATAATCTAACAAATAAATATTTAGGTCATGATTTTTTAATCTCAAAATGAATTTACCAATTATTTTTTCATGATCTAAAATCATGATATCCCAATTTCACATTTCTCTTAATAAATTAATTCACCAAATTAATTAATGTAATAATGAATTAAATTGTTAAACATCTAATATAAATTCTATAATTTCATACACATAACTATAATAAATACTAAGTGAATTGAATTTTTAACCACTTACCTCAAGAACAGTGATGAATGCTTACAAATAGATAATACCACTTGGAAGATAATCAAACAATAATGGGTTGATGAATATAATTTAGATTCAACTCCTCAAAAGTGCAGGAAAAGGTGACAAAATTCAATGTCTATCATAGAAATTGGTGACAAGATTCCTATCAATACAAATCAGATAATCTGATAGAAATATATTAATACGAATATTAATTACAGAAAAACATAAATTAATAATTTAGGTTTTGATATCCAAGATCCTATGCGAGATCAATTCTGAATTTAAGAGGACACTAGCAAAATAATTTTAGAATACCAAAAACACCAGAGAGAGGTGTGTGGAGGGGATTTGGTCAAATATTTATATTCATTGAGGTGTTTTGGTCCAACGAAGAGTTGCGCATGATATCTTTAGTCCGAGATGGTGGTGCATATAACTTCTACAACAAAGGAAAATAGGTTTGGAGTGTTTATGTGTGGATGGAAAAACGTTTTTAAAAATTTAGGAATGATAATTAAATTTCATGAATCTTTATTTCAAGGCATGTAATGATTATTAACTAATTTCTTAAGGGAATCCCATCTAACCATTTAAAAAACATTAATTACAGATTATAGGTAGAAAAATCCAATTATATGTGGTGAAATATAATTTCACTAGGTGAATGATTAGACATGGTGAAATATAATTTCATGTGGTGAAATCAAATTTCATGCGGTTAAATATAATTTCCTGTGGGGAAATAAAATTCAAATGGTGATATTATGTGGGTGTAAATTTTCAATGTTTTTAATATATTTATGCCATGAAATAAATTTGAAACCACCCATATTGCATAAATTTTAAAAAGTATTACACTAAAAAAATATGAGATCTTACACATAACCACAAACTTAATTTAAATATTATAAATTATTATATTAAATAAAAATATTCTATTAATATATATTTTTTGTAAAACATTTTCTTTTCTATAACGCAAACTATTATAAAAAGTCATTCTCCCATGAATGCAAGCTATCTATATTTTTTTGAAATACAATCTACAAAATATATTTACTTAAAATATTAAATATATCATAATGTGTTAAGATAATATATTCCTTATTATTATTACTGTTTCATTTCATAAACACTCTAAAATATAATGTTATTACGCTATATTTTTGAGGGGTTACTATTTCTATAAAAATATTATATTACATTAAAATTATATTTATTTATATACATATAGTAAATTAAAACTACTACATTAATTTATTATATGTGTAAAAATTAATTTAAAAATATATTTTATTTTAAGTAATACTATTCACTCCATTTTCTAGGAATGAACTATCACATTAATATATTATATTTTAACAACATATTTTAGTTCATTTAAATAAAGGGTTGTGTGTAATAGTAGGTATCTAAGAAGATAAATTTATATTAATAATATATTTCATAAAATATTTCACTATAATAGTTTAAATAACTATCATATTTTTACCTATGTATATTGTATTATATAATCATTATTAGGAACCAAAATGTTATTGAATAACTATATGGTATAGTATTACCACATAACACTCTATCCTCTCTACCCTTTATCATATTTCCAAATAGATATGATGTAATGTTATTTTGAATTGGTGTACCTAATTCAATTTCCCCTGATAAAATGGGACACTATAGACCTACAATTATTTTTCATATCTATATATATTTATATTTGTTTGGGTATGTTTTATTTTGTGGTGGATTTATGAGAATTAACTTTTTCTTACCTTAGGAGATGACAATAAGTTTCATATAAAATTCCATGTTGAGGATCAAGGTTGATTTTCCTATAAGTATCTTCCCTCATATAACATTATGTTATGAGTTGTAATAAGAATTTATACATTATTTTTTATTCCATGTAACATGTTACATTGCAATTGCTATATCTTTTTTTTAATTTTATACACTCTATCTTATGGATGGCTGTTGTGGGTGGGGGTTAAATTTCCTTTTATGATTCCATTCACTTCCATTGAATTTTCACCCATTTAGATGTATAAAAAATATTTTATAAATTATCCACGTAAAAACATGGATGTTTTATATTGGATATAGTTTCATGAGGATCACGGAGAATGATGACACTCATTTTACCTCATAATTGATACTCTCATTGATTACTTGTAAGATATATTTATCTAATTCTATAGATTCTACATAGAAAGGATGACCACTATTGAATCAATGACTGTATTTGAATTAATATATATATATGTTTTTCATTGTCTCTTGTTATTTATATGTATCATGGATGTTTTTAGACATGATATGAATAAAAATTCAGGTAACTGTCATTTTTAACATCATTTTTTCATTTAATTTCACCCATTTAATTTTTCTTACATGTATAAGGGTTGTGGCTCTTAAAGGTACAAACCTAAATGATTATTTATTCTATTAATCTTCTTAACCCATGTCATAGACTTCTATAATACATAAACATTAGAAATCACACCATTCTATAGAAATTTATATTGATGGGACTAATAAATATTAAGTGATAATTTAATTATAGTTTAATCATTAGTCACTATGAGAAGTCTAATATTTTTTTTCTATTTACCTTGAGTACGTTGTATTCCATTATGTCTAAAACATCATGTAATATGTTGATATTTTTGGATAAGTAGGTTTCCTATCATGTAATTTTCCTATCATTCATTATTTATCATAACATTGTTTATACAAGTTGATGATTCATATTAACAGAATCGTTAATAATTCATATATAATAATTTACTATATATTTATTTGTAATTATTTTTCCAAAATAGTATAGCAATAGATTCATTTTTTTGTAGTTTTCCTATATAATATTTATATTTACTTAATTTTATAGTATTTATAGATCATTCCATTATGTTTATAAAAATAATTATATGAGCATAAAAGAATAATTTAAATTAGTTTATAAATGATTCATTAATGAAAATGTAATGTAGTAAATATAAGTGAGGGAGAGTGGAACAATATAATAATTAACCTACATAGTGTATGTAAATAATTAAAATATTTTTTAGGAAGAAAATATTGACATATATCTCAATATTTTTATATATTATTTCTCATAGATTGTAATAATATAAATTGTAGGAATCAGTTTATGAGGACACACTACCATGAATACCTACTTTTAACCCTATAGTTATAATATAGAATTTGTAAATTCCACAAGAATATTTTCATGATGCTTCAAGAATGGATCCTATAGAGTATAAAATTTTGATGTATTTTTACTTGAACCATCTTTCATGGTTTCTATGTGACTTATCTTACTGAGATGCCTAGGGGTGGGTTAATTATCTACATCATATCCTCAAAAGAATAAAAACTCTAAAGAAACAATGATGTTTAATAGAAAAATTTATATTGTAAGTAGAATAAAATTAATGGAGGGTTGTGACTGTAACAGCCCAAGATTTTATGAAAAATATTCTTTTTAATTTCATTAATGTCTTGTATTTTATACTACACCAAAAGGAGCTTGCACAACACGCATCCTTGACTTGTCTTGCATTACACGCAATCGCGACCTTCCTCGATAGCGTGTGTAGTACGCAATAACGAGTTTCACTAAACAACAATATGCTATTAAAATATTATTAAAACTAGCGGTTATGAATAGTAATAACCACTTTTTGAAATTTTATAAATTTTATTTTCCAAAATGGACTTCATTTTTGGATCGGAATACCGAAATTAGCCTTGGGTGAAATTTTGGAATTTTTTTGAAAACTTTCAATTTTTGATGAATAGTTAAACCACTAAGTGGTATGTTAAAAACTGAATTTTGCATAAAACATAATTTTACCGCTTCTGTGAATGGAATCTCGAAAATCTGAGAGACACGGTTAATATCAAGGACTAAAATTTGGTTCAATGAGATGAAAATTATTTTTGGTGAATAGTGACTTTTTACTTTTTTTTACCACGGTTAAAAGTAAATAGGGCAATTAAGGGTAAAGATGATATTATTATTACCCTAACACATGTCCTAATTCTATTGGATATGTGAAAGTCGACCAAACACAAACTTAGGAATAAAATATGACCATTTTGGCCCACTTGGATTAGATTAGGACATTTATTATTAATTTATTTAAAGAAGGGTTAAAATAGTTAAAATCAATGTTTAATAAGTAAATAATTTTTAATATGGGGTTATAAAAAAGATAAATTCGACTATAAATATTCATTAGAAAGATAAAAATCTTTCCTACATAATGGTATTTTATTTTTAATTTTTATACATTAAATAATTTAATTTATTTATGACACAATGATGATGCAGTAATTATCTTATTAATGAAATATTGACATAATTGATGTTATAGACACCAAATTATGTGTAATTTGAGACTTTTTATGAATTCCACTAATTTTCGAGGTTACTATGATATATTATTGTTGATTTAATCAACTTGGTTCGAACATATAATTCTGTTATGACTTTAACAAAAATCATCTATCAAATAGTGTCAAAATTGACACAAAATAGTTTTTAAATCAATGATTATATTATTAATTGTTATTTTATTCCTAAAATTCTAAGGTTCGGCAAAATGACTTATATAAGGTTATATATATTAATAATAAACAACTTAGGGTTCGTTTGGCATGTTATTGTAAGTGTATTAACCATATAGTGTAAGAAAACAAAAAGTCACGGTAAAAGTTAAATTATTTAACTTAGAGTTAAATCTAATTGATAAGGTTAAAATAATAACCTAAACTTGTCTAAATCCTATTGGTTGATAGTATTTCGACCCATCCCCACTTTACCTTCGAAATAATACCCTTTTGAACCATTATAAACCGATTTTGACTTTAATATAAAATAATATTTTGAGATATTCCTATGGTGCCCCTCTCCTCCCTTATAAAAGGGAACCTCCTCCCCCTCCTCCTCACACCAATTTGAGCCCTCAAGCTCGGCCAAACCCTGACAAAATCCTTTCTCCACTTACCTAAACACATCCTAGAGGTTCTGGTCTTCCTCAAAGACCAATTTTAGTGCCCTAAGAGGAGGTCTCAAAAAGGCGCTTCAAAGAAGAGGTAATTTCCGTTATCGATTCTTTCACTTTTATTTCTTCTTCCACTTCTTCTTCTTAGGTTGTTTCATTATGAAGTAATAACATCAGTATCACTCATATACTGATATGTTATTATAATTATGAAACAATCCTATTTCACCATCTATCCATCCTACGGAAAACGAAATCACCGCGTGTGCGTACGTACGGAATACCGTCTCCATGCCGTGGTGTAATCTATTTTTACACCAACACCTTACATGGATGGGTATTATGGTGTAAAGAATATCTATACATTGTTATTATAACATCATAATGATTCTGATATATTGTATCATCCACTCCAATTCAATTCAATAATTATAGAAATGATATCATCGCTCGTGCGTACGTACGGACTACCGTCTCCACGACGCGATGAGATTCATTCTCCATGTTAACCATTTAAGAATGATTATAAAGTATATATAAGCAATAATAATGAAATATATGACATTATAAAGCTACTGTATTTATGTGTATATATATGTATGTCATCTACTTAATTCCACTCAATTCAATAAGGAAACGAAAACAGCGTTCATGCGTACGTATGACCTACCGTCTCCATGAATGGTGTATTTCTTTCCATTTATCGATCCATTATATATATGTATATTCTGAATATATATTATATATAAATCATGTTTTATATTATATAATTAAGTAATAATGATCTAAGTAATCATATGAACAATTACAAGTTAAAACACGAACGACAAATGAGACGATTTTACCCAAAACGCTACTTTAACATGAATTTACAAAAGAACGGGTAATATAAAGTCATAAGTGAACCATATATGATATAATAACAATGAATATGATTCTGTAATAAGTCAATGACATTATTTAAATCATTATACAGGAGGTTCGGACACTTATGATGCAAATCGGACCTAAGGTAAGGGAAATATCACAATCTCATTTTTATCCGAGATTGTTTATACGTTGGTATTTAATGGGGTGTATTTTATCATCCACATCTATGTTTCCTCAATATGAAATGTTATTTCCATCCACCTACAATTATTTAAATCCAACTTTACCCTTTGGTGAGTTTTTATTAAAAGATATGAAAGGAATCTTTTGTCGTTTTTCGTACGAGGTACTTTTTGACTTTTTCGAAAAAAGTACGAAGAATGTTTTTTTAACTTATACGGAACAAACTGATTTTTACGGTTTTATAAAGACTTATTTTCATGAAGCTTCCTCCAAATTATTTCATGAATATTTTCAATAAAATCTCTTTCTTTTAAAATTGCATGACGTTTTGTGAAAAGAAATTGATTTTGAAGAAGAAAGGATAATTTCTACAAGAATTCATTTCAAGTGTTTTATCAAAATTATTTTCCATCTAAGATAACATAGGATTCTGTTTCTATCCCTACTATTACATTGATTTGATTACGTTGTGATGAAATTATATTTATGAATTCCTTTATCTTATATGAATTGTTTTATGATGTCACGATGTTTAAGATTCCCATTTTTATTAGATGGCTTATGCAATGATGTATGATTTATGATTTTGTGGCACACATAATAATGGTATCATTATGAGATGGGTGGGACCTATATCTCCCTCCAATGCATTGGGAAAAGATTTATATCTAATGAGATAGACATGGCTGGAATGGTAGGTTATACCGGTTCAGTGAAACAGGACTGAAACGAGGGTGACTCGGTTCAGAAGGGGACTTTGTCCACTAAGATAGTCTTGGAAATGAGTCTTGACTAACAAGAAATGATTATCTATGATTATGTGTGTATGACACAATGTTTCATGTTTCATGTAATGATTATTGGATTTTCATTTCACTACTAAGATTTATCCCATGTTATGAAATTATGCTCTCTTTTGCAGGTTAAGATTTCCAAAATGTTATGTTCTTATGAATATGATGTGATTGATATTTCTTTTGTTTACCCTTACTGAGAATTGGAGCTCACCCTTTTATGTTTTCTTTTCCCCAGGATATAAATAAAGGTTTTAGTTAAAAAAGGAAGATCTTTATGGGAGATGTTGAAGATCTCTCACCACGATTAGAAGATTTTATTTCGAGTTTCCAAAGACACTAAACTATTACGGTCCTTGTGTGTGTGTTTTTGTAATGTACTAAGTATTACGCAAAAGTAATGTAAGGTCCATGTACGTCAAGATACGGGTCTCTACAGTTGGTATCAGAGGAAAGGTTTATTCAACCTTTGGATACTAGGATGCGTAAATGTTAGTGAGATCCCTAGAGATATTTCTAAGGTATGTCTTGGGATGTCCCTAAGGATAAGTATACATATTGGTTATAGTACTAGAATTACGCTAACGATCATAGAATTAAACCTAAGATGTTAGATATTGAAGGTACTCCCCCTTTATTATGTTGTTTTCCCTAACATGATTTTTGCCTCTCACACTATTCTTTTTGGGTTTTAGACGATGGCTGGAACCCGAAGGAACCGTGTTGATCAATGCAATGGACAATGCAATGATTGTCCTCCTAAACAAACAAATGTTAAGGGAGATGGAGTGCAAAATCTTATTGAAATACCTACACAAGCTATGAATCATTCTGGACATCCAAATGAGCAGAGAAGGGAACAATATTCTATTGAGTCCTTCATGAGGCAACGTCCACCTACTTTCAGTGGGTCTTCTGATCCACTTGTTGCTGAACAATGGATCAGTACTACTGAAAAGATATTTTTAGTTCTTCAATGTTCTGAACATGATAAAGTCATCTTAGCAGTATGTCGTTTGGAAGGTGAAGCTGATCAATGGTGGAATCTTATCAAGAATACGAGGCAAAGAGATGAAATTGAGTCCATGGAATGGGACGAGTTCAAAAACTTATTTTTCAATAAGTACTTCCCTCGTATTCTTCGAACAAAGATGGAGAAGGAGTTTCTTGAACTATAGAAAAAGGATGAGGAATCTGTTGGTATATACGAAGCGGATTTTACAAGGCTTGCAAGGTATGCATCTAGATTTATCATGAAACCTGAAAGTAAAGTTGATCGATTTTTCAGTGGCTTGAAACCAAGTCTTAGAAGGGAATTAGCTATAAGAGACTTCAGTAGCTATGAAGAAATTGTGTGTTGTGCTATCAAGGTAGAAATGGAAGTTGGTGTTACATATCCATATCATGGTTTTGACAAGAAACTAAAGATGGAGTTCAAGGAGAAATCTCAGAATAATGGTGAAAAGAAGATGAATGTTTCCTTATGACCAAGGTGTTGAAAGAAGCATGGTGGAGATTGTCTTAAAGGGACTAGAAAATGTTTTAAGTGTGGAAAAGAAGTTCATCGAGCAACTGAGTGTCGAAGTAATGGAAAAAGGGTTTCTAATGATGTGAATAAAGCAAACACTGCAGAGAACGCACCACCAACACTTCAATGCTTCAAGTGCAAGGAAATGGGGCATTATGCTAATAAATGCCCTAATCCAAGGGTTAGTGATGATCAACATGAGCAACCATTTAAGGCAAAGGACAAATGGAAGTCACATGCGATCACTATTGGCGATGTTGAATATGAAAACGATGTGGTGGAATGATTAAGTGTTTTTGTAATGGGATTCCAAAATAATGTTGTATATAATATCGTGGAATATTGGAATATTTATGTTTTGGATTTCAATAATTTTATGGTACTGGTAACCATGAAAAGTGATTGAGACATTTTTGGTAAACAGATGATATGAGAATAATGAAGGGATAATAAGATAATGAGATGTTTGATTGTATTCATGAGCTCATGATTGATATAAGGACTAAGTGATATCATGGTCTGTGTATATAGAATTTTGAGGATTTTGGTATGTGGAAAGTGTTAACTTTTAACTACATTCATGTTTTCACTAAGGTTCAATCGGTATCAATTCTTTAAGAGAATACATTATTAAGGTATTCACATGTTTGTAATTTGACCTACAAGATATATCTTATGATATATGGGGGATAAATGATGGCATTCATGTGATTATTCTGTGACATTTCAAGTAATCATTTTCTTTATACTATGAGCTTGGACCGAAGTATTTTAGATATGCCTAAAGATTTGAATGGATTATGTTGGACATAAGTTAGGATAAAACGTTTTTTCGATATTATTGATGGGATGTTATAGTAATATAACTTTAGAAAAAGGACAACCTGCAGGACGGGAGACAACCCATCGTGTCGGACAAGGCTGTGGGAATCGAACCCACAACCGAAGTGCGACTGGCCTTTATCGCCTACCACTGACCTACAGGAAGTCCCTGTTTAGTAGAAACTAGTTTTATTATATTAAGTAGTATGATATATGAAGTATAAGTCCATTTTAGGTACCATATATGATTAATCTCACTATATAATGACTTATGTATATTTAATAACTTTTACTAACCTTTTAATTGAATGACCCATCATTCTATCACATGATCTGCTAACACTTCACGAATAACAAATTCAACTTCATTAATTTAAGAGATGAAGTGGAAATTGTTCAAGGCATGAAAAACAGTGAGATTGTACCAAAATAAAGTTATTATTAATTCTAATTCAAATTCTTCAACTTTAGGGAAATGATCTTGATAACCAAAAATGTTGTCCTAGTTCTCTTATATCTGATTAATCAGATGGTACCTTAGATCATCACAAATTTATGAATTTGTGATTGTTGGCTTTTCCATACCCATGTTCTCTACCACTCTCCATCAGAACATGGTGGTTAGATTTTTCTTCCATATCCATATTTTCACCTATGTGGAAACCCAATGATTAATTTATTTGGGTAACCATTACGTTTCATACTTTAGTTTTTAAAGATTGGTTTTGGTATTCCTTTTTTACGATGTGAGTTTCTTTTAAAGAAACTTCGAATAGTAAACCATTTATAACCCCGATGAATTTCGAGGGCGAAATTCATTTTAAGTGGGGTAGAATGTAACAGCCCAAGATTTTATGAAAAATATTCTTTTTAATTTCATTAATTTCTTGTGTTGTATGCTACAACAAAAGGATCTTGCACAACACGCATCCTTGACTTGCCTTGCATTACATGAAATCACGACCTTCCTCGATAGCGTGTGTAGTACGCAATAACGAGTTTCACTAGACAACAATTTGCTATTAAAATATTATTAAAACTAGCCGTTATGAATAGTAATAACCACTTTTTGAAATTTTATAAATTTTATTTTTCAAAATGGACTTCATTTTTGGATTCGGAATACCGAAATTAGCCTAGGGTGAAATTTTGGAATTTTTCTCAAAACGTTCAATTTTTGATGAATAGTGAAACCACTAAGTGGTAGGTTAAAAACTGAATTTTGCATAAAACTTAATTTTACCGCTTCTGTGAAGGGAATTTCAAAAATCCGAGAGACACAGTTAATATCAAGGACTAAAATGTGGTTCAATGAGATGAAAATAATTTTTGGTGAATATAAACTTTTTACTTTTTTTTCCCCGGTTAAAAATAAATAGGGTAATTAAGGGTAAAGATGATATTATTATTACCCTAACACATGTCCTAATTCTATTGGATAAGTGAAATTCGACCATAACCAAACTTAGGAATAAAATATGACCATTTAGGACCACTTTGATTAGATTAGGACATTTATTATTAATTTATTTAAAGAAGGGTTAAAATAGTTAAAATCATAGTTTAATAAGTAAATAATTTTTAATATGTGGTTATACATAAGATAAATTCGACTATAAATATTCATTAGAAAGATAATACGATTTACTACATAATGGTATTTTATTTGTAATTTTTAGACATTACATAATTTAATTTATTTATGACACAATGATGATGCAGTAATTATCTTATTAATGAAATATTGACATAATTGATGTTATAAACACCAAAATAAATGTAATTTGAGACTTCTTATGAATTACACTAATTTTCTAGGTTACTATGATATATTAGTGTTGATTTAATCAACTTGGTTCGAACATATAATTCTGTTATGACTTTCACAAAAATCATATATCAAATAGTGTCAAAATTGACACAAAATAGTTTTTAAATAAAATATTATATTATTTATTGTTATTTTATTTCTAAAAATCTATGGTTCGGCCAAATGACTTAGATAACGATATATATATTAATAATAAACAACTTAGGGTTCATTTGGCATGTTATAGTAAGTGTATTAACCATATAGTGTAAGAAAACAAAAAGTCACGGTAAAAGTTAAATTATTTAACTTAGAGTTAAATCTAATTGATAAGGTTAAAATAATAACATAAACTTGTCTAAATCCTATTGGATGATAGTATTTCGACCCATCCCCATTTTACCTTCGAAATAAGACCCTTTGGAACCATTATAAACAGATTTTGACTTTAATATAAATTAATATTTTGAGATATTCCTAAGGTGCCCCTCTCCTCCCTTATAAAAGGGCACCTCCTCCCCCCCCCCTCTCCTCACACCAATTTGAGCACTCAAGCTCGGAAAACCCCTGCCAAAATACCTTATCCACTTACCTAGAAACATCCTAGAGGTTCTGTTCTTCCTCAAAGACCAATTTTAGTGCCCTAAGAGGAGGTCTCAAAAAGGTGCTTCAAAGAAGAGGAAATTTCCGTTACCGATTCTTTCACTTTTATTTCTTCTTCCACTTCTTCTTATTAGGTTGTTTCATTATGAAGTAATAACATAAGTATAACTCATATACTGATATGTTATTATAATTATGAAAAAATCCTATTTCACCATCTATCCATCCTATGGCAAACGAAATCACCGCGCGTGCGTACGTACGGAATACCGTCTTCACGCCGTGGTGTAATCTGTCTTTCCACCAACACCTTACATGGATGGGTATTATGGTGTAAATAATATCTATACATAGTTATTATAACATCATAATGATTCTGATATATTGTATCATCCACACCAATTCAATTCAATAATTATAGAAATGATATCATCGCTCATGCGTACGTACGGACTACCGTCTCCACGACGCGATGAGATTCATTCTCCATGTTAACCATTTAAGAATGATTATAAAGTATACATAAGAAATAATAATGAAATATAAGACATTATAAAGCTACTGGATTTATGTGTATATATATGTATGTCATCTACTTAATTCCACTCAATTCAATAAGGAAACGAAAACAGCGTTCATGCGTACGTACGGCCTACCGTCTCCATGAATGGTGTATTTCTTTCCATTTATCGATCCATTATATATATGTATATTCTGAATATATATTATATATAAATCATATTTTATATTATATAATTAATTAATAATGATCTAAGTAATCATATGAATAATTACAAGTTAAAACACGAATGACAAATGAGACGATTTTACCCAAAACGCTACTTTAACATTAATTTACAAAAGAACGGGTAATATAAAGTCATAAGTGAACCATATATGATAAAATAACAATGAATATGATTCTTTAATAATTCAATGACATTATTTAAATCATTATACAGGAAGTTAGGACACTAACGAAGCAAATCGGACCTAAGGTAAGGGAAATATCACAATCTCATTTTTATCCGAGATTGTTTATATGTTGGTATTTACTGGGGTGTATTTTATCATCCACATCTATGTTTCCTCAATATGTAATGTTATTTCCATCCACCTACAATTGTTTAAATCCAATTTTACCCTTTGTTTAGTTTTTAGAAAAAGATATGAAAGGAATCTTTTGTCGTTTTTCGTATGAGGTACTTTTTGATTTTTTCGACAAAAGTACGAAGAATGTTATTTTAACTTATAGGGAACAAACTGATTTTTACAGTTTTATAAAGCCTTATTTTCATGAAGCTTCCTCCAAAAGATTTCATGACTATTTTCAATAAAATATCTTTTTTTTACATTGCATGACGTTTTGTGAAAAGAAATTGATTTTGAAGAAAAAAGGATATTTTCCTCAAGAATTCATTTCAAGTGTTTTATCAAAATTATTTTCCATATTAGATAACATAGGGTTCTGTTTCTATCCCTACTATTACATTGATTTTATTACGTTGTGATGGAATTATATTTATGAATTCTTTTATCTTATATGAATTGTTTTATGATGTCACGATGTTTAAGATTCCCATTTTTATTACATGGCTTATGCAATGATGTATGATTTATGATTTTGTGGCACACATAAGAATGGTATCATTATGAGATGGGTGGGACCTATATCTCCCTCCAATGCATTGAGTAATGATTTATATGTCATGAGATAGACATGGCTAGAATGGTAGGTTATACCGGTTCAGTGAAACAGGACTGAAACGAGGGTGACTCGATTCAGAAGGGGACTTTGTCCACTAAGATAGTCTTGACTAAAAAGAAATGATTCTCTATGATTATGTCTGTATTACACAAAGTTTCATGTTTTATGTTATGATTATTGGAATTTCATTTCACTACTAAGATTTATCCCATGTTATGAAATTATGCTCTCTTTTGCAGGTTAAGATTTCCAAAATGTTATGTTCTTATGAATATGATGTGATTGATATTTCTTTTGTTTACCCTTACTGAGCATTTGAGCTCACCCTTTTATGTTTTCTTTTCCCCAGGATATAAATAAAAGTTTTAGGTAAAAAAAAGGAAGATCTTTATGGGAGATGTTGAAGATATTTCACCACGATTAGAAGATTTTATTCCGAGTTTCCAAAGACACTAAACTATTACGGTCCTTGTGTGTGTGTTTTTGTAATGTACTATGTATTCCGAAAAAGTAATGTATGGTCCATGTACGTCATGATATGGGTCTCTATAGTTGGTATCAGAGGAAAGGTTTAGTCAACCTATGGAAACTAGGATGTGAAAATGTTAGTGAGATCCCTAGAGATATTTCTAAGGTATGTCTAGGGATGTCCCTAGGGTTAAGTATACGTATTGGTTATAGTACTAGAATTACGCTAACGATCATATAATTAAACCTAAGATGTTATATATTGAAGGTACTCCCCATTTATTATGTTGTTTTCCCTAACATGATTTTTTCCTCTCACACTATTCTGGTTGGGTTTTAGACGATGGCTGGAACCCGAAGGAACCGTGTTAATCAATGCAATTGACAATGCAATGATTGTCCTCCTGAACAAACAAATGTTATGGGAGATGGAGTGCAAAATCTTATTGCTATACTTACACAATCTATGAATCATTCTGGATATCCAAATGAGCAGAAAAGGGAACAATATTCTATTGAGTCCTTCATGAGGCAACATCCACCTTCTTTCAGTGGGTCTTCTGATCCACTTGTTTCTGAACAATGGATCAGTACTACTGAAAAGATATTTTCAGTTCATCAATGTTCTGAACATGATAAAGTCATCTTAGCAGTATATCGTTTGGAAGGTGAAGCTGATCAATGGTGGAATCTTATCAAGAATACGAAGAAAAGAGATGAAATTGAGTCCACGGATTGGGACGAGTTCAAAAACTTATTTTTCAATAAGTATTTCCCTCGTATTCTTCAAACAAAGATGGAGAAGGAGTTTCTTGAACTAAAGCAAAAGGATGATGAATCTGTTGGTATATACGAAGCAAATTTTACAAGGCTTGCAAGGTATGCATCTGGATTTATCATGCAACCTGAAAGTAAAGTTGATCGATTTTTTAGTGGCTTAAAACCAAGTATTCGAATGGCATTAGCTATAAGAGACTTCAGTAGCTATGAAGAAATTGTGCGTTGTGCTATCAAGGTAGAAATGGAAGTTGGTGTTACATATACATCTCATGGTTTTGACAAGAAACGAAAGATGGAGTTCAAGGAGAAATCTCATAATAATGGTGAAAAGAAGATGAATGTTTCCTTATGCACAAAGTGTGGAATGAAGCATGGTGGAGATTGTCTTAAATGGACTAGAAAATGTTTTCTGTGTGGAAAAGAAGGTCATCGAGCAGATGAGTGTCGAAGTAATGGAAAAAGGGTTTCTAATGATGTGAATAAAGAAAACACTACAGAGAACGCACCACCAACACTTCAATGCTTCAAGTGCAAGGAAATGGGGCATTATGCTAATAAATTCCCTAATCCAAGGGTTAGTGATGATCAACATGAGCAACCATTTAAGGAAAAGGACAAAGGGAAGTCACATACGATCACTATTGGCGATGTTGAATATGACAACGATGTGGTGGAATGATTAAGTGTTTTTGTAATGGGATTCCAAAATAATGTTGTATATAGTATCGTGGAATATTGGAATATTTATGTTTTGGATTTCAATAATTTTTTGGTACCGGTAACCATGAAAAGTGATTGAGACATTTTTGGTAAACAGATGATATGGGCATAATGAAGGGATAAGAAGATAATGAGATTTTTGATTGTCTTCATGAGCTCATGATTGATATAAGGACTAAGTGATATCATGGTTTGAGTATATAGAATTTTGAGGATTTTGGTATGTGGAAAGTGTTAACTTTTAACTACATTCATGTTTTCACTAAGGTTCAATGGGTACCCATTATTCAAGAGAATACATGATTAAGGTATTCACATGTTTGTAATTTGACCAACAAGATATATCTTATGATATATTGGGGATAAATGATGGCATTCAAGTGATTATTCTGTGACATTTCAAGTAATCATTTTCTTTATACTATGAGCTTGGACCAAAGTATTTTAGATAAGCCTAAATATTAGAATGGATTATGTTGGACATAAGTTAGGATAAAATGTTTTTTCGATATTATTGATGGGATGTTATAGTAATATAGCTTTAGAAAAAGGACAACCTGCGGGACAGGCGATAGCCCATCGCGTCGGACAATGCTGTGGGAATCGAACCCACAACCGAAGTGCGACTGGCCTTTATCGCCTACCACTGACCTACAGGAAGTCCATGTTTAGTATAAACTAGTTTTATTATATTAAGCAGTATGATATATGAAGTATAAGTCCATTTTAGGTACCATATATGATTAGTCTTACTATAGAATGACTTATGTATATTTAATAACTTTTGCTAACCTTTTGATGGAATGACCCGTCATTCTATCACATGATCTGCTAACACTTCACGAATAACAAATTCAACTTCATTTATTTAAGAGATGAAGTGTAAATTGTTCAAGGCACGAACAACAGTGAGATTGTACCAAAATAAATTAAGTATTTATTCTAATTCAAATTCTTTAACTTTAGGGAAATGATCTTGAAAACCAAAAATGTTGTCCTAGTGCTCTTATATCTGATTAATCCGATGGTACCTTAGATCGTCACAAATTAATGAATTTGTGATTGTTGGCTTTTCCATAGCCATGTTCTCTACCACTCTCCATCAGAACATGATGGTTAGATTTTTCTTCCATATCCATATTTTCACCTATGTGGAAACCTAGTGATTAGTTTATTTGGGTAACCGTTACGTTTCATACTTTCATTTTTAAAGATTGGTTTTGGTATTCCTTTTTATGATGTGGGTTTCTATTAAAGAAACTTTCGAATAGTAAACCATTTATAACCCCGATGAATTTCGAGGGAGAAATTCATTTTAAGGGGGTAGAATGTAACAACCCAAGATTTTATGAAAAATATTCTTTTTAATTTCATTAATGTCTTGTGTTGTATGCTACACCAAAAGGAGCTTGCACAACATGCATCCTTGACTTGCCTTGCATTACACGCAATCACGACCTTCCTCGATAGCGTGTGTAGTACGCAATAACGAGTTTCACTAAACAATAATATGCTATTAAAATATTATTAAAACTAGCCATTATGAATAGTAATAACCACTTTTTGAAATTTTATAAATTTTATTTTTCAAAATGGACTTCAGTTTTGGATTCGGAATACCAAAATTCGCCTAGGGTGAAATTTTGGTATTTTTCTGAAAACTTTCAATTTTTGATGAATAGTGAAACCACTAAGTGGTAGGTTAAAAACTGAATTTTGTATAAAACATAATTTTACCGCTTCTGTGAATGGAATTTCGAAAATCCTAGAGACACAGTTAATTTCAAGGACTAAAATGTTGTTCAATGAGATGAAAATAATTTTTGGTGAATAGTAACTTTTTACTTTTTTTTACCAAGGTTAAAAGTAAATAGGGAAATTAAGGGTAAAGATGATATTATTATTACCCGAACACATGTCCTAATTCTATTGGATAAGTGAAATTCGACCAAAAACAAACTTAGGAATAAAATATGACCATTTAGGCCCACTTGGATTAGATTAGGACATTTATTATTAATTTATTTAAAGAAGGGTTAAAATAGTTAAAATCAAAGTATAATAAGTAAATAATTTTTAATATGGGGTTATACATAAGATAGATTCTACTATAAATATTCATTATAAATCTAAAAAGATTTCCTACATAATTTTATTTTATTTTTAATTTTTAGAAATTAAATAATTTAATTTTTTATGACACAATGATTATGCAGTAATTATCTTATTAATGAAATATTGACATAATTGATGTTATAAACACCAAAATAAGTGTAATTTGAAACTTTTTATGAATTCCACTAATTTTATAGGTTACTATGATATATTAGTGTTGATTTAATCAACTAGGGTCGAAAATATAATTCTGTTATGACTTTCAAAAAAATCATATATCAAATAGTGTCAAAATTGACACAAAATAGTTTTTAAATCAAATATTATATTATTAATTGTTATTTTATTCCTAAAAATCTAATTTTCGGCCAAATGACTTAGATAAGTATATTTATATTAATAATAAACAACTTAGGGTTCGTTTGGCATGTTATAGTAAGTGTATTAACCATATAGTGTAAGAAAACAAAAAGTCACGGTAAAAGTTAAATTATTTAACTTAGAGTTAAATCTAATTGATAAGGTTAAAATAATAACCTAAACTTGTATAAATCCTATTGGTTGATAGGATTTCGACCCATCCCCACTTTACCTTCGAAATAATACCCTTTGGAACCATTATAAACCGATTTTTACTTTAATATAAAATAATATTTTGAGATATTACTAAGGTGCCCCTCTCCTCCCTTATAAAAGGGCACCTCCTCCCCCTCCTCATCACACCAATTTGAGCACTCAAGCTCGGGCAACCCCTGCCAAAATCCCTTCTCCACTTCCCTAGAAACATCCTATAGGTTCTGGTATTCCTCAAACACCAATTTTAGTTCCCTAAGAGGAGGTCTCAAAAAGGCGCTTCAAAGAAGAGGTAATTTCCGTTACCGATTCTTTCACTTTCATTTCTTCTTCCACTTCTTCTTCTTAGGTTGTTTCATTATGAAGTAATAACATCAGTATCACTCATATACTGATATGTTATTATAAGTATGAATCAATCCTATTTCACCATCTATCCATCCTACGGAAAATGAAATCACCGCGCGTGCGTACGTACGGAATACCGTCTCCACGCCGTGGTGTAATCTGTTTTTCCACCAACACCTTACTTGGATGGGTATTATGGTTTAAAGAATATCTATACATAGTTATTATAACATCATAATGATTCTGATATATGCTATCATCCACTCCAATTCAATTCAATAATTAAAGAAATTATATCATCGCTCGTGCGTACGTACGGACTACCGTCTCCATGACGCAATGAGATTCATTCTCCATGTTAACCATTTAAGAATGATTATAAAGTATATATAAGAAATAATAATGAAATATATGACATTATAAAGCTACTGTATTTATTTTTATATATATGTATGTCATCTACTTAATTCCACTCAATTCAATAAGGAAATGAAAACAGTGTTCATGCGTACGTACGGCCTACCGTCTCCATGAACGGTGTATTTCGTTCCATTTATCGATCCATTATATATATGTATATTCTGAATATATATTATATATAAATCATGTTTTATATTATATAATTATGTAATAATGATCTAAGTAATCATATGAATAATTACAAGTTAAAACACGAACGACAAATGAGACGATTTTACCCAAAACGCTTCTTTAACATGAATTTACAAAAGAACGGGTAATATAAAGTCATAAGTAAACCATATATGATATAATAACAATGAATATGATTTTTTAATAAGTCAATGACATTATATAAATCATTATACAGGAGGTTCGGACACTTACGAAGCTAATCGGACCTATGGTAAGGGAAATATCACAATCTCATTTTTATCCGAGATTATTTATACGTTGGTATTTACTTGGGTGTATTTTATCATCCACATATATGTTTCCTCAATATGTAATGTTATTTCCATCCACCTACAATTGTTTAAATCCAATTTTACCCTTTGGGGAGTTTTTAGTAAAAGATATGAAAGGAATCTTTTGTCGTATTTCGTACGAGGTACTTTTTGACTTTTTCGACAAAAGTACGAAGAATGTTTTTTTAACTTATACGGAACGAACTGATTTTTACGGTTTTATAAAGCCTAATTTTCATGAAGCTTCCTCCAAAAGATTTCATGACTATTTTCAATAAAATATCATTATTTTAAAATTGCATGACGTTTTGTGAAAAGAAATTGATTTTGAAGAAGAAAGGATATTTTCCTCAAGAATTTATTTCAAGTGTTTTATCAAAATTATTTTCCATCTAAGATAACATAGGGTTCTGTTTCTATCCCTACTATTACATTGATTTGATTACGTTGTGATGGAATTATATTTATGAATTCCTTTATCTTATATGAATTGTTTTATGATGTCATGATGTTTAAGATTCCCATTTAAATTACATGGCTTATGCAATGATGTATGATTTATGATTTTGTGGCACACATAAGAATGGTATAATTATGAGATGGGTGGGAACTATATCTCCCTCTAATGCATTGGGTAAAGATTTATATCTCATGAGATAGACATGGCTGGAATGGTAGGTTATATCGGTTCAGTGAAATAGGACTGAAACGAGGGTGACTCGGTTCAGAAGGGGACTTTGTCCACTAAGATAGTCTTGGCAATGAGTCTTGACTAACAAGAAATTATTGTCTATGATTATGTGTGTATTCCATATAGTTTCATGTTTTAAGTTATGATTACTGGATTTTCATTTCACTACTAAGATTTATCCCATTTTATGAAATTATTCTCTCTTTTGCAGGTTACGATTTCCAAAATGTTATGTTCTTATGAATATGATGTGATTGATATTTCTTTTGTTTACCCTTACTGAGCATTTGAGCTCACCCTTTTATGTTTTCTTTTCCCCAGGATATAAAGAAAGTTTTTAGGTAAAAAAAGGAAGATCTTTATGGGAGATGTTGAAGATGTTTCACCACGATTAGAAGATTTTATTCCGAGTTTCCAAAGACACTAAACTATTACGGTCCTTGTGTGTGTGTTTTTGTAATGTACTATGTATTCTGCAAAAGTAATGTAAGTTCCATGTATATCAAGATACAGGTCTCTATAGTGACTCTTTATTATAGTAAGTATGAGGGAATCACTTGGTAAAATTTAAAGAGGCTGTTTTTTGTAAATTTTTCCAAGGTACCTTATATTTATAGAATGTGAGGTAGTTTATGAGCTACCAAAAATCATAAATGTTGGTTTTTTTATATTTTGAAACTTTTATGGATCTTATTTACTCTATTCTATATCATATTAGAGATGACTGATATAAATAATTAAATTTAAGATTGGTTTACAATGTTCCCCAAAAAAATAATTTCATATCAATTAATCTTTAAATATTCATACTGTGGATAAAAAAGATGCCCTTTCTGAGATAATATATAAAGAGTATCTATAATGGTATTTCTAATTCCAATTTTTTCATTAAATTATAATTATTATAGTGGTTGTATTTTATTGTTAAATGATTCGAGTGGAGGTGACTCATACCATGGATGCTTGAGTGGTGGAAGACCCTCACCACCTAGCTTATGGAAACCCAAGTGAAAAGTTATCAGTATGGGTTTTCAAGTTTCATTTAGAATATATATATTAAAAAATATTATACATTTCACTATATTTTACAATATTTACACCTTAATAGGTTTTTTTTCAAAAAATTTCTTCTTAGATTATTTTCTATTGATCTAAGTATTCACTGATGTCACATGCATTGAATGTTATATAGTCTACTTTAAGAGATAGATTTCCATTTAGATGATCTTGTCAGGTAATAATACATGGTATTGATAGAAAAATTTCCACCACATGATATTTGGTGTATAGATTCATACTATCGGTTTAGCATGAGGTATCACAGAAGATGTTTTCTTGGGAAAAAAGCTTCTCTGATTCTCGAGTTAGGTATTATATTTTGATTGAAATAATCCAATTGTCCTCAAATATATCAGGTGGTATATTTTATATCGGATTAAAAAATTATTATAATTTTTAGAATTTAGTTTCACGTTGTCTGAGTACTTTGGAATAATTTATTCATATATGATATTTTATAAACTTTTTTGAGAATATTATCAATGTAACATGAATGTGTTTTTCCTGTTCACTTATAGTTTCATCTTCCAAGACTATTTTAAATTTTATGGTTCTCTATAATATATTTTATTACATTATAGAAATGTACATGTTATCTATTTTAGTTGATTATATTTTCTATTTTAAATGGAATGTGTATTATTCATCTTCAAAAGATATCTAATACACCCTCAATGGATAAAGGGAGTCATAAGTCTATCCAACATATAGTGCGTATGAAAAAGAACAAATCAAAAAAATTTATATTCCTTGGAACATGTAATGATACATGATGTTAAATTATACCTCTATTAGTGGGCCCATATATTTAACAATCGTATAAAGACTTCTTAATCATGTTACCAAAGTGAGAGTTTTTATTTACCATTAAACCATTATCATGAATTGAATCTATATTAGGCCCACCATATAAGTAGAAAATATATAAGTTGAGAAATTAAAATATCAACATGGATGAGTTATAATATATAACATTCGTAAAAAATACCATATCCCTTAAAAAATTAGGTTCTATTTTCAGATAAGGTTCTAGAAGTATGTGTTTATATATATACTATTATCATTTAAACTATTTCATGATCCAATATTAGTAACCATACATAAAATTGTTTAACTGATTCTATTATTAACTAATATTATAATTGGGTTATAATATTTTGTTATGATCTAGTTTTTATAAGATGTGGGCCAATTTAGAGTTTCATATGAAGATTCTATTTTTAGGTCAGTATGGGAATATTGAATTACTCAGTACCCAATACCTCCTATAACTATTTATATATTATTTTTTATGAATATATCATTTTAATATAACATTTTAAGCCTCAATACATTGAGTAATAAATCAATCAATAAGCCTAAAATCCAATCTTTCACAACAGTAGCCATGTTCTCCCATATTCCAATGAAATCATAAACTTTTTAAAATAATTAATGATAATATTTTTTATATAACTAAATTAAGGTGTGATTTGAGACATTTTTTATGGTAACATACAATGTGGGACTTCTAATTTCCTGATATTTTGGCGGAGGGTTCCACCCCAAGACTTCCTACAATATGAATGCGGTCGTTGATTAAAACATTGAAGGAATATCAAACATATGGGATTCCAAATAACTATTAAAACCTCTAACAAATAACATATATCTATTATTAATAAATACATCCATGAAAAAAATGATCACATTAATAAATTATTGACAATTATATAATGTTATTGCCCGAGACAATATCATACTTAAACAATTCCACATATGAAAACTCTAAAGGAAAGTCAAATAATAATAATAATCTATTTGAGCATTATAGAACTATGATATAAATAGTAATCTCCACCATGATAAAAAAATTCCATATATGATATCTGATAGAAATCATCCCCACCAATAACTATTATTCATTTCATCCACCAACACTATATCTATTAATGACTTATATATATTATTCATTGACATTTTGGACACAACATGTGTGGGATCAAAGGCCAATGCAAGTGTGACTGTGAATATACCAAATAGGACACCCAAATAAAATAAGGAACAGTGGGATGACAATTAATATCAAAAACCATATAAAGGGTATCAATAAGATAAATAATGAATTTTTTATTAGGTATTTATATATCCAATTTTATAAAGAATACATATGTTGATATATCACATATAGCTCAAATAATCCTAGAAATTAAGAATTTCAGATATGTTATATAACCATAAGTGCATAAAAATATAGCTTTTATAACTTAAAAACCACATTTTCATCTGTATTATTGTATTCATGGTCATTGAGTTAAATGTGACTAAATAAAGTGATTATTGTAACATATAGAAGATTGTTCCTTCATACACAATTGAGTTTCAAATCCATGGATGAAGAAGTATACCCTAGTATATAGTGGAGTACATTAATACTATATTTTTTCATAGGGGACCAAAACCATTCGTGAATATTTCACATGAATATTACCCAAACCCCATTTTTGTAATAATGACAGTGCATAGATATATATAAGTGATCTGAAAAAATTTCATTTCATAATTACTCTCTTTACAACTATTTCCATCACTAATTTTCTAAAATAAAAATCCACCAAAATTCAATATAGACTACCAACAAAGTAAAATATGAACATATAATCATTTCATACATTAACAATTCTCATAATAGACTATTATATTCTCTAATTATGATAACAAATCAAAAATTTAATAAAAAACACATTAAAGGAAAATTAAATTTCATATACATTATTATTGATGGTGTTTATGCATCTAGAAATAGTTTGGACGCCTTTCCACAATCTATTTATATAGGGTAAATATATAATACACACCCCAAATGTCTCGTGGATCATGTTAAAAGTGTTAGTTTGGAATATATCATAGTGATCCAAATTCCTGTCACTTATTATCATGGTTGTCCCAAAACAAATATAGGATGTGTTTCTATATGGATAATCAGAAGTGTACTCCTATAAAAACTTGGTTAGATATCATAGTATATATGATGTTTCTTTAATTTGGTACACATCATATGATATTTATCTCTTTTGTATAAATAATATCCAAAACAATATTCAACATGTTGCGCATTTCGGTTTCCACATATGTAGTGATTGTGATTTCAAATTTTCAAAATAGTTGATATGTAAATTGCTCACATCCATTTTTATAATATTTAACATTTTTCATTCACATCATCCAAGACACATTTTCCTTACAACATATATACTCAATCATAATTCCACATTATTTTTTCCACTCACCATCCATTCAAGTTTACAAAATTTATCGATCCCCATGATATCCTATACTTGATCCTACATTTGAGGATTCACCCCCATAGCCACATAAATTTTTAATCTAACCATTAACTTCTAGTATTCTATAATACCACAATATCAGATCATCTACATAATACCAATATCCATCACAAAACCCATCATTGATGGTGCATTACAATGGAATAAAAGTGGTAGAAAATTCATATATGTGATATTACAAAACATCATTGACTATGTAATTTATTTCAACTAGACAAGAATTTGAATATCATGAGGGTCGTCCCATTATGTTTCCAAAGTGAAAATAAACTAATTAGGGTAGAGATAAATTATGAAAATGAATTTTCGTGACACAAACACCAATTCTTCATTTATAAATGAGTGTTTCAAAAAAACAAACAACTAAAAATTAAACTAATATCCCTGGAAATATATACATGAGATGAAATTTCTATATTGATTATCTATTTTATTTATTTTTATAGGTATATTAAATCATTCCCAATGGAATATATCCTTCATGTTGTAGATTTTGGTATGGAGAATACCATCATATTTCTATACATCATTTTAGTGGATGCTTATATTTTGATTCATGTTACTCATTTGATTATTTTTCCAATATTTAATAATTTTAGATCCCATTACAATAGTTTTTAGTGACTTTTATCAAGAAACATGATGCATCCACCCAATTCAAAGAGTATTTTTCGCCGTTTTTCATAATTTTTTAACTACAAATCTTTAAATTATTTCATTATTATGATCATTTTATTAGACATCCATATATTTTTTTCTATTTTCCATGATTCTCCTCTATTGAGTGAAACATTTTTCCGTTCTTCTTTATATTATTACACAAGATATTTCATAAGCTATTTTGTTTAATCCACCATTTATTATATGGTTTCACTCGAATAAAACTTCATAAATTATTTAATAAGATATATATACTGTGAAAAATTATTCTGAGTGTGTCATCCACATTCTTGAAGTTTTCATATGTTAATTATATCATGCTTTTATAAACCTTACTATTACAATTTAGGTTTAAATTTTAGGTCCAGTCACGTGACATTAAATAATTTTAATGAATAAATATTATAAAACCACAATAATAGTACTATATTATTTTATATTATTTTATATAATTTTACATAATTTAATATAATTTAATATAATTTTATATTATTTAGGTTTTATTGATTTTATGAAATTTTAAGGCTAAAAATTTGGATGTTTTTTTGTTTTCATTGCATTTCATAGTTATCTATAATGGATTAAATTATTAATATAGTATATTTGATAATGAATTTTTTTATTGATTATCAGGTTTACACATTTGGATATGATTATTCCAAAAATTTGAATAAACCTTGACACTTACATATAAATTAGCAGTATTATTTATATAGTTAGCATAATATTTGGTATACCATGTCACACAGTCACACAACCTTCCCAATTTATAGAAATACTGAAATTTTCTTGTTCTTTATCCCTAATATTAGAATTCAATGTCTCTATCATTTTCTCTAACAATTTATTCACCATTAGAATTTCCCCTAACATGTTACTCTCCTCGTACATGTAATTTATCATGTACATATTCATTTTTTAACTTTCATCCTCAATGTATAATCCTATAAACCCATTCTCATCACATTATGAACTTTTTTTTGTGACAAATTCTACTAAAGCACTTATGAATCTACTAGTCCATTTTAGGATTTGATATGACCAAAAATTTAGGATTTTTATTTCTATTGTTTTTACACATCATTTCATTCTTGATTTTGGTTATCGTCACAAAAGGTGACACATTTTTTCATTATCAGGTTGATTTCAACTTTTTTGTGGTAGATATTTCTATGAAATTGATAAGTTTTAGAATTATGAGTGTTATTATGATTTATAAATTTCATTATAATAAAATAATTTAAATATATATGACATGTATATGGTGTTTATATTGCTTTTACAAAAAAATATTTCGGAAAAAATATTATTTTCTAAATTTCAAATGTATCTTTAAAATATATGTTTTGATATTCCAGTGCCCTAATATATATTTATCAAATTGGTTAAAAGGTAAAATTTTTAATGGGAAGGACAATTTATTTTAATTTCATTTATAGATAAAAAGATTGTTTTTTAATTTTTTTATTTAAATGAATAAATTTATTGGTGACCATAATGGTCTTTTTTGCACTATGAATAGTTAATCAGGAATTTCATGAGTGATGCATATATATTACCCATTGTTTTTTCCCTGATGAATGGCACATAATTATTTACATAAGATTTGTGTGAGGTTGAAAAATATTTCTCTATGAGATGGTGTTATAGGTTAGAGAGAGTTATTATTTATTCCTAATTTGTGTAAAATTATGTTTGATTATAAAATCACCTCCACTTTTTTTTTATTGGAAGGATCATGGAAATTATTTGAATAATTAATAATTATACAGACCTCTATATTTACCTACCACATGATCCCCTAAGATGGTGATTTCGGATGGAGCATCAGATGGTCTCTAGAGAACCTCCTGATATATGAGAGAATTATGACTAGTTGTGTGGGTCCAAGGTGGTATTTTCGGGACACTATACCCCATATAAAAGTCACAATAATAGAATACATTATAATAATAAAATAATTAAATCATATAAATATCAAAAATAAATATGGTGATGTTATATCAATAACTATAATATGAAAATATATTAAATATGATAATTTCGTGTATGCGATAATCAATTTTTCTTGGGTTGATCACATCCAAGGGTAAATTAAAAATAATTGAACTATGTCATAAATGTGTAGCAATTGTTTGTCAGTAATATCAACCACATTCATTTAAATTTATGTCTATATAATTAAACTCACATCATTATGTTCATTCCCAAACCTGAACCATCAATCACATAATCTCCAATCTAAGTACCGTTGTGAAATGTCGAACTAAGCAGAGTGTTTGTGAAACTCTAGGTGAAACCACCAACACCATCTCAAATGTAATGATTATTGAATAGAATTTAATATATACGTGATAAAAATATGTATTACCATATTTTTAGTTCAAAAAATAATAAAAAAAATATTACCCAAGGATACATGGTCATACCCAAGGATCGACCAACATGCTTCCTCCAGTTTTGGTGCATCTTGGATCAGGGTGGTGTATCTCATAACTAATATTTATTCCAATATATGTAACCAAGGAAACCATATCCATTAATACAAAATGGAATCCATGTGGAATATATATAAAATTGCCCACCTTCCAAGAAAATTCATAATATATGGAAACCATCCATGACATTCCACTCAGTGCCATCCAAAGAACTCAAAGATTTCATTTTCTTAACTGAATCAAATAGCCTACTATACCAAGGCCATCAGTGTGTCATGCATCCAATGATTTTGGGTCTAAACCCATGTAAATCCTACTAATATATTAAATGGTAATTCATGGAGCATATCCAATTATGTTTATATGGGTTACCAATGGTTATACACAACATTAATCCACTGAATTCAATACATAAAACATCACTTAATTTAATGGTTGAAATAGAATGAGTAATTCACTAAAATGAATCATTGAGGAACCCAAGGTAGGTCCTGGAATAATATAAATTTGTATATTTGTTGATACAATTTGGTATTCTCCCATGGAATCTTATGTGTGTCCCATAATGAAATCCATACTTCCTCATAATATTTCAGCCATTTCACATGCACAACTAAAAAATAGGTATGCTTCAAATGTAATTACACAAATAATTACCATGTAAAAAAGAAATAATGATTCTACAAAAACCATGAACATCAATAGATCTCATCCCATTAAACCATTAAACATGTCATAACATAAAATCACAATCATTTTCAAAATGATCTATTAGTATAACATCATTGATAAGATACAAGAGAATCCCCATATAGTCTTCTTACTCGAACTATAGTCAATTAGTTTCATAAATCATTAAATTACATTAATTCATATGTAAAAAAACAAATTTTAAACATTAAAAAATTGGATTATTATTTTAAAACCTAAAGAGTTCATTCAAGAGTCCCATATTCTTTTCAAAAAAATATGTTTTGAACATATGTTCTCATTTAACCAATCCAACATACTCATTCCCATAGATTGACCTAAAGACCAAGATTCATTTTTTCACTCAATGATCACATCCCCTAATGTCCAATTACAAGGCTAAAACTTTTCTATAAATACCAATTATATTTAATTTAAAATTCATGTCCATATTTTCCAATTATAGAATCTCCTTTATCCTTAAATCTTAGATAATCATTTCACACATAATTCAAATTAACAGAAAAAAGCCTTATAAAAGAATTCCAAGAGAAACAACTATTTATTTATGAATAAAGTTATATGTTAAAGTTAATTAAACTATAAAATATATTTTAAAACTAAGACATTAACCACATTCAATGAGAGTTGTATCCATCTTTACCACAACATGAATAAACATAGAAAATAGAGAGACTATAGGATAATTTTTTATTACCATCTACCTTTGACCTAGTGAATCTAATTCATTTGATATCTACTACCAGTTCATCCTAAATGGAAAGATATTAAGAAATAATATAAGTTATTTTGTATATGGCGTGTTATAAATAAAAAAATATAACACCACTTGACTATAATAGAAAACAAACCGAATAGAAGAGTATTCATAGCCTTAAATATTACTCTATATCTTATATAATCGAAACTCGAAAGAGGCCAGAGAGATTCACAATGTTGAGTGATAATAATAGGAAGGTTATAATGGTTTATATACATGACTCTAAGGGTATAACACAATGGATACAAAAAGTAAGGGGTTTCATGTTTGAAGTCAATGGGAATCCCTACTTTCTAAATAGCCTAAGGGTCCACTGACATTCTGATACCCCCACACGGGCATGCCAAGTGCATAGAAGTATCCTTAATACATGACCCAACTCTACTATGCCCCCAACAAAATCCTTATCCAACAAAACCCCACATTCCTAGCCAAAAAAAATCTATTTTTAAGGGTTATAGACTTCAAAATTTGAATATGACTGTAGGAAACATAATCATCACCTCATTTTGCTTAAAAAAACCAATGTTTCCAATACTAAAAGGGTCATCCATACACTCTATATCTAAAAAATCCCTCTATAACACTCCCCTAATATGATATTTCATTATGACTATATAAGTTCATCCATAACATAAGTAAATCATTGATCCTCACTCAACATATAAATTATATAATGGTTGTAGTGATTCCCATGTTCCTCTTCCATGACTTAATTATTTAATAAAAAAACCCATGACACTGTAGTTATATAACAATAATACATTGAGATGGTGCTCTTAAAAGTCCATATATACCAAGATATGATCAAATTGTTTTACAAGAAGAATCATGATTATATATCTACCAAATATAGTACATAACTCATAAGTCCAATTCAGAAACTTGTGACCTCCCACTATTGGAAATATCTTACTAAATCATGATCATTATTTTCCATTGATCTGCAGAAAAAATTTCATAATATATCATACCTCAATGAATTCAGGATAACAGATCGATTCTAATATCACGTCTCCTTTCCTTTATCAATGGTAGAGGAACCATACCTCTACCATCTAACAACAATATGAACATGCCATCATTTCTATTAAAATAAATAAACAAAACCTTACAAGCTTAATGTGTCACCATGTATGTGCCTAATGATGTTTTGAATCAACCATTTCAGATTATATGAAAAATCACTAGTTAGATCATATATTACCACCCATATGAATAATTCTCTTCATCATCTACCGATGTGCTTTTACAACATTTTTTCATATAACTTAACTCCAATGACATCCCAAAACCTTCCAGGATTTCACATCATTGTCCAAAATAAGACTCCTATTCAATTTCTTGATTAAACCTCATCTACTAAAACAATATAACACTCATTAACAACCAAAAACATTCCATTAAACTTATAGATATCAATTAATAGATCATTCTACACTTATTACAACCATATATGATCATTATGGCCCACCATATCATTCAATTTATGAACACGGTCAAACATTAACCCCCAGTACTAATCCCCTTACTTTATCATGAGAAATAGTGTACCACCAAAATAAACAATGTTTGGATCAAGCCAATTCATATTGATGTTGATATGACTACCCAAATTCATCAATCATTTCTTATAGATTGTCCATTGGATTCCCCAAATGGATCCAATATTTATTGGAATATCTCACACAATGGAATATGTTTTCGTCATGACCATACAAAGACTAGTATGTAAAATCAAAAACCATTCTCGCTTGAGTGTCACACACCCACACCTCAAATGATCATCACCATAATAGTAGCTTCCTTTCAATAATTAGACTAGGATAACTCCCCGATCATTATAGTACACATACTTCCCATCACCACACATAATAGTCATATGTTGGTGAACTCACTCACACCTGATCACTATTATAACCATTAAATATTAAATACTTTTGGATTATGGAAAAGTATCATAGTTACATTTTGAAAAACTCCTAAACTGTGGTTCATGCTCAATAATGTCCAATGTATGAATCCGCACTATATAAATCCCGATACACTACTCGATTATTTTCTACCATAAAGGGTTATAAATTTACCACATCTCTGTCACTTCTCTCAATCCATTATCAACATCCACAAAAACCCAACCAAGACTGATATCTTTAATTGGCCATTCTATATAATTTTTATCAGTATTGTCACATACCCTAACATATAAGTGTTGGATACATTTTTTAACCATACATAATAGATCATTTACACCAAACACTCCTCAAGTTCATTGTCACCTTTCCTACACATGACTGCTCGATAACACAAAACAAACTATTCACCATGCATGCTTATGTTCACTACATTTCCATTGAAACAAAATGACACAAACCCTTGCACACCATAAATCATAAAGCTCGACTCCTTATCCTTTGGAATTCATCACACTAAATCTATAATTTCACACCAAAAATAATTACCATGCTTTTGAAAATGTAACACGAATTATATCAGGATTAATCATGGAAATATATTTTTTAAAAAATAGGATCTAAACTTTTTCAATGGTTTAACCAGAGAAACACATCTAATTGTAATAATATCATAATTGAAATCCCACATTTCCACATGATCCAAGTGACTAGTATCTTATCCTGAACATGAGAGGTCTAGGCACTCAACTGATCCAACCTTATAACTCTATCCATGATATAACAAACTGACACTATGGTTTCAATCATGTTTACAAATCCAAAAATTTGAATCATTGATTCAATATACATGATGTACCTCATGAAAATTGATCCAAACACCCATAACCATATTTATTATATCATAGAAAATGTGTTCTTACACTCTCTTGATCCTAAATCACTGAGATTCAAGGTTGATCTAGTCAACTATCACCAGTTCTATGATCTAGACTCATCACTTTTAAGTCGAGTTTCTCCAATCCTAGGTACATGACCCAATACAAAGTAACTGAATATTCTCCTAGAATGACTATTCGATGGACCAGGGGAATCCTAGATTCCCTCAAAAAAAATCTGACACACCAAAGGTTTCATGATAATACCCACAACCAATAGTTATCTGAAAAATTTATTATAGAAACCAAACCACTTACCCACACATGAACCATAAACCTAGATCATAACCTAAAATGTAATGGTAAGATAAAAAAATGACCCCAACCTTAAAAATTGGAGTTTATATAATACCATCCACCCATGGGAGATCAACTGATACAACTCTATAACTAGAAAAAATTAATCATTCAACAAATTTGTAAATGAAAACATCCATATTCCTCATACAAATAAGTAACCAAAAAATATAGGCTCAACTCGACTCCATGATCTACCCTTGAATGTCCCAAGGAATCGAATCAAAAACCAAAGTCACCATCATGGGTAACTATGTTATGTACCAATCCCAGAATAATAATGTTCAAAACTCAATGGATAAAAGTCAGGTATATATGATGGTTATTTGAAATCAAGAATTCCTAAAATTGAAATCACAGTTAAAAAATAGTCTAACTCTATCTTCTTTAGAGTCACTTTGATCAAGCCAAACCCATATAGAATCTATGTCACCTCACCCAATTACGGATTAAAAATTTAAAACATAAACTTTTTTTCCTTTTACAATTTATAAGTTTTATATTCCATGATTGGTTAACTCTATTTTCATTTAAAAGATATATTGTAATAAGATTTTTTGGTTTCTTACGTGTGTTTTATTAACCATGTCCATTGTTATATGGGAAACTCACATTTTTAAATGAATTCCACTTCAAAAATCCATAAACCCATTCTAGGATATATTGATATTTACTCATTCCATAGACATGATTAAATAGAGCTTCATTAATATGTTATAATTTAAACTGCCATATAGGATTCTTAATATCGCCTTATTTAATGAATACAATCATTAATCCATTTACATTTTCATATATATATATATATACATAGAGATCATCCTTGGAATTATTCATGTAATATTCCACCATATCCATATAAAAAACACACCATATATGGTGGTGTGGTCAATTTAAATACCACACCCTTATTACATATAAAATATAAACCATATGTCGGAATAAATTATACTGATTAAAATTGGAAAATATATCCTCAAGTGAATATAAATCACAAGCATCAGGAAATCAACATAGAAAACATTTTTCCACGTCATGATGCATTTAATGTGAATTTATAAGTTCCTAAAATGATGAATTAAGAAATATGATATCTATAGTTATAAATTTCCTTCAGCATAAATCCCACAAATTAAAACAACACATATCATGTACCCCATGATAGTTCAAAATAAAATGTAATTATAAAATGTGAAATCTAGTGAACAACTAGTCCAATTCATGATAATTGGGGTTTCCTACATGAATGGATTGAAAATTCCTATGAACCATCTCCATATTAAGACAAAAAAAATTCTACTCTCCTTTATACCATGCCAAAATAATAATAAATGATCAAAAAAAAACTCTGAATCAATTTTGAAATGCCCCACCCCTCGAGCCACTAAACTCGTCCCCTATGTCATTTAGAGACATTGTTTTAGGTGTTCATATATATATATATAACTATTTTTTCAAACTAGAACCATTTATCAAATACCATATAGTCGAGAAAAAATATTTATGTAACAAATTCAAAATTGTAAATGAATTTCAAATAGTTATAAAAGTGACATCAAAAAACATCATAGGTAAAGTAATAAATATATCATTAATAACAACAATATAAAATTTTAAATAATGGACTATTATATAAATTCCCTAATTGATAATATATTGGATGGTCACATACATGTGTAAAAACAAAATATAATAGAATTTATCTCATTCAAGACTCATTCATAATCCATGCTCGGTTCTATAATCAATGCTTGGTGAATGTTGTGATGAACCAAATAAATAAAAAACCAACTTTTCTTTCCCAAACCTTAAACTATAAAAAGATAAACTAATTCCTCAGTGTTAATGTACCATGGTGTCCCAAGTAGGGTGAGGGTAAAACTCAATAGGAAACACCCAACAACATGCCTTATATATTTAGTCCACATGAAATTTGATTCTAGAAGTGTTATATGTAACATATTATCCTATAATAAAATAAATAAAACATAGGCTATGATATTGGGATCTCTGGTCTCTCCCATACTTTTAACTACCTAAATCATCCAGAACCTATATATCTAATACTTACATAGTGCATCTCATAACTCAAGTTAGATCTATGTGAATAATCAAGGATGACCCATCCCTGAATACATAAGGAGATATTTTGGGAATCCATTATGCATTATATTCTTTCTTAGTCAATCCTTTATCCAATGAATCCATTATTGATGATTTTCTTGTTGACATATAAGTAAATCAAATGAGTAAAACCTAGGTATTCAATAAAATGAATCCAATGAAAGAGTAGTCTAAATCTTTGAGTTCATCTACATCGACAAGAATCTAGGTCCACACCAATATTATTTTGTATTTTATAATCACACAAGATCCTTGGATCATGTCTTGTATCCTTTACAAGAGTGTGTTGATAGAATCCATGAAATTATTCTACATCATTCATTATATAATATATATTTTTAAACCTAGTAGGAGACACCATGAAGAATTCATGGAGATGAATCTATGACAAATTCATGGTATCTCATATTATTCCATAGGTTTATATATCCATGGGTGAACTAAGGAATCCTATAAAGGAAATAAAGTGAGTATCCTAATAACATATATATGTTCTCAATCAATTCATCTTATTTCATATAATTAAATGAATCCCGGGGGAGGAAACTAAAGCATTCCACATATAATAACCACATAAACAAGAAATAAAAAATAACCATAGATCATAAATATAATTATATCCCATGCCATTATTCCATTTACCTTATCATTGCATAAAATCCTAAACTATATTCCATATATTGATTATTATAATTTCATTAATAAGATTTAATGGAAAAAACATATAGGTTACACACACGAAATATATTTATTCAATAACACACAATAATAATTCACATAAATTCATATGTAAAATACTCGCATAAAAAAAACTCAAAATCATGGACCACTATTTGACTCCCTAACATAGTAATTCAATATTCCATTATTTTTTCAGAAAATCAATTTCAAAATTAATTCCTAATTTTTCAATATATCCAACGTATTCCATTATAGTCTCCTCTAGAGTAAAATTCATTTAGCATTCTGAACTCATTTCCCACAAGATCTACATCCCAGGTTAATAATACTCCCAACTTAGTGATGGTCTAGAAAGTTAATATCACAACAATCAAATTCCAATCATAACTTCAAATTTAAAATTTAAATTTATATAACCATATACCACAGAAAAAACATTAATTATAAAAACATAACTAATTTCATTCCATGAAGGACACCTATTTTCTATTGATCAAGTAAAAAATTACAGGGAATATAAAAAAATGATCTCAATTTATACTATTTAATTTATATTAAGAGATTGTTCTGTATATTTGTATTGATTTCATCAAGAATACACTCATAAAATTCATAAAAAATGGATTTTTTAAAAGGAACTATTTCATAATTCCTAAAAATTCTATGTTTTCTGTAACACCCCAAGCTTCCACGGTACACTTCTCTTTGAATAATACAGTAGCGTGTGTTGTACGAAACTTCTTGTTCTAACACACACCACAACCAATCAATGTAGCCGTTATGAATAGTAATACCTAATTTTTTAAATTTTATAAATTTTAACTTTCCAAATGGACTTCGTTTTTGTATTCGTAATATCAAAATTATCCTAAGTTGATTTGTTTGTAATTTTCTGAGAACTTCCAATTTTTTTATGAATAGTGAAAAATACTTAAAAACAAATTTTTTAATAAAAAATATTTATAATGATAAATTATAATATTGATTGGTTTTAATGTATAATTAGAATATATTTTTACCATTTTATCCAATGGTGTTCATTAGAATTAATTTAACTTTGAAATTGGACATAGACAATTATCAATCTTTTGAAATATATTGTTTCTTAAAAACATGCTATTTATTGTGACAGTGGGAATTATTTATAAAATTAATTAATGAAACTTATATGTTTGGAATTTAATAAAATAGACATAATTTTTGAATTCGGAGTATTAATTATATCTTTGGGTGAAATTTTGGCATTGTTCTGAAAAACTTCAATTTTTGATGAATAGTGAAACCACTAGGTGGTAGTTAAAAAACTGATTTTTCGTTTAAATGAGACATTACCACTTCTGTGATTTGATTTCCAAAACTCCGACATACATGGTTGTCATTAGGAAGTAAAATGTGGTTCAATGGGATGAAAATAAATTTTTTGTGAATAGTATCTTTTAAGTTTAATTAATCGCAATTAAAGGTAATTAGTGAAATTTAAGGTAAAAATGATATTATAAAAATATGAAAATACCTTTACACTTGTCCTACCCCTATTGGATGAGTCATGGCCGACCAATAAAATCCATGGGTCAACTTGGGTACCCTATGGAGCCACTTTGGGGGGAAAATGACATTAAAAACTTTTTATTTATTGTTAAAATAAAAATGTCACAAACATGAGTTGTTTTACTAAAACAATTTTTGAATGGGGTTATAAAAGTTATATTTTTGACTAAAAATATTCATTAGAAATCTAAAAATATTTCCTATATCATGATAAATTTTTATAATTTTTAGACCTTAAATAAATTAAATTATTTATGACACCATGATGATGCAGCAATTACATCATTAATTAACGATTTAAATAAAATAAAAAGATAATGTAAAATCTAATAATTAAACTTGTCCAAAGCCTATTGGACGAGTTTATTTAGAACCCTTATAACCTCATCCGAAAAATATATAAGTGTGGGACCTTTAAAATCCTAAAATCATTATATAATAAAATAACATTTCTTTACTTTCCAAGATTGCCCCTCCTCTCCTCTTATAAAAGGCCCCCACCACTACCACCTTACTCAAACCATCAAAGCATTTTTCCTCGGCTAAAATCTAACCAAATACTCTCTCAACTTCCCTCTATTACTCCTAGAAGCCTCAAATTGGGCAGAACTCTTCCCAAGGAAGCCTTTGGCTCAAATCAAAAAGAGTTACCCGATTTTAAGGTAATGTCTTCTTTTATGTTCTTTTGTTTTATTTTACTTCTCCAACCCCCTAAACTCTTTATATTAATTTCATTTATAAAAAAACCAGTATCTAAAATATACTAGGATGTTGTTATTATAAGGATTTTTTTTACACTTACACACACCTTTGTCTAACGGTTAAAGAACATACTGTTTCTGTGGGTGGCGAAATACTGCCTCACAAAACGATGATTGTTCAATAATTTTTTAAAACCTCTAATGGTGGCCATTTTGATGACACTATTTTCATATATGATATATATATTATGTTTATGTTTTCCTTATGATTATGTATTTCTCATTTATGTCATACCTGTATGATTTCCATTATGGGTAAACACGATATTTTCATTTTAGGAAGTGCGGACTATCTCCCCCTCAAAGTGATTTGAATCGTTAATGCCATATGTGGGATGTATAAAAGATGGAGTAAATGGTATTATACATTATATTATACTAGAATTATATTATACCTTTATATAATTATATCTTCTCTCCATTAAATACAAAATAGAAATGAAAGTAGCGTTCATGTGTACGTACGACTTACCATCTCCCTGAACGGTGCATTTCATTTCTTACCTCCAAATATTATATAATATTATAAATGAATATATATATAGGATATATAAATGATTTATATGATATCTACATCATCAATATAATTATGGATATAATGGATATTTTACCACATCAACAAAGTGTAATTATAAGAAGTTTATTTTGACTCAAGTACCTAAGATCGACAAAACTACCGATATTAACTTAAATAATTACATAATGTTCATAACATGGTAATAAGTGATATAAAAGGAATAATGAACATGATAAAGGTTCTTAATTTGGTAGAGACTAACTCTAGTTTATTATTCAAGAGGTTAAAGAGCGGTCGAGTCAAGTCAGACATGAGGTAAGGGAACTTCTTAACCCAATTTTTATTCTTTGGGTTAATCTACTACTTTCAAAGTATGTCTTGATATTATTATGGTCTATCTTATATTTGTACATAAATTATCTGTACCTATAGGGAATACACATAATAGATATATTTTATTTAAATAATGATATTTGTACGGGAATTCATCTCAATCTCCATTCATTGAGGCATATTTTGTTTTATACACAAATTCCTCCTATACGGTGTATAAACCCCTTTGTCTTTGACGTTTATTCAAAAGGAATCTTTTTTATATGAAGCATTTTACTAAAATATAAAAAAGGAATGTTTTTCTGGTCGTATGTATGTAGATACAGCGAGTTCTCTACCTCCGTGAGCACTATTTGAGTTTTAGCTTCCTCTACAAGCCGTAACTTTTTTAAAATGAAAAATAAATACCAAGTTTTAATTTTCTTTTATTTTGGTATTGAAAATGGTTTAGATAAGGTTTTTATAATACCAATGTGTTGTATTGATATCTTGTGATTGAAATGTGGAAATGTTATGTTTCCTTTATGCGTGTTTTATGTGATACGATTATGTTATGGTTTATGGTATGTTTAAACCTGTTCATATGAGGAATTCATTGGACTTAATAAGTGACGGGTGGAGCCCTCTATAACTTCTCGATGCATCGGTAGGTCTCATGAGACAAAATAGTGTCTTGGCACGAGGCCTTGACAAAATCTTATTTGTGGTCTTAGCACGAGGCCTTGGCTACGTGGTTATGATAGTCTAGCATTATGCATTCCATCATTATGAAAGTGGTTATTGATATTGCATGTGATTATTCGACCAATAGAATATCCATATGAATAAGTAAATGGAATTATTTCATTTTACTGTTTCCATATTATGTTTATGTTCAAGTTTAAAAGGCTTTTGTTTTAGTTTTACATTGCCTTATATGTTTATGTTTATTTATGAAAGCTTCCGCTATATTGTTATCCTTATTGAGCATATGAGATCACCCCTTTCAATGTTTTAATTTTCCAGGATGTGAAGACGTATTTTAGGAAATACCTACAGGGATAGTATAAGGGGATATGAGTGTGGAAAATGGAGACTATGTTATTATAGTTTTTTACTTTATGTTGTAATGTAACATTTATGAGAGTATATAGTGTTTCCAAAGCTACTAAACTAATCGGTCTTTCGAGACTTGATCTTTTGTGATCATGCCAATGTTACGCAATAATGCACCGACTCTAGGTAGTTGGGTTCGGGGTGTTACAGTTGGTATCAGAGGCAGTTTAGTACTAACCTTGGAATCTAGATTTACATAAACTCTGATTAGAGCACGTAGCCTGAAGATAGACATTGAGGATTAGTATAGAAGAACTTCCTAGAATTTTGGTGTTATAGAGATTTTGTGAGACTTCTGAGAAATAAATCCTTTTCTAGATACGAGCAGGTAGAGGTGGCTCTGGCACATATGTACCTAGGGGTAAAACCCGAAAACACTGCATTGAGCTAGACTCGAACGGGAACTGGTGCACGACAACGTTCCTTGCTACACTCTTGGTTCCGACACTCCCGGGGGATATGCTTAGGATAATTCTCATTTTCTTTACAAACCATTATGAAGGGTTTATGAGTATATACTTCCTCAAAGAAAACATTTCTTTTTATGATTGTGGATTATATCCATAAATAGTTCAATTTTTGTTAAGTGTTTTACAAGTATGGAATTATGTATTTAAATTCATAAACTAATCTAGTTTATTCCATTATTTAGAAATGGCGCCGAGTGGGAGGAATGGAAACTGTATCAATGCATTCACACCGTGTAGGGATTTCCCTCCTGCTCAAGATAATTATTATGGAGCTGGAGATATAACTGGTGCTGATCAACTTATTACCATATTGGGACAACTCACTCAGGTTATGATTAACAACGTTACTCGTATGGAGCACCCTAATCCTCAACGTGGAGGATCAATGTTAGACCGCTTCATGAGCCAGCAACCGCAAAAATTTTATGGTGGTACAAATCCATTCTTAGTTGAGTAATGGATAAACTCCTTAGAGAAAATATTCCATGCCTTGGGGAGTAGCGAAAAGGAGAAGGTTGTCATGTCAGTCTACCACCTCACTGGAGATGCCTATCAATGGTGGTCACTGATTCAAAACACAAAGGAAGATGAAGAAGTATCGATTATTGAATGGAGGGAGTTTAAGTAAATTTTCTTAGAAAAATACTTTCCACATGACCATTGAGAATATATGGAAAGGCAATTTCTCAGCCTGAGGAAGAAGGAGGATGAGAATGTCACAAAGTATGAGGCTAACATTACAAGGTTAGCAAGGCTTGCTGCAGATTATATACGTAACCCAAGAAGTAAGATTGATCGTTTCTTTGATGCGTTAAAACCATTTCTCTGTTGATCATTAGTCTCACAAACCTTATCGTCGTATGAAGATATTGTCTCATGTGCTATCAAGACGGAAAAAAAATTCTCTAATTCTTATGACTTTAAAGCAAAGCAAGAAAGGAAGAGATATTCTGATCAATCTGGAAATGGAAATAAGGGGAATAAGGGAAAAGTTCAATATCATTCATGCAGTAAATGTGGGAAGAAACACCCCAGTACTTGCTTGAAGGGAATGGGTGTCTGTTACAAGTGTGGTGAAAAAGGCCACCAAGCTCATGATTGCAAGGGAAAGAAAGTTGCTGTCAATGTGGAATGCTATAATTGTAGAGAGATGGGACATTTTTCAAATGAATGTCCTAAGTGTCAGGGGAAGTTACCTCATAAGAGGCCAAGGGATCTAGGCCAAGATTATGCTATCACTACCGCTGAGGTTGAAGCTCCGAAAGATGTGGTGGCAGGTATTTTAATGGTTTCCTCAAGTTTAGCAAATGCATTATTTGATTCTGGATCATCACATTGTTTCATATATTCCCATTTTTCTAAGAAAATTAGATATTTCCAATTTGATTTAACAAAATAATTTTCAGTCAAAAAACCTAAGGGAAGTATTATTGCAACAAAGTTTTGTGAATCAGTCCCCATTACAGCACAGAACTGTTCTTTATCCACTGATCTCATTGTGATTCCTATGATTGAGTTTGATATAAACTTCGGTATGGATTGGATTTCGGACTATGATGCAAATATTTGTTGTAAGAAGAAGGAGGTTACTATTTTTGATGATGTTGATAAGGAACACCTTATTTTTATAGCAGAATCGTCACCACCTAATTCTTATTTAGATCCACCCCCAGTAGCTCAACTAAATTCAATTATTGGGGAGGAAGAGAATGAAATGACTAATGGCGAGGAAAAGAATGTTCAAATAAAGGATGTACCTATTGTGAAAGAATATGTAGATGTGTTTCCAGAAGATTTACCTGGACATCCTCCAGAAGGAGAAGTTGAGTTTTCCATTGATTTAATTCCTGGATCAAGGCCCATATCGAGACCCCTTATAGGATGGACAACGTGGAATTATTTGAACTAAAGAAACAACTAGAGGAATTGATTAATAAGAGATTTATTTGCCCTAGTGTTTCTCCATGGGGAGCCCCTTTCCTTTTTGTTAAGAAAAAAGATGGATCTATGAGGTTGTGTGTTTACTACAGGGAGATCAATGATGTAACAATAAAGAACAAGTATCCCCTACCTCACATTGATGATTTATTTGACCAAATTCATGGAGCTCAGTACTTTTCATAGATTGACCTTTGATCTGGATACCATCAGTTGTGTGTGAATAAGAAAGACATTCCGAAGAAAGCATTTCGAACAAGGTACATGCATTATGAGTTTACAGTAATGCCTTTCGGATTGACTAATGCACCCTCTGTATTAATGGATCTAATGAATAGGGTTTTCAAGGTATATCTTGATGATTTTGTGGTGGTATTTATTGATGATATCATGGTATACTTCAAAAGCTACGAAGATCATGAAAATCACTTGAGCATTATCTTGAAGACTCTTAGAAGAAATGAATTATATGGGAAGTTTAGCAAGTGTGAATTCTGGCTTCAGGAGATTTCTTTTCTTGGTCATATTGTCTCCAAGGATGGAATTTCCGTCGATCCTTCTAAGACCATGCCAATCCAATAATGGCCATCACCTATGAGTATAACTGAGGTACGCAACTTTATTGGTTTGGAAGGTTATTATTGACGTTTTGTCCAGAATTTTCCCGATTGGCTAACCCATTAACGAAGCTCACACGTAAAGGGGTTAAATTTGTCTGGACAAAAGAGTGTGAAGAATGTTTTGAAGAACTAAAGAGAAGATTAGTCAATGCTCCTATATTGACTCTACCATCAGGGAATGATGGGTTCGTTATTTATAGTGATGCACCAATGAAAGGAATTGGTTGTGTCCTTATGCAGAATGATAGGGTTATTGCATATACATCACGACAGTTGAAAATTCATGAGCAGAACTATCCTCCTCATGATCTCGAGTTAGCTATTGTAATATTTGCATTGAAGATATGGAGGAATTATCTCTATGGTGAAAAATGTGAGATATATACCGATCACAAGAGTTTGAAATAATTTTCTCACAAAAAGAACTCAACATGAGGAAAATGAGATGCCTTGAACTACTCAAGGATTATGATTGAACGATACACTACCACCCAAGGAAGGAAAATAAGGTTACAGATGCTTTTCGTAGAAATGATCCTGGAGTTTTGAACATGATGAGAGTGTAAAGGGATCCTATTTTCATGGATCTAGTAAAGATGGATATGGGAATCACCATGGAGGGTGAAACAACAAAAAAAATTCAAATGGTTGCCAAACCATCTTTACTAGAAAGGATAAAGTGTTCTCAGGCCGTTGATGAAGAGTTGAAAAAGAATATTAAAGCTGTGAATGATGGGAAATTGAGTGACCTTGTGTATGAAGATGGAATTTTGAACTTAGGGAGGAGACATAGTGTTCCCAATATACTTGATTTAATGAAGGAATTGTTGGATGATTCTCATAGTTCCAATTTCTCTATACACCCTGGGAGCACCAAAATTTATAGAGATTTGAAGGGAAATTTTTGGTGGGATAACATGAAGAGGGAGATTTATGATTGTGTGTCAAGATGTATAGTTTTTCAACAAGTGAAAGCTATAAGGAAACTGACTAGTGGAGTATTGCAACCTCTTCCCATACCTGAGTGGAAATGGGATAATATTACGATGGATTTTTTCATGGGACTACCAAAGACTCCTAGAAGGAATGACGCAATATGGGTCATTGTTGATCGTCTCACGATGTCATCACATTTTCTTGCTAAAAGGGAAGATCTACCACTTGATCATCTAGCAAGACTATATATTAATGAAGTTGTGAGACTTCATGGATTACCCATGTTGATTGTCTCAGATCGTGATCCCCATTTTACATCAAGATTCTAGAAAATTTTTCAGAAGGCCTTGGATACTGAACTTCGTTTGACCACTGCTTACCACCCTCAAACAGATGGACAATCAGAATGAACTATTCAAACCTTAGAATACATGTTGAGATCATGCTCACTTGACTTTCAAGGAATGTGGGATCAATATTTACCTCTGGTATAAATTTTTGTATAACAATAGCTTCCATTCAAGTATTCAGATGGCACCATATGATGCGTTATACGGAAAGAGATGTCGCACACCAACCTGTTGGGATGATGTTGGTGATAGAAAACTTGTAGGCCCAAAATTGATGGAGGAAACGATGGAAAATGTGAAATTAATCCAAAACCACATCAAAGCAGCTCAAAGTAGGCAGAAGATCTATGCCGACAACCGAAGGAAGGATTTGGAATTTCAGGTAGGAGATCATGTTTTCTTGAAGGTATCTCCATGGAAGGGAGGTATACGTTTTGGTAAGAAGGGTAAATTAAGTCCTATGTACATCGGACCCTTCGAAATTCTAGAACTAATTGGGGTTGTTGCTTACCATTTGGAAATTCCGCCAAGTCTCTCCAAAGATCATGATGTATTCCACGTATCACTGTTGAGAAAATAAATTCCTGACCCAACGCATGTGCTCACCTATGAGAAATTAGAACTGGAACCCGATTTGTCTTATTGCGAAGAGCCCGTCAGGATTCTTGATACAAGATAACAAGTGCTGAGAAACCAGATGACTCGTCTGGTAATAGTTCTATGGAGAAACCATAAGATGGAGGATGCAATATGGGAACCCGAGGAACTTATGATGAAGAATCACCCGAGTCTTTTTATACAGTGATATTATATTAAATTTCAAGGACGACATTATTTGAAGGAGGGGAGAATGTAACACCCCAATCTTCCATGGTACACTTCTCTTTGAATAATAAAGTAGCATGTGTTGTACGCAACTTCGAGTTCTAACACACACCAAAACCAATCAAAGTATCCATTATGAATAGTAATACCTAAATTTTGAAATTTTATAAATTTTATCTTTCCAAATGGACTTTGTTTTTGTATTCAGAATATCACAATTATCTTAAGTTGAATTTTTTGTAATTTTCTGAGAACTTCCAATTTTTTATGAATAGTGAAAAATACTTAAAAACAACTTTTTTAACCAAAATAATTTATAGTGATAAATTATACTATTTAGTGGTTTTAAAGTATAAATATAATATATTTTTACCATTATATCCAATGGTGTTCTTTAAAATTAATTTCAATATGAAATTGGACGTAAACAATTATCAATCTTTTGATATATATTGTTTCTTAAAAACATGCTATTTGTTGTGACAGCGGGAATTTATTATAAAAATAATTAATGAAACTTATATGTTTTGAATTTCATAAAATAGAAATATTTTTTGAGTTCAGAATATCATTTATATCTTAAGGTGAAATTTTGGCATTTTTCTGAAAAACTTCAATTTTTGATGAATAGTGAAACCACTAAGTGGTAGTTAAAAAACTGATTTTTCGTTTAAATGAAACATTACCACTTCTGTGATTTGATTTTCAAAAATACAACATACATGGTTTTCGTTAGGAAGTAAAATGTGGTTCAATGGTATTAAAATATTTTTTTATGAATAGTAACTTTTATGTTTAATTAATCGCGATTAAATGTAATTAGTGAAATTTAAGGTAAAAATGATATTATAAAAATATGAAAATACCTTTACACTTCTCTTTCCCCTAATTCATGAGTCATGGACGACCAAGAAAACCATGGGTAAACTTGGCGACCCCATGGAGCCACTTTGGTAGGAAAATGACATTAAAAACATATTATTTAATGTTAAAATAAAAATGTCACAAAATGAGTTGTTTTACTAACAAAAATATTAAATGGGGTTATAAAAGTTATATTTTTGACTATAAATATTAATTATAAATCTAAAAATATTTCCTATATCATGATAATTTTTTTATAATTTTTAGACATTAAATAAGTTAAATTATTTATGACACCATGATGGTGTAGCGATTACCTCATTAATTAGTGATTTAAATAAAATTAAAAGATAATGTACAATCTAAGAATTAAACTTTTCCAAAGAATATTGGATGACTAGATTTAGAACCCTTATCACCTTATCCTCAATATATATAAGTGTGGGACCTTTAAAATCCGATACTCATTATATAATAAAGTAATGTTTCATTACTTTCCAAGAGTTCCCCTCCTCTCCTCTTATAAAAGGCCCCACCACTACCACCTTACTCACACCTTCAAAGCCTTTTTCCTCGTCCAAACTCTGCCCAAATACTCTCTCAAATTCCCTCTATTACTCCTAGAAGCCTCACTTTGGGATGAATTTTTTCCAAGGAAGCCTTTGGCTCAAATCAAAAAGAGTTACCCGATTTTAAGGTAATGTCTTCTTTTATGTTCTTTTGTTTTATTTTGCTTCTCCAACCACCTAAACTATTTTTATTCGTTTCCTTTATAACATCACCAGTATCTAAAATGTACTAGGATTTTGTTATAATAAGGATTTGATTTACACTTACACACACCTTCATCTAATGGTTAAAGAACATACTGTTTCTGTGGGTGGCGAAATACTACCTCACGAAACGATGATTGTTCAATATTTTTTTAACACCTCTAATGGTGGAAATTTTGATGACAATATTTTCATATATGATATATATATTATGTTTATGTTTTCCTTATGATTATGTATTTCTCATTTCTATCATACTAGTAAGATTTCCATTATGGGTAAACACGATATTTTCATTTTAGAAAGTGTGGACTATCACCCCCTCAAAGTGATTTGAATCGTTAATGCCATATGTGGGATGTATAAAGGATGGAGTAAATGTGTCACGACCCGCCCTCGGGGTCCGTGCCGTGACTACCCCAAGCCCGCCTTCCATAGGCCAGGGGCTGGCGACTAGCACCAAGGCGTAAATCCCGGTAAAAAGGGAAGGCATTGCCTTTGAAACGTAAACACACACCACAGAGTAAACAAGCGGAAAGTAAACACTAAACAAACAGAGTACGACTGAAAGTGCGGAAAAGTAAATGGGCCAGAATACAAACCCAAACTGAAAGTAAAGTACAACTCAAAAGGGAAAAACAGCAACTGTAAAGTAAAAGCCGCTACTCCGAGCTGTCCACCGGAAATCCCACCTGAAGGGTGGGTACAGATAGCTCCTCTGCTCCACGGGTCCCGCCATCTGCTCCGTGCACGTCCCGCCCAGTGGTCCACCTCCGGGTACCGTCCCGCTGTGCAAGCCTCAGCTAAGGTCAACGCTGTCCGTCGTCTGCAACCAACACAACGTAGTGTGGGCGAAGCCCGTGCAGGGGTGAGTATAAGCTACTCAGTAGGGACCCCGAGACCCCTGATGGTCTCTCAAATCCACAAAGGATAAACCACGAAGAAAAGTACAAACACGAAGTAACAACTGACACAGCTTAGGTATATGCCCATACATATACCTAAGTCATCAATTAAAAAAAATACACTCCAACCTCCGAGCCCAAGTACAACTCAGTCCACGCAGGAAAGTATACGTATTCCACATAGGAAAGCAAAATATAATCCACACAGGATTGCACAACACAATCCACACAGGAAAACAACAGGATTCAGCTCACACAGGTATACTTCTTCAAGGACGATAAAGATGATCACTGATCCATCTAAGTCGTCGGACCCACGAAGGATCGATAGGTAACTAACCCCCTCAGAAGACCCACAGAGGATCGGGCTCACACAGAACCTGTAGGCGCTGGCTCACACAGAACCGCTGAGCGCAAGGACCCACACAGGATCGGGCTCACACAGAACCTGTAGCACTGATCCACGTAGGATCGCTGAGTGCTGTAGTCGTCGTCGTCAAATCCACACAGGATCTCTGTACTGTCGTCGTCAAATCCACACAGGATCTCTGTACTGTCGTCGTCAAATCCACACAGGATCTCTGTACTGTCGTCGTCGCAGTCACAGTAGCAGTCGTAGCAGTAGAACAGTCGCAGCCAGCACTAGGGTTCCCGCACACAGCAAGCTCGTACGGAGGATCCGCTCCACGAGCCGAGAGGCTGATACATCAACTGTCACGAAGACCGAAGTTGATGTATCCAAAAGTTCCGTATCGTCAACAGGAACTCAACGCAACAGACGGCGCGTCGATCGGACGCCCGGTCTGAGAGTTATAGGCATTTTCGTCTCCGGGGCCCGGTTGGTTTTTAAGGCAAAACCAACCCGACCGTACTCCACCTGCGTCCAAACCTCGGGCGGAGTATGCCAAAAGATCCGTCTCACTAAGAGGAACACTACGCGACTGACGGCACGTCAATCGGACGTCCGTAGCTCAAGATATGAGTGTTTCCGCTCCGAAGGCCCGGTTGGTTTCGTGAACGAACCAACCCGGCCGAACTCAAAGTAAACCGAAACCATGAGTGCGATATACCGAAACGACCGTCTCGATCCAAGGATCGCGTTGCCGCAGACGGTTCGTCATTCGGAGGTCCGAGGCTCAAGTTATGAGCCAAAAACCGAAACTGGTCCGTAACGGGGGGGTCCGGGTCCGGGCCGACCCGGCCCGACCCCCCCCCCCCCCCCCCGGGGCGGCGCGGTGGCCGGCGGCGGCGGTCGGCGGCGGCGGACGGTGGCGGCGGCGGCGGCGGCGGGCCGCGGTGGCGGCGGCGGCGGGCCGCGGTGGCGGCGGTGGGCCGCGGCGCACGCGGGTGGCACGCGGGGGGCTTGAATGCCCCCGCTGTTGGATGGCGGCGCGGCTTTGCCGCGCCGATTTTGAAGGGACGACCCCCGCACGTGGGGGCCGCTTGGTCACGAACCAGGGGCTTAATTGCCCCCGTGCTTTTGATAGGCGGCACGGCCTTGTGCCGTGCCAAAAGCAGGAAACGGCCCCCCCGCAAGTGGGGGCCGGCTGGAACGAACCAGGGGGGTTTTGCCCCCCCCCCCCTCCTTTAATTGAACCGCCCCCCTCATTAAGAGGGGGGGGGGGGGGTTTGAAGAACCGGCCGGGGGTTTAATCCCCCGGTTTTAAGACATCCGGCCGGCCCGCTGGCCGGCCGGTTTTTACCAACGGGACCGGAAATTCCGGTCCCGCCCTCGACTTCCGACGCTGGCGGCCCGGCCGCCGGTCTTTCCTTCCGCCGCGGCCCGGAACCGGCCGCGGTCTCCTCGTCCCGCCGCGGCCTGGAACCGGCCGCGGTCTTCTCGTCCCGCCGCGGCCCGGAACCGGCCACGTCGTTCGTCATCTGGCGCGGTGCGTCGGCACCGCGCCCCTTCGCCGTGCTTCGATTCTTTTCAACGCGGCGCGACGGCGTCGCGTTCTTGAAGATTCTCCTCGGCGTAGCGCGACGGCGTTGCGTAAATTAAACGCACGGTAAACCGCGTGGTGCGACGGCACCACGCCACTTTGCTTCCATCGCAAGAATTAAACAAGAACGTTGGAGGGGGGTTCGGCCGTGTTCGTGCGGTCCGGCCCCCCTCGCGTTAATAATAATAACGCAACTTAAAGAAAAACATGTCACACGTTAATCTTGCTAAAAGCACGATCAAGAATAAAATGAGGAATCCAAAAGAAATTCGACAACCCCTACCTCGGGTTTAAGATTCAAAGGTTCGGCTACGCTCCGCGGAAGACGGCGTCGCGGAGGTCGGGTGTCGCGGAAGTCGTTCGTCAAATCCGATGACGAAGGGATGCGTTCGAAGAGTCACGTCGTTGGCGAAACCTCGATTGCCGATGAAGAAGGTTCGGGGAGGAAGAAGAGGTCCGAAGAAATCGGGTCGACGAGTCGATGATCCTTGACGAAGAGTTGTCGTTCTTCGTTGAGGATGAAGACGTTCTTCGCCGGAGAAGATGAAGAGGAGCTTTCAAAAAGCACTCAAGGGAAACAAACGATCAACCAAAAATAAAATAAGACTACATCTTATTTTATTCTCACTTTGCCAACCTTTCAAAATTCAAAAGTTGAATTCAATTCATTAATTAAGTCTAGAGTTGACAAAATTAAATGAAAAGATAAATTGGCAAGAGTTAAAGAAGGGGAGAGTTACATAAATAAGAGGAAGGGTTTTGAGAGGTTAAGGAATTTGAAAAGAAAAAGGGGTTCGTGTGGGCCCCACCACACTTAATCCTCCCAAGGGAGGTTAAGTGGGTGTGGGTCCCACTTCTAACCTCCTTTGGTAGGTTTTTAAAATAAGTTAAAATAAAATTTGTTTTGCACAAATTTTATTTAACTTAACTGAAAAACCCCAAAATGTAACTTTCAACCCGCAACAAACGCAACTCCCAAAAAGGTCTCAAAAAGCGAATATCGGCGCTGCGAGTTCATCGGTGCCCTCGGATTTCAATTCCGAGCACCGGATCAAAAGTTAGGAATTCCCGCTCGTTCGTTCACTGAACGTACCCGAGCCCAAACTTCGGAAATTAATTCCGGGCACTCCGGGCCTCGGAATCAGGTGCCGTCTGAAACCGCGCTCTTGTAAAATTCTAAAGAAAATTAAAAAAAAAATTCCCTTGAATTTTACGGGTCTTTACATTACTCCCACCTCAGGGCTTTACGTCCCCGTAAAGATACAACAAAAACTAGGGAAACAAATGAGGGTACTGAGCACGCATCTGAGCCTCCCGCTCCCATGTGCTCTCCTGGAGATTCCCGTGCTGCCATCTGATGCGCACAAGAGGAATCGATCTCCCACGCAGGACCCGCTCCTGTCGATCCTCTATCTCCACCGGGACCTCCGTAAAAGTCGCCCCATTGTCAACGTCAAGCTCCCCATGGTCAATGATGTGTGTCGGGTCGTGCACGTATCTCCTCAGCTGGGATACGTGGAAGACGTCGTGCACCCGGTGCAACTGAGGTGGTAGAGCCAGGCGATAAGCCACCTCGCCAATCCTGCTGAGAACCTAGAAGGGTCCGTTGAAGCACAGAGATAACTTGCCGCCTTGGCCAAATCTCTGAATACCACGTCGAGGTGAGACCCGCAAGAAGACGTGGTCGCCATCCTCGAACTCCAGTGGCCTCCGCCTCCTGTCAGCATAAGGCTTCTGCTGGCTCTGAGCTGTACTCATCCGCCCCTGGATGACCTGGACCATCTCAGGTCCCACTAGAGCTGCAAGATTTCTCTTTTGCCGAAAAGAGAAATCTAGTCTCATCCCCTGGATGAACCACATTCTTTGCCTAAAAGAGTCAATCCTAACATGGATGATACTAATCCATACTAAGGATGACGTCGTAAGGCCTCGACGCTACTACTAAGAGATTCAACCGTTACTCTCGCCTCCAAGGGTTGAGTCACACTGTCGGCATCAGTGTGTGGTAACTGGGTCTCCTCCAGTAGATGTCTCACAAGTGAGGGTCAAGTCAACAGCCAAAACTGGAACCTCTTAGTAACATTACGATAGAGGACAGGAACGAAAACATCACAAGGTATGCGTCTTTTATTATTGCAGCTCGTAATACAAGACGCTACACAAAAGCAACAAGGAACCAAAAGTACAAAGGATGTATCCACTAGTTCTGCTCCTGTCCATCGGCTCCCAGGGCTCCATGATCGAAGGCCTCGGCTGCCTGAAGCTGAGCTCTCCCCTGCGGTCGGGGTGGACCTCCTGGTGGTGGTGGTGGTAGAGCCTCAAAGCGTCGGCCACCACCAGCTGCTCGTCCAGCTCCTCTGCCTCGTCCGCCTCCTCCCTGCGGACCGCCACGGTCGAACCTCTGCCTCTACCTAGGTGGTTCCTCAACCGTCTGCTGCTCCTCCGCATGGCGGGTCGGGCAGTCACGAGCCATGTGGCCTCGCCCGCCGCATGCATAGCACTGTCTTCCACTCGAAAGACTGGCTCCACGTTGTGTGCCCTGCACTGCTGAGCCAGTGCCCTGAGGTCTGGTCTGTCTGGACCCCTGAGTCATTCGTCGACTGCCAGCTGCAGATGACTCTACCACGTGCCGTCCTGCGGTGGGTCTCTGTGCTGGTGTAGACTTAGCAAGGAAGCTCTCGATCAGAAGGGCCCGCTCCAGTACTCCTGTCTGAGTCGGTATGCTGAGGGAGATCAGCGATGCCCTGATCTCGTGTCTCAAACCCTGCTCGAAGGTCCGGGCCCGGAAGAATGGGTCCCGTACCATGTCGGTCGAGTAGCACGAGAGATCGGTAAATCTCGCCGAGTACTGAGCGACCGTCATGCTGCCCTGCCGCAGCTGTAGAAGCTCCTGGATACGCACCGCACGAAGGGTGGCTGGGACGAACTCCGAGCGGAAGATGCTCTCAAAGTCCGTCCAAAGAAGAGATGCCTCATCGTGCACCTGGAGCATCAAGCTCCACCATCGTCCTGCTGCTGCGTGTAGTAGGCTCGCAGCGAGGATCACCATGAGGTCTGCTGGTGTCCTCACTAGCCTAAACACTCGAACCACTGCCTCCAGCCAGTCCTCTGCTGCCTGGGGATCCGTCTCCCCGCGAAACCTGGGCGGTCGCTGGCGCTGAAACTCATGCAGTGCGCTGAGGCGACGTGCATCGTCAGCGGCTGCTGCTGGAAGCATCGGGGGATCGGCGGGTAATGCTACTGCCGGTGCCACTGCTGACAAAGGGCCCTGCACCGAAGCCTCGTCGCTCGGTGGGCTGTCGTCTCGCTCGACTCTCGGAACCCTAGCTGGCTGCCGTCGTGGGGCCATCCTGAAAAGGAAACAGGTGCGCCACGGTTAGAACAGTATACCTGGTGAGCTGGCACAAGTAATCACAAGGAAAACTTGAGACTTTCATAAAGCAGATCAGTATACCCGGTGAGCTGACACAAGTAATCACAAAGAAAACTTGAAACACACACGCAATCAATGTTTTCGTGCATTAAGTCGGAAATCAGAAGTCAGGGTCCTGGTGTACGGATACGTCGGCCGCCGCACCAACACTGGACTCCCTGGACTGATAACCACACTCAATACGCTAAACATTATTGCTTCACATAGAAAAGATCAGAGTTCGCGGTAGAACCGAACTGCTCTGATACCAATTTGTCACGACCCGCCCTTGGGGTCCGTGCCGTGACTACCCCAAGCCCGCCTTCCATAGGCCAGGGGCTGGCGACTAGCACCAAGGCGTAAATCCCGGTAAAAAGGGAAGGCATTGCCTTTGAAACGTAAACACACACCACTGAGTAAACAAGCGGAAAGTAAACACTAAACAAACAGAGTACGACTGAAAGTGCGGAAAAGTAAATGGGCCAGAATACAAACCCAAACTGAAAGTAAAGTACAACTCAAAAGGGAAAAACAGCAACTGTAAAGTAAAAGCCGCTACTCCGAGCTGTCCACCGGAAATCCCACCTGAAGGGTGGGTACAGATATCTCCTCTGCTCCACGGGTCCCGCCGTCTGCTCCGTGCACGTCGCGCCCAGTGGTCCACCTCCGGGTACCGTCCCGCTCTGCAAGCCTCAGCTAAGGTCAACGCTGTCCGTCGTCTGCAACCAACACAACGTAGTGTGGGCGAAGCCCGTGCAGGGGTGAGTATAAGCTACTCAGTAGGGACCCCGAGACCCCTGATGGTCTCTCAAATCCACAAAGGATAAACCCTGAAGAAAAGTACAAACACGAAGTAACAACTGACACAGCTTAGGTATATGCCCATACATATACCTAAGTCATCAATTAAAAAAAATACACTCCAACCTCCGAGCCCAAGTACAACTCAGTCCACGCAGGAAAGTATACGTATTCCACATAGGAAAGAAAAATATAATCCACACAGGATTGCACAACACAATCCACACAGGAAAACAACAGGATTCAGCTCACACAGGTATACTTCTTCAAGGACGATAAAGATGACCACTGATCCATCTAAGTCGTCGGACCCACGAAGGATCGATAGGTAACTAACCCCCGCAGAAGACCCACACAGGATCGGGCTCACACAGAACCTGTAGGCGCTGGCTCACACAGAACCGCTGAGCGCAAGGACCCACACAGGATCGGGCTCACACAGAACCTGTAGCACTGATCCACGTAGGATCGCTGAGTGCTGTAGTCGTCGTCGTCAAATCCACACAGGATCTCTGTACTGTCGTCGTCAAATCCACACAGGATCTCTGTACTGTCGTCGTCAAATCCACACAGGATCTCTGTACTGTCGTCGTCAAATCCACACAGGATCTCTGTACTGTCGTCGTCAAATCCACACAGGATCTCTGTACTGTCGTCGTCGCAGTCACAGTAGCAGTCGTAGCAGTAGAACAGTCGCAGCCAGCACTAGGGTTCCCGCACACAGCAAGCTCGTACGGAGGATCCGCTCCACGAGCCGAGAGGCTGATACATCAACTGTCACGAAGACCGAAGTTGATGTATCCAAAAGTTCCGTATCGTCAACAAGAACTCAACGCAACAGACGGCGCGTCGATCGGACGCCCGGTCTGAGAGTTATAGGCATTTTCGTCTCCGGGGCCCTGTTGGTTTTTAAGGCAAAACCAACCCGACCGTACTCCACCTGCGTCCAAACCTCGGGCGGAGTATGCCAAAAGATCCGTCTCACTAAGAGGAACACTACGCGACTGACGACACGTCAATCGGACGTCCGTAGCTCAAGATATGAGCGTTTCCGCTCCGAAGGCCCGGTTGGTTTCGTGAACGAACCAACCCGGCCGAACTCAAATTAAACCGAAACCTTGAGTGCGATATACCGAAACGACCGTCTCGATCCAAGGATCGCGTTGCCGCAGACGGTTCGTCATTCGGAGGTCCGAGGCTCAAGTTATGAGCCAAAAACCGAAACTGGTCCGTAACGGGGGGGTCCGGGTCCGGGCCGACCCGGCCCGACCCCCCCCCCCCCCCCGGGGCGGCGCGGTGGCCGGCGGCGGCGGTCGGCAGCGGCGGACGGCGGCGGACGGCGGCGGCGCGGCGGCGCGGCGGCGGGCCGCGGTGGCGGCGGCGGCGGCGGGCCGCGGCGGCGGCGGCGGGCCGCGGCGGCGGCGGCGGGCCGCGGCGGCGGCGGCGGCGGCGGCGGGCCGCGGTGGCGGCGGCGGCGGGCCGCGGTGGCGGCGGTGGGCCGCGGCGCACGCGGGTGGCACGCGGGGGGCTTGAATGCCCCCGCTGTTGGATGGCGGCGCGGCTTTGCCGCGCCGATTTTGAAGGGACGGCCCCCGCACGTGGGGGCCGCTTGGTCACGAACCGGGGGCTTAATTGCCCCCGTGGTTTTGATAGGCGGCACGGCCTTGTGCCGTGCCAAAAGCAGGAAACGGCCCCCCCGCAAGTGGGGGCCGGCTGGAACGAACCGGGGGGGTTTTGCCCCCCCCCTCCTTTAATTGAACCGCCCCCCTCATTAAGAGGGGGGGTTTGAAGAACCGGCCGGGGGTTTAATCCCCTGGTTTTAAGACATCCGGCCGGCCCGCTGGCCGGCCGGTTTTTACCAACGGGACCGGAAATTCCGGTCCCGCCCTCGACTTCCGACGCCGGCGGCCCGGCCGCCGGTCTTTCCTTCCGCCGCGGCCCGGAACCGGCCGCGGTCTCCTCGTCCCGCCGCGGCCTGGAACCGGCCGCGGTCTTCTCGTCCCGCCGCGGCCCGGAACCGGCCGCGGCGTTCGTCATCTGGCGCGGTGCGTCGGCACCGCGCCCCTTCGCCGTGCTTCGATTCTTTTCAACGCGGCGCGACGGCGTCGCGTTCTTGAAGATTCTCCTCGGCGTAGCGCGACGGCATTGCGTAAATTAAACGCACGGTAAACCGCGTGGTGCGACGGCACCACGCCACTTTGCTTCCATCGCAAGAATTAAACAAGAACGTTGGAGGGGGGTTCGGCCGTGTTCGTGCGGTCCGGCCCCCCTCGCGTTAATAATAATAACGCAACTTGAAGAAAAACATGTCACACGTTAATATTGCTAAAAGCACGATCAAGAATAAAATGAGGAATCCAAAAGAAAGTCGACAACCCCTACCTCGGGTTTAAGATTCAAAGGTTCGGCTACGCTCCGCGGAAGACGGCGTCGCGGAGGTCGGGTGTCGCGGAAGCCGTTCGTCAAATCCGAAGACGAAGGGATGCGTTCGAAGAGTCACGTCGTTGGCGAAACCTCGATTGCCGACGAAGAAGGTTCGGGGAGGAAGAAGAGGTCCGAAGATATCGGGTCGCCGAGTCGATGATCCTTGACGAAGAGTTGTCGTTCTTCGTTGAGGATGAAGACGTTCTTCGCCGGAGAAGATGAAGAGGAGCTTTCAAAAAGCACTCAAGGGAAACAAACGATCAACCAAAAATAAAATAAGACTACATCTTATTTTATTCTCACTTTGCCAACCTTTCAAAATTCAAAAGTTGAATTCAATTCATTAATTAAGTCTAGAGTTGACAAAATTAAATGAAAAGATAAATTGGCAAGAGTTAAAGAAGGGGAGAGTTACATAAATAAGAGGAAGGGTTTTGAGAGGTTAAGGAATTTGAAAAGAAAAAGGGGTTCGTGTGGGCCCCACCACACTTAATCCTCCCAAGGGAGGTTAAGTGGGTGTGGGTCCCACTTCTAACCTCCTTTGGTAGGTTTTTAAAATAAGTTAAAATAAAATTTGTTTTGCACAAATTTTATTTAACTTAACTGAAAAACCCCAAAACGTAACTTTCAACCCGCAACAAACGCAACTACCGAAAAGGTCTCAAAAAGCGAATATCGGCGCTGCGAGTTCATCGGTGCCCTCGGATTTCAATTCCGAGCACCGGATCAAAAGTTAGGAATTCCGCTCGTTCGTTCACTGAACGTACCCGAGCCCAAACTTCGGAAATTAATTCCGGGCACTCCGGGCCTCGGAATCAGGTGCCGTCTGAAACCGCGCTCTTGTAAAATTCTAAAGAAAATTAAAAAAAAAATTTCCCTTGAATTTTACGGGTCTTTACAAAATGGTATTATAAATTATATTATACTGGAATTATATTATACCTTTATATAATTATAACTTCGTTCCATTAAATATGAAATAGAAATGAAAGTAGCATTCATGCGTACGTATGGATTACCGTCTCCATGAACGGTGCATTTCATTTCTTACCTCTAAATGTTATTTAATATTATAAATGAATGTATATACAGGATATATATTTGATTTATATGATATCTAAATCTTTAATATAATTATGGATATAATGGATATTATACCACATGAACAAAGTGTAATTATAAGAAGTTTATTTTGACTCAAGTACCTAAGATCGACAAAACGACCGTAATTAACTTAAATAATTACATAATGTTAATAACATGGTAATAATTGATATAAAAGGAATAATGACCTTGAAAATTTTTCTTAATCAAGTAGATATTAACTCTAGTTTATTATTCAGGAGGTTAAAGAGTGGTCGGGTCAATTCAGACACGAGGTAAGGGAACTTCTTAACCTAATTTCTATTCTTTGGGTTAATCTCCTACTTTCAAATTATGTCATGATATTATTATGGTCTATCTTATATTTGTACTTAAATTATGTGTACCTATAGTTAATACACATAATATATCTATTTTATTTAAAAAATGATCTTTGTAAGGGACTTCGTATCAATCTCCATTCATTGAGGCATATTTTTTTATACACAAATTTCTCCTATACGGTGTATAAACCCCTTTGACTTTTAAGTTTATTCAAAAGGAATCTTTTTTATATGAAAAATTTTACTAAACGACAAAAAGGAATGGTTTTCTTGTTGTACGTATGCGGCGACAACGACTTCTCAACCTCCTTGAGCACTATTTGAGTTTTGGCTTCCCCTACAAGCTGTAACTTTTTTAAATGAAAAATAAATACCAAGTTTTAATTTTCTATTATTTTGTTATTGAAAATGGTTTTGATAAGGTTTTTATTATACCAATGTGTTGTGTTGATATCTTGTGATTGAAATGTGGAAATGTTATATTTCCTTTATGCATGTTTTATGTGATACGATTATGTTATGGTTTATGATATGTTTAAACATATTCATATGAGGAATGAATTAGACTTAACAAGTGACGGGTGGAGCCCACTATAGCTCCTCGATGAATTAGTAGGTCTCATGAGACAAACTAGTGTCTTGGCACCAGGCCTTGACAAAATCGTATTTGTGGTTTTGGCACGAGGCCTTGGCTACGTGGTTATGATAGTCTGCCATTATGCATTCCATCATTATGAAAGTGGTTATTGATATTGCATGTGATTATTTGACCAATAGAATATCCATGTGAATAACTAAATGGAATTATCTCATTTTACTTTTTCCATATTATATTGAAGTTAAAGTTTAAAAGGCTTTTGTTTTAGTTTTACATTTCATTATATGTTTATGTTTATTTATAAAAGCATATGCTATATTGTTATCCTTACTAAGCATCTGATCTCACCACTTTTAATGTTATAATTTTTCCAGGATGTGAAGAAGTATTTTAGGAATGACCTGCAGGGATAGTCTGAAGGGGATATGAGTGTGGAAAATGGAGACTATGTTATTGTAGTTTTTCACTTTATATTGTAATGTAACATTTATAAAAGCATCTAGTGTTTCCAAGGCTACTAAAATAATAGGTCATTCGAGACTTGATCTTTTGTGATCATGCCAATGTTACACAATAATGCACCGAGTCTGGGTAGCTGGGGTTGGGGCGTTACATTTTCTGATATTGGATTACATTTTTCAATCAATAATAATATGTACAAAAACCTATTATATTCCATAAAATAGGACATGTTAGAAATTAAAAAATAGAACACCACCCATCAATAATATAATAATAAACCAGGGGGAAGAAGATTAATAGATTTACCTCTATATTTTCATTAAAAGAAAAAATTCCATAAAATTCTATAAATGAATGTAGAACCCCATGTATTGATTTACCATGATCTCTGAAACAAAAGAAACTATGCTAGAAACATCCAAATAATGAAGTGATAACCACCTTTTAAGAGGACAACTAGGGAAGATGCGTAAGGTGATTATCCTATAATCCAAGGGCCTAAAATACCACATATGAAAAAAGGGTAATATATTATGTGGAATGATATGGATTTCGTATAGTAAAAATATCATATTATTAAACTAAATAGTTAGTCTATAGTGACCAATTATTTTCATATATATATACCACATCTTAATATAATGATATTCATTATGTAAAATTTTGATACATTAAATAATCATATAGTTATATTATCTTAAAAAAATCATACACATAAACAAAATGTTCTTAAAAAACTACATTTCCTCCAACATAGTTCTTTATAATCAAAACCCTTCATAAACAAATCATTCTTAATACATTTGTTCATAAGCTGGGGAAATATAAATATAATAAAAGGTGTTATTTGATTATTAGCAAGGTAAAACATGGGATATATCAATAAATTATCTTATAAAATAATCAGACATGTATTAGAGTATGATATCATGATCACTACATACAATGTTCATCCACAATCATGTATATATCATAAACATGTTTAACAACATAAAACTTCATCATTTCAAGTGTCATGGAACATAAGAGTGAAAAAATTAATCAAAAATAATTCATGATCCATAATCTTGTGTCAAAAAAATGGCTGAATAATTGGTATAACAACATTTCAATAATTTCAAGGTTAACTTCTAAGACCATTGAATTAGTCATAAACCCATGTTTCTAAAAAAGGATCTAGTACATCATCTTAATTCCAATATATATCTCAAGAGATATAATTATTTTCCTAGTAAAATGGATGGATATATAGGTCCCACCAATAGCATAATGGAAAGTATACATATGTTTTCGAAATCATAAAACATACATAATATCAAATCCCATGAAAGGAAATGGGCTTCCTAAAACTTTTATTGTAGAATGAATAATTAATAAGAAAAAGGTTTCATAAACATTTCATCCACTCATTATAACATAATCTATTCAAACAAATAATAAATATTGAATCATTCAATCACATCCCATTAAATATTATGTAACGTCAAATAATTTTATCTAATATGGATAATTATTTTGAAATATTATGTGGACTAATTATTGTGGAAAATAAACATTACATTTTAAAATCACTTCTTTTTTGAAAGAGATGTCAAATTATTATAGGAATATTATATATGAAAATATTCATGTTAAACTATTATGTAATATTAAAATAAAATATTATTAATTATTTAAATAAAATATATTCATTTGGTAAAATTTTAAATAATATTCCTTCCATAATATTGTTAAAAAATTCACAATGTACCTCATTTGGAAAATAACAGGATAATTCCTTTCAAAACAATTTGTAAAAAGTATATAATGCTTTAAAAAATCATAAAATAATTTTAAAATAATTATTCAAAAAATTATAAAATATAAATATGATTGAAAAATATTCCCCAGTAAAAACATATATATAACCAAACCCCAATACTGATGGGATTTTGAAATAAAAAAAACAACCGATATAGAAGAGTTTTGATCACATCTTTCATTAATTAAATAACATTTGTAGTATTTATAAATCCCCATAAATTTCATGAATAATCATAGTATAAATTAATTGGAATTATATAAAGCCAAAAAAATTAAATAGTGGGGATTATGGAAAGGGTCTACCTGAAAAAAAAAGATATACAAGAAATCTATTACCATGAGTTATCTTTGATTTGAATATACACAGAACTATTATATAATACATTTTAATTTATTTTAATTTTATATAAAATACTTTTCAAACATATAATATCATTTGTGATACATTTATTACATTTTAAGACCCCTTATATAAATAAATCTTTATTTACAAGAATTCACTATTCCATTTATCATGATTATTTTGGTTCAATAGTTCCTATCCTTGTATATGGTTTGTGGATCCATGAACTCCTTAATATTAATAATTATATACATACTATATATTTTAGTTATTTACACATTGAGATTAATCCCACAGTCATGATATATAAAAATGAGTTACACCATTAATGGAGATGTTTAGCTATATCTACACATAAAGGTTGTTTCATATTTTGATGGATAAAAAGAAATAATATTGAATAATATTTATTATTTCCAATATCATTATACATTTATGATTATCATATCTATTAATTAAATTTAGAATAATTTTAATTTAATTAAAATATAAATAAAAAATGAACCAATCACTTCTGTGAGGTCGTAGTCCACATATATGCTTGAAAGATGTTATAAATTTCCAATGGGTTGGAAGAAAAGAAGGTTGATATTATAGTAAAATTTTATATGTGTAATTATTTCATATTTTTCTTATATAAGTATCAAACCCATCAAAATACTCAGGCACAAATTATAGTGATGTGAAATTAATTATATCATTGCGTGAAGATGGTAAGTCATACACACGCATGAGCGAAATATTCACTTATAATTTGGTAGAAAATAGGTTGTATAATGGGGTTTTATTAATCATAATAAAACATCAAAATATTAATACATTTATTTATTTATTTTAATATAAATAACCTATATATAGAGGATTTAATAAAAATTTTAAAATAAATCCATTTTTTTAAGAGATTATGTCTTCTTGAAAATGAGTCCTTTCGATATCCTTAAATGTTATCTAGGATTTGAATTTTGGGAAGACCAACACCAATGAAGAATTTCTTGGTATGTTTAGAAGAATAATTGGTATTGCTTTTTATAGCTATAAGTCTAAATGGGGTGTTAATAAGTGAGGGAGGAGGTTCCCATTTGTAATTGATGTGAGTGGTACTTTTGGATTTTCCCAAAATATTAAATTATAATAAATTCATTATCAATTAAATTGGTTATGAATGGAAAATAAATGTAAAAGAGATGAAATATTATACCATGTCTTATCCCCAATACTTACTATTTTAATATTTAATATTCCATTAAATAATTTAATAAAATATTAACTTCATAATATATATATATTTTCAATTTAGATATTTCTGAATTATATTATCTTTATAAACATAAAATAAAAGTTCATTTTTGATTATATTAGTTAAATAAAACAATAATATATTACATTAATATTTAAAATTCAAGGAATCCTTTAACCCACAAAAATTATATTCATTTTAATATTTTCTAAAATTGTTTATAATATTTTTTATCAATTGAAGAAATACAACATCAATGTTATATAATAATTTAGGGCAGTTATATTGATAATAAATTTATTATCAATATGGAAAATAGAAAATAAGTTACACACACACACACATATATATATATAACAACCTTCTTCATTATAAGTAACTATAGTCCGTGGATAATCTATATGAAAATAAATATTTAAAGTGTGGTCTTTAAACTACAAACCGCTATAGAAGATAAATATAAATTACCTATAGTAGATAAAGTCACATGGAATGATTCTAATATGAATCCATATGAAAATAATTTTAAATAACTTTATGCTCTATATTTAGATCTAGAAGATTATGAATATAATTGAATATATTCTTGTAAAACTATATATGAAATTTTGGATACATTAGCTATTTCCCCCAAAGGAAAAACTAATGTTAACAAAATGATATTAGATAATTATATAATTAAATATTATACATTTAAGTTGAAACGAGATGAGAATATTTTTTATATGTACCTCAGGAACAATGAGATAGTTAATATAATGTTCTCCTTAGGAAATCTAGTTTCAGAAAAAGACCAAATCATGTGACTATTGAGGTGTATACCTAGAAGATGGAGGGGAACTTGAGTCTCAATTAAAAAATCTTGTGATATAATAAAAATAAAAATAAAATATTTTATTGTAAATTTTAGGATATATAAGTATTAACTTAATGTAAATAGATATGAATAAGATTATACTAAGAATAAATATATATCAATCATGACTATTGTATCAAAATAGAAGAAAAAAATTCAAGAGAATTATTTGGTGATAAGGAATCACTAGCCAATGGAGATTATGAATTGGATGATATTTCAATAAGGTTTAAGAAATTATATTATAAGAATAAAATATTCATGAAACCAATCTAGAAGATAATTTTTGAGAATATGGGTAATTAAAAGAAAGACTGAAAAAAATAGATGACAAATAAAAAGAGATTACTGTTATGAGTGTAAAAGTAAATGACGTGTCAAGAAAAAATGTCCCATGTTTAAAAATATATAATTATAATGATAAATATATAATTTATAAGAATGATATTAATGACACTAAGACTTTTTCTGGGGATAGCTTTAGTGAATTTTCCTCTAATCAAGATGAAGTAACTTATATAGAAAATATGTGCTTCATGAAAAACATATATGTGGTACCTACTCTCTCTCATGTATATAATTAAAATAATTCAAAGGATGAAAATAATTATTATAATATGAAAAATAATTAAATTATTGAATATATTTAGCTTTGTTATGAATCCTTCAATGATATTATAGATAAATAAAAAAATTAAATATATAGCATACTTTATCTGTATATATTAAATATTATTTATTCTATCGTAATAGATAATAATCCTAAATTGTAAAAGGAAAATAGTGAAATAAGATTTTAAAATAATAAATTAATGAATGACATAGATATATTTAAAAATGATTGATAAAATCCCACTCATATACTAAGAATAATAGGTTTCACTTATATATAAAACTATTATTGGATATCAATCTGAAGAGAGAATAATTATCAAGAGTAATTTTCATCATAAATCTAAATCTAGAAATTTTGATTTAAATTATTATTCATGTATACCTAGAAATATATTTATTTCTAATATTTTAAAATTTTATTATGGGAAAAAAATTATGAAAATATGGGTTCCAAAGGATTTAATTACAAACATTTATGGACACAACATGTTTTGGGTAGCAAAATAATTTTTCGTATATTTTTTTTGGGGAACTGACCTGATTGGATAAAATATAAGAATATGGTACATGGATAATAGATGTTATGAACAAATTAAAATATATTACTAAATATTCATGAATATAATAATGGTTGATGGGGGATATTTCACCTTTGGTGACAATTCCTAAAGAAAAATATTTGGGTTTGATAAAAATAGAAATTCTAATTCAGTTTTCATTTATAAAGTACTTTTTATAGTTTAAAATACAATTTTATTTGAATATAAAAAATATGTGATGATGGATTTTATTTGAAATTTTAAAAAAATATTGTTTTTTAATAAAAATATTTGTAGTATTTACTGATTTGAGAATTGAAAATGAATAAGTTGTTAATATAGATTCATCATTTTCTCAAAAAGTTTCTTTTGTAAGTTATTTTAATAACGAATCATGGCTTTGGAATTTATGATTAGGCCACTAAAGAATGTATTATCATAGAAATATCACTATAAATTATTTACTAAAAAACCTACCTAATCTGGAATTCCCAAATGATAAACTAGATAACCCATGTAAAAAATTGAATCAATAGAAAATATATTTCCTATAAAATAATGAAGTTTCAACTTATCAACCTCTTGAGTTGGTTCTCATTGATTTTTTTGGACCATCATGTTTATCTAGTTTAAATGGAAACTATTTTTTGTATGTATTTGTAGACGAATATTTTTTGTATACTTGGGTATTCTTTTAATATCCCAAAATTGAAATCTATTCATACTTTACTAAGTATTCTTGATCTGTAAAAATATTTAGTGTACATTAGATTATGATCTTAAAAAATTAAAATGGCCATGATATTGAGGATATATAAATTATATCCATTTTCTTGCAAAAATGGATATAACACTAAATTTTATTCTCCTATGACTCCCCAAAAGAGTGGGGATATAGAAAAAAGGAATATCACACTTCAATAGATAAAACACATAAATCTTAATGAATATGAAATACCGGTCTAATTTTTAGAAGAGGACATGGATAAAAACTATAATATAATTATTTTATTTTTATTTAGACCTATTTGAAATAAAATCCTATAAAAATGTGGAACAATATAAATCCTATGGTTAATTACTTAAAAAACTTGCAATGTTCTTTTTATTAACTGTAAGAATAATCTTTCATACATCTCTTCCAATCAAGATGAAGGAATTTTCCCAGGTTATTCTTCTTCAAGTATATCCAATAGATTTCTTAATAAAATAACCAAAACTATGGAAGGTTATTTTTATATAAATTATGTTGAGAAAGATCCCTATAATCCTAAAACAACTAGAAAACCTTTTGGATGATTTTTCTACTCTGTACGTAATTGGAAAACCTTCTGATGCTATCGGAAAACATGAAAAGAAAATAATTTAGTTCTGAGGAAATTCCAAAACATGATATAGAAATTGTAGAAGATAATGAGGTAACGAGCCATTATTTTTCTTGATCTATTAAGACTCTTAAACACCACCCTCTAGATGTTTTTTAACAACCATTGATATATATACAAGGACCATATATTCTCTTCGAAATATGATTAATCACCAAGAAATCGTGTCATAAATCTAGCCTAATTACATCATTGATGAAATTATTGATGAATTATGGTTAATTGATATGCAAAATTAACATAATAAATTTGAAATAAAATTGTTGAATTTTTTTTGATTAATGTAAATACACATTAACTATTGGAATCAAATTGGTATTTATAAACACATTTTAATGAATATGGATACATAGAATGAAACAAGGATATACTAGTTACAGAAGGGTATTATAAATACAAGGATTTATAAAATGATTAAAAAATTACACCTATTTTCATACATGTAGTCTTAGGTATACTATTTTTATATTAATATAACTTTGATTTTAACGACATATCAAATGAAATGGAAAATTTATATCTTGAATAGTTATATATTTGGGTATTTTTTTGAAGGATAACCCCTGGTTTTCAGAGTCCTCATTTTCCAAATATTTCTCTAAATATAAAAATATATTTATATGATTTTAAAAATATATACTAGACTTGTATGATAGGGTCCTCTTTTTTATGATTTCAATACTTTTTCCAAAAGGTATAACGAACCCATACATTTTTATAAAAAAATTTCGAAGTGTTTTTTAGTGTTTCTAATATATATAGATGACATTATCTTTGGATGATCAAAAAATTATTAGTGTTCTTGTTCTTAGAGAATGATGCAAAATGAATATAAGTTGTGTTTCATGGATGAACATGAATTATTTCCTTATTTTGAATTTTTCAAAATAAGGAAGGAATTATTTAACATCAAAATATGTACCCCAAACTCCTTTTAAAATTTTATATTTATGGAAGTCAGAGTATTGAAACTATAATGATAATCAATTTTATATTCGATTTTTATGATTCTAGGATGCATGTGGATGAAACTAGTTACAAAGTTATGATTTTATGTCTTCAATACCTAACTACTAGCTAACATTATATTATGTTTAGTGTGTGTATGTGGGGTCATTTTCACAAAAATCTGAAATAGTCTCATTTAATTACTATTACTTTTTTTCAAATAACTCATATATAAAAAGAAATTAAGATTTTTCTATCTTAGATGACAACAATTTGACATAGATATTTATTCAGATGATGATATTAGTGAATACGTGTAAGACAGAAAAATATTCTTTAGAACATTTCCTTTTTCGAAAAATTCTCTAGTATCTTTGAGTAGAATGACAAAAAATTTGGATGCACTATCTAGATTTAAATATAAATATATAGATTTAGGTAGTTTTATATGTTAAAATGATGTGGATTAATCTTGATCTATGATATGATGGATATCAATTCATATATGTACCTATAAACTATAAAAATACATGTGAAATAAACATATAATGAAATTATGGGTCTCACTATAGAAATAAAAAATTATGTAAGATATCACTGCTAGATTGACCATTTTTAATAGACTGACATAACTATTGAATACATTCTATGTGAACATCATCTTATTGATATTTTTACTAAGGCGCTGAATTCTAAGAGAATAATTTTCATCAAACCTGAATTAGAAATGATTTGGTCTAAGTAAAATTTATTTCAACGTATCCTCCATTAGAAATTACGATCCATTTGAAATTACAAACCATTGGAAATTGGCCATCATTGAAAATTACTCACCATTGGATTACCTACCATCAGATAACCCATTGTGGGAAAACCCATCATTATTACTATGCATTTGTTGAAATTTTTTATTTTTAAAGTAAATTATTTTTTTCTTTTTGAATTAAATATATTATATTGATTTTAAAATTTCAAATTCATAAATTATATAAATAATACATAGTCTATCTTCATTCTACTTTCCCTCATGCATCTTACCTTTTGATTTCTTGGGCTACCTTAAATCCTGACCATTATACTTATCTAAAACTTTTTAAAAACAACATAACAATTTGTGATGGTTTGATTGAAGTGAGTTGATGAATCATCCCTAGACGTGTTATGTACTAAAACAAAGAACAAATGATATTTGTGGTGATCTATTGTCAAGACAAAAAACATGAATCTTCCATATAAAATAGTGGTAACTGAGAAGGAAGAAAGTGCTGAGTGTTTTATGTGGTGTTGAGGTATAATAATAAATTAACAAACACTATGTATGTGTATAATGGTTCTCAAATAATTAAATGTTGTGTTTTATTCAAATCAATATACTGGGTTTCATTATGTGCTTCATTAATGAGATTAAAATTAATATCATTAATTTATCCCTAATGATATTGATTTTTTATATATGAGAATTCCTTGGATGAGCTTACTGGGTATTGGACTTTGAGAGTAACAATATTGACTGAGTTAGAATGTGTGGTCCATTTTTCATACATTTTTATCGAGAACATGTAATTCCTGATAAAAGATAACTTCAATACAGTGACATATGAAGATACATATCTACTTTATATATGAGAAGTGGAGATAAATTTAAACATTTTAGATATTTTATTGTTAATATGATAGAGTTTTCCAATCCATATTCCTAGTCAAACTACCTGATTTATCCCAAGATCATTTCATCCTTGTTGGAGGCCAAGGGATTAGTTTATAGGGATAAATAAAATTATATAAACAATGTAGGATTACTTTTGAATATGGTTATCTGTAATCGAATGGAGATTAATTGTAAAATATTACTGAGAAAGATGGTTGTTGATGATGAATTTTTATATGAGGACTTCAATCCAATTGATCACCCTTCTAGAGGTAACAATCTTAAGGATCCCAGCATGGATCTAGATAAAGTGATTGTTTATTCTGACAAAGATAAACTAGAAGTTATTGATGCAGAATAATTCTATATTAAGGTGGGTAATTATAAATGTCTCTGATGGTGACAATGGATTTGAAATGATGATGAGAAGGGTGATGTAGAAGAAGATGATATGATGAAGAAGATAAAAAAAATTATGCAGAAGGAGGGGAAGAAAAGGAAAGATATAGTGATAAAGTAGATGGAAATGATAAGAATGGAGGATATAGTTCCTAAAGATAGAAATGATGGTGGTTCTAACCATGATTATCATGATAATATTGAGACAACTCATGTGAATACATCTTCTTCGGGATTTTATATTTTTTATAGATCTAAGGATATACCATTCACGGATTGATATGTTTATGATGCTACTAAGGATGATTTGATAATAGTAGATTGAGAGTGAGGAATCCCATATCATTTTTAGTCACCATTGATCATTCAGTTATTGAGGAATTATTTATTGAGACTTTTGATGTAAATTTATCCAGAATAGGTGTCTCAACTCTTGAATAATAGTATACATACCAATGTTTTTTGAGACCATGCTTATATTAATTTTATTCAAATGTTGATGAGAGAATTCCAATAATTAAAGGTGTACCATATATTCCTATTGGTGTAGAGATATATTTTTGTGGATCAATGATTGATTAGATTGATGTTTTAGGGTAGCTTCATAGATTTTTTCAAGATGTTTCTGGTCGAATAGAGCTAGTAGAGGATACTGAAAAGGCATCATCTTTTCGCTTACCAGTTATTTTTGATTTGCATGTTTAAATTGTTATTGAAGCTGAAATAAAGACTTTAAGAGGGTGTATTCGTTTTGATTATGATTGGATTATAATGAATCAATATCATTTAATTACAAATAAAATTTAGAGAGATGCAATATATATGCTTGGATGATTGGTATTCCATAGTCATCCCAAGATGTTTCATTCCATCCTGGATGTGCAGATTCAGAATAGAATGATAGCTAATGAGTTGGAGACCTTAAGAACAATGACGGAAGAGATAAAGAAATATTTTAGTGAGAGATTATCCTCTTTGTTGGATATTTTAAATTGTATATATTATTTTGGGGCTTCTACATCAAGTTACCTCCCTCCTTATTTGGATATTGAGTTGATCAATTTGTTGTTTAAGTATACCTTCATGCTTTTTCTAGAGATGTTTCTCATATCCATATGGTGATTTAGAGGCATATTAGACATAACTGTGACCATGATTATAATATGGTAAGATAATGTATATATGTTATCTGGAATGGAAGATAAACTATAATAATGACATCATGTATTATCAATGTCACATTAATACCAACCATGGGCTAAAAAACATTTGATGTTTCGTTCTAATTTTTTTACCTTCAATTAATAGATATATCAATGAGCAAGGTAGAAAATTGAAATAAGTAACATCAATTCTTAAGATGTTTTTAGATTAATGTCATGACGTCTTGTAATGGCCTGGACCTCTCCGGTCCATTACTTTGTGAAAATGTGGTGTTAGTGGTGTTCCGGGATGACAATGTAACTTATCCCTAACGATTTTCCAAAAAAATCCTTTTCGATGAACCGTTTCAATGGTAAATAGTTGTGAACTGTAATGTCACGTTATTTTTTAGGCACTTTTGATGTTTCTAACTACCATTGTTTTGGAGTAGTGATAAGGGGGTTCATTTAGGTGAATCATTAAGACAAACTAAAGGGCATTAGCCTTCACGCAAGCTGCACACGGTTTGTCTAAACCATGAGGCCATATCATGCATAGTTAATACTAGAGGAAGTGGCTAACTCATGGTCAGCGCACAACTTGTCTAACCGTGTAGCCTAACTGTGCGAGGAGTGTTGGATGAGGAAGTATCGACTGCATGGTTAGTGCACGGTTTGTATAACCGTGCGAGAAAACCAGCAGGAACTTAAATTAGATCCTAGAATTGTGGATCTCAACAGTTTTCCCTCTAACTTTCTCATTTATGCTCATAAGCAGCCATAAATCGGGATTACCCTCTCTTGACGATAGCATTACCTCTCCCATGTGTTATGGAGGTGATCCAAAGGCTTTCCTTGGAGAATTGAAGCCGCTCTCTTGAGATATGTGATCATTCTTCTTCGTTCTTCTTCGTTCTTGATCGGTTTCATAGATCCACTTGGATCTACTTCTCCTCTTCTCTCAGTTTCTTAGAGATATTCCCGTTATGGGTATATCTAAGTTTTTGGATGCCAAATATGACGAGATTTGGTCTTGATCATGCTAGGAGAAGAGATATACGGTGGGTTCTGGGATAATCAACGCAGCTTTCTTATGCATTCTTCGTTGTTGGGGTTTTCGTCAAAAACCATTAAGGTAGGGGATTCGTTGCTTCTATTTATTTTACATGCAACTATATTTTCAGAATGTTTTATCCCACTAGATGACAGTGGAATTGACAAAATAAAAAATTATAACTGGATAAATAAATTGATATCGGTCGTGTGTTATTGTCTCTTGTTTTTCTAGATATTGTGATATCTATGCCTGCTTTTCTAAGTTATTTGTTCTTGATGGAAATTGGTAAAGAACGTAAACTATGATTAATTGATAATTGTTTGGATAATGATAATGAGGCATGAAAATGAATCTGGTTCTTTTTGTAATTTGATTTTAATCAAATTGGCGTAGTAAGCATGTTTAATATTTTCTGATTTCTTACTAGTTAGATTTCCCGATGTTGGAACCAACGAATTAAAAATCTGTTAATTAAAGATGGATTAAATAATTTCATTATTTGATAATTTCTTTGAAGGGTTATTTTTTACCCTCTTGTTTGTCAAAGGGCCATAGCCTAATTGATGTGATAGTTGTTTTTCATGCTGCTTGTGTTGAGACATGATCCTGGAGTGGTATTGTGATATGTAGGGAATAGAGGCCTTTTGGTTATGGCAGCGGATGAAACCTAGATTGGCGAGATGCATCATTTTTTTTCATGTGGGTGTAGGGGTGGACCCCAGGGATGATGGAATGGGATGGATGTGATTGTTGGATTCTTTTTTATTCTTTCGTTGTTTATCTGCTTTACTTATTCCCACTACTCAACGAAGCTGGTCTTTCTTACCCTTCTTTTGAAAGAGGTGAAGACATGCCGGTTATGCCATGTGATTTCTGTATTTTGCTTCTCAAGGGGGAATGGGTCCACAATCTTTCCATAGGTGGAAAATACTCGACAGGTAGTACATCTACGCACCGTGTTGATCTCCTTTGTGTTAGTAGCATAGAATGTTTTTCTACAATGCCTAGGTATATGGGAAAGTGTTTCTGTAATTAATGTTTTATTAAATGGTATTAACTCATGGGGTTGGAGTTGTCGGAACTTAATAATGAGGTTGAAAACTTTTGAAGGAACAGTGGACTTTGGGATTGATGCTAATGATACAGAATGTGGAATTTTACATAGTTAATTAATGTTTAAAGAATTAATTAATGTACAGTGGAACTGATAAAAATGGAAATAAAGTAATCTAATAAGGATCTTAAAATTGTTGTGTGCTTATAGGATACCTCATCTTAGAAGTAACATCACGTAGTCTGAGAGACATTAGCTGAAGTTGTGTCTAAGACTAGGTTATGCCCATAGTGTGGTTGTGAGTTATAGTATATTGTATACCTTTTGTGTTTCTATATTCTACTCCACCCTGTCAGTAAGGGAAACTGACACCCCCGGGATTCTGAGCCCTGGCGGGGGGTATTTTCCCCAACATTCTGGTGGGAGAATGGATGGTTGACTACCCCCTTTATCCCCGCTCTCTCCTCTTGATAGTTACTTTTGTTGTTTGGAACATTGGTTAGTTTTCCCCATATATGTTTGTAGAGGGATGTAATGGCTTGTGGTTATTCACAAACATATATTCTTGATATTGTTTTCTATGGACTACTATAGGTGTAATGTGTATAGGTTGTGACGACTTGAGAATCCTTACTCGGTGTATGTGTTGTAATGGATTGAGTTATAATACCCAACATATGATACATGTTATGTGAGTTGTGGTGGCTCCTAGAAACTACCTGGTTACATTGGTGTGTGGATGTGGTGGTTTTCTTGCATGACATTCATATTATGGTGCTTCGCCCAGGTTTCTGCGGGAAAGCCTTTTTGGAGAGAGATGCTTCGGACGGGCGTTATTGGGGAAAAGTGGAAAATTAGTCGGGTGGTAGTAGCAGGGTACCCTTGATATTAGTTACTATATGTTATATTCTTGTATGCGTTACTTGGTGAGAGTATCCATGGTGAGTTTCAGAACTTAGTATACCTGCTTAGGTAATCAGTTAGTTTCACTTGTTTCTCACTGTGCTTTAGAATGCTCTCTTTACTTTTGAACGAGAGGATTTGGGGATGATCCTACTGAGTATACTTCTATACTCAACCTATGTGTATATAAACTATTTTTTAGGTCACATGGAGCAGGATAGAGATCATTCTGGTGTTTACTAGCTTCTGGTTGCAGGAGATGTTCGGGTTTGTGGTTGCTGATGTTTTTATTTTCTTTTGGGTACTTGCAGTTTTTCCTCTTTATGTTGTAGTACTTCTGCATGAAATTTCATTTGTGCACTTGGGTTTTCTTTTATATTCTTGTTCTGAGATGGATTTGGTTGGATTTTATCTTATCTATCTCTTTTTCAGGTGTTATCTTATAGGTTAATCCCTCCCATTTGTGTGTTACTATACCCTCGGTGCTAGTCTCCAACCTGGGGCCTACCGTAGGTAGGACTCGGGGGTCATTATATCCCTTTTCACATTATCGGCCTGGGAGGGGTACACTTTGTGGGGAGGAGGTCGTGGCAGAGTGGTATCAGAGGTCTGGTTGAGGGATAGGATGGAGTTTGGAGTTAGGCATAGGTGAGGTTGCATGGGTTGGTTGGGAAACAGTGTCCTTCATGTTTAGCAAGTAAGGTAAACATTGGAGACCTGTCGAGACATAGGTGTTTAGGGTACCCTATGATCTGATTTATAGACCTTTATGTTTACAATGGCTACTAAACAAGGTGATACAAGTTTCAGGGTAGAATCCTAGGAAAGGATCGTCCATCATTCTTCCATGTGCCTGTGTTTGAATGGGTAGACCATGGGATAGGTAAACCTAAACTGAATAAAAAAACAATTAATTAATTAATGGTGAGTCTTTTATATTCTAGGTGTAGGAACTCTAATGGTTTTTTTTAATACGTATGGCTCCAGGTTGATATTCTCATCAGGTTTGTGTAGAAAATGTCAAGCAGGTTGTTCCAGTAGATCATCGTAGGGTAGATGTTGACGATGATGACGCTTGGAGGAAGACACTCCAAGAGTTTTAGCTCCAGATTCTGCAGAAGTATGCGGGCTCCATTTCAGATGCAGTCACGGAAGACTAGTTAGAGGAGGTCGAGATCATCTTCAGTTCGATCTGTGCTCAGATGGAGCACTAGCTGTCCTTAGCAGTGACGATACTACGTGTAGTAGCAAGGCAGTGGTGGTTCTTGTTCCTTGGTGATCGTGAGTAGCCAGTGATCTCATGGGAGGAGTTCCGATAAAGGTTTAGAGTCGAGTTTCTTTCTTCGACTGTGAAGGCATCCAGTCACCAGGAGCTTCTTACCCTTTGATAGAGGAGCTCTAATGTTCATGATTTTGGAATCCATTTCAAGAATATTTTAAGATATGATTCAGACGTGTTACCATATGAGGAGGCCAGGGCAAGGCATTTTGAGGAGGCTATGCATCCTGAGATCCAATGCCAGGTCACCCCAATTATGCTGAAGACATATCTTGAGGTGCTGAAAAGGGAAGAGGTTGTCTAGATGACTTTGTCAAGGACCAGATAATCACAAGAAGGGGATTTTCATGATCCTTTACGAATCAAAGCTGTAGTCAGGGGTTCCTGGTCTTCAGGGAAGAAGAGATTCTGTTCATATGGGGGTAGGTCCCAGACCATCACATCTCGTTTCTCTAGAGGAAGTAACCCTTAGGACTATTCCAAGGTATCAGGTTCTTATTTTTCCTATGTTGGTTGTGGCCATCAGCAGCGGGAGTGCCTGACCTTTCAAAGCGGTCATCGTGCACAAGGTGCTACATTTCGGGTTCCCCCTTTGAGACAGTTCCATCGAAGGAAATAGTAGAAGAAGGTTGCACCTACTTTAGATCAGAATAGGGTAGATGGGGTAGGTATAGAACATCCCCATGACTCTCCCTGTCCTCATAAATCACAGCGCGGCCAAGGTGGATGTCACCATCAGGGTCAGAGAGGTCATGGATGAGGTCGTGGTCAGCTTCATGCTCCAGCGTTGCCAGCTCCAGGTGAGCCAGATGTCGTTCGAGGTACCCATTTTTTGTTTTCTACCTTAGTGTATGCCTTGTTTGATTCAAGAGAGACACACGCCTTCATATCTCATACCCTTGCCCATGCTTTGGGACTTGAGGTAGAGAGGCTTCCAGTGCCCTTGGCGTTGACTACGCCAGTTAGAGGTTGTGCTGACTTTTTTGAAGTATGTAGAGACTGTGAGCTAGTGTTGGGGAAACAAAACTGTTGGGGAGATTTCCTTTGTTTATTAATACAACCATATTTTGTCATCCTCAGTATGGATTGGTTGTATTCGTTGGAGGCTATCATAGATTGCTTCAGGAAGAATATCATTTTCCATGGTGCGGTTGAAGACCAAGTTGTGTTTTTTGGTGAGCGAGATCCTCAGATGGGTCATAGGCATGTTCCGTCCTTATCGTCTATGATGGCTGAGATGATGTTGAGTTCTTCAGAGGTTCAACAGTTGGTATTTCCTAGGGTTGTTGAGGAGTACCCTGATGTCTTTCCTGAAGAGGTTGTCGCATTACCCCCTCGACGAGAGATCGAGTTTGGGATTGAACTACAGCCAGGTGCATCTAGTATATCTATGTCTCCATATAGGATGGCCCCTTCTGAGTTACAAGATCTATGTATACAGCTTGATGGTCTGTTAAAGTGTGGTTTTGTTCGGCCAAGTGTGTCACCAAGGGTTGCACAAGTTTTGTTCGTTAAAAAGGCCGACAGTAGTTTGCGGTTGTGTGTCGATTATCATTGCTTAAACAAAGTGAAAATAAATAATCGCTATCCTCATCCACTAATTGATGATTTATTTGATCAACTGGAGGGTGAAATTTGGTTCTCAAAGAACGACTTTCGGTCAGGATATCATCATATGCGTTCAAGGGTGAGGATATCCCGATGACTGCTTTCTATTGACTTCATGGGCATTATGAGTTCGTTGTAATGCAGTTTGGTGTAAAAAATGCTCTAGATGTTTTCTTGGGATTAATGAATGCATTGTTCTGTGAGTTCCTGTACAAGTTCATGGTAGTTTTTATTGATGACATCGTTGTGTACTCCATGTTTGGAAGAGGAGCATTCAGAGCATCTACAAGCTATTTTAGGAGTTCTTCATTGACATCAGCTTTTTGGGAAGTTGTCTAAGTGTGAGTTTTGGGCTCGAGAAGTCCGTTTCATGGGGCATGTTGTGTCCCAATAAGGAGTATCTGTAGATCCATTAATGATTGAACCATTTTTGTCTTTGTTATCCCCAAGATAGTGTCAGAGGTGAAAAGTTTCCGTTGTATCACAGGCTACTACTGGAAGTTCGTAGCCAATTTTTCATGAGTTGTGACCCCTATAATAGCTTTGATTATGAAGGATCATGCATTCATATGGTCTGATCAGTGCTAGATAGCTTTTGAGCATCTAAAGGAGATGTTAGTAAGTGCTCCGGTCCTTTTCCTTCCAGCTGCGGGAGTTCAGTTTGATATTTTCTGCGATGCTTCACATCTGGGTTTAGTTTTTGTTCTCATGCAGTAGAGGTCAGTTGTTTCTTATGGGTCTCGGTAGATACGTCCCCATGAACGCAACTATGCCACCTTTGATCTTGAGTTGGAAGTCATTGTGTTAGCTCTGAAGTTGTGGAGGCATTACCTCATTGGTGAGTGCTTTTTGGTTTTCACCAATCATAAGAGTTTGTGGTATTTTTTCTTCCAGCGTGACCTAAACATACGACAGCGTTAGTGAATGGAGATCATAGATGAATAAAACTTAGAAATATTTTATACACCTAGAAAAGGGAATGTTGTAGCTAATGTGGTGTGCCAAAGTCACGTAGTAATGTTGTGTGTGTATCCGGTGATTCCTGGAGAGTAATGGAAGAACTGTCAACATTACATCTTCTTATGGGATAATTTGGGGGTAGAGGCTATCTTTTTCAGATGATGGTACTTTTATCCCTGATGTAGAAGGTGGAAGAGTCCGAGTTGCGGGATCTTGAGGTGGATGTCTGTAGAGACCGAGATGTTTGTGGTGAGGCCCCTGATTGTTGGTTGGAGGATGAACAACACCGAGTGTTGTATCATGGAAGGATTTTCCTTATTTTGATGTTGCACGAGACGGTTCTCAGTGAGTTCCACAGTTCTCCTTCAGCAGTTCATCCTGGTGAGAAAAAGATGTACTGAGCCTTGAGGTGTCAATTTTAGTGGCCTTAGCTGAAACGTGTGGTTGTGGAGTTTGTGTCTCGATGTTTTGTCTGCCAGAAGGTGAAGGTCGAACGTCGTGTTCCTGGTGGTCTTCTCCATCCATTAGATATTCCTCAGTGGAAGTGGGAGGACATCTCAACGGACTTTGTTACTATTTTACCTTGAGCTCCGGGAGGACATGATGATATATGGGTGGTAGTGGATCATTTAACAAAATCATCCCACTTTAAGTCAATCAAGAATTCAAGATCAGTGGATGTTTTTTCGAGGAAATATCTAGTGGAGGTGGTGAGACTTCATGGAGTACCTAGGTCTATAATTTCTGATCGAGATCCTCGTTTTACCTCCAGTGTGTATTGAGGTCTCCAACATGCTTTAGGTTCTCAACTATTCCTTAGAACTGCTTTTCATCCTCAAACGAATGGTCAAACAGAGCGAACCATGCATACTCTTCAAGAAATGTTATGATCTTGTGTTCTTGATTTCAAAGGTTCATGGATGACACACTTACCCTTGGTGGAGTTCACATACAATAATAGTTTTCATTCCACCATCGGTATGGTTCCGTTTGAATCCTTGTATGGCCAGCCTTTCCGTTCTACATTGTGCTGGACTAGGGTCGGAGAGTCAGCAATTCTCAGACCAGAACTAGTTCAGAACACTATGTGATTCGTGAGAGGATGAAGATAGCACAAGATTGTCTGAAATCATATGCTGATCAAATTAGGATAGCCTTAGAGTTTAATGTTGTGGATCATGTGTTTCTGAAGGTGACTCCCGTCGTGGGAAATGAAGGTTTTGTCATGGAAGTATGCTTTATTAGAAATTTGTTGGGCCTTTTGAGGTGTTAGATCATGTTGGAGCTATGGCGTATCGAGTAGCACATCCCCCAAAGATTAGTCCGATACATGATGTTCTCCATGTATCACAGCTTCGTCGTTATCTTCGTGGCGACTCTCACATCATAGATTTGGGAGAGATCTATGTTGATGATGATGCAACCTTTGAAGAGGGACCTGTGGAGATCCAAGACCGCATGGATAAGGTGTTTCCTAGGCGTTCTATTCCATTAGTTCGTGTATTGTGGCGACATAGTGGGTTGGAGGAGAGTACCTGGGAACGTGAGTCACAGATACGTGCTCAGTACCTAGAGTTGTTTGATGTTTAACTCTTTTCATGTGTCGATGTAGCTTTTGTTTTTATGGAACTTTCATGTTTATGATATGGATCCCTTTTTTGTTTTTGTGTCTTTCTCTCTTTTGAGAGGTATCTCGATGGGTTGTTGTTCAAAACCTATTTCATTTTCACATTAGGTGGGTTTTGGATTCTCGAGAACACGAATGTTTTGAAAGGTATCTAATGTAATGGACTGGCCTATTCGGTCCATTACATTGTGAAAATGTGATGTTATAGGTGTTCTGGGAGGTAAAGGTAACGTATCCCCAATGCATTTCCAAAATCTTCCTTTTCGATGAACCGTTTCAATGGTAAACAGTTGCAAACTGTAACTTCATGTTACATTTTTAGGTACTTTTGATGTTTGAAACTACCCTAGTTTTGGAGTAGTGACTTGGGGGTGTGTTTGGGAGAATCTTTAATGAAAAATTAAGGGAAATAGATTTCGCACGGGCTCTGCATGGTTTTTCTAAATTGTGTGGCCATACCATGTGTAGTTAACACTAGAGGCAGTTTCTAATGCACGATTAGCACACAGTTTGTCTAATTGTGCGGCCTAACCATGAGAGGAGTGTTCAAAGTCGTAGTAGTGACCACATGGTGTTCACACGGTTTGTCTAACCATGTAAGAAAACAGTGTGGGAACTTAAAGTAGATCCTAAAATTGTGGATCTCAACCATTTTTCCTCTAAATTTCTCTTTTAAGCTCTTAAATGGCCATAACATAGGATTACCCTCCCTTGAAGATAGGATAACCTATCCCAATGGTTTTAGAGATGATCAAAAGGCATTCCTTGGAGAATGGAATTCGGTTTCTTGAGGTATATGATCATTCTTCTTCATTCTTCTTTTTTCTTGATCAGTTTCTTAGATCCACTTGGATCTCCTTTCCTATTCTCTCAATTTCTTAGATCTACACCTGTTATGGGTAGATCTAAGTGTGTGGATTCCAAATATGATGAGATTTGGTCTTAATATTTCTAGGAGAAGATATTTAAGGTGAGTTCTTGGAGAATGAACCCGACTATCTTGTGCGTTTTTCGTTGTTGGGGTATTCGTCAAAAACTTTTGATGTAGGGGATTCATTGCTTCTATTTCATTTACATGAAACTGTATTGTTGGCATGTTTTATCCCACTGGATGAAAATGTAATTAACATAAAAAATATTTTTAACCAGATAAATAAATTGATATCGGGTGTATGTTATTGCGTCTTGTTTTTCTAGATAGTGTGATATCTATACATTCTTTGCTTAGCTGTTTGTTCTTGATGGAAATCGGTAGAGAACATAAACCATGATTAATTGATAATTGTTTGGAAAAAGATATAGAGGCATGAAAATGAATCTGGTTCTTGTTTTAATTTGATGTTAATCAAATCGATTCATTAAGAATGTTTAATAATTTGTGATAGCTTACTGGTTAGGTTTCCAGATGTTGGAACCAACAGATTATAAATCTATTAATTCAAGATGGATTAAAGAATTTTATTTTTTGATAATTACATCAAGGGTTCTGAGTTACACTATTGTTTGTTAAAGGGCCATATCCCAATTGATGTGATGGTTTTTTATGATGCTTGTGTTGATACATGACCCTGGAGGGGTTTTGTGATATGTGGGGGCATAGAGTCCCTTTGGTTGTGGTAGTGGATGATGCCTAGAGAGGCGAGATGAATCGTTTTATGCATGTGGCTGACGGGAAGGACACCAGGGATGATGGAATGGGATGAATGTGATTGTTGGATGATTACTAATTCTTTGGTTGTTTATCTGCTTTAATTTTCCCCAATGCTCAAGGAAGCTATTCTTACTTACCCTTCTTCCAAAATAGTCAAAGACACACGGGGTATGCCACGTCCTTTCAGTGTTCAGCTTCTCAAGGGGGAACGGGTCTACACTCTTGCTATAGGCGGCAGACTCGACGGGTAGTGCATATCCTCACTGTGTTGAGCCCCTTTTTGTTAGTAGCATAGAATGCTTTTATAGAATGCTTGGGTATATGGGAAAGTGTTTATGTATGAATGTTTGATTAAATGTTGTTAACTTATGGTGTTAGAGTTGTCGGAACATAATGATGAGTTTGAAAACATTTGAAGGAATAGTGGACATTGGGTGTGATGCTAATGAAACATAAGGTGGAATTTTTCATGGTTAGTTAATGTTTAATGAATTAACTAACGTATAATGGAACTGATAAAAAAGGGAATGAAGTAATCTAATAAGGCTCTTAAAATGGTTCTGTGATTATTGGATACATATTCTTAGAAGTAGCAGCCCGGAGACTTAGAGATGTTACATGATGTTGCGTCTAAGACCAGGTTATGCCCATAGTGTGGTTGTGAGTAATAGTATATTCTGTAAATTTTGTGTTTCTATACGCTACTCCACCCTATTAGTAAGGGAAACTGACACCTTGGGGATTCTAAGCTCTGGGGGGGTGTTTTCCCAAACATTCTGGTGGGAGGATGGATTGTTGTCTACCCCCTTTGGCCCCACTCTCTTCTCTTGATAGTTACATGTGTTGTTTGGCACATTTTTTGGTTTTCCTCGTATATATGTGTATAGGGACGTAATGTATTGTGGTTATTCACACACATATATATTGGATATAGTTTTCTATGGACTACTATAGGTTTAACGTGTATAGGCTGTTATGGCCTGAGGACCTTACTTGCTGTATGGGCTGTAATTGCTTTAGGTATAATACCCGACGTATGATACACGTTATGTGGGCAGTGGTGGCTCCCGGAAACTACCTGGTTACTTTGGTGTGTGGATGTGGTGGTTTTTTTACACGAGTTGAATATTGTGGTGCTTCTCCTAGGTGTCTGCGGGAAAGCCTCTTTAGAGAGATATGATCAGGACGTGCGTCGTTGGGGAAAACCGGAAAACTAGTGGGGAAGTAGTAGTAGTGTACCCCTGATATTATTCACTATATGCTATATTCTATTATGAATTACTTGGTGAGAGTAGCCATGGTGGGGTTGGGAACTTTGTATACCAGCTTAGGTAAAGAGTTAGTTTCACTTGTTGCTCATTGTGCTTTAGCATGCTCTCTTTACATTTTCATGAGAGGCTTTGGGGATGATCCTACCGAGTATACTGTTATACTCAACCTATGTATATATAAACTATTTTTTAGGTCACATGGAGAAGGTTGGAGATCAAGATAGTGTTTACTAGCTTGTAGTTGTAGGAGCTGTTCGGGCTTGTTGTTGTTGCTGTTTTTACATTCTTTTGGGTACTTGTAGTTTTTCCCCTTTCATTTTTAGTACTTATGCCTGACATTTCATTTGTGCACTTGGGTTTTGTTTTATATTCCAGTTTTAAGTTGGAGTTGGTTGGTTTCTATCTTATCTCTCGCTTCCGCATGTGTTCTCTTAGAGGGTAATGCCTCCCATTTGTGTGTTACTATATCCTCAGTTCTAGTCGGAAACCCGGAGCTTACTAAAGGCATGACTTAGGGGTAATTATCTCCCTTCACACATTGCAGGACCAGGAGGGAACACTTTGTGGGGAGGGGGTCATGACACGTTTTATATTCCATAATGAAATGATAAAATATAATCATGGACTTTGTCAATATGATGATCCATTTTCTACTTTTTCTTCAAATTACAGTGCTTTCTCATGCATATATTATAGTGAATATTCTTCTAAATCCTCTAAATACTAAGCGTGAGTATTTCATACCAACAATTAATCAAAATCTAAATGAACCTACACCTTTCATTTTCATCTTCTAATACTATCTGCAATTGAATTAGTCTAGCAGCTTCAACCAGTGATTATCAATGAGATTCCACCTTCTACCACTGTTCCTATAGCATTTGGTTGTATCTATCCAATCACTGCCTATACCTCATCCTCTACCACACCGTTCTCTGCCCATTATAATGGAAGAGCTCTTTTTTTATCTTCCTAGGATGGTAGGTTATTTGTATTTGGTTATCTCTTTAAAAGTGATTTTTTAATCTTTTTTGATGTTCTATGATTACATTTTTCATTAATATAATTTATATTTTTATTCATTTCATTCCTCTTTTAAATAGTGTTATTATATTATTACTTTTACACAATTCTAATAGGGGTAGAATCAATATGACATTTATTTAAGATGATTAATAAACAATCCCTTTCTTCAGTATTTATTTTAATTAATTATTACTATTTTAATTTAATATTCATGATACCATACCTTAGACACCTAGTTTTGTTTAATATCTTTAGACCCAAATTAATGTATTTTTCTACTATTTTAATGTTATAAAATGTTTGATCAACCTATCAAAATATATTTATTAATTGATGAAGAGATATAATAAATTTTTAAATTTGATCTATTTTTTATCAAAAATATTATATATATTGTTTCTAATGTTCCATGTTTTGTGACCATTAAAATGGTAGAGATTGTTGGAACCACATTTTAATGATCACAAAAATAATGACAATTATGTTTCTAATGGGTTTTATGTTTTATGATATCATTTTATAATATTTAGAAATGTGGTGACAATATTGGAAATGTGTTGAATGAGTCCCTGCAGAAGATATTTCACCCCTAAAGCTGAATAAAATATCATAATGAGTTACCATAGGACACAAATCATGGTTGAAATTGATTTATCATAATAAAAGACCCACGGTTGATAATTATTCACTTCCAGAAAAGATTCATCATTGAATTTTAGTCATCATTAGAAAATAATCCGTGCCAGGAATGTATCACAACCTAGATGATGTACCACCGGATATTATCTACCATTGAGAGGAGCCACCATTGAGATGAGTCACTATTGAGGTGATCCACCATTGTGGAAAGTCATTATTTAGATGAGTCACTACTGATAACGGGTCATTACTAAAAAAGACCTGCCTCAAGCCTGACTCAGCATTGTTCTAACTCAACACTAGACATGAGTCACCACTAATCATGACTAACCATCACTACTCTAGGATATTTGAATTAAATAATACAAAATCATATATTGATTCATGTAATGTTAATACTTTTGTTGATTAAATTCATAACAATTTTAGTTATAATTATTTCATTTTATCAATATGATGATGAATAGGATCATGATTATTGTTCTTCAAATTTACTCTCCTTCCAGATGTTATATATAATCAATAACATCCCTATTTTAGGTATATGTGTTTACTAGATCTGAGAAAACCTGTTATTTTTGAATATTTGAAGGATCGTTCCAAAAAATTATACAAACAAAAATCCAAACAACAATCATATATGAATGATTTCAAAATATTGGAAATTAAGATTCTTCTCAATAGTCAGAACAAAGAAGGATTACAATGCCTAGTTTTAGATCTATTTTTATAAAAATTTCTCGAGATTCTATCCAAGATACATCTGAGGAGTCAAATGTTTTAAATTCACATCAACCCATGAAAAATAATCTTCTTTACACTATAATAATAATACATTCTATTTTTTGACTTTATATTTTGAGAATCATGTTGATGGACATGTATATTAACCTGCAGTACATCTAGTTCTATTCCTAGGAGATATAATATGTCTTTTATTCTTTATTTTCATTTGTATAACCATGGTGTCTGTAGAAGAGGTACTTGTGTGTAACGTGTTAGTTTCCTTCCCAAAGTTATTATCGAATAAGTCCATGTGTGGAAAAAACAACATGTTATCTATTTTGGGAATACCAAATCCATATTGGGGATTGTGATTAAATTTTTATATTCTTCTTTTTATAGAATGATTACGAAGATTGGGGGATTAGATTTCTTTTTGAGACTGGTCCACTTTTAGTATTCTTATTTATGTTTTTTTGTTTCATTTCAAATACGTAAACTTAATTACATTTAAACTCTCAAAAAAAATAACTACATTGATTTTTAATATTAGATAGTTTTTATATAAATATTTTATTGAGTAAATTGGAATAAAAATTCATCATAATATACAGATTGATTTAACTAAGTCATAATCACACATTGAGAAATTTTCTAAAAGATCAAAAAATTTATAGATCTAAGATTTTTATTAGCTGGGTACATTTATTTTTAATTGTGGTAATTAATTTAAACTCATTATAATATAAATTTTTATTAGTAACTCAGTTCACCCACTCTTGAGTTTCTCACTCTGAATAAAATTATAATAATAGGGTTTTTACTCATGGAGGGTCAATATGATAACAAAAAATAGACAGACACCCATAAATGGTGAGTGGTTGATATTATAAACTACATACTAGTAAATTTGAAGAAGATATAATTTTTAGGAATTTTATATCATTTAATAAAATATAATTTATTTTTAAATATATTTAACCCCAATTTGTAAAAAATGTTCATTAATGTGATTTTAATAACATCAAGACAACTAATAAAACATAAACCAAATATTCTTATACAAATTTTACATTTCATATCCATCTATAAAATTCCTCATAACATTAATTATCTCAAATTATAAAATGTATAATGTAATTTTTCAGATTTTAACCTTTATCAAAAAAATTTAATGTCAGAGTTGTTTAATAATTTAACTTATTTTTTTAATTATAAAACTAATAAATAAATTTCGATCATTTTAGGAATTAATTATTCATAAAATAATCATTTAAATTAGATAATTACGTACTTTATGTCATATTTATAACTAAAAAACATATTTTATATGTTATTCTTACTTTTCTAATGTTGTGCATGCATTGCATAAGCATCATGATAATCTATCTTTTATATAAATATAAAATTAATTTGAAACCATAAGAATCATATATTGTACTTATTATTTAATAACAATCAATCTTGGACTTATTCAATCTTAAATATTATCTGTAGGTTTACAAAATTGACTTTTATTACACTATACAAGTGTTTCCTTAGAAAAAAAAAATAATTTTCATATTTATCATGTATTAAATTATAATATATATTTTCTAATTTATGATATTTGTAAAACAAATTCATATATGATACATTACATGATTTATAAAAAAATTATCTTATGTTTATGTCTTGCAAATATCATAAAAGAAATCGCATTTCATAAAAAATTAATTTTTTTACAATTAACTAAAAAAATGGTTTTAATAAAATAAAAAAATATAAACATAATCTATTTATGTTATTTTAATTTAATAATATGGTATTTTTATTATTAAATTAAAATTATTATTTTTGTAGAAATTAATTATTATAATTTATCCAAAAAAGAAATAAAACAATTTTGTAGAGGTTGTATTTCTTGACCATAAAATAACATTACTAAATATTTTGAAACCATTAACTAAGAATATATTATTATATTTATATTGAATAAATTTTTATATATATTTATTAATATTTTTAATCATATTCATACCCTATAATTTAATAAATAAAAAATCATATTCATATTAAATTATAATATATTAATATTTTATCATGGACATTGAAACACATTTATACATATAACACCATATATAGATTAAATATAATTACATAAGAAGATATTTTTTATATATTGCATAGGTGTTTCATGGTATATCACGTAGTCCATACTATGAAGTTGGACAGACCGCCAAATATATATTTGAAATACACTAACCCAACTATAGGCCACATCTCCTCCTGAACATTATGAATTCTAGAGGGACTATCTCAATCCTTTATTCTATGTCTAAAATGGTTATTTTTAGTTTCTGTAAACCTTATAATTTAAATCGGAATGATATATGAGGAAATAAACCCTTTAAATAATTTACAACACAATCATGTTATTCATAGACCAAGGAATTACACAATAATTAGAATTCAAACCACAACTGTCTTATGTAGCTTGAGACAAAGGTAGGTTATTGTGCCATCTTAATAATATCGATGAGGGATATGTGAGTTTATTTTGTATGATATAAATAATATAATCTCACATTTAATCATATTTTGGTTTAATAAAAACTTCATTAGCTCATATTATTACCTAGGGTACATACTGTAACACATACTCTATGATTACTGATTTATTTTTGATATTTTATTCTTTTTCATGGTTACATCCACTCGTGGTTGTATTCTTGTGTTATATTTATCATTATATTGTTTATTATTTAAATTTTTGTCTTATGTCTCCTTTCTTATGATCTTTAAAACCCTTTTTTATAGTTTATTATAATTTCAATTATTTTTAATCATATTTAAGGTAACCATTTTAAAATAATGAATATCATTCATGTATTTCAATGTGGGTTAAAAGATATGTTTTTTCTAAAAATATATTTGGATAATGAAATTAATTCATTGTGATTTTTTCATTTAAGGGGGAAAAGGTAGGTATAATAAATGGAAGAATACCTGATATCAATTTTCATATGTTTTTGTTTGAATATTTTTTAATTTTATTTCAAACTAAATTTTTTGTATTTTCTAATCAGATAAATATCATGGATTCTTTGGTGAGATCCTATATCTCCTATTGTATCACATCTATTATACACAGTCAATGATTTGTGTATATAGTCCCATGTTTATATTGTTTTTATATTCTACTTTTGGATTTCATATCACCTTATTTATCATTATTGGTGATTGATATATGGTGAGAACCCTTGGGTAACACAGAGATTTACGGTCGATGTGGATAGTTTTGTATGTAATTTTTTATTTTATTTTATTGGCCAAGTTATATTAGTTTATGATTTATGTTTATTTAATTATATCTTGTTATATGATTCTGTTTTATTCATTTCTAAAGTTTCCACATTCTTAGAAAAAATGGATTGAATCACTATAAATAGTTATAATAAATTTTTGTTGAGTATTTATTTTTCATATATTTATATACAATGTTGGTTTTCCGAACATATGGATAGCCATTTTTAGACATTGGAAAATAGAATCATTGTGTATGTTTTCTCATATTTGAGTTTGAAAACATTAAAAAATATTTCCCATTTGATACCCAAGAAATAGTTTCCAACCCAATGAAATCAGAATCACCTTTTGAGTCCAATGGTAATCTCGGTTGGGTGTCAGGTGAGGGTATCCATTTTTGGTTCGTAATGAAATTGTAATAAATCCTTGTTTATTGAATAAGGGGAATTTATTATCGAATAATCCCCTTTTTATTTGTGGTACATCATGGTAAAAATTAGATTAGGGTCAACATGGAATGATATGTAAGGGGTGGGAATATCTAGTTAGCTCATTTTCATCTTAAACCTCATGTTACATGGGATGTAAGGTCTTATGTTTTAAATTAAATTCCTTTTTGTTTCTTTTTTTATATTGAACAATAATATTTTGATCCCCTTTATGTTTACCAATGTATTCATGGGTCACTCTTGAGTTTCATGGTTAATATTTTGTGGAAATGAGATGAACTATTAGCATACATAGTCGAAAAAAACATTTGGATATTGTGTTATTATGTTTATCCCCATTACTATGATTATTTCATTGTAGATACATATATTTCCAACCTATAAAAAACTCTAATGTATATTTCCTGAAACTTTTTCTAAACTCTTATAAAACAAAAATTGATCCACAGTGATTTCCAATTATTATATATATAATAAAAGAGGATTTTATGATGCTTTGTTTTAATTGTAGAGGATTTTATTTGAATAATTTTTTGTTGATTTTTTAAATTTTAATTTTAATGGATTATTTTTTTACAGATTCTAGACTTTCAAAAAAATTGGATTTTTAAATTTTTTCTAATGGTTTCTTTGATATTGTATTCATTTGGCTTCTGTAATTTTTCTATAATGTGGTTGATTTATAAATAGAATTTGAAATTCAATTTTTTAAAAAAATTATGGGGTTTTAATTTATGTTCCATGTAACAAATATAATTTATTTGGAAATAATGTTAAATGAAAACAATTTATTCAATTGGTTTTATTGAGTTTACAAATATGAAGATATGTATTTCCTCTCTGTCGGTTATATTCAAAGAGGGATATCTATTATTTTTATAATTCATTCCTTAGGGTGATTTATTTTCAGAAACAACCTATTTGTAATTTCGTTATTTTAAAAGATGAAGATTTATTTTATAATATGGGAATGACTTTTTCATTATAAAAATTTATTTTTTTAGATTTTCTCCTATATTTACGATGGGAAATTATCAGTTGTTTCTATAGGAATGGATGGATGGTGATTTTATATATTTTCATTTATAATAAGAATTCTTGAATGGTATAATGAGAATTTGAAAAGTTTATCGATATGTATGTTCATCTTAGTGATTCTTCCCACATTTAAAGTAGATTTATTTTAGTTTTAGTGTCTACCAAGACCCAAAAATGATTTTCTCCCTCAAATATTTCTATGTACGTACCCCTTTTTATGAATTATTGAATCAATAGTTTCCTTACTTCTAAAGTAATCGTGGTTTAAGAGAAGCAGTGTGAAAGTTGTAAATTATTGAGGTACAAATTAATTCTCTCCAAACCCCTGAACATTCATGGGTGATTGTTTTTTTGAGAATACTAGTTAGAAGTAAAAAAATATGGTTTGAGTCTATTGTGACATATAATATGCATGAAGGTATGTATTATGATTTATCTATTTTTATTTTTATTTAATGGTTTTATCATAATTTTATCAAGATATAAATTTCTCTTGTGTTCAGTATCCGTCATCAGGGTGCATGATTTGTGATGTAGTATTTTCATCACTTCTCAAAGATAGTCATATTCTCTTTGGAGCTATTTGTTTTTTATTATATAAATTATTAAATTATTTATAGGTGTTGTTTCCAAGATCATAGATCATATATGTTTAGGTAAATCCTTACATCCTTCAATGAGGAAATCAATTATCCCCTTTGTTTGGAATATGACCAGTATAAGAATCTAGTATTCAGTACTCTTTTGGATTGATTTTATGGAAATATAGGTATCCCACTCAGTGTAATGAAAAGTGGTATGAAATATAGTTATATGTGGATATCCAACCTGCTTAGAGTAAGGGATATAATGTGTACTTCTAGTTGGGGATCCCAGGTAATCTAATCCAACATGTACTAAATCTTTTTTAATTTCTTCTATTATGGTTTTTTATTTAATATTCATAAATAATTATGCTCGGTAATCATAATCATTTTTTGGTATGATATATTATGAGTTATTTCATTTTTTTATGTTTTTAACAGTTTTACTATAGGATGTGCTTTCAGGATTAAGTTATCAATTTTATCTATTAAGTGGAATACTATTTTAAAAATGGTTATTAATATTTCTTATTGGTATTCATTGATTTATATATTTATATATATTATGGTTTTTTGTTTTTTGAATGTTTATAATGGTTTTAATGTAAAAAGTTTATCCTTATATAGATATAATGGTCTTTGGTGAATATTTGGTTAACAAGGGTGGGTGAATCAGTCATTTTGATTATACATTGGCTGGAGAGTATCTTTTACAGTTACATATTCACAATGATATGGTAATCCATATTGTGACCCTTGATTGTCCTAATATGTTTGAGCTCAATGATAGAAACCATTTTCTCATTTAAGACTTCCAATGGGGTTTTGTTATTTTTTTATTTTAAAATATTAATAAATTGATGATGGTTTTATTTTTATGATATTTGGATTTTTTTTCAATATTCCACTTTATTTCCCTATTGGTCTACCATGAAATATAAATTCATAATGTTTCATACACCATGATAGTTTTCATTTTCTCCATGATTTTTATCGAGGGATGATCTTCTATTTTATATGGAGAATTTAAAAAAATTGGGAATAGTTTTTTATATTCTTAGGGATTTTATATTTATGGTTTTATGTTCAGGTTCTGTTGGGTAATTCAACATTTTTTTTCTTTTCTGGGCCATTAATTTCTATTTACTTCTATTTTTGTCCACAATAAATTTGAATGAATAAATTAATATATTAGATTGAAATTTAACACCCTTTTGTCAATGTATATATTTGTTTTGTTTTATTATGTAGTGTATTTTCTGATATTTTCACTAATTTTGGTGCATTTAATTTGTTTGAGATTAACGTTTTGTAGGTGTTTCATGGATAGTCCACACAAATATGAGTAATCATGGGAAAAAATATAGGGAATGTTATATAGAAACATTGTGGTTTTCATAGTTTGTGAATAGTTTTTCCAACCAAGTGAGGCAATCGTGCATTGTTTTTTATATGCAACAGTTTTATGTACATGTTTGGTGTAATGAATTGAGAACCATGAGGACTAAATATGCAACCAACTAACTTTAATTAAAAATAATTTCTTTTTTCATCCTGACTGTTACACTATGAGGCCTTATCCTTGTCTCACATTGTTCAACCACATCTATTCAAAACTCTCTCTTATTCCAATCTTACTCCATTCAATTTATAATGGATGTATTACATTTTTTACATTTCTTTTCTCATGTTAATCTCATCAAAACCCAACATCTCGCATTATATAAATCATTTATCATGGACCCAAATCCACCCTCTAAACCAAGGAATATTTTCTCCCATTTAAGGGTATGGGGTGGAGATATTTGTTGTGGGATTTGATATTAAGGTCTTATAGACATCATCTTATTCCTTTCATTCGAGCTTGCTTATAAGGGTAAAACATCTATGCTTTCTTATAATGATTTCTAATTTTTTAATGTTAGTGATTCATTAAAATTTGATAATTTTGGAATTAAAAGTTTTTTTGAGATTTATCAATTATATTTTAGTAAAATTATGGTTTTGTATATGATATATACATGGTTTTGCTATATCATTTCAAAAAATTTCATACTTTGAATAAAATGATTATTTTATGAATTTTAAATGAATCTTTGAAATGGTTGTTTATCTAATCCAAACCACTTAGGAATATTCCTTAGTGAACTTTTATAGTATTTTTGATGTATAAAAAGTAAGTGTAATTATTTTTGGAATTAATGAATAAATAGTAGTATTAAAATGTGGTTCTTGAATTGATAATGTTCATTGCGACTTTAAATTTCCATTTGGAACATTGAATATTTAAAGGTGTATTTCATGGGAGATCCCTCTTAATATTTCCATTTCAATTAATCATAACAAGTGTTAATTATTTATATGCGATAGATGAATGATGTGTAAAATATTTATTATATTTAATGTAATTAGAGGTATGGGTGTGTTATTATGTAATCCTTATTTTTATAATTTTATTCCTGATAATAAACTACCCACCAAATTTATATGTTTATGGGAACATGATTACCTAAGTGGGAAATATATATTTATGAAATAAATAATTTTTATAAAAACTAATATTGTCCCCTCTAGTTTGGGATAATTCAATATGTGATTTTAATCTTAATGATATCTATGTGGGCTATATTAGTGTCATGTGTGTGGTTAAAAAAAATCAAGTTGTTTGAACTTTGTTTGGAAAAATATGATTTTCTAAAATTAGTTCCTAGGGTACTAACCATGAATCATACTACATCATTAGATATTTATATATAACGTTATCTTCTTGTTCATGGTTTTATCCCCCCAACCATACACTTCATTTATTTTGGCACCATTTTCTTTTATAAATTATTTATTTTCAATTTTTATATAATTTTCATTCCTTAAAAAGTTATTTAACTATCAATTGTCTATTTTTTTACAAATGTATTATAATGATTTTATGGGAAACCATTTTAAATTAAAGAGCCTCATATTGGGCTGTCAATGTTGTTTATGAATTGTTTTTTTTTAACATTTCACTATTTGAGGAATGTTTTTCAATGTGATTATTAACATTGAATAGAAAGAAATTGTTTTTTTATTTAATGGTTATGGATTGATATTCGTTTTCAAATATTTGTGTTTGAAAATATCATTTTATAATTATATTTCAATTTATCATTAATTAATTTTGTAATGAATGATATTAAAAATAATATTTTCTTATAACCTATTATGCCAATTCACTCACACTCGACTTCCAAACACATGCCTATGTGTGTGAAGTTCCATATTGTATTCATGTCCCATGTTATTAATTTTATTGGTTATCTATTTCGTGTTAATTGATGGTAAGTGGGATGTGGTGAGAAATTGTGGGTTACATATTGTTGTTTTTTTATGGATTTGATTTTAGTTCATTTTTTATTTTTATTTTGTCTTCCAACTCATCTTGGTACATATTTTATTCATCTTTCATAGTTAATTATTTATATGAATTGTTTGTATTAATTTATCATGTTTTTTCATGTTTATGGATATTTTTTAGAATCATTATATTTAGTTATCTCTTGATTTTCTTGGTTATTGGTTTTCATTATTTTTCATGATGTTTTATGGATGTCCAATGTTTGGAATGTCCATGGAAAACATTGTACAAAGGATATACTATGTATTTTTACTGTGATATATGTGTGAAAAAATTCTAAAATTTTTCCTTTTGAAGCCTGTGAAATATTTAATAACACACGGGGATCGATATTTCCCTTTGTTCCTAAGGTGATCCTGGTTTGGTGACAGGTTGGGTCATCTTAGGACAGATCATTAAAAATCCTCTATAATTCAATACATGTTTCACTAAATCATAAATTACATGAAATTTTATTTTTTTATTTTTTTATTTTATTCAATTTAATTCTTATTTCATACTCACAAAAATATTTTATTAGAACTATATATCATTTTTAAATGATCTAAATTATTTTGAATTGAAACCTTAAAATACTATTAAATTATATTTTATTGATTTCATAACTTTTTAAATTATATAAAATGTATAAATGACATTAAATTATTTAACATTCTATTTTGTGTGACGCCACACCCTAGATCCCACTAATTAGATACCGAATCTGGTGGGCCACATCGCCTCATGAACTCCTCACCGAATGCTAGGGGTGTTGACTATAAGTGAGGGTTGAAGAAGCTATAATGGATATACAATACCCTCATTGTCATTTTCATGTAGTAGTGTAATAAATTGATAAATACAAAAATCATGATAAATAACTAATTGTGGAATGTAAATAAACTAAATGTAATAAATAGCCAAAATCATCATTATCCATCATTATATATATATACTGATTTATTGTCATGCATCAATAAAAAGTATACAGGATGACATGGAAGTAGTCAAGAAATAAAACCACTACTGGAAATTGGAGTTTTCCCATCATTTGTTTACCAACGGTTCAAAGAAACCGTTGGTATGTTCTGTCTTTTCAAACGGTTTATATAAACTATTGGGAAATACCTTTTAGAAGAGACTTTTCCCAACGGTTTTATGAAACTGTTGGTAAAAGTGGAAAAAATTCATTCTTCCCCAACGGTTTCATAAAACCGTTGGGAAAAGTGGAAAAAATTCAGTCTTCCCCAGCGGCCTCCCCACGATTCAAAAGCAGATCCAGAGCCTTCCGTTTGTCTCCAAAAGCTCTCCAGAAGCGATTCCTCGGCAGAATCACTTCCCAATCCCCACATCTTCAATTGGATCACCAGCCACCAGGTTAGATTCCTATATTTTAGTTCCACCTGTTACAAATAATATACTTCTACAAATGATTTCCTAATTCCCCAATTTTAGGGTTTTTGTAAAAATTTATGATTGTTCCACGAATTGTGTAGTCAAATCCCTATATCGGTGTATGTCCAATTAATGTTTTCATTACACATTTACATTTATAAGGGCATGGTGTCTCTTTATTGTGTTCTAATTTTGAAGAATCATAGTTTTGGTTGTGCAGTGGTTTTGGTTGTGCGGTGGTTTGTGATGTGCAATATTTTTGTTGTGATATGTGGTTGTTTTGGTGAGATGGTTGGTCGATGTAACATGGCGTTGATAGTTATTGTGAGATGGTGAGTTATTGTGTGGTGGTTTTATTAGTTTCCTTGTTATCTATGGAATAAATTATGCTAGTAAAACCAAAAAACATGATATTAAAGAAATGAGATGGAATAGAAATGGATGTGTGGTAAATAGATTTAATTAATTTATCATTAAATGACTGGACAATATAAGTGTGAATGAAGTGGATTATAAATGAAAGTGAGAAATGATATGCGTCTTGTGTGGTGGTGGTGTGATTTCTGTGTTTTATGGTAGTAGTGAAGTGTGTGATTATGTATTTAATGTGATCCCATAGGTTGAGTATTTTGTGATATCTATATATCATGTATTTTTATGTTATTTATACACATTCCCAACCAGATTTGGATAAACATACCAACAATCAGAGGTTTTGAGTTATGGGTATTTTTTCTAATATCTAGGATGGTGGTTATGTGGTTGGATAGCTAGCATTTTTTCCCTAATCTTCTTTAAAAAGTGATTGACCATGTGTTTTTAGGAAAGATGCGATGTGATTGTACACGTGTCTTTAGGTGAGACGTACTATGATTTCTCTAGTGTTTTCCAGTGAGGAGTGATGTGATAAGGATATAAAAAGATGTGGCATGTGGTTGGGGTCATGTAGGATAGGAGGATGGCACAAGGTTGATGTCATTCATGTTCAAGATACCCTACTAATATGGTTATGGGATGAGGCATGTTGTGATGTGATATAACACATTAATTTCTTATTGGTTTTACATTTTTTCAATAACATATATGTATGTTTTTTCACATGTGAATTTGATACCATTACTATTTTCTTCCTTTATCGTTTACTTAAATGTATTTTCTATTAAAGTTCAATCCTATTGAATTTTTATGACAAAATTGCTTATATAAAATCTTTTTACAGAATGGACAGAAGTTGGATGTATGAAACCGATCGGATCTCAAGCGATTTTCAAAACAATTTGGACAGCTTTATAGATTTTTCATTTCACAATGCTTCAGATAGTGGTCGCATAAACTTCCCATGTTCCAATTATGTTGGTAGACCTTGGTTGAGACGTGAAGAAGTCAGCTACCACATAACCAAAAATGGTTTTCAAGCAAACTACTTTGTGTGGTATCACAATGGGGAGAAAATGAAATCTAAAATTTGTGATGATCAAAATGAAAGGACTGGAATGGATAATTTGTTAGATAATTGGTTTCTGTTTATTCGTCATCATGAAAAAGAATTAATTTCGACAAAATAAGACTTCGATATGAGGAAAGCTGATGCATCTAGTGAAAATGATGATATTGATAGGGTGGAACTATTGAATGATGATGCCACGACTCCAGTATATCGACAATGCGATAAAATGAAAAAAGATGGAATTTTTAATCCGATTGTTTCATGGGAAAACTATGTATGGAATTTCAAATACAGTAATCTATTACATTCTTACCCACTTGAAGGATTTACTTCCAGATGATGCAGATATTCCCTCAAACCACTATATGGCATGGAGGTTAGTTGAGGAACTTGGATTTTCAAGAAACAAAATTCATGCTTTCCCGAAAGATTGAAGTTTATTTTGGGAGAAAACCGCTGTACGAAATGATTGTATAAAATATGGCACATCCCGCTGGAAGACAAAATCTGATGGAACACCATCCCGCGTTCCACAAAAAGTAATGTGTCCCTTTCCATTGATCCCCAGACTTCAGAATCTTTTTATGTCTGATGACATATCAATAAAAATGAGATGGCATGATACCGAGAGAAAGAAGACTAATGATGAGTTGTTTCATCCTGCAGATGGATTTTCATGGTAGAGATTTGATGCTCGACATCCTGATTTTGCAGCTGACGTGCGTAATGTGAGGCTGGGTCTTTCATGCGACGGTTTTAATCCGTTTGTAAAAATGCTTACTTCGCACATCACATGACCAGTTTTTATACACATTTATAATCTTCCACCATGGTTGTGTATGAAAAAACCTTTCACTTTCATGAGTATACTCATATCTGGTCCTTCTGATCCCATCATTGATATTGATGTATACATGCATGCTTTAATAAAAGAGTTGAAACTTCTTTGGGATGTGGGTGTGCGCACATACGATGCATGTTCGAAAGACATATTTCAGATGCGCGCTGCACTTATGTGGAAGATCAATGATTTTCCGGCTTATGCAATGATTTCTGGATGGAGCATGAAGGGAAAACTGTCATGTCCAGTTTGTATGAAGAATAAACGATCTAGAAGGCTGAAACATCGTTGTAGTTTCAGTTTTATTAGACATCGACGATTATTGCCAAAGGATAATCCATATAGAATAAATCGTCAAAGATTTGATAATACCATAGAGATCGATGGTCCACCTCAGCATATGTTTGGAACTGACGTGCTTAATATATTTGAAGATTTCAGTTTTTCATTTGGGTAGGGTCAAATGAAATGTGGAAAGAGAAAGAATGTTTCCATTGAAACCTGTTACAATTTGACGAAGAAGAGTATCTTTTTTGATTTTCCTTATTGGTCAACCAATTTGTTACGTCATTTCTTAGATTTAATGCATATTGAAAAGAATATATGCGAAATGTTTCTTTTAGTTCATCTAAATGTCAAGGGGAAGACAAAAGATGATTTCCAATCTCGGCGTGACTAGGTGGATTGGGGCATCAGACCAAAATTGTATCTTGTATGTATAAGTGAAAATAAATGGAAACTTCCATGTGCTTCTTATGTGATGACACCTGTGGAAAAAAATAATTTCTTGAAGTATTAGAGACTGTTAGAGTTCCTGATGGCTATTCAAGCAACATATCTAAACGGGTCGACAGAAGAGAGTTAAAGCTAAAATCTTTGAAGAGTCATGATTATCACGTTCTAATGCATGAGTTTCTTCCAATATAAATCCGCCACCTTTTGTCCAATAATGTAAGGGTGGTTGTTATTCAGTTGTGCCATTTTTAGATATCTTTGTGCTAAAAAGTAGTCTAAGTATTTCTTGCAAAAAAATGTTTACAGATGCCCCATTAATTTTGTGTGAGTTGGAGAAAATATTTCCTCCATCATTTTTCACATGCATGCTGCATCTGACTATTCATATTCCCACTGAAATACTTCTCAGAGGACCTGTTTCTTTTCATTGGATGTATCCAACTGAAAGAAATATGTTCAAATTTATGTCTTCTGTCCGAAACAGAAATCATCCCGAAGGTTCTATCGTGAACGGTTACATTGCTCAAGAATGTATGGATTTCTGCTCGATGTATTTTTCTAATCTTACTACAAGATTAAATAGACCAATGAGAAAAGAAGAAGAATAGTATGAGAAAATTGAACCCAGTTTTCCATCACTTCCTCAAACAGGAGGAATTCCTAGATCATATACATTGAAGACATTAAGCCATGAATAGTGGGAGATGGCACATCGCACATTTTTGTTCAACTGTGATTTGTTCGATGACTATATCAGGTAACTAAATTGATTATGTATATCTTACATATATATCTGTTAAACGATTAATATTTTTTATCTACAGGGAACATAAAACATTGATATATAGGAAGCATCGTTCTTTATCTTTGTGAATGAGAGAAACTTTGCATAGTAAAGAGTTTTCTGCTTGGTTAAAATTGAAGGTATAAAAAATTAATGTTTAAAATAATTATATCAATATTTAATTAGCTTTAATAGTCATTTATATTGCAGGTATTGAGTTTGTATACTGACTCTATCTCTGAGGAAATAAGAGCTTTGGCTTTTGGTCCTATTACCGTGGTTCGTGACTGTAAATCAATTGTTATCAATGGGTACAAATTTATTGTCACTGAATGACCAAAAAACATGAGAACACAACATGATGGTGTTATGGTTACTGCCACAACAGATTGTTATGCCAGTGCATCAGATAGTAGACTGCGATTTGAAAATGTGGGTTATTATGGAGTTGTTGAGAAAATAATAATATTGGATTATTACTCTCATGGACGAGTCACAATGATGAAATGCCATTGGTTTGATTGGATGAAGATACATGGCACATTTATTGATGATTGTGGATTTTGAGTAATTAATATGACTCGCACTCTTTCTACCGAAGAACCATATGTGTTGGCATCAATGGATAAACAATTTTTTTATGTCAAAGACCAAATTCGACCTGAATTTGGTGTCATAGTTGAAGTAATTCCAAGACATATTTTTGATGATGGTGATGATGGAACTGACACTGCCCCTAGTGCTATTGGAACCAATCCATTTATTTATTTTGATGACTCAAATAGCTCAATTGTCAGAGTTGATTGTGAACCTGAAGTTGTGGTTGAAAATATATAGAATCATTCATCCATGTTCTCAATTCTTTTGGTTTACCTAGAGTTGGGTTGTTAAGGTTGGTAGTATTCAAATTGATTTAGTATTGATCACAAATATGTGTTAGCTGACTTGACCATTATATGAATTTTCAATGTTTATTGTTTGCAGTTTAATTTGAATTGAATTTTCTAATTTGTAATTGAACTGTATTCATACATATTCAAACATATTTCTAACATGTTGAACATTTCAACTTGTATGATTTATTAAATCCATTCATGCTCTTCTAAAACAATTGATAGCTAGCTTGACTGTTATGTGAATTTTCAATGTTTATTGGTTGTAGTTTTATTTGAATTTCATTTTCTAATTTGTAATTGAACTGTATTCAAACATAGTCAAACAATATTTATAACTTGGTGAACATTACAACTTGTATGATTTATTAAATCCATTCAAGATCATATAAAACAATTGATAGCTTAATTGACCATTATGTAAATTTTCAATGTTTATTGGTTGCAATTTTATTTGAATTGCATTTTTTGGGTTACACATTAGTTTTCTTTTTCTAATTAATTACATATTTGTTTTCAAAAGAAAGAAATGAAGCCAATTGAAGAGAGATGAAGGAAAAAATTATGGAGAAAAATCGTCGAATGACGGAGATGGGAGTTCCACCATTAGTGCCTACAGTGTGTACTTTATTTCAAATTGATATATTTAAAGAATATACAATGTCATTTGATTAATTTTTTTGTAAAATTTTTTGTAGGATCCACCTATATGTCGACAGTTATTCGACGAGGATCCTTGTACTAGTCCTAGTACTTAGGTAGGTGGTACGAGGAGGGTTCGTACCAGAGCTGGACGAGCAGCTGCGCGTACCCAACTAGACCCTGCCCCTCCCACTGACATGTCATCCTTCCCACATTCTGATCATGGTGTGTCATTAGAGACACACGGGATATTTAGGCCTCCCATGTTTTCTCTACCTTCTGCATCTTCTGGCCCATCATTTTCATATCCCATGATGATTCCCACTCCTCAGTCAGCATCCGGTCAGACAGTTGTCCCATCTTCTTTTCCTTCTAACTCTGTCTCTCCGAGCTTCTATATTACATCGTCTTCGACTCCTGTTCCACCACAGGGTGTTCCATCAGTTTCTGTGGATCTAGCGGCACTCAGCGATTAGACCGGCATAGGTATATTTATAGAACACTAACAAATTTTTCTAGAAATATTTATTTTCATTATAACATGTTCTGATAAAATATTTGTTTTTCTTTCATGACAGATACATCTACTGACAAGAGGCGTGGGCGGGGGCGTACACGCATGCGTTCAGTGTGGAACCTCCGCACACAGGTTATGGTGGATTATAATAAGGACAACCAAATGGTTGAGAAAACAGGGCAGCAATGTCAGAGTTTTATGACGACGCTTGCCAAATACTCCGACATCATTCCCGTCAGCCCGTTATCGTGGAGACATTTTCCGCATGAGGTCAAGGATAGAGCTCGGGCAGAGATGTGGGTAAAAAAATCTGTTCTATTTAATTCCATGAATTATTTTTGTATTTATATGGATTAATATTTTGATTTCAGCTTCGATTTAATTTTCCCGATGGTGAGGGTGCACGATCGGGACATCTAAAGGATTTAGGTGAGCATTGGAGATCCTACAAGCATGAGTTGTATATGGGATGGCGTGCTAGAGTTGGCACTGAGTTAGAGGCGGTACCAGTTGTGGATGATTGTACTATAGAGCAGTATCATCAGATGATTACTCATTGGATGAGTACCTAGTTTAAGGTATTAATAACATTTGAGGTATTTAAATAATAACTTTCATGTTTTTCATTAATACTATCTATTGCATTTTCGAATTTTATTTAGGAATCATCTGGAAAAAAATAAAAAGAACATTGATGCAAAAAAATATCTCCACACACTGGGACGCACTACAATGCCTGATCATGAGAGGAAGCAGGTATAACAATTGTTTATAAGTTTTCTTTACGACTTACACTTTCTTTTGTTTCTTCAATTATTTAATAGTTTGCTAATGTTTTCATATAACTTTAGTTTTCAATGTCATTGTTGAGGAAAACACAAAATATTGAAGGACGTGTTCCTCGAGCAAAACTGTTTTGCTCGAGTAGATGAAAAAAGGATGGAAGTGTCATCAACAAAGTGACTCAGCAGCAGATTGTAAGTTTTAATCTGTTGAATTTATTTTTTAATATCTATTTTGTATCTTAATGATATATTTATACTTTTAAAAGGCTGCTTTAGAGGCCCTTGATGCCCAAGAACCAGACAATTTTGGGCCAACAGATCACTTACATCAGGTGTTGGGAGAGGAGCATTCTGGTAGAGTATGATGCCAACCTAGGATAGCCCTGACAAGGTATTGGCCCTCCTTAGGTAAGAGTTGTAGTGCCACCGAGCTACAGAAGTATAGGGCACATGCAGAACAGTCTGAGAAAAGGGCCACAGAGATGGAAGAACAGTCTGCTAGGGAAAATAGTGCATTTATGAAATTTATTGAACTTCTACGTCCTACACTTCCAGTAGAGGCCAGCCCAGCTTTTGATGAGTATATGTCATCGATACGTTCTATATAGGGTGAACCAGGTGGTAGTTCTAGTGGTGGTCAAGAAGATGTACAACTGGACGATGATGATGATGAGGAGTCTGACACGGAAGAGGAGGGAGAGAAGGAGGGAGAGGCGGGTGGCGAGGGCGAGGAGGAGGGCGAGGACGAGGAGGAGGGCGAGGACGAGGACGATGATGGGGACGAGGACGAGGGTGATGATGATGGTGGTGACGATGGTGATGGTGATGTGGGACAAGTTTATCCATTACATTTTTGACTGATATTACTGTGATTTGATATTTAATCTATTCTAGTTGTTGGTTTTATCTAGACTCGTAGTATAGTATTGGAGTTGAGTTATTTTTATATATTATCTATTTTTATGGATGTTTTTCTCTTTTATTGGTTGTGTGTTTGGGAACCCCCTCCTTCCTGGACCCTGGACAACCCCCCACCCTCCTCCCTGGACCCCGGACAGCCCCACCTGATAGCCCCCAAGACAGCCCCCGGACAGCACCCCCACCCTCCTCCCTAGACCCCGGACAACCCCCCGGACTGCCCCCCAGACAGCCCCCCGGACAGCCCCCCACCCTCTTCCTTGGACCCCGGACAGCCCCCCGAACAGCCCTGGACATCCCCCAGACAGTCCCCCGAAAAGCCCCCCAGACAGCCCCCCCCCCCCCCCCCACCATCCTCCCTGGACCCTAGACAGCCCCCCGAACAGACCCCCAGACAGCCCCCAGACAGCCACCCAGACAGCCCCCCCACCCTCCTCCTTGGACCATGAACAACCCCCCAACACCCCCTGCACAGCCCCCCGCATAGCCCCCCCACCCTCCTTCTTGGACCACAGACAGCCCCCAGGACATCCCCCCGGACAGCCCCGCCACCCTCTTCCTTGGACCCCGAACAACCCCCCGTACAGAGGATTCTCATAAAATGGACAACCGTTTAAGTACATATGCAAAACTGAGAAAACGCATTCGGATTGTGTCGATACATTAGCACAACGATCCATGGGTCATATGTGATGTGTACGAGTCAACCCCGCCTCAATCCGAGGTGCGGTGTGGCCGCCACCACTCAATGTGTATGTCTTCTGTTTCAAAAGGACATCATTTGAAGTGAAATACATCAACTAACATATGGAAAACTGACCAAACGCATTCGGATTGTGTCGATACTTTATCACAATGATCCATGTGTCATATGTGACGTGTACGAGTCAACCCCACCTCAATCTGAGGTGCGGTGTGGCCGCCACCACTCAAAGTGTCTGTCTTTGGCTTAAAATTGACAACAATTTAAGTACATACAGAAAACTGACCAAACGCATTCGGTTTCCATTGAAACTTTAGGAGAACGATCCATGGGTCATATGTGACGTGTACGAGTCAACCCCGCCTCAATCCAAGGCGCGGTGTGGCCGCCACCACTCAAAGTGTCTGTCTTCTGTTTTAAAAGGACGTCATTTGAAGTGAAATACATCAACTGGCATATGAAAAAATGACCAAATGCATTCAGATTGTGTCGATACATTATCACAACCATCCATGGGTCATATGTGACATGTACGAGTCAACCCCGCCTCAATCTGAGGCGCGGTGTGGCCACCACCACTCAAAGTGTGTGTCTTCTGTTTCAAAAGGACGTCATTTGAAGTTAAAAACATCAACTGGCATACGGAAAACTGACCAAATGCATTCGGATTGTGTCGATAATTTAGCACAACGATTCATGGGTTATATGTGATGTGTACGAGTCAACCCCACCTCAATCCGAGGCGCGGTGTGGCTGCCACCACTCAAAGTGTCTGTCTCTTGTGTAAAATGGACAACAATTTAAGTACATACGTAAAACCGGCCAAATGCATTCGGTTTTCATTGAAACATTTGGAGAACGATCCATGGGTCATATGTGACGTGTACGAGTCAACACCGCCTCAATCCGAGGGGCGGTGTGGCCGGAACCACTCAAAGTGTCTGCCTTTTGTTTTAAAAGTACATCATTTTAATTGAAAAACATCAACTGACATACGGAAAACCTACCAAACACATTCGGATTGTGTCGATACATTAGAACAACGATCCATGGGTCATATGTGACGTGTACAATTCATCCCCGCCTCAATCTGAGGCGCGGTGTGGCCGCCACCACTCAAAGTGTCTGTCTTCTGTTTCAAAAGGACGTCATTTGAAGTGAAATACATCAACTGACATGCGGAAAACCGACCAAACACATTCAGATTGTGTCAATACTTTAGCACAACAATCCTTGGGTCATATGTGATGTGTAAGAGTCAACCCCGCCTCAATCCGAGGCGCGGTGTGGCTGCCACCACTCAAAGTGACTGTCTTTTGCTTAAAATGGACAACAATTTAAGTACATACGGAAAACCGACCAAACGCATTCAGTTTTCATTGAAACATTAGGATAACGATCCATGGGTCATATGTGACATGTTCGAGTCAACCCCACCTCAATCCGAGGCGCGGTGTGGCCACCACCACTCAAAGTGTCTGTCTTCTGTTTCAAAAGGATGTCATTTGAAGCGAAATACATCAACTTGCATACGGAAAACCGACCAAACACATTAGGATTGTGTAGATACTTTAGGACAACCATACATGGGTCATATGTGACGTTTACGAGTCAACCCCACCTCAATCCGAGGCGCGGTGTGGCCGTCACCACTCAAAGTGTCTGCCTTTTGCTTAAAATGGAAAACAATTTAAGTACATACAGAAAACCGACCAAACGCATTCGGATTGTGTCGATACATTAGAACAACGATCCATGGGTCATATGTGACGTGTACGAGTCAACCCCACTTCACTTCGAGGCGCGGTGTGGCCCGAACCACTCAAAGTGTCTGCCTTTTGTTTCAAAACTACGTCATTTTAATTGAAAAACATCAACTGGCATACGGAAAACCGACCAAACGCATTCGGATTGTGTCGATACATTAGCACAACGATCCATGGGTTATATGTGACGTGTACGAGTCAACCCCGCCTCAATCCAAGGCGTGGTGTGGCTGCCACCACTAAAAGTGTATGTCTTCTGTTTCAAAAGGACATCATTTGAAGTGAAAAACATCAACTAGCATACGGAAAACCGACCAAACGCCTTCGGATTGTGTCGATACATTAGCACAACGATCCATGGGTCATATGTGATGTGTAAGTGTCAACCCCGCATCAATCCGAGGCATGGTGTGGCCACCACCACTCAAAGTGTCTGTCTTTTTCTTAAAATGGACAACAATTTAAGTACATACGGAAAACCGACCAAACACATTCGGTTTCCATTGACACTTTAGGAGAACGATCAATGGGTAATATGTGACGTGTAAGAGTCAACGCCACCTCAATCTGAGGCATGGTGTGGCCGGCACCACTCAAAGTGTCTGCCTTTTGTTTCAAAAGTACGTAATTTTAATTGAAAAACATCAACTGACATACGGAAAACATAACAAACGCATTCAGATTGTGTCGATACATTAGCACAACGATCCATGGGTCATATGTGACGTGTACAAGTCAACCCCGACTCAATCTGAGGCGCGGTGTGGCCACCACAACTCAAAGTGTATGTCTTCTGTTTCAAAAGGACGTCATTTGAAGTGAAATACATCAACTGACATACGAAAACCGACCAAATGCATTCGGATTGTGTGGATACATTAGCACAACGATCCATGGGTCATATGTGATGTGTACGAGTCAACCCCGCCTCAATCTGAAGCGCGGTGTGGCCGCCAACACCCAAAGTGTCTGTCTTTTGCCTAAAATGGAAAACAATTTAAGTACATACGGAAAAATGACCAAACGCATTCGGTTCCCATTGAAACTTTAGGAGAACGATCCATGGGTCATATGTGACATGTAGGAGTCAACTCCTCCTCAATCTGAGGTGCGGTGTGGATGGAACCACTCAAAGTGTCTGCCTTTTGTTCCAAAAGTACGTCATTTTAATTGAAAAACATCAACTGACATACGGAAAACCTACCAAACGCATTCGGATTGTGTCAATACATTAGCACAACAATCTATTGGTCAAATGTGACGTGTAAAAGTCAACCCCACCTCAATCTGAGGCGTGGTGTGGCCGCCACCACTCAAAGTGTATGTCTTCTGTTTCAAAAGGACGTCATTTGAAGTGAAATACATCAACTGACATACGGAAAACCGACAAAACGCATTTGGATTGCGTCGATACTTTAGCACAACGATCCATGAGTCATATGTGATGTGTACGAGTCAACCCCGCCTCAATTTGAGGTACGGTGTGACCGCCACCACTCAAAGTGTATGTCTTTTTCTTAAAATGGACAAAAATTTAAGTACATACGGAAAACCGACCAAACGAATTCGGTTTCCCTTGTAACATTAGGAGAACGATCCATGGGACATATGTGACGTGTATGAGTCAACACCACCTCAATCCGAGCCGCAGTGTGGCTGACACCACTCAATGTGTCTGCCTTTTGTTTCAAAAGTACGCCATTTTAATTGAAAAACATCAACTGACATACGGAAAACCTACCAAATGCATTCGTATTGTGTCGATACATTAGAACAACGATCCATGGGTCATATGTGACGTGTACAAGTCAACCCCGCCTCAATCCGAGGTGTAGTGTGGCCATCACCACTCAAAGTGTCTATCTTCTGTTTCAAAAGGACGTCATTTGAAGTGAAATACATCAACTGACATATGGAAAACCAACCAAACACATTCTTATTGTGTCGATACTTTAGCACAATGATCCATGGGTCATATGTGACCTATACGAGTCAACCCCACCTCAATCCGAGGCGCGGTGTGGCTGCCACCACTCAAAGTGTCTGTCTTTTGCTTAAAATTGACAACAATTTAAGTACATACAGAAAACCAACCAAACGCATTCGGTTTCCATTGAAAGTTTAGGAGAACGATCCATGTGTCATATGTGACGTGTAAGAGTCAACCCCACCTCAATCTGAGGCACGGTGTGGCCGCCACCACTCAAAGTGTCTGTCTTCTGTTTCAAAAGGATGTCATTTGAAGGGAAATACATCAACTGACATATGGAAAACCGACCAAAAGAATTCGGATTGTGTCGATACATTAGCACAACGATCCATGGGTCATATGTGACGTGTAAGAGTCAACCCCGCCTCAATCCGAGGCGTGGTGTGGCCGCCGCCACTCAAAGTGTCTATCTTTTTCTTAAAATGGACAACAATTTATGTACATTCGGAAAACCGACCAAACGAATTCGGATTGTGTCGATACTTTAGCAAAATGATCCATGGGTCATATGTGATGTGTAAGTGTCAACCCTGCCTCAATCCGAGGCATGGTGTGGCTGGAACCACTCAAAGTGTCTGCCTTTTGTTTCAAAAGTACGTCATTTTAATTGAAAAACATCAACTGGCATACGGAAAACCGACCAAACGCATTATGATTGTGTCGATACAATAGAAAAAAGATCCATGGGTCATATGTGACGTGTACGAGTCAACCCCGCCTCAATCCAATGCGCGGTGTGGCCGCCACCACTCAAAGTGTATGTCTTCTGTTTCAAAAGGATGTCATTTGAAGTGAAACAATCAACTGGCATACAGAAAACTTACCAAACGCATTCGGATTATGTCGTTACATTAGCACAACGATCCATGGGTAATATGTGATGTGTAAGAGTCAACCCCGCCTCAATCCGAGGTGCGGTGTGGCCACCACCACTAAAAGTGTTTGTCTTTTGCTTAAAATGGACAACAATTTAAGTACATACGGAAAACCGACCAAACGCATTCAGTTTCCATTGAAACTTTAGGAGAATGATCCATGGGTCATATTTGACATGTACGAGTCAATGCCGCCTCAATCTGAGGCGCGGTGTGGCCGAAACCACTCAAAGTGTCTGCCTTTATGTTTCAAAAGTACGCCATTTTAATTGAAAAACATCAACTGACATACGGAAAACCTACCAAACGCATTCGGAATGGGTCGATACATTATCACAACAATCCATGGGTCATATGTGACGTGTACAAGTCAACCCCGCCTCAATCTGAGGCGTGGTGTGGGGGTAGCTCTCTATGTGTATGTATTATGTTTAAAATGGACATTATTTCAAGTAAAAATATATGGTATACAAAAAACCGATCAAATTATGAATTGACTTCCGGATTCCACATATAATTGTCATCTAAATTATAATTCCGTTATGAATTCTAATTTAATTATGGATGTGTATAGTTCCACCATTATATGTTAAATGTGTATGAATTTGTTCTCTATATGTAATTTTTAGTTGGTTATTGCAGGTACAATAATTGTATATGTATGTGTTAGTTTATTGCAGTTACAATAATTGGATTGAAAATGAGAGGGAACCCACAAAATGAGACCTGGTGGGAAAATTGGATATCTGCTGGGTAAATTGCAGAGTTGCTGTGCAATTTTCCCAACAGAGGATATGCCAATGGTTTTGAACCGTTGGCATAGAATGTGTAGGCCTTGTTTTACCAATGGTTCTATGAACCGTTGGTAAAACACTTTTCCCAACGGTTCTAGACCGTTTGGAAAGAGAATATATTAGGTTTTTCCCAATGGTTTGGATAACCGTTGGGAAAAAGGAAATGTTTGGCACTATTTCCCAATGGTTTACAACCGTTGGGAAAAAGATTTTCCAACAGTTTTCAAGAACCGTTGGGATAGGGTAATTTTTCAGCACCCTATCCCAAAGGTTCACTGTAAACCGTTGGGAAAAATTTTTCCCGACGGCTTACTTCCCTACGGGTTGCAGAACAGTTGGTATAACATATACCAACAGTTCTGCCGCCTTTCCCAACGGTTCTAAACCATTTGGAAACCCTACATTTCCAGTAGTGAACACATATATCAAAAGGGAAAAAGATTCAACAATGACTATCTCTAATAGAATTATAATCCATAGCTTGGTGTTTTGCTTCCTCACTACCGTGTTATAGTCAGATTAAAAATCAATCAACAACTTCATTCTCCTGTACCTAGTTGTATCCAAAAAAAATATACTATAGTACCATCGATAGTCTATATATTTTTTTGAGATAAAATCAATAGACCACCACCAACAGTGTTTGTAAATACTTAGTCAGTGCATATGATAAAAGCAATGTAAATATAAAATAATTTATATGTATTAAAAAAGATGTAATGGCTCCACTATGGTTCTTGATAGAAATTAGGATGACATTACCTTCTTCATCCCATGTAAGAAAATTTGTATAGGTAACCATATGTATACATATATATATGAAGACAATATTTGTAGTGATGTCTACAACTATATGTAATGATACTACTACTAAAATAGACCTGGGAAATAAATCTAGATCCCTTGAGAAGTAGCATCTATCTGACATTTGTCAAGAAACATCATGGCTAATATAATAAGAACAATGGATATATGCTTGATATCTTAATAATAGGCCCTCAATGTCCAAATCATATCAATAGAGTCACCAAGACCATATCATATATATAAGGCCTCCATTAACATGTATCATAATACCTGAGTATATCCATGCTCATATCTCAATATAGGGATTCCATTTATAGTGTCATATCAATTAGGTATCCATTCCCGAATCATAACAATATGTTCTCGATTCCAAAATCATAATAATTTGGTTCCCTTTCCTAAATAATATTAATAAGGTTCATCATGCCAATATATAACAGTTATGTTCATAATATCCATATAAAAACCTTAGGATCTCTTAACCATTGTATAAGAACTAATAAGGGTCTCTATTACCATTAATGATGATTGTTAAGGGTCATCATGCCCATATTTCACAATAGCATAAAGAACTCCAAGCCTGTATATAAAATATAGTATAAGGGAAGTCATGCCCGTGTATAATAATTGATAAAGGGATTCAATTATCATATAACATAATTAATATGTTTCATCAGTCCCATTTACCAAAATAGAGATAAGTAGTCAAAGGAAATAATATGATCGAACATGTAGTTCACAATTCAATAGCATTTATTTATAACAGGGGCATTACCTATGCCTTATTTAAAAAAGTTATATTGTTACACCAATAACTTTCAATGAATTTAGAATAATTTGATATGTGTAATATCCTATATATTATAAAATAATTAAAACATATCATTGATTATATCAACTTAAAATCCATCAAGATAAATTTATATTTGGTTTTGGTTTTTTTATATGAATGACAATATCAATTGTGCCCCAAAAGGGGTACACCAAAAAGTGTTGCGCACATAAAGGTTGAAGACCTCCAATATATCTAATGATCTAATAGATTAATTATGTTCTAGGATAGGGAAATCATTTTATAGAAGATTCACTTCAATTCACTTGTACGGTGAAAATATAGTCTTCCACAATTACACATAATAAAAAAATCACAAAAATAATGGATAATTATTATACCACCTATATTATTACTAAATATAAGCACCCATCCATTATCATCCTTTGATATTGCCTAGATTGGAAGAAAATTGAATAATAGTTGTACGCCCTGCAAATAATGTATACGATAATGCACCAAAACAACAACATCGATTAAAAAGAAAATGATTAAAGGCACATGATGAATAGAGAACTCACCATCGCACATCCAATATGATGATCTGATGTCAAATAAATTTCTATAAGTACGTTTTATCAATGATCCATGTCAGAGAGATAGATGAGATAATATAGTAGGATAATGGACCTCTTATAAACTAGAAATATTAATACTAAGATGGGATTAATGTTATAATCTCTTAAGGTAAAAGGGTAAAATTATACAACAAATAAGTGGCGTCATGGATTTGTAGCGTGGTTGGCTAAAACAGAAACCAAATAATCTTATACCACATTCCAAATTTAGTATGCACACAGTTCAAGTGTATGGTTTGGAAAAACATGCACAAAACAATATTTTTTCTTATGATAAAAATTTTCAAGCCTCTATACATGTGTGGGGCCCTATGTGCACAATTAGGGAAAACATTGTATCATATTATACAAATCAAAAATCAATATACTATTAGTACATGCCATGTGGATTTAGTTTCATGGTTTTTACTAACTATGTACCCAGAGTTGTCTTCCAATAGTAATGGTTTTGATCTAAGAAAGCACACCAGACACCATCAATTCATCCATAACCTCACTTGGAATTCACTAAACATGGTATTAAATTGAAAATTAAAAGTAAAATACATTATATAAAATCAAAGGTTCTATATCCCCCCCCCAAAGAAATATTCCATCGTGTTACCCTTCCAAGAGTCGTATAACATCATCATATGATGACTCTAGAAGCTGAGAATGTACACTAGTATATCAAACCCAATTCACATCATATACCCAACCATGCTGCCATATCACCCAAACTAAAGGGATAAATGAACATCATAGTGACTTTATGCTTTGATAAATATTGTTAATGTGATTATCATAAAAATAATCATTAGTATATACCTTAACATCCTCTAGATAAAAATTGTCAATCAAGTCAAAATAATAATGGTGAATCTATAAAACATGGAATATTTCCTTCATGGAGTTGTACCTATGAGGTAATATCAATTGATTGGATAACAGTATGACAATTTCCAAAATATTCATAGGCCAAAAAATATTGAAAATTCTTTCTGTGTCGATGTAACTATTTATGTCCATACATAGGGGACGCCCACAAGAAAACATGATCCACATCTTCCAACACTATAGGTCATCAAGGGAAATCATCGTAGGATTTATATCTATACTGATTAGTAGAAATATGATTCCTAATGAATTTTTTTAGATCCAAAGTCTCCTGAATGATAAGAGGTCATAGTAGCACTACCTCTCCAACCACAATCAAACACATGGGTGGAAGACATTGGATACCATATAAGGCCTCATAAAGATCCGTATAGATTTTTTTATGAAAGTTCTTGTAGTTATAAACCATGATGAGATAGATATGAATCTACCAACAACCACCAAAATTATAAAAAAGTGCATAAACATTGTCCTCTAACACATTTACAATTCTTCATGGCTGGTCATTGATTTTACGATGAAATGATGTTCTCAAAATTACCAATGTACCCAATAACTCTATAACCCTTGTTAAAACCTCAATGTGAAAACAAGATTTTTTTTCTCTAACACAATAGAACAATTATACTCATAAATCCTAATAATCTCTCTAAAATATAGTTCACCAAGCTCACCAGTTCAGAAAGTCTTCCATATGGTAAGGAAGTGGGCCACATTCATCAGTCGATCAAGGACTACCCAACCAGTGTCACTGCCTTGAGGCATCCTCAACAACCCAAATAAAAATTTCATCACACCATCTTCCCATTTTAGTTATTTTATAGGTAATGGTAATAACAATATATCAGTACACTAGGGATCAACCTTCACAAACTAGCTTGTGTCAAACCATTTGATAAAACCCACCATCTATCATTTTATCAAGGGAAAACATACTATTGATGCATATCATGATATACCATAGTTATTCCAAGATAAACTACACCTTGGAATGTTTGGTACTCTCACATCAGATCCACTATCATATTTATAGCAATCTAGATACTCCCTAGTAAATGTAGTATCTTTTCTCTATCGTTGGACCAATCCAGAGGTGGTTCGTCACTAGAAATACTTTCCCGTAGGAAAAGACATCCAGAGTCATAACACTCTATCATCATGAATATTTCAATACGCGAATAGGTCACTAATAAATATGCATATTAAAACTATCCAGGAATGTCCTAAACCTCTATGTGTGTCATATAAAATAATTCCATATGTTTCCACTCACAGTAGGACTCTTGTACCATCTATTTCTATGTCCTCCATCAAAGAGCATCCGCAAAAATATTCATATTTCCTGGGGTACGTGCTAGCATGAAGTCGACAGATAATAGGTATTCAACCAAACTTACATTTCTTTGGTTCATGTTTCACTCCATGAAAATTTGATATTATATTTGGTAGTCTGTAAACACCATAAAATTATCCCTTAGAATGTAATTCTTCTAGAAACAGAACAAATGAACAATAGCTTCCAAATAAAGATCATACATTTTGTAATTCTGTTCATGATCCACCAGATGTTATGACCCATAAGAAATGACTCGATATTCTCTAATTAGAACTACTCCCAAAATATTTTATGATTAATCAAAATACACTATATATCATTTCTCGATATTAGGAAGAATCAATATCGACATTGAATTCAATCTCTCTTTCAGCACATGAATGGATATCTTGTTATCTTTTTAACATATAAGATTCAAAAACTTCTTAGTAAATCCCTTAAAAGGTGATTCTAGTCATGAAAATCACTATATGAAACACCTATAATAACCATATAGACCCCATAAAATATGTATATCAAATATATTCTTGGGAATATCCTAGATAACTATAGCGCTCATGATCTCTAGGTATACTACTACTCCTAATAATGGGATATTTTATCCTATAAAGTGATCTTTATCGATCCAACAGTGAAATCTAACAAGAGAAGAATAAAATCGTTTATCTCTCATTGTATTTATAATGATATGAAGTGGTTTGTCACGGTTTTTTCGTGTATGAGAATACAAAAAAATTTCATCCAAAAAAACCCAAAAAAAATGAATAACAATTGGGTTAGAATATCCTATTCAACAATTCCATTAAAATGTATGAAATATTAATAAGACCAAGAAGAATAAATATATGCTCTTATAAATAGAATTGATTGCATAATTTTGTATGAGGTTTATGTAAAGTTATGACTCCCACTAAATATGTGAGTCATATCATATCAATCTTCAAGAATACTCTATTCCCCTAAAATTGTTGAAGAGAACATAAAAATGAATTAATAGATATTGGTTCATTACCATATGAGAATTAAAATTCTATTAATCCATGAAAAACATAAGGTTTCCGGCCACAATTTTTGTAGAAAATGACTGGTGAACCCCGAGGAGAAGTATTGGGACTTATAAAACCCATATCCAATAAATCATATATCTACATTTAGATCTCCTAAAAATAAGTAGTATCCATCCTGTAATTAATAATATATACCATTTTATCTCTTAGGACTATCTTGATAGTAAATTCAACATCTCCCTCTAGAGGTAGTATAAAAAATCATCAATAAAAAATCTTTAAAATGGTGTACTACAGTAGAAAAATTATTCTTGTGTAATCCATGATCATTAAAATAATGTATTTTATTTTGGATGGTAACTTCACATAGATTAAGATGCTCTAGAAAATATCAACATTCCTGGCATCCCATTCCCCATTGAGAATATATGTACAACCCTCCAATTATTTGAACACTTCCCTCTAGTTATAACGATCCACATAGGACTGGTAGAGGTCCAACTAGTCTTTCTAGAAAATTATATCAAAACTCATCATCTTGATAATGAAGAAGTAACAAAAGAAACGATAGGTTCCAACCTTAAGAGATCATTCCTGTAAATGGTGTAAACTCACCAAACATATCAAAAAAACTATATCCAATGTTATCACACTAAATGAGTGCAGAATATCTAGCCTAAGTATTTCAAAAAAAATCAATCGATATGATGAATTGTGGAACACATGTATAAACTAAAGAAAATATATATATAATATTCTATTATAATAATACCTAAAATAGTAGATAACATGTAACGCCCCGACCCCAGCTACCCAGAGTCGGTGCATTATTACATAAAATTGGCATGATCACAAGAAAGATCAAATCTCGAAAGACCGATTGGTTTAGTAGCCTTCGAAACACTAGATATATTCATAAGTTTTACATTACACCATAAAATGAAAAACTACTACAACAACATAATGTCTCCATAATCCACACTCATAACCCCACATAATATCCCTGAAGGCCATTCATAATTTACTTCTTCACTTCCTGGTAAAAATAAAACATAGAAAAGGGGTGAGCTCAAATGCCCAGTAAGGATAACAATATAGCGGAAACTTTCATAAATAAGAATAAACATTTAAGGCAATGTATAACTAAAACAAAAGCCTTTCAAACATGAACTTTCAACATGGTATGGCATAAATAAAATGAAATAATGCCATTTACTTATTCACATGGATATTCTACTAATCGAATAATCACATGCAAGAATCGATAACCACTTTCATAATGTTTGAATGCATAATGCTAAACGTTAATTTCTTTGTCTAGGCCTCATCCCAAGACCTAGGGGTTACTTCTAACCGGAACCCAACCCGGAGTGCCTCTAATAACCGGACACCAACCCGGAGTGCCTCTAATAACCGGACACCAACCCGGAGGGCATACTTTTACCAGTCCCTAACCTGGAGGGCTTACTTTAACCAGTCCCCAACCTGGAGGGCTTACTTTTACCAGTCCCCAACCTGGAGGGCTTACTTTTACCAGTCCCCAACCTGGAGGGCTTACTTTTACCGGTCCCCAACCCGGAACATACTTGTTTAGCACATTCATCTGAAGAAAAGTTTGAAATATAACATAAACATTCAGATTAAAACTAGCATACGAAATGTCAATAGTTTCACCATAAACTAGGAATGGTATAAAATAGCACATCCATAGTCAAACATATCAAAAAAACCTTCAATACAATATAGAAGTTTTGTATTATAATAAATCAACTTCAAATAAGCGTAAAATCCATTAAAGGATGTTGACATAGATGAAATCAAAACACTTTTTAGAGAAATATCTCTTTCTATTTTTGAAATAATTTAAGAGCCATATAAAATAAAACATTTTCTTGAAAATATTCTTGTAAGCTTGTAAGGAAAGCTTTGACGATTTTATAATGGCGGAAAATAACCGCACCCGCCGTATAAGTAAAAAAAACATTCTTATCTTAATTCTGTCGAAAAGGTCAAAAAGGACCTTGTTTTGAAAACGACGGAAAGATTCCTTTATAAACCTCTTACAAAAAGTCAAACAAGGGTATAAATGAATTTAACCCATATTCTTGTAAATAATAAATATGTTTTTAAATACATTTCGAAGAAACATGGATGTGGATGATAAAGAAATCCCAGTAGATTATTACGTATAAACAACCTCGGATAATGAAGAGATTGTGAAATAACCCTTACCAATTTGGTAACTTATGAAACATACAACCCATGAAAGAGGTATCATACAATGAATATGTAAATACACATAAATTAGAGTGTATTACACAAAGAATATAATTATGGGCAGTACATACACCACACAAAAGGTGATGGTGGCAATATGTCATGAATCTCACGGAAATAAGGAGTGAGATGAAAACCCCTTAACTTGTACTTTTCCTTGGTTGGGGTAGGTTAACCTCCTGTATAATGGTGAAATAATTGTTATTAAATTATACAAGAATCATATATATTAATATGATATCATATATGATCTTTTAACATTGATTTGTTAATAATATCTTAGTATTATCGTTGTTTCGGGTGTTAACTTACTTGTTTTCTTTTATATGTTTTGTTACGTAAGACATGTTTGTAAAGGATAGGTTGTATATTATTCATATCCAGAATGATATCAAGTCCTTAAACATCATTTTTAAATCATCAAATGATAATTATACTTGAATGGTTACGATGGAGAATGAATCTCATCGCGTTCGTGGAGACGGTAGTCCGTACGTACGCACGAGCGACAATATCATTCTTTTGATATTAAAATAATATATAAATGAATGGTATATCATATATACAGAATCATTAACATGTTATATTTATTATTTACATGAGTTACACATCATTATTATACCCATCCAAATAATATTATATTGAATAACAATTACACCACGACGTGGAGACGGTAAGCCGTACGTACGCACGTATGGTGACATGTTATTCAAAGGGTGGATAGAATACTGAATATGGTTGTACCATACTTATAATAACATCACAGTATATGTGAGATACTGGAGTTATTATTTTAGAATGGTATGAACAAAGTAAGAAGAAGTGGAAGAAGAAATGAACTTAGAAAAGGGTGGTGAAATCATTACCTCTTCTTCGGGTTCTTCCTTTTGATTTGATCAAAAGGGCTCCTTAGGTTGGATTTCTGATCAAACTAAGGACTCTAGGTTGTAGTGAGGGATGTTGGGAGAGTATTTGGGCAGAGTTTGGCCGAACCAAAAGGCTTTATAGGTGTGAAGAAATGAGAAGGAGGAGTGCCCTTTTATAAGAGGGGTGAGGGGCACCTTTGGAAAAGCTAGAAATATTAATTTATAATAAATTCATATTCGGTTTCTAATGGATAAAAAGTTTATTATTTAAATGTTAATGTGGGGATAGGTCGAAAACAACTCAACCAATAGAAGTTAGACAGGTTTGGGTACTTATATTAACCTTATCTTTAAGTATTAACTCTAAGTTAATTAGTTTCACTTTTACAATGTCTCTTTGTATTTTTATATAATATGGTTAATAAACTTACTATATACATCCAAGAGACCCCCAAGTGGTAAATTAATGATTAACCTATCATTATATAAGCCTCTTGGCCGAACCTTAGATTTTTAGGAATTTAATACCAATTAATAATATAATATTTGTTTTAAGAACTCTTTTATGTCAATTTTGACACTATTCATTAGTTGATTTTTGTGAAACTCATAACAGATTGATTACTTCGAAAAAATTCAATTAAATCAATACTATTATATCATATTATCCTAGAAAATTAGTTTGATGCATTAAAAGTTTCATATTATATTTATTTGGGTATTTATAATATCACTTATTTTAATTTTTCACTATTATAGTAATTACTGCATCAACATTTTGTCATACATAAAATAAATTATTTAATGTCTAAAAATTATAAATAAAATATCATTATGTGGGAAATCTTTTTAGCTTTCTAATGAATATTTATAATCGAAAATCCAACATGTATAACCCTATGTAAAAATTGTTCTTCTAAAAGATGTAAGCTTATGCCATTTTTATTTTTATTTTAACATTATTAATATAATGTGTCATTATCACTTACAAGTGGATCCATGGGGTCCCAAAATAGACCCAAAGATTCCCATGGTCGACCATGTATCAACCAATAGGGTTAAGACACGTTTTAGGGTAATTTTGTATTATTATAATATTATTTTTTAACCCTTATTTACCGGATTTACCCTTAACCATGGTAAATAAAATATTTACCACAGTAATTATTCAAAATGTCTAAAAATAAAAGTTACTTATTTACACAATTTGAAAATCCTGATTCCAAATATGGAATCCATTTTTCTAAATTCAAAACACAGAAGTGGCAGAAATTAATTTAAAATTAATTCCCGCTGTCAAAACAAAAAGCGTGTTTTAAGAGATAATAACTATCAAAAGATTGACACTTGTTTATGTTTGGTTTAATTGTAAAATTATGTCTAATGACCAAAATTATATTAAATTGTAAAAATATATTCTAAATATACTTTAAAACCACTCAAATTCATAATTTATCACTATTAATTATTTTGATTAAAAAAGTTGTTTTTAATTAAAATTTAGTAATTTTCACTATTCATCAAAATATGAAAGTTATCCGAAAAGTACCAAAATTTCACCTTAGGCTAAATTCGATATTCTGAATCCAAAAATGAAGTCCATTTCAAAATATAAAATATATATAATTTTAAAATTTAGGTATTACTATTCATAACGGCTAGTTTGATCGGTTGTGGTGTGTGTTAAAACTCGACGTTGCGTACAACACACGCTACTGTTTTATTCAAAGGAAAGCGTACCGTGGAAGCTTGGGATGTTTCATTTTAAATTTTTTGATGTCTCCATTTAGTCAAAAAGTTTAAAATATTGTATTTAAAAAGGTTTCACTATCAAAAGTTGATAAAAGTGCAATACTGAAATTGAATATGTTCTTGCATTATGACTAAGAAACTCATAATATGGATTATAAAATTATAAGGATTATATAAAGTTAAAAATGTAGTTAATGCTATTCATGACCTCTTTTAATGGCTTCTTTTTTGGTAAGTCATGGTTCAATTGAACTCGTTGTTGCGTGTAGTGCAAGTTATTGAATTATTTTGAAGAAATAACACACTATGAAATCTTGGGGTGTTACATTCTCCCCTCCTTCAATAAATTGCGTCCTCGCAATTTGAAATTGTTCTTCGAAAATAAAAGGTTGAAAATAGATAATATATTTGTGGGAAAACCCACATCGGAAATTGGGTTACTAAAATTTAGTCTTAATATGAGGAAAAGAGAAATGAAAGGGTCACCACCAAATTATGATCTTGATTAGGAGAACATTGGTGGCAATTAGAGACATATAATCGGAGGAAAAACGTAAATATTTATAGGTAGTGATTGAGTTCATCAATCACAAACAAGTGTATAATTGAGGTCCTTAAACTCATCAATCTATGATGATTTGAAGTACCATCGGTTCAACAATATATAGGGTATTGGGAGAACACATTTTTGACATTTCAAAATATCTTAGTTGAAATCCCACATCGAAAAATGAATTAACGAGGCCTCTATTTAAAATAAAGAGTCAAAAGTATGAAGATTACCGAAAATAACACATACTAGGGTTCCATGTAGGAAAATATGGATATGGAAGAAAAATATAACCATCAATTATCTGATGGAGAGTGGTAGAGAACATGGCTATGAAAAGGCCAACAGTCCCAAAGCCATAAATTAGTGATGATTTAAGGTACCATCTAGGAAAACATTTTTGTTCTAAGTTGCTATTCTTAATATTGAGGAATTTATTTATGAGATTGGCTAAGATCATAAGGAGATATACTTAATTTATAATTAGAGTTTTATCCATTAATAAATTTCTACCACAAACTCATCTTTCACTCTAAAAGATAATAGAATGTAATATTTTTTTTTCTATTTATACTATTCGTACAGGGTTCCAAAATAAATGAATTTATAATTCATCTACAATGTATTTTAATAAAAACTACATTATTTAATCCAGGACATCTCGTGGGCCAGTGGTAGGTGATACACCCTTGTCACCCTTCGGTTGCGGGTTCAAGTCTCACAGCCTTTCCGGACGCGACGGGTTGCCGCCCGACCTCCGGGTTGTCCTTTTATGGCAATCCAAAATAATCCAAACTAGAACTATCCAAAATACTTCTGTCCAAACTCACAGTCCAACATTTATAAGGAAGGTAAACATAATGTAGATCCTTTTTACCCTGTAATAGAATATTGATACCTTCATCATGAATTCTTTTAAAACACTGAAACATCCTGATTTACCATAATCCTTATTGATTACATTCATGCTCCCTTATTCCATATTGAATGCTGGATATACTTCATCAATCCAAAAATGTTTTATACAAATCATTAATCAGTTCGAAGGTAGTCAAGAATATCCAATATAATTTATCCAAAGCAATCATGTATTATTCCAAAATCACTATTTCGGTATCAGAACTATATTATGGTTTATCATTCTCTCAACCATATATTTTCCAAAAATTTATCCTGCTATTGAGTCACTTTTCTTTGTTCCACATAATCTCAAGTCCTTAATGAAATAGCACTGCAGTACAATTCTTATATACTCCATAATTATTATAACAAGTACATTGTTGATACAACACTCAATTGACATAATCAACATAAGAACCCTAATCATTCCTCTTCATCTGTGGTAGTATCATAACTTGATTATTATCCAATAGCATCATTTGCGGCATAGTCTGATGACTGGGACATAGGTTCGCGTAGTGTCCAAACTCCTTGCAAATGAAGCATTGTACATTTGAAACCATTTTCTTACCCTTGCAGTCACGTACTTTGTGCCCTTTTCCTCCACACTTATAACAAACTCCCATTCCTTTCAGGCAACTTCCTGGGTGTTTCTTTCCACAGTTACCACATATGGAAAAATTATTCTTTTCCCTCTTCCCTTTATCCATCTTTCACTCTTCCATCCTTTTCTTCTCTTGCTTCCCTTCAAAGCCATAGGACTCAGTAAAATCTTTACTTATCTTATTAACACATGATATTATTTCTTCATATGATGATAATAAATGGGAGACTATTTCTCTTATAAATTCTGGCTTAAGACCATGAAAGATATGATCCTTCTTTCTCTTTGGATCATGTGCATTGCTGGAGTTCTCATTCCTTCTACTGGGCGCCATTTCTAAACAATTGCATAAACTAGATCAGTTTATGAATCGAAATACATAATCCCATACTTATAAAACACTTAACATAAATTGAACTATTTATGGATATAATCCATAACCAAAAAATGTTTTCATTGAGGAAGTATATACTCATAAACCCTTCACAATGATTTGTAAAGAAAATGAGAGTTATCCTAAGAATATCCCCCGGGAGTGTCGTAACCAAGAGTGCAGCAAGGCCCATTGTCGTGCACCAGTTCCCGTTCGAGTCTATCTCAAAGCGGTGTTTTCTGGTTTTACCCCTAGGTACATCTGTGCCAGAGCCGCCTCTACCTGCTCGTATCCAGACAGGGATGTATTTCTCGGAAAACTCACAAAATCTCTACAATACCAAAATTCTAGGAAGTTCTTCTATACTAATCCTCAAAGTTCATCTTAGGTCTACGTGCTCTAATCAGAGTTTATCTAAATCTAGCTTCCAAGGTTTGTACTAAACTTCCTCTGATACCAACTGTAACGCCCCGACCCCAGCTACCCAGAGTCGGTGCATTATTACATAAAATTGGCATGATCACAAGAAAGATCAAATCTCGAAAGACCGATTGGTTTAGTAGCCTTGGAAACACTAGATATATTCATAAGTTTTACATTACACCATAAAATGAAAAACTACTACAACAACATAATGTCTCCATAATCCACACTCATAACCCCACATAATATCCCTGAAGGCCATTAATAATTTACTTCTTCACTTCCTGGTAAAAATAAAACATAGAAAAGGGGTGAGCTCAAATGCCCAGTAAGGATAACAATATAGCGGAAACTTTTATAAATAAGAATAAACATTTAAGGTAATGTATAACTAAAACAAAAGCCTTTCAAACATGAACTTTCAACATGGTATGGCATGAATAAAATGAAATAATGCCATTTACTTATTCACATGGATATTCTACTAATCGAATAATCACATGCAAGAATCAATAACCACTTTCATAATGTTGGAATGCATAATGCTAAACGTTAATTTCTTTGTCTAGGCCTCATCCCAAGACCTAGGGGTTACTTCTAACCGGAACCCAACCCGGAGTGCCTCTAATAACCGGACACCAACCCGGAGTGCCTCTAATAACCGGACACCAACCCGGAGGGCATACTTTTACCAGTCCCTAACCTGGAGGGCTTACATTAACCAGTCCCCAACCTGGAGGGCTTACTTTTAGCAGCCCCCAACCTGGAGGGCTTACTTTTACTAGTCCCCAACCTGGAGGGCTTACTTTTACCGGTCCCCAACCCGGAACATACTTGTTTAGCACATTCATCTGAAGAAAAGATTGAAATATAACATAAACATTCAGATTAAAACTAGCATACGAAATGTCAATAGTTTCACCATAAACTATGAATGGTATAAAATAGCACATCCACAGTCAAACATATCAAAAAAACCTTCAATACAATATAGAAGTTTTGTATTATAATAAATCAACTTCAAATAAGCGTAAAATCCATTAAAGGATGTTGACATAGATGAAATCAAAACACTTTTTAGAGAAATATCTCTTTCTATTTTTGAAATAATTTAAGAGCCATATAAAATAAAACATTTTCTTGAAAATATTCTTGTAAGCTTGTAAGGAAAGCTTTGATGATTTTATAATGGCGGAAAATAACCGCACCCGCCGTATAAGTAAAAAAAACATTCTTATCTTAATTCTGTCGAAAAGGTCAAAAAGGACCTTGTTTTGAAAACGACGGAAAGATTCCTTTATAAACCTCTTACAAAAAGTCAAACAAGGGTATAAATGAATTTAACCCATATTCTTGTAAATAATAAATATGTTTTTAAATACATTTCGAAGAAACATGGATGTGGATGATAAAGAAATCCCAGTAGATTATTACGTATAAACAACCTCGGATAATGAAGAGATTGTGAAATAACCCTTACCAATTTGGTAACTTATGAAACATACAACCCATGAAAGAGGTATCATACAATGAATATGTAAATACACATAAATTAGAGTGTATTACACAAAGAATATAATTATGGGCAGTACATACACCACACAAAAGGTGATGGTGGCAATATGTCATGAATCTCACGGAAATAAGGAGTGAGATGAAAACCCCTTACCTTGTACTTTTCCTTGGTTGGGGTAGGTTAACCTCCTGTATAATGGTGAAATAATTGTTATTAAATTATACAAGAATCATATATATTAATATGATATCATATATGATCTTTTAACATTGATTTGTTAATAATATCTTAGTATTATCGTTGTTTCGGGTGTTAACTTACTTGTTTTCTTTTATATGTTTTGTTACGTAAGACATGTTTGTAAAGGATAGGTTGTATATTATTCATATCCAGAATGATATCAAGTCCTTAAACATCATTTTTAAATCATCAAATGATAATTATACTTGAATGGTTACGATGGAGAATGAATCTCATCGCGTTCGTGGAGACGGTAGTCCGTACGTACGCACGAGCGACAATATCATTCTTTTGATGTTAAAATAATATATAAATGAATGGTATATCATATATACAGAATCATTAACATGTTATATTTATTATTTACATGAGTTACACATCATTATTATACCCATCCAAATAATATTATATTGAATAACAATTACACCACGACGTGGAGACGGTAAGCCGTACGTACGCACGTATGGTGACATGTTATTCAAAGGGTGGATAGAATACTGAATATGGTTGTACCATACTTATAATAACATCACAGTATATGTGAGATACTGGAGTTATTATTTTAGAATGGTATGAACAAAGTAAGAAGAAGTGGAAGAAGAAATGAACTTAGAAAAGGGTGGTGAAATCATTACCTCTTCTTCGGGTTCTTCCTTTTGATTTGATCAAAAGGGCTCCTTAGGTTGGATTTCTGATCAAACTAAGGACTCTAGGTTGTATTGAGGGATGTTGGGAGAGTATTTGGGCAGAGTTTGGCCGAACCAAAAGGCTTTAGAGGTGTGAAGAAATGAGAAGGAGGAGTGCCCTTTTATAAGAGGGGTGAGGGGCACCTTTGGAAAAGCTAGAAATATTAATTTATAATAAATTCATATTCGGTTTCTAATGGATCCAAAGTTTATTATTTAAATGTTAAGGTGGGGATAGGTCGAAAACAACTCAACCAATATACGTTAGACAGGTTTGGGTACTTATATTAACCTTATCTTTAAGTATTAACTCTAAGTTAATTAGTTTCACTTTTACAATGTCTTTTTGTATTTTTATATAATATGGTTAATAAACTTACAATATACATCCAAGAGACCCCCAAGTGGTCCATTAATGATTAACCTATCATGATATAAGCCTCTTGGCCGAACCTTAGATTTTTAGGAATTTAATACCAATTAATAATATAATATTTGTTTTAAGAACTCTTTTATGTCAATTTTGACACTATTCATTAGTTGATTTTTGTGAAACTCATAACAGATTGATTACTTAGAACAAATTCAATTAAATCAATCCTAATATATCCTATTATCCAATAAAATTAGTTTAATTCATTAAAAGTTTCATATTATATTTATTTGGGTATTTATAATATCACTTATTTTAATTGTTCACTATTATAGTAATTACTGCATCATCATTGTGTCATAAATAAAATAAATTATCTAATGTCTAAAAATTATAAATAAAATATCATTATGTGGGAAATCGTTTTAGCTTTCTAATGAATATTTATAATCTAAAATCCAACATGTATAACCCTATGTAAAAATTGTTCTTCTAAAAGATGTAAGCTTATGCCATTTTTATTTTTATTTTAACTTTATTAATATAATGTGTCATTATCACTTACAACTGGATCCATGGGGTCCCAAAATAGACCCAAAGATTCCCATGGTTGACGATGTATCAACCAATAGGGTTAAGACACGTTTTAGGGTAATTATGTATTATTATAATATTATTTTTTAACCCTTATTTACCGGATTTACCCTTAACCATGGTAAATAAAATATTTACCACAGTAATTATTCAAAATGTGTAAAAATAAAAGTTACTTATTTACAAAATTTGAACATCCTGATTCCAAATATGGAATCCATTTTTCTAAATTCAAAACACAGAAGTGGCAGAAATTAATTTAAAATTAATTCCCGTTGTCAAAACAAAAAGCGTGTTTTTAAGAGATAATAACTATCAAAAGATTGACACTTGTTTATGTTTGGTTTAATTGTAAAATTATGTCTAATGACCAAAATTATATTAAATTGTAAAAATATATTCTAAATATACTTTAAAACCACTCAAATTCATAATTTATCACTATTAATTATTTTGATTAAAAAAGTTGTTTTTAATTAAAATTTAGTAATTTTCACTATTCATCAAAATATGAAAGTTATCCGAAAAGTACCAAAATTTCACCTTAGGCTAAATTCGATATTCTGAATCCAAAAATGAAGTCCATTTAAAAATATAAAATATATATAATTTTAAAATTTAGGTATTACTATTCATAACGGCTAGTTTGATCAGTTGTGGTGTGTGTTAAAACTCGACGTTGCGTACAACACACGCTACTGTTTTATTCAAAGGAAAGCGTACCGTGGAAGCTTGGGATGTTTCATTTTAAATTTTTTGATGTCTCCATTTAGTCAAAAAGTTTAAAATATTGTATTTAAAAAGGTTTCACTATCAAAAGTTGATAAAAGTGCAATACTGAAATTGAATATGTTCTTGCATTATGACTAAGAAACTCATAATATGGATTATAAAATTATAAGGATTATATAAAGTTAAAAATGTAGTTAATGCTATTCATGAAGTCTTTTAATGGCTTCTTTTTTGGTAAGTCATGGTGCAATTGAACTCGTTGTTGCGTGTAGTGCAAGTTATTGAATTATTTTGAAGAAATAACACACTATGAAATCTTGGGGTGTTACATAACATGCCCCCTGACTCATCTGATATATGGAACACTGAATAAATATGGCGTGCCCATAGCCTTGTGCTACACCCATAGTACCTAGAGTGGGTCTGCGCAGCTGGTATTGAGTATCTGATGCCTGGATACCTCCTCCATGACCTCCTCCACTAAATGTATGGAACGAAGTACTATGTCTACCTTCCTAGAAAGGTTCCCATGATATTTATCTTAATGGTGGAGTGAGTATGGATTCTATCTGACTCACCAAAGGTGGGAAGTACCTGAAAAAATGATGATGATTCAGAAATATTCCACATCCTCGGTACCCAATAGGATAATTGGGGAACTTGGTATTATCATTACCAACCTTCCCAAAATATTTTAACCCCACATAATTGTTAGTGTTTTTATATTTTATGAAGCATATCATACATGCAATATGAAAGAATCGAATCCAAAAGCCATTCGAACCACCATAATGTCATAGTTATGATCATCCCTAGCCCACACCATAATATTCCCACTGTATTCACTAAATTAAAAGTTCTTGGTTTAGTATATCCAAGATTTTAGTTAATGGGAAAACATTACACCTAATCGAATATGTTACATAATTCTATCCTAAAAATATCTACCTTTCATTTTCTCATTGTCAATAGAGATCGATGCAAAGCATTGAAGCTCAATAAAATGAAATGAGTTTCTATAACAGGAATAGAATCCAACATTTTTTTCATGAAATCATTGTGATTATAATCCCTCGGAGTATCATGAAATAATAGTAATTTATTTTTAAATGGAAATTAAAACAAATCACATCCTGGTACTAACCTATATGGTTCACAATATCCCAAATTTTTTTGAATAATCTCCATTTCATATAAAGAGAAATATACACTTTGTACTTATGATTTTTCTCTAATTTCACATGGATAGATAAGAATATCCCCATATATAACTCAATATCTTGGTGGACACCATCCCCTGAAATTGTATGTTTGTGTTGCTTAAAAAACTCATGTGTCAACTCTCCCAAAGAATAGGTAGGTTAATAATCTTCATGTAATCTATTCATAAGACTTATAAACACCATTATAAGATTTATATAATAACTTATATCCATGATAAAATGAGGTTCCATAGGTGGAACTACCAGAGGTGTCACAATAGGCTCTTGGACCACCACCATCGGAGCAAGGTCATCACCACCCTCTTTTCTCATATCAAGTGGACGTCATGGTGGAGTATATATCTAAATTCTAAGATAATGCCTCAGATATATTTTAATAAAGTTAGTGTTTATATATACATGAATAGTAAATGTTTAATCTATCATGTGTAATAGTCACACCCCTCTCCTTCTCAGAGAGTAAGGTCTAGGTGATAAGATCGATTATAAAGAACCAAAGAGATACCACTTACTAACAACTTCTAAGGTCAAGTCTAATTTATTCTATATGTCATATGTGAAAGGTTATGGTATTCAAATTTTAAATTTCAATTTATACAATAAATTACCATTTAAATTTTTTTATTAATCCCTTTTTAATTATGACCATTGTATTTTTAAATTCAATTAAATTTACTTTCATTGTAAGTTACATGAAATTTTTTATCAAATTTTAATATGTGTAGATTACTGCTTATAGTTTATAAGGTCTCATACATCATGTGACTTTATTTATAGTTTCCATTTATTCACAATGAGTAAGTATATATTTTCTACAATAAATGTTCTCATTATTCATTAATATATCAATAAATTATAAAAACCCAATGCATGTGATTCATACAATAATAAAAGATAGAATGGAATAATTCATGGAATATAAATATATTATTCATCCTAAAATAATTCATGAGAAATTGTTCATTTCAATATTAGGAAAAGGATAAAATGACATTCCCTAATCATAACAGTAATCAGTATACATCATGTGTCCCAAGTAATGATGGAATCCAGACAACTGCATCTGGAATAAACTAGTATATAATATCTCATCCCACATGATTATTCCTTTTAGTATACAAGGGTTAGCTACTCCTAGGAATATATCATTACAAAAGAACTGAATTTTTTGATCTCTTGTGTAATATTATATGATGATAAGGAAAATGAGAATAAATTTAATTTGATAGAATATTGTGGTATTCTGACACGAATGCCCCTAAGAGGTTCCCCTATATGGTAGGAAACATGGCCTAAAGTCTTCCTCGTCATATTATAGATGATTATTAATAGAATAAAGGGTGAAATAATATAATTTTTGGATACAATACCCTCATAATTATTATTCCACGCTTTTTTAATAAATAGATAAATACTATAACCATATTAAATAACAAATAGTAGAAGGTAAAGTACCCAATGGTAATAAATAACCAACAAAAAAATATCCATCATCACATATATATATATGTATATTAATTTCATTCCATTTCGTTATAGATTATAATTAGGAATACATGGATGCTGGAATGAAGTACAATACTTATATAAAAATAAAAAAAGACTATATCCAACAGCATCATGATCTATAGCTAGATCATGAACTTCCCCACTGTGACACAAAAACCAGATCAAGCATCAATCCATTTTCAATTTAACTTGTCCCTACCTACATCCACATAATCCGATCAGGTACTATCTTTGCCCTGGATAGGGTGTCAGGGAATCTCAGATGGCCACAACCAATGAAATCTACAAATACTTAGTAAGTGCACATAATATGATCAGTGTGTATATATAATAAATGATATGTATTAATAAAGTTATAATAGGTTAGATAATATTAATGAAGGATAAGAGAATGATAGTACCTTCTTTGTCCTATGCATAAAAATCACTGAACAGGTATCCATATGTATGAATATATATGGACTGTATATGCTGTGATTCCTACATCCATAAACATGAATACATCATCTAAACTAGGCCATATATGTAAATATGTCCAATGCATTATATAAATGAACTAGACCTCTAGGGAATATAATAAAATAGTTTTTTATGTTAAATTATCATCTTAATATTTTTAGTAATTCATGAATTTAATAGTGTAAGATTTAAAATATTGTTTTTTTAGAAAAATAATGTTTTAGTGGGTTATTTAAAACCCATAAAACCTTTAAAAAACCCAAGAATAATTATTATATGGTTTTAAATGTTGTAAGTTATTTATTGATGGTATAATTAACATAAAATATGTAAATATATTACCATTATAATATTTAAATTTCAGTTACCCTAGTTAAAAATTAAATAGAAGAATTAAATGTTAATTAAAATATAATTTTTAAATTGACATAAATCTTATCAAAAATTAATTGGTTGATTTTATTACAACCATATCACTTATCATCATCAAAATTGGGACAATTTGGAGATATTTTGGTATGCTTTGATAGTATTATAATTTATTATTTATGGAGTTTCCAAAAGTGCCCCTCACTTGAAAAATAAAATGAAACCTCCTCCCTCCCCTTGTTACTTCACGTTGAGTCTTCATGCATAGACATAAACTTCTATTTTACCCTATAAACATACATATTTACGTTATATAGGTTCTTGTATTCGTCAATGATGAACTCTGGTGCTCTAAGAGGGGATTTAGAAGAAGTACGTCGAAGTAGAGGCAATCTACTCTACTGATTCATTCAATCTTCATTTCTCTAATACTTATTATTCATGAGTTGTTTAGTTATAAATTTATAACTCCACTATGAATTATATACTTATATGGTTTTATTATAATGAAAAAAAACATATTCCACCTTCAATCCATTCTAATAAAAATAAATTCTCTACGTGGCCATACATACGACATACCGTCTCTACACCATGGTGGGATTCTTTGTTCACCACCACCTTTTTGGATGGGTATGATCAATTAAAAAAAGCTACATATTACCATTATAACATGATATTGATTATGAAATATTACACACCATCCACTTCAAGACCATTTTTTGAATTTTTCAAATGATATCGTCTCTCATGCGTTTGTACGACCTAAAGTCACCAAAATGTGATACAATTCATTATAAATGATCATCATTAAAGAATAGTTATATAAATAAATTTAATGAATAAATTATTTTATCTAGTAAAATATGCATATGAAAATAATGAATTCAATGCTTGATAGATGATTTATAATGAAAGTAATATAAATATGATAATATGATCATATATAATTTCGTAAAAAATGACTATGATTCTAAAATTTGTCAACTACATTATGTAAATAATTATTCTGAAGATTTGGATATATACAAAAGAAATTGGACCTCGTGTAAAGGAAAATTTTTCTGATATCATTATTATCCAAAAAATTTTATTCGTAAATATTTAATGAGGTATATTTATCATCATCGTTCATTTTTCCTAAATATGTATTAAAAATGCTCTTTATATCCCTCAAAAATTGTTTAATATCAATTTTTCCCATTGGTTTTTTTCTTAAACAGTATGAATTGAATTTTATTTCATGATAAAAGGTAATATTTTACTTTTTGACAATATCACGAGAAGAATGTTCTATTTTAAATTATACAACATGAAAGAATTTTTATATTCTCATATCACATTATTTCCATTAAGAAATATTTGCAATATTTCTTGTTTATTTCAAATTAAATTATTTTCTATTCAAAATAGTGTGATATTTTGTGAAAGGAAAATGTTTGTGTATAAACAATTATACTTTCCTCAATAATTAATTCTAGATTTTTTTCAAAATTATTTTCCATCTTAAATAAAATTCTTTAATAGGGAACTATTTTAAGAATACTAACCCTATTATTCATATGGTTTTATATTTATTATGATGAACATCTATTTTTGAAATCAATTTGTTTCATATGGGTTCTTTTATGATGGAATGATCGTTATGAAATTCATTTCATTCCTTGGGTTATGCTATATTGAATGATTTATGTTGTTGTGGTGCAGGTCATAATGATTTAATTGTGATATGGGTGTGTGTAGTTGGAGTTTGTCTTCGTGGTAAGCACCACATAATCCTACTTGAAAAATGGGGGTTGAAACCCTGATGGGTGATGGTACTATTGGAGTATTGTAGCAGTACTATAGTAGTGGGGGGTTGTAGAAATGGTGGAACTATAGTATTGAAGGAAATGTAGTAGTGGAATCATTGTAGCATCGACAATACTATGTGGGAATGTAGTAGAGGGTACTCTAATTGTACTGTTTATAGAATCAGCCTTAGGATAAAATATTCTAGCCTAAAAGACATGAATGGGGATACATTCACACTAGGACTTCAGTCCAAAATATGATGTGATAAAAATTGGAAGTTGGGTTGGTTATTCCATGGGGGGATCTGACCTATCTTTTAGGACTATGTGTGCATGTTGTGTGTTTTTATTTGATTTAATTGTATACCCCATAACCTTATATAATATAATATGTGATGAGTGGGATCTATTTCTTTTTCAAATTCCTTGGGTAAAGATTTACATATCATGAGATTGACATGGCCAGAATGGTAAGTGATCACAGTTTAGTAATACATGGCTAGAATGAGGAGTGAACTCGTTTCTGTAATAGAATTTGTCGTTTATGATGGTATTAGAAAAAATCAATTACTAATATTAAATGATTTTCTATGTTCGTGGTTATGATGCAAACTTAATGTCTTATGTTATGAAATTTGGTATTACGTTATTTTATTATTATAAACTTTTATTATTTATCCCATGGAATTATATAGCAATCATTTATATACATGATAATATTTTCAAATATTATTTCCTATTATGCTATGATTAGTATATGATTGATATATCCTTTTTCTACCTTTACTGATAATCTAATCTCACCATTCCATATTTTTTTCTCCTGTTCATGATGAAGGGTATTATGTATGATATTTTAAAAATGGGTCTAGTTATGAGGAAATAAGTGACAATCAATAGTAATTTATTATGAACCAGTTGTTTATGTTTCCCTATTAATAAATACAATATACCAATATAGTCCTTCTGTGGATTTGATATATTTTGTATTTAATATTCATCATTTGCTGATATAATATCAATGTATGTAATATATGGTTCATTATATATATCCTAGTGCCAATTATTTCCATGGTATATAAGGCCATTGCTGGAATTAATATGGATAAAATAAATTTCCATGACATTTGTATCTATATCTATAGCTATATTCTATGATTATTACATGATTTAATGGTTGTGAAATTTTATGATAAATACTTCCAAACTATTATCTCAATATCACACCAACCATGGAAATTATTAAATCACAGAATTAATCAATGTTCATCTATATTGAAGTGAGACAGAGTGATAAATCCATCTATTGATTGTAGATCATCATCACTTCTAGACTACATAGAAAATTCACCTCTACTTTGTGGGATTCCATGTATCCTCCTCTATGATTTTTCAAACTATATTCACTGTGGATTATGGGGAATTGATTAAGTCTAATCCCATAATTAAAATATATTTCCAAGTGTTTTTACTTTTTGGCATTAGATAATCCTTTAGATTTAACAAACCATAGAAATTATCCCATTATTAGGCTTAGAACATGAATGAGAGTTTCGCCTCTTATAGGAAAATTCCATAATCTCAATCATAATAATAGTGTAAGAATTCTTATATGCAAAATTATTTTGGAGATAAAAAAATTAAGTCATTCCCAAGTTCTATTAGGCTAAAATATATATATTAAATACAAAATATTTTTTAAAAATCACATTATGAAAAAATAATTGACATGAAAATGAAAATTTAATAATATTTAATTATAAAATGAGGTCTTAATGAAAATTATATGTTATTAAAAACTGTATAAATTTTATATCTATTTGGGAGTGGAATTTCACGATAAACCACAAATAGATCTTTATTACCTCATGTAAACATCTAGAAAGAAATGATGTGAATAATTTATCATAATAAAAAATTATTATCAAGAGTACTCCATGAAGCTAAATAATATAATCGATGTATAATGACTCGAAGATCTCAAGAAAACATTGATTTTGTTTGTGGAAAAATAAATCCAATTTTATTCTTTATTTTATGATTTCACAATATCCAACCTGACCCTCCACTGAAAAAGAATGTATGTTTATGAAATTTGTTGATATATTATCACACTTCACCTCTAGATCCTTATAATACTGGTTTAATCTGTGTAGGACTAGGTTCTCATCCTTCACCTATAAGAAATTGTGGAAACTAGTCATAAAATCTATAAAAAAATTTCTATATTCCAAGATACTAATACCAAAAAATAATTACCTAGTATATATTAATATCAATTAATGAAAGTTAAATACTAGGTGTGAAACTCTCCCAAAACATAATTTCATAGCCTAATTGGAACTATTTTTCACCCTCATAAAGGATTATATACTCCCCAACATTATAAATCTAACAGTAAAGTTCCCTTCAAATATCTTTTCATAATAAAAATTCTATATAATTACCCCATATTAATGATTAAATCACATATTGAATAAATAATAAGGAAAAATAGTTCATGAATGGAATGAAATGGATCCTGCATTCAATAAGTATAAATAAAATGTGTATAGAAACTCAGTTTCATATTTTATAATCTGAGAAGGATATTTCCAATTAAGGGAATTAGGTAATATGTTTCCAATTATAGTTGTGAAAACAATAATGATGTCCTATACATACAAACACTCAATCAAAAACCTTTGTGTAAATTTATTGTATTTATAATAGAACATAATCAAAATACTCTTATGATCAATATAATTAATAAAACACCAACTAATAAGGATGTATCTCTAATTTATAATGGTAAAAAATTAATAAAACAAATACAAATAATAGATATTGTAATTGTATGTATTTTGTCTTAATTTTCTAGACCCTGATGTATAAAATTTATACCTTTAAATTAATTCAAATCAACCCCTATATAAAGAGGCATTGCAGAATACAACGTACTTAACTACATTTTCTGACTAAAAAATAATAGGATTTCTGGTAAACCCAATTTTGAGTTAATCAGAATCTATTTAAAATCACCAACCCATTTTGTAACATAACAGGTAAATAACGAATATCAAATTTTCATATTTATAAATATTTTTAAATTAATTATTAATTTTACATTCACGGGGATTATATGTCCAATAACATAAAAAACACAAAACAACAGGTTTCATAGAAATCTTATGTTGCACACAACATTGAGTTATACTTAAAAATAATATATTATTATTATTATTATTTTAAAATGTAGTTAACTCCAATACCTTGTATTTGAAAGAATGAAAAACACTTACTAAAATATTAGTACACATGTTTTTCAAATGATTTTAGTTTTAGCCTATAAATTTTAGAGACATAAAATAAGAATAAATCTGATTTTAAGCATGAAATACATTAATATCATTTAAAAGGACGATTTACTTCTTGTAGATGGTGAAGCCTTTTTAAATCTAGTTTTTATCACTTTTATATGTTCAATTTGACAAAATCAACTTATTCTTTGGAATTGGGATTTCAAAATTTACTTTAGGTAAAATTTTGGTATTTTTCTGGTGAAGTTCATTTGTTGATTAATAGTGAAAAATACTACATTTTAATTCAAAAGTGCTATTTAATCTAATTTATTTATATGAATAGACTATAATTTTAATTGGTTTTAAAATTTTATTAGATTATATTTATATTATTTAATCCTATTTTGGTTATTTAATGTAATTTCACTTTTATATTGGACATAAACGCATGTCAATATTTGGATAGTTATTATTTCTCAAAAACACTTTTTTTTGTTTTGAAAACAGGTTTAATTTAAATTCAATTTTCGAGAATTTTTTTTTTCGGAGATTGGAAAAATGTATTCCATATTTGGAATTATGAGCTCAAAAATGTTTAAATAGAGAACATTAATTTTTTGACATTATGAATAGTAACTTAAATAAATATTTTTTTTACCATAGTTAATGGGAAAATGCAATAAATAAGGGTAAAAAATAATATTATAATAATATTAAATTACCCTAACACATGTAATAACCCTATTTGGTAAATAATTTATAACCATGGAAATCTAGGGGACTATTTGGGGACCCCATTGAGCCACTTGTATGTGAAAATGACACTTTATAAAAATTAATTTAATGTTAAGGAAAATGAAACATCAACATATATCTTTTAGTGAAACAATTTTTATATGGGGTTTATAGGTTATATTTTCTACAATAAATATTCATTAGAAATATAAAAGGATTTACTACATCAATTTATTTTATTTAGAACTTTTAGATATCAAATATATAAATTTATTTATGAAAAATAATGATGTAATGATTACCTTTTTAATGGATGTTTTGAATAAATGTGAATATAAATATTAAAATAAATTTATTTTGAAACAATTTATGCCATCCACGAATTTTAGGGATAATAATGGGGTGTTATATATGAATTAATGAAGTTACTTATAAATAATCATGTTTTTATAGATTTGTTAAATGTCATGATATGAATTGTTTATAAATTTATTGAAATGAGTTTTTTAAACAATAAAAAGTTTATTAAATGATAAAATAAACTTAAAAATATAATAATCGTCTAAATGACATATATTATGTCAAAATTTTCATTAATAATCGATTTTGGGTCTTTTATAATTTTATATTAAATATATTTACCTTGTAGTATGAATATACAAGAGGACATGATAAAAGTTTATTTAGTTAACTAAGGGTTAAAGCAAAATTATAAGGTTAATTTTATGTCCTAATCATTTCTAAAACCAATTTTCTGAGATTATTTCAAAACATTATCATCATATATTCAAATTAAATTAGGTGGTGACATTTTGAAAAAGAAATTCAGTTTATAATAAAATTTCATTTTCAAACATTCTTAAAGAGACCGTCCTACCTCTTATAAAAGGTCATCACCTCAAACTCATTAATCACAACTCTCAAGACACTATAATCATCCAAACTCTGATAAAATAAGTTAAAAACATCCCACTATTCGTCATAGTATCCTTAACCTAGGAAAAAGACAATTAAAGAAAGCCTTTTTATTCAAACCAAATGGAGTTACCTAACTAAAAGGTAAAGTCTTCTCTCAAGTTCCTTTATTTTTTTCCTTCTCCACTCCACATGCTATTCTTATTATTTATTTACATAACAACAATATTATCCAAAATAAAATAGGTTTTTGTTATGATAATGATTCTAACTAGACTTTAAAACATCTCCATATAATGGATACAAACATACTCTTTCTGTGGACTGTGAACTACTGACTCACGAAATCATGATTATTCAATTATCTTCTACTGCCTCTCATGGAGTACATTGTGATGGAAATGTATTTATATATGATATGTAAAATATTTATTTTATATATATTCTTCTTTAATTATAATTTATATCATTCATTTATGATTTTAATGGTGAATAAATATGATAATTTCATTTTAGGAAGTGCGGACTACCACCCCCTCAAAGTGACATGACTCGTTCATGACCAATATGAAACATATAATGCATGTTGTTAATTAAACTATGTAAAATATATAAAATATGATATTATATTGTAATTATAATATACCTCGATATCATTTGGTTTTCATTCATTTAAAAATAAAAAAATAATTGGATGTAGAGTTCATGCATACGTACGACTTACCGTCTCCATGAACAGTGCATTTTGTTTTCAAATATCCAAAAGATTTGGATTGTTATAAAAACCAATATAGAGGATATATATGATATATATTATATCTTAACTTTTAATATCATTCTATATATAACATCATTTTGACCACATGGACAATTTGTAATTATAACAAGATCATTTTTGACTGATGTTCTGAAGTTCGACAAAATGTCTGATATGAACTCAAATAATTAAATAACTGATATGAATATTTAATAAGTGATATAAAATGAATAATAAACTAGAAAAAAATTATGATTAAATTATAAATTAAATTTATTTAATTCTTCAGGATGAACAATGAACATACCTCCTGAGTCAGATTCGAGGTAAGGGAACATTTCACTATTGTCTTTTTGTCAAAGACTTTTTATATATTATTATTTTAAATTTAAATTTTAAAAAATTAGGATGGGTTATTATTTATCATTATTTCTTCAAAAATTATTTCCATGTGATGAGAGACCCTTTTTCTTTCTCATCATCAAATTTTTATATTTTTAAGTGACATTGATAGGCTACAAATTTTTTGTAAGGGATCTTCTTAACCAAATTTAAATTCTTTTGGTTAAACATATACATCTTGATTATGTCATGTTTTGAATATGTTAAAATGAAATATGATTGTTTTAATATTTATATTCACTTATATTGGGTGTCTTTTTTATTTTTCAAACATAATTGTGTCCTGGAATAATCCTCAATCTTGTGGTGAAATATTTTTATGGGATTATGTCTCAATATCATTTCATTTAGGAATATCTTAATATTGTGCACCTTTATTATCATATAAAGTGTATATAAAACCTTTTTGACTTTTTATATCATGTATTTATATATTCTCATGATATTTATAGTTTTAATTTATGTTATTCTTTAAATAATTGTATTCAAGAGTTTCTCAAGTGGTAAAGGATTATTTATCTAAAACATTATTTTAAATGTTTAAATAATTTAACTATATAAATCCTTCTATTTCGTGTACATGTTTTATAAATTATTTTATGTATATATTTATATGGCCATGAGTGTTTTAAATTGTAAAATTTTTCAAAAGTTTCAGAGTGGTATGGAACACTTTGATTCAAAACTGTTCATTTTGAATGTTTTAAATGAATTGAGTATGTCAATAACTTGAACTATTATCTTGTAAATGAAATGAATAAAGGTTATCATTAGTTTATAACTTTTTATATGTTATAAATATTTATGACTATTGGGAATGTTTTACATATATGTGTGGTTCTGTGATAAACCTAGGGTAGGTGATCCCAAGATAGCTCTCCAATGCATTGGGTAACATGACAGAGGTAAACATTAATGTTTCTCTTAATATATTTAGGCTATATTCTGTGATAGGTATTCCAAATGTAACTCTGAAAATATTTTTGAAATCTAGTATATATGTATGTTATGGATGCCACAAATTACCTTTATGATTTATGATTTCTATGTGTTATTCATAAATCTTATGATTTTGTGAGGTATGTTAAAGATATTTTGTTTTAATATTGAAAATTATGATTTCCTTGATTTGTAAGTATTCATGGACTAATGTATTCAAATTTTATATCTCTTACTAAGATATTTATACTAATTCCATGTTTTTGATATGTTTTACATAGGAATTAATGATTAATTGGGACAAGGATGTGATCAAGGAAATGTAATGCTATCTAAAACATGAATCTATACATTTTTATTTTTTAAGATTTTTTTATAAAAAATGGTTACAGAGTAGAAGTATCTACATGTAATATTAAAGTTGTTATGTATATGTTAGAACGTAATTCTCTAAATCTATAAACAAAAAATAATCCTAAATATGAATTATTAACTTAATTCATGACTATGTAATTTTTTTAAGGTTGGGGCCTTATAGTTGGTGTTAGAGTAAGGTTTAGAAACATTAGGGATTAGGATTTTTCGTTAAACAAATGGATAATCCCAATGTCTATTCATTTAGTTAAATAATTGTTTTATAACATTTTTAAACCAAGGAAAGTATATTGTAAATGTAATAATGTGGGTCTCAAATAACATTCATATCTCTTCGTGATGACATGTTTGCAATTATTATTGTGAAGTCATGTTCAAAAGACTGTGAACTTGTTTCTAGCATAAAACTCACTTGCATGTAGTTATTTGAGATTTCAAACACATACACCATTCCTCGATACCATCATGGATCATGGGTTGTATTTTATCAAATCCAATTTTCATAAAATTATAATATTTTCAAGAAAGGTAAATATTATCAAGGAATATTCAAATATATTACCTTATCGCAATATTTTTAAGCATATTATGATTTTAAAAATGGTTATGAAGAATTAAACACTTGCACAACCTATTTATATTTTCATTTCAAATTTAGTCTCTCAACACATACTTAAGGTATTTTAAAAGGACCATTGATTGAAATTTAAACTCAAACTCAGTTTGACTATTTTTAAAAATGACGTTTTAGAAGATGTTTTAAATGATATCTCAAACAAGATTATTTTTGGAAACTATTTTTTTAGAAATACCCATATGACACATGTTGTACAAGGTGTATTTGGATTAAGGAAGAAAATGAATTTCATGTATCTCTAAATAATTTTTCCAATGCATGGACCTTATACCTACATGAACAAGATTACAATGGAAACATATAGACCCCTGGATCATGGTATGATGTTATGTCTTTGGGAATAGTGTTATTTTATGGAGGTGAAATAAAAAAAATGACAACCTATATAATACATGTTGAATTGGAATGTTGAGGTCTTAATGAGTTGGGATGAAAATGATAGGTATAGAACAACCTCTGAGTTAAAAACATGCTAGGGTTATTTTTGAGTTTTATAAAAATAGACAACATGTAATATGGTTTACAACCCATCGCATCCAGAAAGGCCACAAAAATCGAACACACAACCGATCAGAGACAAGGGCGCATCACCTACCACTAGCCTATGGGAAGTCCCTAGTTAGTTTTAATTATTCTTTAAGTTAAATGATTTTATTGATCAAAAATAATTTTTTATGAACTTATGTTTTTTCAAAAGGATATCCATAGTATAAGAAAATGATTTTGTGATTATGTGATAAAGGATTTTTTAGAAGACGTTCTCTCTTTTGGGGAAACAGAATATGCCTAAGGAAAATAGAATACTATGGGATTTCATTTGTGTAGTAATGGTTGAATATTTATTTTGTACAAATATATGTTTTTATCGTGGATATATGGATATTTGGGTTATTTATGGAAACAATTAACCTATCATAGAAATTTTTTTATTTAGTTAATTACACTTCACTATGATAATTTAAGAGTAGTCCATCTTCTTGGGAGATAAATGTTTAGATTTACCATTTAAGTCTATATGATTAAATTATTCTAAGCTTCGAGTTTCAAAATTATCTTGCATTATATAGAATTAATTTATGGAAAATTGTTTATTGAATGGCCTTTGTTGAAATTTGGTAATTGTTTGTTCAATTTTGGAGATTAAGAGTGGTGTTTCTTTTTAAAAAATATTATCTTTTTTGGTGATTATAAGATCTTTTACTAACCATTTGGGTTTTGGTTAATATCCAAAGGTCAGGGAAATATATAGTTCATCTTTTGTGGATTATGTGATTCTCTAAAAGTAGATTCTATATCTTTAGGTGTGACCAAGTCATCTTGAATACTCATTGTTTGGAGAAAATATGAGTTTTTGAAACTATACTTGGAAAGTAAGTATATTTCATTATTTCTTTTTTCAATATCATAAATAATTTCTCCAACATTATTAAATAGAACATAAAAAAATGTTGTATATTTACTTTTCCTATTTTAAAACCAATGACCATTTTACCCATCACAATTTTTTGGTATTCTTGTTGTTAACTTTCTTTTGATCATGTTTTTTATCACACTCCATCAGAAAAAGACCCATAGTTTATCTCTCATATCATCTTTTTCTTACAAGGAATCTAAGTATGGGTTTCCTTGGGTGACTAATTTTCTAATCATGCATTCTTTTAAAGTGATATTTTTGTAGAAAATATTTTTTCATGAGGGACTTTTAAGGATTTTTCATAGCCCAATTTTAAAATTGTGAGGACGTAATTCCAAAAATGGGTGAAAGATGCAACATCCCAAGTAAATTAAGAATATTTCATTTTCATTTTTACTAATATGTTTGAATTAAATATTAATATAACTTTCATGGGTATTCTATGTTCAATATCTTACTCAACACGCAAAAATAGGTTTCTTTTAAATCTTATGTTTCACACAACTTTGAAGTATACCAGAAAATAATATAATAATATTATTATTTTAAATAGTAGGTAATACCTAACCATTGTATAAGAATGAATGAACAGAAATAATTACAATATTATTACACATTTTTTTAAATGGATTTACTTTTATCCAATAAATATTAGAGTCTTAAAATAAGAATAAATCTGATTTTAAGCATGAAATGCTCTAATATTATTTTAAGGGTTGATTTACCACCTTTTGAGAGATAACCGTTTTTAATCTAGTCATTGTCACTTTTATAAGTCTCATTAGACAAAATAAACTTTTTCATTAAAATCATCACATCAAAATTTACTCTAGGTAATATTTTTGAATTTTTCTGATAAAGATCATTTTTTGATGAATAGTGAAATATACTATATTTTAATTCAAATATACCTTTTAATATAATTTATATATATGATTAGAATATCCTTTTAATTGGATTTAAAATTTAATTATATTATATTTTTATAATTTGATCCAAATTATTTCATTGAAAGTGATTTTGATTTTAAATTTATCTTAAACACATATCAACTTTTTGATAGTTATTATTTCTTAAAAACACACTTTTTTGGTTTTGACAACTTGAATTTATTTTAAATTAATTTTTGAAACTACTTTGTTTTGAATTTGTTAAAATAGAATCCAGGTTTCTAATTAGGTGGCCCCAATTTTCTAAATATATAGCTTTTATTTTTAGAAATTATGAATAGTAACATCATTAAATATATTATTTACCATGGTTAAATGGTAAATCGGTAAATAATGGTAAAAAATAATTTTCCTGTAATATTAAATTACCCAAACACATGCCCTACCCCTATTAAATGATACATTTTTAATCATGAGAATGTATGGGTCGATTTTGGGACCCAATGGAGCCACTTGTAAGTGAAAATGACTCTTGATAAAAATTAATTTAATTTGAAGGAAAATGTAACATAAATATATATTTTTAGTAAAACAATTTTTATAGGTAGTTATATAATTTATATTTTTTACTATAAATATCCATTAAAATATAAAAATTTATACTATATCATGGTATCTTGTTTATAATTTTTACAAACAAAATAAATAAATTTATTTATGAGATAATGATGATGTAGTGATTATCTTTTTAATGAATGTTTTAAAGAAATGAGATTATAAATATTAAAATAAGTTAATTTTTAAACATTTTCTAACATAAACGAATATTGGGGATAATAATTATTTGTTATCTTTCAATGAATTATTTCTTTTCGAAATAATAATAAAAATTAATATTTTTTAAAAAGTTTTGATATGAATAGTTTATAAATTGACATAAATGTGTTTTTAAAACCATTCATATTATATTAAATGATAAAATAATCCTAAAATCAACGATTCGTTCATCTAAAATATATGATATAAAAATTTTCATTAATGATCTATTTTAGTTCATTTGTCATTATATTGTAAATATAATTACCATATGTTATGAATATACTGGAAGACATGGTAAAATATAAATTAGTAAACAAAGGGTTATATAAAGACTATATGGTTAATTTTATGTCCTAATATTTTCAAAAAACCATTTTATGATAGGATTTCAAACAATACTCACCTTATAATTAAATTAAATTACTTGGAGGCATTTTTAAATCTAAATTATGTTTATAATAAAATAACATTTTCATTCTTTCATAAAGAGCCCCTCCACCCTCTTATAAAAGGCCATCACCCTAACTCATTATTCACAACACTCAATCCGCTTGGATCATCAGAAATATGCTCCAGTAAGGTACCAAAATCACCCTTTTCTTTATATTAGCCTTCCCTTAGGCAGAATACAATTCATGAAATCATTTTGGTTGAAACCAAAGAGAGTTACCTGATTAAAAGGTAAAATCTTCTCTCAAGTTCATTTATTTTTTTTCACCAATCCCTATGATCTTCTCATTATTATTTTACATAACAACACCAGTATCCTCAATATACTATTTTTTTGTAATGATATGTATTATAAATAAAATTATACACACCTCCATATAATGGATACGAACATATTGTTTCTGTGGATGGTGAACTACTACCTTACTAAACAATGATTGTTAAATTATCCCCTACCACATCACATGGTGGCCATTATGATTAAAATATAATTATATATGGTATATATATTATTTATTTTATCTATATTATTCTTTAATTTTCATTAATAACATTCCTTTAGGCTAGTCATGTTTTATAAATATGATAATTTCATTTGAGGAAGTGAAGACTAACAACCCCTCAAAGTGATATGACTCGTTCATGCCAAAAATGGAATTTATAAAGGATGGTGTTAGTGAAAATATATTAAATATATAATATAATATATTTTTCTATAATTATAATATACATATTTTTAATTTAGTTTTAATTCCATTAAAAATGAAAAAAATAAATGCAAGTCATGTTCATACCAATGTATGATTTACCGTCTCCATGAATGGTGCATTACATTTTTCATATATCCAAATAATATGGAATAATATAAATACAAATATACTGAATATATGTGATATATATGATATATAAATAATTAATATCATTATGGAATATTGTAATTTTGACTACATGGACAATTCAAAATAATAAAAAATTCATTTTTGACTCAAGCTCCAAAGATCTAAAAAATGTTTGATATAAACTCAAATAATTAACTAATTGTTATAACTAGGTAATTAGTGACATAAACTAAATAATAAACATGAAAATGGTTCTGAAGAAAGTATAAATTAACAAAATTTTATTATTCAAGAAGAATAAGGAACATACCAGACGAGTCTGATTCTAGGTAAGGGAAGATTTCAATGTCCCATTTTTGTCGATGACTTATTTTAGGTTATGTATTTAAATGTAAATTTTAAATTTTTTGTGATATGTTATTATAAATACTTATTTCAGTAAATATTATGTATGTGTGATGAAAGATCTTTTTTCTCTCTCATCAACCAATTTTCTGAAATTTCATGTGACATTGTTAGGCTGCCGAATTTTTGTAAGGGAACATCTTAACCCAATTTCAATCTATTGTGTAAAACTTATACTTCTTGATAATGTCATTTTATTAATATGTGTGAATATAATATGATTTTTTTACACTTAATATAAAAATATATTGGGTTCATTTATATTTTCACACAAAATAATGTCATGGATTTATCCTCAATGTAATGGTACAATATTTGTAGGGGACTACATCTCAATCCCCTTTCATTGAGGCATATCTTAATATTGTACTCATTTATTTTTCTATACAGTTTATATAGAACCATTTTTCTATTTTATATCAAGAATATATATATTCTTAGTATATTTCTAGTTTTCGTTAATGTTATTAATTAATTATTTGTATTCAATAGTTTATCGAGTGGTAAAGGATTCATTAACTAAAACACCATTTCAAATGTTTTAAAGATTTAATATTTTAAATCATTCTATTTCATGTCCATGTTTTGGAAATTATTTTATGTGTGTATTTATATGTAAATTATTGTTTGAAAGTGTAAATTTCTTTCAAAGGTGTCATAGTGGTATGGGACACATTTATTAAAGACTCTTCTTTTGGAGTGTTTTAAAAAGAGTTGATTATGTCAATGTCTTGACCTGATATTTCATGAATGCAATGTATAAATGTTATCCTTCCATTATTCTTGTTTTTTATGTTATTAATATGTTTTGGTTCTTTGGAATTGTTTACGTATATGGGTGGTTCTATGAATATCCTAGGGTGGGTGAGCCCAATACAGCTCTTCAATGTGTTGGGTAACAGGGAAGAGGTAAACGTTAATGTTTCTCCTAGGAGATTTTGGGAATATATTGTAATGAGTATTCCAAACATAAATATCTACATATCTATAAAAGCTACAACATTATTATCTTATGTATTCCACACATTACCTTTATTTATTATTATTTTTTTGTGTTATTCATAAATATTATGATTTTGTGAGGTATGTTAATGATATTTTGTCTTAAGATTGAAAAGTATGATTTCATTGATTTGTATGTATTCATGGACTAACGATTTCTTATTTAATATACCTTTTTGAGATTTTAATGATCATCCCATGTTTTTGAAATGTATTCTATAAGATTTAAATATTAATAGGGTCAAGGATGGGATAAAGGGAAAGTTGGGCTGTCTAAAACGTTGGACTGGATATGTGTCTTTTTTAAGAGTTTTTTATGAAAAAATAGTTTCTGATTAGATGTTTCTACATGTAATATTCAAGTTGTCATGTATATATTATGACCTAATTATTAAAAATCTATAAACCTAAAAAGATCTTCTATTTTAATTATTAATATAATTCATGATTATGTAATGTTTTTATGGTCGGAGCCTTATACATATAGTGGATTTTCTCTTTTCAAATAGGGATCTCATTGAATATTCAATCACAAAAAAATATTCAATAAAATTATTTTTTATATCTTGTATGCCTATAAAAAATAAAAACATCAAAAAAAACACCTAGTCATTTCCCAAGATATAAGATCCTAAATAAATATATGTTTGAATCATACTCTATTATTCATTATATAATTACCAATGTAACTTACTTTATTAATCTAGAACTATAAAATTGATTCTTTTCTTAAAAAACTTGTTCACATGATGGATATTTATGCCCATCCCTATGAGCATAACATATGAATCCTATGAAATTGATTACATGGGGATGTAATCTATGAGGATAACCACTTAATGGTATAATAATGACTAAAAGACCTTTTTAATGAGTCCCATAGACACCTGAGGGTTTTTCTTAGGTAGATTTGGATTACCTTAACATTCTAGTAACAATAATAAAACTCTATAACCATATTTTTCATTTCTTCGTCCTAAAACCATAGTTGACTATATATAGACTGAAGGTTAATATTGTTTAACAACTTATCTCTCTCAATATGGTATACATATTCATTGATTACTATAATTGGTTATGTTTTTTCTTCATCCAATATGTGTAGTAATAATCAATTCAATGTGTCGAAATCATTTCCTATTTTGTAGAGAATAAAACGGGATTTACCCAAGGGGGACCACATGGGAAAATAAAACCATTCTCCAAAATGTCATTTAAAATCGACTTATACTCTATGAGGTCTAACGTTGAAATATAATTATTTTCCAATGATTTTAAGGTGGTTTTATGATAAAATTATATAGAAAAATCAATCACCCAGTGAGGGGAAACCCTAGATTATTCTTTAAAAAGTCATATATTAACATTGCAATAATAATGAAAATATAGTCTTCTAAGACATTTTAATTTTATAAATCTAATATCACCAAATAATGGAAAATAAAGGACAACATATCTATAATCGGCCCAACATATTCTACCAAAATATCCCACTCACCATTAAAGGAAAATATAGACCTCAATATTTTTTCTAATATCACTTTGTGATAAAAAAATCCTATCTTTACTATATTGTTGATAACAAATCCATATCCTAGAATATTTTATAGAGTCTATTCTCTTAAATAATAAAATACTAAAAAAACCACTCCCAATCTATAGAAACATCAAATTAATGGTACATGAGGGTGATAGTACGATCACATATAGTGGTATTCTTAAGTCAAAGAGGTTAGGCATTGTGATCCACTAGTATTCCTATCACCATGACTATGTTTGATGTAAGAAAAGAACAACTCAATCTGTTAATAATATGTACATGTACCACAATATAAAATAAATATATCATCACATATAACATCAGTGTATTTTTGTAATCATATCCCACCATTAGAAAAATCATCCCATGGTTTTAGCCCCAATAACCCTGAGCCATGTTTTGGAAACCTAGAAGAGGCATTGGTAGTCCATCAATAATTCATCTACTTAATGGTTATAATGTTATTCCATTTGAACCTTAAACAAATAAAATTTTTATGGGGGATGACCACTATATGGAGTAACCTGATACCAACATTACATTTATATTAGATATTTATCCATGGTACTATAATGGATACAATAGGTTGCATTATTATTTAATAACATTAATTCCATACATCCTTCAAATCTATGGGCATAAAAAATATGATCTCATTAGTGGTTATCCTATCTATGAAATTCCTTCCACTGTGATTATCCAAGTAAATAATCTAAAATTTAAATGATTCTACAGATGTGATTTGGTGGATTTTTGATAGCTAGATATTACATATCTTTCTTCCTCGAGTAGACCAACACTTACCATGGTGGTAAGCTGTGTTTCTTAAAAGAGAATCATGTACAAAGTATCTCTCTCTATGACATTAGAATATATATTGGTGTGTATATGTATAAAAAACCCAAATAACTAACTGGATCCCATTCTCAAACATCCATGATTCTAGAATTCCATTATAAATTATGTTTTGGTTGTTTATTATGGGGTTTATAATCTATGATACAACATCTTCCATAGTCAGACTACACTTCTAAAGATCATGAAGATCCTATATTCATACCATCCTCAATATCACTAAATAGTTATCAACATTGGATTTTCATGTTATAATATATTGTAACATTTTAAGCACATAATTACATTATATATAAAAATTTGTTCTTTATCATATATTTTGATGTTCAATTTATCATTGTGATTTAAAAAATTAGAAACTACTCTTACTTGTCAAAGCTATATAGTATAAAGTGGACACATTCACTCAATGTCAATTATTTTCCTAAAAAACTAAGAATCCTAAATATTGAATCATGTTTCATTCAATATTCGTTCAATTATTTTAAGATATATTCCCAATGTTAAAAGATTGACTACTTTATACAAACATCCAATACATGATCCCTAGTAAAACAATAAAAAACATTAGATGAGTAAAAAAATCTTAGCAAAGAATATAAAAATACTGAAAACCAATCAGTCCTCTTAAAAAACACATATGAATGTTTTAATTTATACATAATAAAAATTAAGTTCCAAATAATCACATTGAAAAAAAAAATATTTACGAAAAAATTTATTGAAAATTTAATTTTAAATTTAATTTATACATAATAATCTATAATATTTTCTTGAAAATTATGAAATATATTCCTATTAAAAAACCTTCCATCATTAAAAAATCATAAAATATTATTAAAATCTTAGGATAATTTTAATATCTTAAAAAATAAAAATAGTTCTACAAAAAGCAACTAACTATTTCATCGTCTTATATATACAGTGGTAATAATTTAAATAATCTGACAGATAATAATAATTAATATAATAATGATGGAACACATTATATTAGATGTCATGAGGATATTTTCAATGCCTCATGCCAATAAATCTTGACCCTTACTGTGAGGTACTTATGCTTATAAATATTACAAACTATCGTGCCCTTGACCCAATAATTGTTTTATAACATCAAAGCCTTATGCTACGACTCAATCATTGCATGGTCTTGCATATACTAAGAAATACATATTTTTTCATATTACTTTTCAATACATTGAGGGATTATATATAACAAAGACCCAACCATCACATGCATATTTAAAAAAACATTGACTCCATACTCTAGAATTTGGTGGTATAAGTATTATCTATGTATTTCTAGCGTTGAAACAAATAAACAATTTGTTATTTAATCCATCCAAATGAAACATCCTATGGAAATATTGGGACAAATACAAACCCAATAACATTTTTGTATTGATTTTTAAGGAATTCTAAAAAACTCTAACATAACTATAATAATTCCCTCATGTAATAATTTTTCTTATTATACTCATCAATTATTTTAAAATAATATTATTCAACATCTTCTATAAAATACATCAAACATGAAAAATTTCAAGACATTAATCATTGAACATTATTTTTTGAAACCTAGGGAAATTCAAAACCTAAGTATATTGTGATAAAATTTTCTATAAGGGTAAATAGTATAATTAAAATTTGAATTTCCATAATTGAGAATAAGGGTACGAATACATAATAAATGTTAAAGATAAAAAAATTATAATTCATAACGACCAAAAGTTTCATTATTAAACATCATACATCGAATTAATTTTTAAAAAATTAAATAGTCATGAAAATCAATAACAAAAGAAACTTTTATGTCAATCATAATCAATTTAACCATTAAAAACTCTTATAAAATATTGAGTAAAAATGATGGTACCATGAAACATTAATTTATTCACCAATGTTCACGGATTTCATAAATAATTATTTTCTTATTAAATCAATGGGATAATCCTACCAACCTTAATCCCCCATTATTAAAATTTATTACAAGAAAATTTTCCCAATTCATTGGATAGTTATATCAGTGCCACCCATCATATAAGTTGTATCAAGTTATCCCATCATATATCATGTATTGATCTCAAACATCCTCATCTGATATAATATAATCACACATCATAGTTAATAATATTTAAGTACCATAAATTACGATAACACATATAATATTTCATTTTCATCATTGATATTTTAACAACACATTTCAATCCTTAAAAACTTTACATACACTTTAAAATGAATTTTTTTTTATGAAAATCTCATTAAAACAATAAAAATATTCATCAAAATAATGAATATGGATGGTATGATAATGTTATATTCATATAGAAGAAAAATAATCATTAAATTATATATACATATATTGAAATATTTTTAATGTGACATATATAACATTTCAAATAAAACATGGGAAAATACCAGTTTTTTTTATAATGTTTTTTAATAATTTCTGAATATTTTGTTAATGATTATCACTTTAAACAACCACAAATACTTATATTAGATTAATTAATGAAAATAATTATTATAAGAGTGGAATAATATTTTTATGTGTTAAATAGAAAAATGTTATTTGAGAAAAAACTTAATGATTGAAAAATGATAATTGTGAAAAAAACATTTAAAAGATTATTTTCTTACATTTTAGGAGAATGAAAAAAGCTCATGGAAAATAATATTATGAAATAATTTAAATTTATAAAAATAAATTTCAAATACGATTAATAATGTGGAGGAAATTTTTTATAATATTTTAAAAAAATTAAATTAATGCTTTAAAAATATGTTTTACATACATTTAGAACCAAAATCCATTTCGAAGAATTTATATGACAAGGAACATATAAATTTATTATAAAAAAATGCATGATATAATATTTGAATAGTAATTTTCTGAACCATTTAAATGAATTTATGTAACACCCCATGATTTCATAGTATGTTACTTCTTTAAAATAATTCAATATCATGCGCCACACACAACATTGAGTTTGAGCGCACCACGACTTACAAAACTACCCATTCAAAAATTGGTTATGATTGGTATGAATAGTGTTTTGAATTTTATATAATCCATATAATTTTAACATCCATGTTATTTATTTCTTACACAAAATAATAGAACAAATTCAATTTTCAGATAAATGAGGTATTTTTCAAAAATTGTAATTTTACCTCTTTTTAATGGAGATCCCTTTTTAAATAGAATATTTTAATCTTTTATATACTCAATTTGACAAAATAAAATTATCATATAGAATAGGGACATTAAAATTTAGTTTGTGTTAATTTTTTGTGTTTTTTTTATAACATTCATATTTTATTGAATAGTGAAAAATGCTAAATTTTAATTGAAAGCAATATTGTTAATAAAAGTAATTTATAGTGTTAATTTATAAATTTTAATGGTTTTGAAGTATAATTAGATTATATTTTTGTCATTTATCCATTTATGGTTATTTAAATTAATTTTACATTTAAATTGGATGTAAACACATATCAATCTTTGGATAGTTTTTACATATCAAAAATTCACTTTATAATTTGGGCAATAGAAAAAGAATTTAAATTAATTAATTCAACCACTATGTTTTTAATTATTGTAAAATAGACATAATTTTTGAAGTTTTAATATCATAATTATCTTTGGGTTAATTTTTTGTAATTTTCTAAAAACATTTATTTTTTTACAAATAGTGAAAAACACTCCATAGTAAATAAAAACTGACTTTTTAATTTAAGTATTTTTTAATTAAAAATTTATCCTAATGTCAAAATAGATACACAATACATATATTATAAAAATTTATGTCATTTTTGTCTCTTTGTACAAATATTATATGTATAAAATTTTATTTAACATTTTATCATCTAATACCCACCTTCTATAAACATTTGCAAATTTGCATAAAACATAATTGTACCGCTTATGTGAATTAAATTTCATAAATTAGAGTGACAGCGTTGATATTAGTAAGTGAAATTTGTTTCAATAGGATTCAAATAATTTTTGGTGGTTAGTAACATTTGAATTTGTTTCCCACGGTTGAAAGTAAATAGGGTAATTAAAAGTAAAAATGATATTATAATTACCACAAAACATTTCATAAATCAATAGGGTAAATTTATTTCAGCCAAAATAAACTAGAGGAACAAAATAATATCTTTTTTGATCTACTGGTATTATTTTAGGAAATTTATTATATTTTATTTAAATAGTAGTTAAAAGTGTTAAATTTAGAGTTTAATAACTAAACCATTTTTAATTTTTGGTTATGCATAAGATAAATTCGACAATAAATATTAATTATAAAGGGGAAAATATTTACAACATCATGGTATTTAATTTATAATTTTATACATTAAATAGTACAATTTATTTTTGACACAATGATGACGTAGTAATTGTATTATTAATTAAATATTAAAATAATTTATTTTATAAAAATAAAAATAAATGAAAATAAATAATTTTGATGCCATTAAATAATTTTATAAGTGAATATTCCATGTTAGGGTTAATTAATTTTATTTTTGTTTAATAAATAAATTTTTCATGAATTTCAAAAAAACCAAATACCAAATAGTGTCAAAATTTATATAAATCAGTTTTTAAAACAAATAATAATTTATTAAATGATATAATATTTCTAAAAATATATGGTTTTGAAAAAATACATATATAAGGATATATTTGTGATTAATGAACATCTTGAGGTTTGGTTAGAAGTTTATTGTATGTTTATTTACCATATAATGTAAGAATACAATAAGACATGGTAAAGGTTGAACTATTTAACTAAGAGTTAAATCTAAAAGAGATGGTTAATATGATGACCTCAACACGTCTAAAAACTATTGTATGAGAGTTTTTTGACCAATAACTACCTTATACTTTAAATAAATCATTCTGTAGCAATTATAAATAGAAAATTATTTTATAATAAAATAATATTTCAATCTTTTCTTAAAGAGAGCATCTCCTCTCTTATAAAAGGGTATATCTCCTTCCCTCAAATTCACATCTCCAAATCCATTTTTCTCAGCCAAACCCTGATATAATATACTATAAAATACCATTATATAAACTAATAGGACATAATTTGATCGGAAATCCATCCTAATGATCCCTTAGGATGAAATCAAAAGGAATCACCCCGAGAAGAGTTAATTACTTCATCACCACTTTCATTGTTCTTTTCTTCTTCCAAATCCTATTTCATTTATGTTTCCATACCAAAATAATATCTCCAGTAACTTTTACATATGGTTATTTTATTATAAGAAACCTAAAAACATATTCATTATTCTATCCATCCTATGAATGACAATGTCACCATATGTGCGTACGTACGGCTTACCGTCTTCACATCATTGTGTAGTTTGTTATTCAACACATAATTATTTAGAGGTGTGTAATAATGATTATAATTTATTTAAATAATAAATTTATCATGGTAATGAATTTAATATAAAATATAAAATCCAATTAAACAAAATTTCCCCATCAATATAATGATATTTTCACTCATGCGCACATACGGCTTACCATATCCACGAAACGATGACATTAATTTCAACATTCTCCATTCAATGAAGATTATAAAAATAATTAATTTTAATAAGTATCAAATATATGAAATTATAATACTCCTTTAAATATATATATATATATATTATTCTCTATCTTCTGTTTAATTCGATAAGAAAACGGAAATAACGTTTATGCGTACATACGCTCTACCGTCTCCTTAAACAGTGTTTCCAATTACACATATATATCAATTATAAATATTCATATTCTAAATATATATTATATATAAAACCTTTTTTATATTTTGGATGTACTTAAATCATGATCTATGTTGTATGATAAATAATAACTAGTTAAAACATGTGTGATAAAGAAAGTGATTATTACCCAATATATAAATTTAACATGGAAATTATTATTAAATAGGTAATATAAAGTCATAAATTAATCATGTATGATATCATAAATATTAATATGGTTTTGGTATAATTTAATTACATACTATGGTCATCGTAATGTAAGTGAAACGTACCTTCGACTAAATGAATTTACAAGGTAAGGGTTAATTTCGCAATCTCATTATTATCCGAGATTGTTTATGTTTAAGTATTTACAATGATATATTTAATATCCATATCCATGTTTCATAAAATAGTTTTCAAAATGCTTCTTTTTTGGGAATCATTAACTAAAACATAATTTTAATTGTTTTTAATATATATTCTTCTAAATCATTCTCATTAATGTTCATGTTTTCAAAATGGGTTTAAGGATTTATTTATATGCCATGAATGTTTTATAATGTTAATTAATTTCAAAAGTTTAAAAGTGGTATGATACACTTTGATTAAAAAATATATTTTAAATTTATTCTGTTATAAATTGTTCAACTTTTAAATGATTTCATTAAAAGGGGTATTTATCTCAAATAGTTTTACATGTCATTTTCATCTATGTATACATCAATTACTGGATATTATTCTTTATTGATGTTGATTTATTATAATATAATATATTATTTTTAATTAAATGAGTTATAGTATGTTTTATTGTGAATGCTATATTTTAAACCATTCATGGTTTATGGTTGATGTATTGAAATTACATTTTCTAGTTTTAATCTAAATGTTTAGGTTATGTTTCATCATTTTCATATGAGGGATGCATTGGACTTATTAACTGACGGGCGAGGCCTGCTATAGCCACTTGATGCATCAAAAGGTCTCATGAGACAAATTAGTGTCATAGAACAAGGCCTTAACAAAATTTATATTTTTAGTCTTGGCATGAGGCCTTGACTATTTTGTAATGATGTCTGACATTATGCATTCCCTCTTTATGAATTTATTTATTACATTTGATTATTCGACTAGTAGAATCTCCATGTGTGTGTTTATATGGTAATGTTTGATATAATTTTTTTCTATATTATGTTCAATATTATGTTTAAAAGGATTTTGTATTTATTACACATATTGCCTTAAATGTTTATAGATTTGACTAAATTATTTACCCTTACTGAGAATCTAAGCTCACCTCTTTCTTATTTTGTGTTTTACCAGGATTCCAAGAAGTGTATTATGATTGATATTCAGCGTTAAGATAAAGGAATAATGGTTTCCTTGAATGATTTTCTATTTATTGTTTTATTTTAAAAAATTTAATGTAATGTACATGTATTGTAACCTATTTTCCAATACAACAAAACTAATCTGTCCATCAGGAAATATTTCCTTGAAATCATGACAGTGTATTAAAATAATGCACCAGCTCTAGGATTCTAGGGTCGGGGCGTTAAAGTTGGTATCAGATGAAATTTAGCAACAATCTTGGAAACTATATTTAGATAAATTTTTTTAAAAAACATTACACTAATATAAAATTTGATGAATTATTTAAAAGAACATCCAAAAATTTTGGAAATTTAGATATAAAATGGGTTTTCCAAAAAATTCTTCCTTATCTCAACACTACAAGTGGATGTTGTTCTGGAACAAATGTTCCTGGATTGAAAACTCTAATAAGGAGTTTTGGGATTGACCCAGGGTATCCTAGTACACAACAACATGCCTTATTGCGCACCTGGTTTGACACTCCCGAGGGATATGCTTATGATAATTCAAATTTTCATCACAAACCATTATTTTTGATTTATGAGTAAATAAAATTGAAAATAAACCCTTTTTATGATTATGAGACTAGATGTGTGAGAATCATTAATTAATGTTGATAAATTTTCTAGTTTTTTTATTATAGATTATGATATTATCTAACGTAGTGTATGTTTTCTTTTATAAATGGAACCCAGAAGTAGGAATGAAACTACAAAAATATGCATGACCTAAAGAGTAAGAAAGATCATATCTTTCATACTCTTAAGCCAGTATTTAGAAGAGAAATATTCCCCCACGTATTCTCATCATATGAAGAAACAATATATACTATTAATAATATATGTATTGAATTCTAAGATTCTAATGGATTTGAAGGAAATAAAGAGAAGAAGAGGATGGTAGAGATAAAGATTGATAAATGGAAGAAGGGAAAGAAGGATTTTCAAACATGTGATAATAGTGAAAAAAATATCCTTGGTAAATGATTGAAGGGAGTGGGAGTTTTTTATAAAGGTAGAGGAAAAGGAAACCAAGTACGTGATTGTAAAGGTAATAAACATCTTTCTAATTTACAATGATTCACCTGAAATGAGTTGGGAAACTATATGAATTAATGTCACAACCATCAGAGTATACCCCAAATGAGGCTATTTGATAATAATCATGTAATGATACTACTATAGATGAAGAGGAATTTTTAGTGTTATTATGTTGTTATTGAAGAATTATGTAATTTGGCTGTTGTATCAATGATGTACTAGTTATGTGAATTATAGAAATAAATAAGGATTGTACTGCATTACTATTACAATAATGCTTTGAGATTGTGTGGTACCAAGTAACGTGACATAGTTTCATGTTAATCTTTTTTGTAAAATAGTTTTTTGAGAGAATGATAAACCTTAAAAAAATAATTAGGTTGAGGTATTGATTTTTGATTAATAGATAATTGAGTTGGATAAAGTATATTGGATATGATTGACTACCTTGGAAATAATTAATGGTTTGATTATTGTGTTATTGTTGGAGATTACATCATTTTTTGATTTAATATGTATATCCAATGCTCTATGTTTTATATTATAACAAAAAAGTACATGCCTATTAAAATATGGGTTTTTGGTAATTCAGTTTATTACCATGTCATAAAAGAATACATGATGAAGGTATTTACATGTATGTTATGTGTCTTTCCTTATTAATTTTGGACTGTGAGTTTGGAAAGAAGTATTTTGGATAATTATAAATGATATAATAGATTATGTTAGACATTGGATACTATTTTTTTAAGTTAAATCATTTATTGATCTTATTTTTGTACTGTTATAAAAAGGGAAACCCAGACGTCGGGTGACAACTAATTGCATCTGACTATTACATGAGACATGAACCCATAACCGGAGGGTAACAAGGATGCATAACCTACCACTTGCCTATGTGATGTCCTGGTTTTTATAATGTATTTTTTAAACAGTCTCACATATGAATAATAAATTCTTTATTTGGAACCATATACTATTAGTTCAAATAAAATATTTTGGAGTTATATTATATTTTTGAGTGAAAGATGAGTTTGAGGTTGAAAATAGTTAAAGGATAGAACTCAACCTATCCAGTATTTTTTTATTCTTTGAAGAAATTAATTCTTAAGATTTAGGGAATAGATCATAAAACAAAAAATGTGTTATCATAATACCATAGGTTTTGTTGAACTGATGATATTTTGAATCATCACATGTTTATGGATTTGAGGCCCTCAATTTTCCATTTTTTCACTTGTTTTTGATTGATGAACTCAATCACTCACTATAGATATTTACATTTTTCCTCTAATTATGATTCTATATTTCTGAACAGTCATCTCTTATTAAAAACCCTAATTTCTTGGTGACTTTTTCATTTCCATATCCCTCTTTTTAAGACTAAATTTTATTTACCCAATTTCTGATGTGGGTTTTCCACAAAGTTATTTTCTATTTTCAACATTTTATTTTCAAATAATAATTTCAAATTGAAAAAATGAAATTTATAAAATGTTTGAAGAATGTAACACTTGAGGATTTCATAGTACATTATCTCATTAAAGTACTTCAACAGCTTTCAACACACACAATACTGAGTTTGAGCACACCACGACTTACCAAACTAGTCATTCGAAAAAATTTCATGAATAGTATTATCTTCATATTAAATTTTATATACTCTATATAATTTTAACATCCATATTTTGTGTTTCTTATACATTAAAATAATAATTTTTAGATAAAATAAGTATTTAAAAAAAATAGCAATTTTAGCACCTCTTAAAGTAGAACCCTTTTAAATACAATATTTGAAACTTTTATATATTAAATTAGACAAAATAAAAATATTATTCAGAAGAGGGATAGTATAATTATTTTTTGTAAATGCTTTTTATTTTTTTGATTATTTTCATATTTCGATGAATAGTAAAAATAATAATTTTTAATTTAAAACAACCTTTTAAATAAAAATAATTTATAGTGTTAAAATGTACATTTGAGTGGTTCTTAAGTATAATTAGATTATATTTTTATCATTTAATCCAATTTTAGTCATTGGATGTAATTTTTCATTAAAATTGGAAATAAAAACATATCAATCTTTTGATAGTTTTTACTTCTCAAAAACTAGCTTTCTGGTTTCGACATCAGAAATTAGTTTTAAGTTAATTAATGCATATTATATATTTGTAATTTTGTAAAATATACATTATTTCTGAATTTTAATTATCAAAATTATCTTTGGGAGATTTTTTTTAAATTTTCTGAAAACATTCAATATTTTATGAATAGTGAAAAACACTCCATAGTACATAAAAACAATCTTTTTCATTTAAATAGTCATATTTAATTAAATATTTATCTAAATGTAAAAATATATACATAATAAATATATTAGATTAATTTAGGTCATTTGAGTCCCTTTATAATAAGATTAGATGTATAAAATTTTATTGAACTTTTTAATGTCTTTTACCCACCTTCTCGAGAAATTTCCAAATTTGCATAAACTATTATTTTATCCCTTTTTGGAATTAAATTTTAAAAATATGAGATACACGGTTGATATTAGTATGTAAAATATTGTTCAATATGAAAAAAATTATTTTTGATGATTAGTAACGTCTGAATTATATTTACCACGGTTAGAAGAAAATATGGTAATTAAATGTAAAAGTGATATTATAATTATCCAAAAACGTGTCCTAATTATATTAGATAAGATTATATAAAATAAAATTAACCTTATTAAAAAAATATGATCCTTTTTTATCCAATTATATTAGATCATAAAATTTATTATCTTTTATTTAGAGAATAGTTAAAAGTGTTAAAATCAATGTTTAATAACTATACCATTTTAAAATCGGGTTATATATAATAATAATTTGACTATACATATTCATTATAAATATAAAAAGATTTAGAAATTCATGGTATTTTATTTATAATTTTATACGTAATACAGTGAAATTTATTTATGACACAATGATGGTGTAGTAATTTCTTTATTATTGAAATATTAAAAATTAATATTATAAATATCAAAATAAACGTAAATAGAGACTTTTGATGTCATTCAAAAAATTTATAGGTGAATATGACATGTTAGGGTTAATTCAATGATTTTTTTAGATTAAATCAAAAAAAATTGACTTTTACAAAAACCAAATACAAAATATTGTCAAAATTGACATAAATGAGTTTTTAAAACAAATACTATTTTACTAAATTATATAATATATTAATAAAAATCTATAGATAGGAAAAAGGACTTATATAATAATATATATGTCATTAATGTACCACTTGAGGTTATCTTGGCTGTTTATTGTATTTTTATTAACCATAAAGTGTTAGAGTATAAGAAGACATGGTTGTAGTTGAACTATTTAATTAAGAGTTAAATCTAAATGATAAGGATAATATGGTGACCTAAAAATGATTAAAAACAATTGGATGAGTTTTTTCAACCCATTTCCACCATATATTTGAATTAAATTTTTTTAGATAAATTGGAAACCAAATTTGACTTTATAATAAAATAATATTTCATGATTTTCCTAAACTACCCCTCACCTCTCTTGTAAAAGGGTACATTCACTTCTATAAAATTCAATCATCCAAAGCCATTTAGATCAACCAAACTCTACTAAAATATCTTCCCAAAAATCCTCAATTAATTATAGAGGCCTTAAATTGATCAAAAATCCAACCTATGTATCCCTTATGATCAAATAAAAAGGAAGCACTCGAATAAGGGGTAAATATTTCATCACCTATTTCAAAGTTCTTTTCTTCATCCACTTCCTCTTTCATTGTTGTTTCCATAACAAAATAATAACTCAAGTTACTTCTAAAAACTATGATATTATTATAAATATGGTACTACCGTATTCATTATTCTATCCATCTTATGAATGAAAAACCCACCATACGTGCGTACGCACGGCTTACCGTCTCCATGTCGTGGTGTACTTTGTTTTTCAACCCTTATTTTTTTGGATGGGTATAATAATTAGTATAATTTTTTGTAAATAATAGATATAAAATGTTAATTTTTCTATATATATAATATAACATCCAATTAAACACTATTTCACCATTAATAGAATGATATTGTTGCTCGTGTGTACGTATGACTTACCTTCTCTACAACGTGATGAGATTCATTTCCACATTCACCATTAAAATGTGATTATAAAAATATATATTACTAATAATTACATAATATATGATAATTCTACTATAAATTTATATATATATATATATACAAATATCTTATTCACTTACTTATGTTCAATATGATATGAAAATAGAAACAACGTTTATGCGTACGTACGACCTACTATTCTTCATAAATAGAGTTTTCCATCTTATAGATATTTCTATTCTAAATATTATTATTATCAATATATATTATATATAAATATTGATATATATTCTGGAAGTATTAAAATCATGTTATAAGTGTTAATATCAAGAATAACCAGTTAAAACACGTACGATAAAGAGAATGATTATTACCCAAAATCTTAATTTAATATTGAAATTTATATTAAATTTGTATTATAATGTCATAAATAAATCATGATGATATCATAAATATTAATAGGGTCCTGGTATAATTAAATAACACACTAAGGTCAATATACAAGTGTTCAAATGTACCCTCGACTAAAGGAATGTTCAGGGTAAGGGTTAACTCCTCAATCTCATTGTTATCCAAGATTGTTTATATGTATGTATTTACTAGGAAATATATATTATCCGTGTCCGGGTTTCATAAATGAATTTTAAAAATGATAATTTTAAAGGGACTCTTTAACTAAATCATAATTTAAAATGTTTTAAATATTTATTCCTCTAAATATATATTATTAATGTCTATTTCTTCAAAATGGTTTTAATGACTTATTTATATGGACAAGAATGTTTTAAAATATTAAATCCATTTAAAATTTTCAAAGTGTTATGGGACACTTTGATTCACAAATATCTTTTAAATTTCTTCTTATATAAATTGTGCGATGTTTATATGATTTCATGAAAAGGGGGTATTTATCTCCCAAAGTTTTTCTTATTATTTTCAACTATGTCAAAATCCTTTACAGGATATTATTCTCAATTGAGGATGATTTATTATAAAATATTATTCAATATTTTATTGAGTGAGTTATGATATTTTTTACTATGGATGTGATATTTTTATACCATTCATGGTTTATGATTGAGTAATTGACATTTCCATTGCTATTTTTAATATGAATGTTTGTGTTATGTTTCAAAATTTTCATATGAGGAATGTATTGGAATTCGTAAGTGATGGGCATGGCCCACTATATCCCTTCGATATATCGGTAGGTCTCATAAGAAAAAGTAGTTTATTGTGACAAGGCCTTTTCAAAATTTATATTTGTAGTCTGGGAACGAAGCCATGACAATGAGTTAATGATGTCCGACATTATGCATTCCCTCATTATGAAATAAGTTATTACATGTGATTATTCGACTATTAGAATATCCATGTGCATGTTTATATGGTATTTTTTGACTTATTGTTTTCCATATTATGTTCAAAATTATGTTTAAAAGGATGTAGTTTTTATTAAACATCTTCCCTTAAAAGTTTATAGCTTTCATTGTATTATTTACCCTAACCGAGCATCTGTTCTCACCCCTTTATTATATTTTGTTGTCCTAGGATTCCAAGAATTTTATTGTGATTGATATACAGGGTTAAGCTATGAGAATACTAGTTTATTCAAAGAATTATATATGATGCGTTTTATGTTAGTAATGGAATGTAATGTTCATGAATTGTTACTCATTTTCCAAGACTACTAAACTGATTAGTCCTCCCGGACGTGATTTATATTTAATCATTCCAATGTATTAATGTAATGCACAAGATCCAGGATTTTAGGGTAGGGGCGTTACGTTGTAGATTCATCAATGAAACACTTCTCAAAGTGGATTGTTTTAGATGAGAATCCATTACAACATGGGTAATGGTTGAATCAAAAATCTATTAAATTGAAGAAAAAAACAAGATTGTATAAAAAATAATTGAAATAAAAAATATGTTAAAACACATTTATGGTTCAATAAGTTGACCATATAATATAAATAAGAGATTTTATCATGAATTATGTCTCAAATTATTGAAATTGAGACCATGAAACACTAGATACATTTTTGAACATTTGAATCAATATCTCATGAAATAAATATTTATAATGGAACTATATATATCATAATAAAAGTTTCATTCATAGTATAATATCATTATAGTTAGTATTTACCTCTGAAGAGAATTAGTGTGTTCATTTTAAAATACATGTCCCAAAGAAAAAATATTGAGAAAAATAATCTAATAAAATATCAAATCACATAATTTATAATTAATCAATGAAGTGACTATATAGAAATGTTTTAAAACCACAAAAAAATTGTAAGAAATAATTATATAGTTATAGGTTATTTCAAACATATTCCTGGAACTACAAATTCAATTATATTGATTTATAAACCAATGATTGGAAACTTATTTATGAAATACCAACCATGATTCCAGATTGTTTTGTATGTCCTAAAAATATTAATATTAAACATATACTAGAAATTTAATTGTTTTAGATACTTCATCGGGTATATTAATTTATCAATGAACTAATTTTTTTATAATAACCTATTTAATTACATAATAAGTTAAATTCAGGTCTGGTGATTTTGGTATGATTACTTTGATATTGGGAAAATGAATTCAGATTAATGACTATGGTCATATGAATTATTATAAATTAATATCTGTAATGATAATAAATACCTAATTAACATTTTATATACATAAAATATAATTTTATAATCACCTATGATTGTACAACATGAAAAATGGACCACATCACTTCATAAAGGTTGTATATCACTTATATGCATGAGTGACATTATCATTTACTAATCTATTGATTGGTAATAATGTTTTAATGTTCTATATTAAATGAATAATAATTATGTTTTAAATATCATATATGTATATATATATTAAATACATCATCACTACTATCCTTGCGAGATGGTGATGAAAAATGTTAAACATTTCTCTTTGGAGGTCATGGTTTATATGTACATAGAAATGATGATTTTATTCCCCATAAGATGTAAAATTAGATAAATAAGGTTATTAAATTTTAAAAATATCAGATTAATATATTTTAAATTCATATTTTTTTTCTATAGTAAGGGTTTGAAAAACTTATAATAGGTAAAATATGAATTAAAATTAAAGATATACATTAGAATGATTATTTCTTCTTCAAGAGACAACATATGGAATTCTTTTAAGGGGTCCTAGGGTAGTAATTTTAAATATAATAGAACCTATACAACATAGACAATATTATATAGAAAATATTTTATCTGGTTTTCGTTTATATAACGTTCTCAATGAGTTTTAAAGAATAGAGGATATGTGGTGTCCTTTTTTAGTAGAGGAGAGGGGTGACCGTCAAATTATATAAAGTATTAAATAAATGTAATTAAATTTTCATGTTATAGTGAATCTAAATTCATATATTTTTAATCTATGATTTATATAATTCATCATCCACCCACGAAATAATTTTTATTCTTGTTTATTGTTGTTGTTGGGCGGAGTGGACACTCAAGAGGGGGGTGAATTGAGTTCCAATTAAAATTTCTGCTAAAAACAATTTCTATTAAAATCCCCCAATTTCATAAACAAATTAAACTGTAGTGAATTTATACAGATTATAAAGATTCAATTAGTTTCTCAAAGATTGATTAATTATCAGCTAACATAATCTTATGATTAAATTAACTTTTGAAACTACCTTACTGGTTTATAATAAATTTAAACACTTTCGAGTTTAACTATCAAAGTAGCTTTGAAAATAAATTATATTTAAAAGTAATAGTAGCGGAATATGAAATAAACGTATATATTATGGATATAGATTTTAACTAAAAACACAAGAGATAACCAAGAGGTTCAGTCTCAAGCCGAGTCTTAGTCCTCTAAAAATTTATATAAATTGTTCCACACCCTGGATCTGGGTTAACAACAGTGATCACACTATTCAGGTCAAGAGACCTCTACCACAGTTATACGTGGGATAACAACCAACAGCTCAAAGCTATCCAGGTCACACTCGACCTCTACCACTATCCACAGTGGGAAATAAAGGATGTAAAGATTGTGAGTGAGGATGTACAAATCCTCCAGTTAAGGTTCAGGAGACAGTGTGTGTGAAATAATAAACAGGCTACACACACTGCTCGTAACGGAAATACTAAATCACTTAGAGCAAGATATAGAGTTTAGAATGGCTCTGGTGATTGCAGTGAAGCTCTGGACTCCTTTGGATTTGATCAGAATTGGTTCTGATTCCTTCTCTGGTATTTGACTGAAAAACAGAGTATCATTTCTTCTTTCAGTGCTTCTAGGTTCAGCTTGGTTATCGGCTCAGAAAATGAAGTATTCTGTGTAGTTCTTCTTTAGCATAGATTGCTCGATGTAAGCTCTGTGTTCTGGAGGCTGGTAGTAGTAGTCTTGTTAGTGCAATTTCTCCAGTTTTTCATGGCACGTTTTGAGCTTGATCGTAAGTGTGTTCCCGTGTGCTCAATCTCTTCAAGTCTCTTGTCTCATTATCTTTTTACTGATACATACCCAACATCTTTTTATGCCTTTATTTTTGTTTTTGCTGAGAAGAAGGAATGATTATAATTTTTTATCGTACTTGGTACGGTTTCCTTAAATGGCAACATAAATCATTTAATAACATTAAATGCATCAAAAGTAACAAATGTAACTGTTAGTGTAATAAACAAATATTTTCGAAGATATAGGATTTGACTCCGCAGTTCATTATAGGTAGCTGTTTGTTTGTAGATGTGTACGGTTGACTCTGTGCAAGATCTTCCATCGGTAGCTCTTCAAACTCTTATCAGTGGCTCTTATCGGTAGATCTTATCGGTAGCTCTTATCGGTAACTCTTATCGGTAGCTCTGTGCATCGGTTGCTCTCTATCCATCGGTAGCTCTGTGCATCGGTAGCTCTCTATCCATCGGTATCTCTGTGCATCGGTAGCTCTCTGTCCATCAGTAGCTCTGTGTATCGGTAGCTCTTTGTCCATCGGTAGCTCTGTGCATCGGTATCTCTACGCATCGGTAGCCCTATGCATCGGTAGCTCTGGCTATCGGTAGCTCTGACTATTATGCATATCAGTAGCTCTGTGCATCGGTAGCTTTGGCTATCGGTAGCTCTGGCTATTATGCATATCGGTAGCTCTCTTCAGGTCAGTGATACTTACACTTGACTGTCTTATGCAAAACACATCTTATTAACTTATAATCATTTCAAAACTTATATAAACATGGATAATCGAGATTAACATAAATCAGAAATTATTCTAACATTATTATTAATTTGTTCATCGATTGAAAGAATTAACGTGCAGATTAACAGTAATTGTGAATATCATAATATATGAACACATAATTGAGATTGTCAAAACATATGAATACAAGATTGGGATTATCAAAACAGGTGAGGTCAACAATCTCCCCCTTTTTGATAATCACAACTTATGATATAGCCATTTTAAAATAGTGAGAATATAGTATTAGATAGTATGACATTAATATTCAATTTTCTCAAAGAAAACAGTATTAGAGGAAAGAGGAAATTGTAATAGAAAGATATAGATCAAAAATTATCATTGGTAGAATTAAATACAATAGTATCAGAGATAAGGTTTGAAAGAATTGGTACCAAAGAAGGAAATGTAAGAAATAGTATCAAAGGGTCCCTCTGATCATATTTCTCCCCTTTTATTTTTCTCCTTTTGTTTTTCTTTTGAGCATATTTCTCCCCCTTTGTGATAATCAAAATGTGGGAATGAAAACATAGAAAACTGATAAACTGAGATAGGGGAAAGAAAGGGATTTGTATTAGATCAGACAAAAATTACATAAACAGAATAGAAAAAACAAAAAGATTTCTATTAAACATCCTTGCCATGTTATCAATCCACATCATCAATGGGAGATTTTCCCTTGGGATCAGAAGATAATTCAGGTGTGGAGGATACTGAGGAGGACTTTGGAATTCCAGAAATGATCAGAGGAGGCTGAGCAACTGAAACAGTGTCGGGCCTGTAATGGGAAGTCCTTTGAGTGATCATAGGTGTGAGACTTCGTATGGCTTGAGCAGGAGTCATCTGAACTAGAGACGTAGTATAGGCAGAGGCAGGCAAAGAAGGAGGTACAATGACCGGTCTGGCATCCACATGCCGGAAGGGCAGCAACAGGTTTCTGAAATCCATTATAATGCTTCCTCCTCTCTCCATTTCAGACACAAAATCATCTCTATTTTCAATGAATTTATCCAAATCAGGAGTAAGCTCCCTGAGCTTTCTAACCTGCTCTCTGAAAGCTTGAGTCACTGGAGGTAACTTTAGATTCTCAAGAAGAAGTTTGAAATGGTTGGTCAGTTGTTGCTTGGTATAAACCTTTTCAAAATAAGTACCCACCTTATTATTGATTGCTTCTTGAGAAGAAGAGGCCTCTCTCATTGTAGAGACCCGAATCTTGACGTACATGGACATTAAATTACATTTGCGGAATACTTAGTACATAACAAAAACACACACTAAAGGATCATAATAGTTTAGTGTCTTTGGAAACTCGGAACGTAATCTTCTAATCGTGGTGAAAGTTCTTCAATATCTCCCATAAAGGTCATCCCTTTTTTTTACCTAAAACCTTTCTTTATATCCTGGGGAAAAGAAAACATAAAAGGGTGAGCTCAAATGCTCAGTAAGGGTAAACAAAAGAAATATCAATCACATCATATATATAAGAACATAGCTTTTGGAAATCTTAACCTACAAAAAAGCTCATAATATCATAACATGGGATAAATCATAGAAGTGAAATGTAATCCCAATAATCATAACTTAAAACATGAAACTTTGTGGCATACACACATAATCATAGAGAATCATTTCTTGTTAGTCAAGACTCAATTCCAAGACTATCTTAGTGGACAAAGTCCCTTTCTGAATCGAGTAACTCTCGTTTCAGTCCTGTTTCACTGAACCGGTATAACCTACCATTTCAGCCATGTCTATCTCATGAGATATAAAATCTTTACCCAATGCATTGGAGGGAGATATAGGTCCCACCCATCTTATAATGAATCCTTTCTTATGTGTGCCACATAATCATAAATCATACATCATCGCATAACCCATGTAATAAAAATGGGATTCTTAAACAACATGACATAATAAAACAATTCATATAAGATAAAGGAATTCATAAAAATGTTTCCATCAAAACATAATCAAATCCATGTAATAATAGGGATAAAAACAGAACCCTTTTATTATCTTAGATGGAAAATAATTTTGATAAAACACTTGAACTTCATTCTTGAGGAAAATATCCTTTCTACTTCAAAAACATTTTTACTTTCATAACATGTCATAAAAATTTAAAATAAAAGAAGTTGATTAAAAATAAACTTGAAAACTTGTAAAGGAAGCTTCTTGGAAATAATGTTTTAAAAATCCATTCATGCTGTATAAGTTAAAAAAAACATTCTTCGTACTTTTGTCGGAAAAGTCAAAAAGTACCTCGTACGAAAAACGACAAAAGATTCCTTTCATTTCTTTTACTAAAAACTCACCGAAGGGTAAAAATGGATTTAAACAATTGTAGGTGGATGGAAGTAATATTACATATTGATGAAACATGGATGTGGATGATAAAATACACCCCAGTAAATACTTACGAATAAACAATCTCGAATAAAAATGAGATTGTGATATTTCCCTTACCTTAGGTCCGACTTGCTTTGTAAGTGTCCGAACCTCCTGTATAATGATTTAAATCATGTTATTGACTTATTACAGAATCATATTCATTGTTATGATATCATATATGGTTCACTTATGACATTATATTACCCGTTCTTTTGTAAATTCCATGTTAAAGAAGCGTTTTGGGTAAAATCGTTTCATTTATCGTAGGTGTTTTGACTTGTTGTTCTTGACATCATTATTACTTATATCATGATTTACTTACTTCCAGAATATAAAATATGATTTATATATCATATATATTCAGTATATATATATATATATAATAGGTAGATAAATAAAATGAAAAACACCGTTCATGGAGACGGTAGTCCGTACGTACGCATGAACACTGTTTTCCTTTCCTTATTGTCTTGAAATGGAAGTAAGTAGATGACATACATATGTATATATATATACATAAATACAGTAGCTTTATAATGTCATATATTTCATTATTATTTCTTATATATACATTATAATCATTCTTAAATGGTTAACATGGAGAATGAATCTCATCGCGTCGTGGAGACGGTATTCCGTACGTACGCACGAGCGATGATATCATTTCCATAAATATTGAATTGAATTGGAGTGGATTATAAAATATATCAGAATCAATATGATGTTGTAATAAATATGTATAGTTATTATTTACACCATTATAATCATCCATGTAAGGTGGTGGTGGAAAATAGATTACACCACGGCGTGGAGACGGTATTCCGTACGTACGCACACGCGGTGATTTCTTTTTTTAAGTAGGATGGATAGATGGTGAAATAGGGTTGTTTCATACTTATAATAACATATCAGTATATGAGTGATACTGATGTTATTACTTCATAATGAAACAACCTAAGAAGAAGAAGTGGAAGAAGAAATAAAGAGGAAAGAATTGGTAACGGTAATTACCTCTTCTTTGAAGCGCCTCTTTGAGACCTCCTCTTAGGGCACTAGAATTGGTCTTTGAGGAAGACCCAAACCTCTAGGATGTTGCTAGGGAAGTGTAGAAGAGATTTTGGCAGGGGTTGGACGAGCTTGAGTGCTCAAATTGGTGTGAGGAGGAGGGGGAGGAGGTGTCCTTTTATAGGGGAGGAGAGGGGCACCTTAGGAATATCTCAAAATATTATTTTATATTAAAGTCAAAATCGGTTTATAATGGTTCCAAAGGGTATTATTTTGAAGCTAAAGTGGGGATGGGTCGAAATCCTATCAACCAATAGAATTTAGACAAGTTTAGGATATTATTTTAAACTTATCAATTAGATTTAACTCTAAGTTAAATAATTTAACTTTTACCATGTCTTTATGTTTTCTTTCACTATATGGTTAATACACTTACTATAACATGCCAAACGAACCCCAAATTATTTATTATTAATATATATATCCTTATCTAAGTCATTTGGCCGAACCTTATATTTTTAGGAATAAAATAACAATTAATAATATAATATTTGATTTAAAAACTATTTTGTGTCAATTTTGACACTATTTGATATATGATTTTTGTGAGAGTAATAACCGAATTAAATGTTCGAACAAAGTTAATTAAATCAACATTAATATATCATAGTAACCTAGAAAATTAGTGGAATTCATAAAATGTGTCAAATTACATTTATTTTGGTGTTTATAACATCAATTATGTCAATATTTCATTAATAAGATAATTACTGCATCATCATTGTGTTATAAATAAATTAAATTATTTAAAGTATAAAAATTACAAATAAAATACTATTATGTAGGAAATCTGTTTATCTTTCTAATTAATAGTTATAATCTAAAATCCAACATATATAACCCTATGTAACAATTGTTTTTCTAAAAGATATATGCTTGTATCATTTTTGTATTCATTTTAACTTAATTAAAATAAAGTGTCATTATCACTTACAAGTGGATCAATGGGGTCCCAAAATCGACCCAAAGATGCCCATGGTCGACCATGTATCAACCAATAGGGTTAAGACACGTTTTAGGGTAATTTAATATTATTATAATATTATTTTTTAACCCTTATTTACCGGATTTACCCTTAACCATGGTAAATAAAATATTTACCGCAGTAATTATTCAAAATGTCTAAAAATAAAAGTTACCTATTTACACAATTTGAACATCCTGACTCCAAATATGGAATCCATTTTTCTAAATACAAAACACAGAAGTGGCAGAAATTAATTTTAAATTAATTCCCGCTGTCAAAACAAAAAGCGTGTTTTTAAGAGATAATAACTATCAAAAGATTGACACTTGTTTATGTTCGGTTTAATTGTAAAATTGTGTCCAATGACCAACATTATATTAAGTGGTAAAAATATATTCTAAATATACTTTAAAACCATTCAATATTATAATTTAACCACATAAGATATTACGATGAAAAACGTTGTTTTTAATTAAAATATAGCGTGTTTTTACTATTCATTAAAATATGAAAGTTATCGGAAAAATATCAAAACTTTATCTAATGTAAATTTTTACATCCTGATTCAAAAGAAGAATATTATTTTGTCAAATTGAACATATAAACTTGTCAAAAACTATATTTAAAGTGGGTGCGCCATCAAAAGGCGGTAAAACTGCATTTTTTGAAAAATACTTATTTTACCCGAAAAATTTATTTTGTTCTTATACCATGTTCTAGAAATGTGTAAGATGAATAAAAATGTTATAAAATTCAAAATTTAGTTAATACTATTCATAACGGCTAGTTCATGACAATATTATAATAATATAACATTGTTTATTAAAACCTGGTATTGCGTACAACACACGCTATCGAAGAAGGTCGCGATTGCGTGTAATGCAATCCAAGTCAGGGTTGCGTGTTGTGAAAGAATCCTTCATTGTTTCGTATAACAGAATCCAACCATATTTCATTTATACATTTAATATATATATATATATACTCAATGTTGCGTAGAATAACTATTATCAAAATTGTGTGTAACACGGTCCAAGAATAGTGTTGCGTATACTGCAAGCTAATACGGTGTTGCGTATAGCGCAAGGTAATCTTGGTGTAGAATAAAACATAAGACGTTAATGAAATTAAAATAATATTTTTCATAAAATCTCGGGGTGTTACATTCTACCCCCCTAAAAATGAATTTCGCCCTCGAAATTCGTCGGGGTTATAAATGGTTTACTATTTGAAAGTTTCTTTGATAGAAACCCACATCGTAAAAAGGAATAACCAAACTTATCTTTAAAAAACAAAAGTATGAAACGTAACAGTTACCCAAATAAACTAATCACTGGGTTTCCACATAGGTGAAAATATGGATATGGAAGAGAAATCTAACCATCATGTTCTGATGGAGAGTGGTAGAGAACATGGCTATGGAAAAGCTAGCAATCACAAAGCCATAAATTTGTGATGATCTAGGGTATCTTCTGATTCATCGGATATAAGGGAACTAGGACAACATTTTTGGTTTTCAAGATCATTTCCCTAAAGTTGAAAATTTGAATTACAATAAATACTTACTTTATTTTGGTACAATATCACTGTTGTTTGTGCCTTGAACAATTTCCACTTCATCTCTTAAATAAATGAAGTTGAATTTGTTATTCGTGAAGTGTTAGCAGATCATGTGATAGAATGACGTGTCATTCCATCTGTCTCAAACAAAAGGTTAGCAAAAATTATATGCATAAGTCGATCTATAGTGAGATTAATCATATATGGTTCCTAAAATGGACTTATACTTCATATATCATACTGCTTAATATAATAAAACTAGTTTCTACTAAACAGGGACTTCCTGTAGGCCAGTGGTAGGTGATAAAGGCCAGTCGCACTTCGGTTGTGGGTTCGATTCCCACAGCCTTGTCCGAAGCGATGGGCTGTCGCCCGTCCTGCAGGTTGTCCTTTTTCTAAAACTATATTACTATAACATCCCATCAATAATATCGAGAAAACTTCGATCCTTAAACAATACTAACTTATGTTCAACATAATCCATTCCAATCTTTAGGCTTATCCATAATACTGCAGTTCACTCTCATAACATAGTGAAAACGATTACCAGAGATTGAATACCATCGTTGATCCCCATATATCATAAGATACATTCCAAACATTCAAAGGCCTTAATCATGTATACTCTTGAATACCCATTGAACCTTGGTGAAAACATGAATGCAGTTAAATGTTAACACTTTCCACATACCAAAATCCTCAAAATTCTATATACTCAAACCATGATATCACTTAGTCCTTATATTAATCATGAGCACATGAATACTGTCAAATATTTCATTTTCTCATTTTACCTTCATTATGCGCATATCATTATTTTTCCAAAAATACCTCAATCACTTCGAATACCACATTAAACCAATACATAAATATTCCAATACTTCATGATACAACATTATTTTGGAATCCCATTACATAAACGCTTAATCATTCCACCACATCGTTATCATATTCAACATCGCCAATAGTGATCGCATGTGACTTCCCTTTGTCCTTTGCCTTCAGTGGTTGCTCATGTTGATCATCACTAACCCTTGGATTAGGGCAATTATTAGCATAATGCCCCATTTCCTTGCACTTGAAGCATTGAAGTGTTGGTGGTGCGTTCTCTGCAGTGTTTGCTTTTTTCACATCATTAGAAACCCTTTTTCCATTACTTCGACACACAGCTGCTCGATGACCTTCTTTTCCACACTTAAAACATTTTCTAGTCCCTTTAAGACAATCTCCACCATGCTTCTTTCCACACTTTGTGCATAAGGAAACATTCATCTTCTTTTCACCATTATTCTGAGATTTCTCCTTGAACTCCATCTTTCGTTTCTTGTCAAAACCATGAGATGGATATGTAACACCAACTTCCATTTCTACCTTGATAGCACAATGCACAATTTCTTCATAGCTACTGAAGTCTCTTATAGCTAATGCCCTTCGAAGACTTGGTTTTAAGCCACTGAAAAATTGATCAACTTTACTTTCAGGTTGGATGACAACACCAGAAGCATACCTTGCATGTCTTGTAAAATTTGCTTCATAGGTACCAACAGATTCATCGTCCCTTTGCTTCAGTTCAAGAAACTCTTTCTTCATTTTTGTTCGAAGAATACGAGGGAAGTACTTACTGAAAAACAAGTTCTTGAACTCGTCCCATTCCATGGACTCAATTTCATCTCTTGGCCTCGTATTCTTGATAAGATTCCACCATTGATCAGCTTCACCTTCCAAACGATATACTGCTAAGATGACTTTATCATGTTCAGAACATTGAAGAACTGAAAATATCTTTTCAGTAGTACTGATCCATTGTTCAGCCACAAGTGGATCAGAAGACCCACTGAAAGAAGGTGGACGTTGCCTCATGAAGGACTCAATAGAATATTGTTCCCTTCTCTGCTCATTTGGAAGTCCAGAATGATTCATAGCTTGTGTAAGTATAGCAATAAGATTTTGCACTCCATCTCCCATAACATTTGTTTGTTCAGGAGGGCAATCATTGCATTGTCCATTGTATTGATCAACACGGTTCCTTCGGGTTCCAGCCATCGTCTAAAACCCAAAAAGAATAGTGTGAGAGGCAAAAATCATGCTAGGGAAAACAACATAATAAAGGGGTAGTACCCTCAATATCTAACATCTTTGGTTAAATTCTAATATCGTTAGAGCAATTCTAGGACTATAACCTATACGTATACTTAACCTTAGAGACATCCCTAGACATACCTTAGAAATATCTCTAGGGATCTCACTAACGTTTTCGCATCCTAGTTTCCAAAGGTTGACTAAACCTTTCCTCTGATACCAACTGTAGAGACCGGTAGCCTGACGTACATGGACATTACATTACATTTGCGGAATACTTAGTACATAACAAAAACACACACTAAAGGATCGTAATAATCTAGTGTCTTTGGAAACTCGGAACGTAATCTTCTAATCGTGGTGAAAGTTCTTCAATATCTCCCATAAAGGTCATCCCTTTTTTTTTACCTAAAACCTTTCTTTATATCCTGGGGAAAAGAAAACATAAAAGGGTGAGCTCAAATGCTCAGTAAGGGTAAACAAAAGAAATATCAATCACATCATATATATAAGAACATAGCTTTTGGAAATCTTAACCTGCAAAAAAGCTCATAATATCATAACATGGGATAAATCATAGAAGTGAAATGTAATCCCAATAATCATAACTTAAAACATGAAACTTTGTGGAATACACACATAATCATAGAGAATCATTTCTTGATAGTCAAGACTCAATGCCAAGACTCAATGCCAAGACTATCTTAGTGGACAAAGTCCCTTTCTGAATCGAGTAACTCTCATTTCAGTCCTGTTTCACTGAACCGGTATAACCTACCATTTCAGCCATGTCTATCTCATGAGATATAAAATCTTTACCCAATGCATTGGAGGGAGATATAGGTCCCACCCATCTTATAATGAATCCTTTCTTATGTGTGCCACATAATCATAAATCATACATCATCGCATAACCCATGTAATAAAAATGGGATTCTTAAACAACATGACATCATAAAACAATTCATATAAGATAAAGGAATTCATAAAAATGTTTCCATCAAAACATAATCAAATACATGTAATAATAGGGATAAAAACAGAACCCTTTTATTATCTTAGATGGAAAATAATTTTGATAAAACACTTGAACTTCATTCTTGAGGAAAATATCCTTTCTACTTCAAAAACATTTTTCCTTTCATAACATGTCATAAAACTTTAAAATAAAAGAAGTTGATTAAAAATAAACTTGACAACTTGTAAATGAAGCTTCTTGGAAATAATGTTTTAAAAATCCATTCATGCCGTATAAGTTAAAAAAAACATTCTTCGTACTTTTGTCGGAAAAGTCAAAAAGTACCTCGTACGAAAAACGACAAAAGATTCCTTTCATTTATTTTACTAAAAACTCACCGAAGGGTAAAAATGGATTTAAAAAATTGTAGGTGGATGGAAGTAAGATTACATATTGATGAAACATGGATGTGGATGATAAAATACACCCCAGTAAATACTTACGAATAAACAATCTCGAATAAAAATGAGATTGTGATATTTCCCTTACCTTAGGTCCGACTTGCTTTGTAAGTGTCCGAACCTCCTGTATAATGATTTAAATCATGTTATTGACTTATTACAGAATCATATTCATTGTTATGATATCATATATGGTTCACTTATGACATTATATTACCCGTTCTTTTGTAAATTCCATGTTAAAGAAGCGTTTTGGGTAAAATCGTTTCATTTCTTTTAGGTGTTTTGACTTGTTGTTCTTGACATCATTATTACTTATATCATGATTTACTTACTTCCAGAATATAAAATATGATTTATATATCATATATATTCAGTATATATATATATATAATAGGTAGATAAATAAAATGAAAAACACCGTTCATGGAGACGGTAGTCCGTACGTACGCATGAACGCTGTTTTCCTTTCCTTATTGTCTTGAAATGGAAGTAAGTAGATGACATACATATGTATATATATACATAAATCCAGTAGCTTTATAATGTCATATATTTCATTATTATTTCTTATATATACATTATAATCATTCTTAAATGGTTAACATGGAGAATGAATCTCATCACGTCGTGGAGACGGTATTCCGTACGTACGCACGAGCGATGATATCATTTCCATAAATATTGAATTGAATTGGAGTGGATTATAAAATATATCAGAATCAATATGATGTTGTAATAACTATGTATAGTTATTATTTACACCATTATACTCATCCATGTAAGGTGGTGGTGGAAAATAGATTACACCACGGCGTGGAGACGGTATTCCGTACGTACGCACGCGCGGTGATTTCTTTTTTTCCGTAGGATGGATAGATGGTGAAATAGGGTTGTTTCATACTTATAATAACATATCAGTATATGAGTGATACTGATGTTATTACTTCAAAATGAAACAACCTAAGAAGAAGAAGTGGAAGAAGAAATAAAGAGGAAAGAATTGGTAACGGTAATTACCTCTTCTTTGAAGCACCTCTTTGAGACCTCCTCTTAGGGCACTAAAAATGGTCTTTGAGGAAGACCAGAACCTCTAGGATGTTTCTAGGGAAGTGGAGAAGAGATTTTGGGAGGGGTTGTCCGAGCATGAGTGCTCAAATTGGTGTGAGGAGGAGGGGGAGGAGGTGTCCTTTTATAGGGGAGGAGAGGGGCACCTTAGGAATATCTCAAAATATTATTTTATATTAAAGTCAAAATCGGTTTATAATGGTTCCAAAGGGTATTATTTCAAAGCTAAAGTGGGGATGGGTCGAAATCCTATCAACCAATAGAATTTAGACAAGTTTAGGATATTATTTTAACCTTATCAATTAGATTTAACTCTAAGTTAAATAATTTAACTTTTACCATGTCTTTTTGTTTTCTTTCACTATATGGTTAATACACTTACTATAACATGCCAAACGAACCCCAAATTGTTTATTATTAATATATATATCCATATCTAAGTAATGTGGCCGAACCTTAGATTTTTAGGAATAAAATAACAATTAATAATATAATATTTGATTTAAAAACTATTTTGTGTCAATTTTGACACTATTTGATATATGATTTTTGTGAGAGTCATAACAGAATTAAATGTTCGAAAAAAGTTAATGAAATCAACATTAATATATCATAGTAACCTATAAAATTAGTGGAATTCATAAAAAGTGTCAAATTAAATTTATTTTGGTGTTTATAACATCAATTATGTCAATATTTCATTAATAAGATAATTACTCCATCATCATTGTGTTATAAATAAATTAAATTATTTAAAGTATAAAAATTACAAATAAAAGACCATTATGTAGGAAATCTTGTTATATTTCTAATGAATATTTATAATCTAAAATCCAACATATATAACCCTATGTAACAATTGTTTTGCTAAAAGATATATGCTTGTATCATTTTTGTATTCATTTTAACTTAATTAAAATAAAGTGTCATTATCACTTACAAGTGGATCAATGGGGTCCCAAAATCGACCCAAAGATGCCTATGGTCGACCATGTATCAACCAATAGGGTTAAGACACGTTTTAGGGTAATTTAATATTATTATAATATTATTTTTTAACCCTTATTTACCGGATTTATCCTTAACCATGGTAAATAAAATATTTACCGCAGTAATTATTCAAAATGTCTAAAAATATAATTTACCTATTTACACAATTTGAACATCCTGATTCCAAATACGGAATCCATTTTTCTAAATTCAAAACACAGAAGTGGCATAAATTAATTTAAAATTAATTCCCGCTGTCAAAACAAAAAGCGTGTTTTTAAGAGATAATAACTATCAAAAGATTGACACTTGTTTATGTTCGGTTTAATTGTAAAATTGTGTCCAATGACCAACATTATATTAAGTGGTAAAAATATATTCTAAATATACATTAAAACCATTCAATATTATAATTTAACCACATAAGATATTACGATGAAAAACGTTGTTTTTAATTAAAATATAGCGTGTTTTTACTATTCATTAAAATATGAAAGTTATCGGAAAAATATCAAAACTTTATCTAATGTAAATTTTTACATCCTGATTCAAAAGAAGAATATTATTTTGTCAAATTGAACATATAAACATGTCAAAAACTATATTTAAAGTGGGTGCGCCATCAAAAGGCGGTAAAACTGCATTTTTTGAAAAATACTTATTTTACCCGAAAAATTTATTTTGTTCTTATACCATGTTCTAGAAATGTGTAAGATGAATAATAATGTTATAAAATTCAAAATTTAGTTAATAATATTCATAACGGCTAGTTCATGACAATATTATAATAATATAACATTGTTTATTAAAAGCCGGTATTGCGTACAACACACGCTATCGAGGAAGGTCGCGATTGCGTGTAATGCAATCCAAGTCAGGGTTGCGTGTTGTGAAAGAATCCTTCATTGTTTCGTATAACAGAATCCAACCATATTTCATTTATACATTTAATATATATATATATATATATATATACTCAATGTTGCGTAGAATAACTATTATCAAAATTGTGTGTAACACGGTCCAATAATAGTGTTGCGTATACTTGCAAGCTAATACGGTGTTGCGTATAGCGCAAGGTAATCTTGGTGTAGAATACAACATAAGACGTTAATGAAATTAAAATAATATTTTTCATAAAATCTCGGGGTGTTACACTCATGTAGTCCTGGATGATTTTCATTATTTCTCTGGCTGAATCCCTGGTAGACAGAACAACTCGACTTAAATATGATGAGTCCACAAAGCCAATGGTTGAAATAGAATCAAGCTCCTCCTTCATCAGAGCACGAAATTGATTCAGATCAATTGCAAGTTTTGGAAATAGAGGACCAAGAGAGAAGGATACAGTTTCTTTGAAGCTTGTAGTCAACCCACTAATCAGATTTTGCATTTGAGAGTCCTGATCTTTGACATGATCTTTCACAGATGTTTTGAAAGCTTCAAACACCGAGACCAGCTGACTTACAACACTCTTCACATAGGCTAAATCCTTATCAGCTTGAGATTTTGAACTCATGAAAGAGTCTAAGGCAACAACAGATATCCGTAGAGCTTCAAGATCTTCTTCTAGCCTAGAAGTTTGAGTATGTCACTCCTTGACTTCTTCCATTAGCTCACCCACAAAAGTTGATAGATTTCAACCAAGAGAAAGCTCAAAAGACCTTTCTAACATCTTCATTTCTTCACCAAAACAGTGCTTCATTTCAGCAATAGAGGCCCTGAAGGATTCCTTCAGCTCATGCTTTATGCCTTCGAGGTCAGACTTTGTAACAAAATCTGTAGGAGCAACTGTAGTAGATACTCTTGCAGAAGCTAAACTGACTACAGAGTCAGTCATGACTGATTGAATCGAGGATACTAAAAAGGATTCCATTGTCTTTACTTCTTCTACAAAACTGACATTTAGATTTTCTTTTAGCACATCTAAATCATGTACTCGGACCACATCAGCAGGTAATAACTCAGAATTGATGTCATAGCTGATCTTTGGTCTATTCAATGATACTTCATTATCCGAATCAGGATAATCCAAACCAAAGACTATAAAACCTGGGTCTTCTACCCAGTCATCAGAATCGATAGTCACTGTAACATTTTCAAACTTGGTGTGATGCTCCCACTCAATGGGTGCATTCTCATATATAGCACCTACATTCTCTAATGGTCTTTCTTCATCAGAATCTTCCACAACAACTTCCATCTCGGCAGCAGCAAGATGATTTTCTGGAATAAGGACAGCTTCTCCTCTTTCTGTTTCTTCATCCATAGAAGTTAAAATTGAGCTTCCAATAAATGTACTAAGACTCAATTCAGAAGAATCAGATAATTCAGAGACATTCTTTTCTTCCTCTACATGCTTAGAGACCGACTGGTCTTCCTCATTAGCAGGTGTCTCCACTTCTTCTAGCACTTCCTTTTCTAAAGACATAACTTTAGCAACAAGGCTTGGAGGCAAGTCAGGATCTCCTCCCTGATCCATAGGAGTTTCTTCCTCTTCTTCTTCTTCTTCTTCTGACTCATCATTGTACTCAGGTTCCTCTTCATCAGGTCCTAGACCTGGATCTCTTCTATCCTTTGGCCTTGAAGGGTAATCGACATGATTGAACTTATCATATACCTTTTGGTCATCATTGACCCATTCTATTCTCCACATATTCCAATTAATCTTCATATATTTTCAAATTGTAGTAGTGATACAAATGTTTCTCTACACAACAACTATCTCATCTTGAGACTCAGTTATCCCTTTCACTTTGATCATTACAGAAATCAGCTTAGCAAAGAATAGGGTGTTAGTCTTTGATTTTGGCCTTGTCATATCTTCCATTTGACTCCTCACCAATCTGCATAAATTGACTTTGACATCATGACTCAGAAGATGTAGGAGATAGATATCATGATATCTCAAATTAGAAAAGTCTCCTCTCATTGGTATCAACACATGATGAACAAACTTGAACAGTAATCTGTTCTCTCCATCCATTTCTACAGCAACCACTTGCCTTGGAGTTCCATCACCAGTCAGTTCTTTCAACGCAATCTCATGATAAAAAATGTCACTAGTAGGTGGCATTGCTCTTGATACATATCCAGACACACCATCATGAGGAAATTTTAAGAAAACCGCCCATTTTACTGATGAAAATGATATCACATTACCATTTACAAATGAAGATACTCAGTTCTCATTCTCTATCTTCTCGAAGCTTACGAACTCGTAAAACTGTTTTACCAACATTGGGTAGTAGGGACCGTTGTTATTTGAAAAGCAGTCTACCCATCTCTGAGCTTCCAGAACTTTGATCACCAAGGACTTTCTGGGCAGCAACCAGTCTACACACATCTCTTTTTCGATCCCAATAGCTCTATTTTGCAGATGAGGATTTACTGGTCTCCTTCCTAACCTAGTTCTAACAGCACTACTCACTTCTGGCTCGGACTTCTGCCTTTTTTCTTTAGGCTCGACATAGTCTTCTCAGTTGATAGGGATTTTGGTTTTTGCCATCGCTGGTTCGAGGGATCTCAGGTTTACAGAGGGGTCGGGTTCTAAGGTTCGAAGGTAAAAGGTTTTGGGTTCGGTGGAGTGAGAAGCGGCTTAGACATAGTTTTATCATTTAGGAATCATAAGTTAAAAAAATAAAAATAACATAAAAGAAAACGGTTCAGATTCTTGATGGCAGACAAAAGATTTAAAATAGCACTTTATCGGTGAGGATTTTAATCGGTGAGGATTTCTATCGGTGAGGATTTTTATCGGTGAGGATTTCTATCGGTGAGGATTTCTATCGGTGAGGATTTCAATCGGTGAAAATTAAACATCCACAGATCGTGCCTAATATAACATAACCTATCCACACTTAAGGGTTTTGTGAAAATGTCGGCCAATTGATGTTCAGTGCCGATAAATTCAAGAGAAATATCACCCTTTTGATAATGATCTCTCAGAAAATGATGCCTTACATCAATGTGTTTGGTTCTTGAGTGAGATACAGGGTTTTTCGAGATGTTTATTGCACTAGTGTTTTCACAGTTAATCAAAACAAGCTTAAAATCATATTCGTAGTCCAAGAGAGTGTGTTTCATCCACAGAATTTGTGCACAACAACTACCAGCAGCTATATACTCTACTTCGGCAGTGGATAGAGCTACAGAATTATGCTTTTTACTACACCAGGATACTAAGGATTTTCTTAATAAATGACATGTTCCATAAGTACTTTTTCTATCTAATTTTCAACCAGCAAAGTAAGCATCTGAATAACTCATTAACTCAAAGGATTTTCCTTTTGGATAAAATAAACCATGGTTAACAGTATGTTTTAGATACTTGAAAATTATTTTAACAACAAGCAAATGAGATTCTTTCGGGTTAGCTTGAAATCTTGCACACATACACACACTGAACATAATATCTGTTCGACTAGCAGTAAGATAAAGTAAACTACCAATCATACCCCTATAATTGGTTTGATCCACTGGTTTCCCAGTTTCATCTGTATCCAATTTACAGATTGTACTCATAGGAGTTTCACTCTCCTTAATAGTTTCCAAACCAACTCGTTTTAAAAGATCCATTGTATATTTACTTTGATTCAAAATAATACCATTTTCATTTTGAAATACTTGAAATCCAAGAAAGTATTTGAGTTCTCCCATTAAACTCATTTCAAATTCATTTTTCATAATTTTTGAAAAATCAGTACATAAAGAATGTTTAGAAGATCCAAAAATTATATAATCAACATAGATCTGTACAACTAAAACATCTTTAGAAATTCTTTTAATAAAAAGAGTTGGATCAGCAATCCCTTTAGTAAAACCTTTTGAAATAAAAAAATTGTTGAGTCTATCATACCAAGATCTTGGAGATTGTTTTAAGCCATATAATGCTTTAAAAAGTTTAAAAACTTGATTTGGAAAATGGGGGTTTGTAAATCCAGGAGGTTGTTCTACAAAAACATCTTCAATTATAAAACCACTTAGAAATGCACTTTTGACATCCATTTGATATAACTTGAAATTTAGATGTGCAGCATATGCAAGTAAAATCCGAATGGCTTCCAGTCTAGCTACAGGTGAAAAGGTCTCCTCATAGTCTATTCCTTCTTCTTGACTATATCCTTGTACAACTATCCTAGCTTTGTTTCTAACTATGTTTCCTGATTCATCAACTTTATTTCTAAAAACCCATTTAGTGCCTATTGTTAGTGTGTCCTTAGGTATGTCAACTAATTCCCAAACTTTGTTTCTTTCAAATTCATTTAACTCGTCTTGCATAGCCATTACCCAGAATTCATCAACAATAGCATCATTAATATTTTTGGGTTCTAGCTGGGAGAGAAAAGCTTGATGTTCAACCTGATTTCTTAGAGAAGCTCTAGTCTGTGTTCCTCTATGAAGATTACCAACAACAGCATCCAAAGGATGATTCTTTAGAATTCTTATTGATCTCGTAAAGGTAGTACTAGACACTTCAGGTGCATCAGTAGGTTCGGGTTCAACCGAAACAGATTCTGGAAGAAGTCCAGAACTGGAAGTTTTTATTACAGGTTCTTTGGATTTATCATTAAGGTCCAGAACAGACAAATATTCTTCAAGATTCTCAAGAGAGGTTTTAGGCTCATGTGGATAGGTTTCATCGAATTTGATATAAAAAGATTCTTCCACACATTTATATTTCTTATTAAACACTCTATAAGCTTGACTTGAAGTAGAGTAACCCAGAAAAATTCCTTTATCACTTTTAGAAGCAAACTTTTCCAGATTATGATTTGTGTTAAGAATAAAGACTTTGCAACTAAAAACTCTGAAGTAATTAACCTTAGGCATCCTATTGTTCCACAACTCATATGGGGTTTTCTTAAGAACAGGTCTGGTCAAGACTCTATTGATAACATAACAAGTTGTATTTACATCTTCAGACCAAAAGTAAATAGGCAGTTCATATTCATTGAGCATGGTTTTAGCTATTTCATGAAGGGTTCAGTTTCTCCTTTCTACTACACCATTTTGCTGAGGTGTCCTAGGAGCTGAGAAGTTATGAGTGTAGCCATTGTGTAAGCAATAAGATTCAAAGTCTTGATTTTCAAACTCACGGCCATGATCACTTCTCAGTGTCTTAATTTTGTGTCCACTTTGATTTTCTACAGACATGGAGTATTTAACAAAGGAACAATAAGCTTCACTTTTGTGAGCTAAGAAATATACCCAATTGTATCTAGAGAAGTCATCTACTAGAACATAGACATAGTGCTTACCATTTAAACTTGAAACTCTTGATGGTCCAAACAAATCCATGTGAACCAACTCAAGTGGTTGAGAAGTTGAGACTTCTTTCTTTGATTTAAAAGAAACATTGTGTTTTTTTCCCTTTTGACAGGGATGACACACTTTGTCATTTGGGAATTCTAATTTAGGTAAGTCTCTAACTATGTTTTTCCCAGCCAGTTTTCTAAGTGAGTAAATGTTGCAGTGTCCTAATCTTCTGTTCCATAGCCAAGATTCTTTATGAAAAACATTCAAACAAGGAATATATTGTTTGGCTAAAGAATTTAAACCAACATCATAAACATTTTCATTCCTTAGAGTATAAAATACTAAAGCATTTTTGGAGTAAAAAACATCACAGGAATCATTTTCAAACTTGACATTGAAACCATCATCACATAATTGAGATATACTAAGCAATTTATATTTATGTCCATCAACGAATAAAACATTAGAAATTAATACTGAGTCAGTGTTACCAATCTGGCCTAGGCCGATGATTTTTTCTTTAGAGTTGTCACCAAAGGTGACATGACCTCCATCAACCTTTATTAAGATCTTGAAGCAAGAATAATCTCCAGTCATGTGTCTTGAGCACCCACTGTCTAAATACCATATCTTCTTATGAAATCTCTTCAAGCAGGTCTCCTATAAAACAGATTTAAATAGGAAATGACTTTGGTACCTATATTTTCATGGGTCTAGATAGGTTAGCAATCAGGGCTTTAGGTACCCAGATTTGTGTTATTGTTTTCATACAATTAATATAAGTAACATATTTTGAAAGATAAACTTTATTTGGTCTATAACCATATGAATATCATATTGAAGCGTATCAATTTCCAAAACTGGAACTAGCAATATTTTTTTCAGACTTAGGAATAAATAGGGTTCTGGTGAACTGTCTCTTTCCGGGTTGGTATCCTAAACCAGTATCATATCTAGGTGCAACTTGCTTTCCTAGCATTTGAGTTAGAGCATCATTTCCATTTGTGAATTTTTCTAAGTCCTTTCTGAGTTGCTCATTTGACTGTTTCAGTTCTGTATTTTCCTTTAATAGTTGATCATTATTTTCCTTTTCTATATCAAGATCAAATTTATGCTTAACACATAAAGCATATTGTTTCTTTAAACCTTTGTATTTGTCTTTAAGATCATTACATGTTTCTTCTAAAATATCACAGTATTCAAATAGTTCAGATTTTGACATGTTTTCCAAATCAGAATCATCTCCAGAATAATATGAATTTAAAACAGGAGTGACAGATGTTACCTCAGAAGTATTTGTCATGAAACACATGTTGGCTCGAATCCTTTCAGAGACCGAAGATTCGGCTTCACTAGTGCTGTCTTCTGAAGCACTCCAGGTAGCCTTCATGGCTTTATTGTACTTCTTGTCTTTGTAATCATATTTATTTTTGAATTTTAACTTTGGAAAGTCTGCTTTGATATGTCCTTTTCGCTTGCATTCGTAGAAGACAACTTCATCAGTCCTGTCATCTTTCTTCCAATCCTTTTTCCATTTGCCTTGTTGATCATACTTTCCTTTGTAATTTGTTTTCCTAAAGAATTTCTTTTTCCTATAAAACCTCTTGAATATCCTGGCTATATGATCTATTTCTGCATCACTGTCATACTCTGAGTTTTCACTTGTTGACCTCTCATCCTCCATTTGTATTTTTTCCTTTTCATTACTCTTCAAAGCAGTAGACTTGAAAGCTATAGATTTTCTTTTCGGTTCATCATATTCCTCTTTGTTTACCTTGAGATATTCTTCATACATAATCAAGTTGCCAATAAGCTCTTTGATAGGTAGAGAAAAAATTTCACATGAATCTCTGATTGAGACAGATGTGCCTCTCCATCGGTCTGGTAGACATCTCAAGATTCTCATAATTTGTTCCTTGGGTGGAACAACTTTTCCGTGTGAATTCATCATGTTGACTATCTCATTAAACCTGAGATACATGTCAGAAATAGGTTCATCAGACTTCATTTTAAAATTATCATACTTAATAGTATAAGTGTTCAATCTCATTTCTTTAACATTCTTTGTTCCTTCATGAGACACAGCCAAGGTATCCCAAATTTCAAAAGAAGTTTTGCATGCCGAAATTCTGTTGAATTCTTCATCTCCTAGAGCACAGTACAGATCATTCATATCTTTAAAATTATTATTGTAAGAAGTCTTTGTAGGTTTTTCCCAAGTAGATCTATCAGCAGTGGGAATTTTGTATTCAGATTCAATTGCATTCCAAATATCAAAACTCATGCTTTCTAGATGAATTTTCATTATAAGTTTCCACTAAGCATAGTTATTTCCATTAAAGAAAGGTGACCGGTTATTCGCATCACCCTCAAGTCTATTATCCATTATAAACAAAATTTAAAGAGATAAAAATTTAGAAATAACAGAAATTTTAAGAACTTTAAAATACAACTAAAATCACAGTTGAAAAGAAGAGAGTAAATAAAAAGTTTTGCAAAACAAACACCCTCTGATACCAAATGTTGGTCGGAGTGGACACTCAAGAGGGGGTGAATTGAGTTCCAATTAAAATTTCTGCTAAAAACAGTTTCTATTAAAATCCCCCAATTTCAAAAACAAATTAAACTGTAGTGAATTTATACAGATTATAAAGGTTCAATTAGTTTCTCAAAGATTGATTAATTCTCAACTAACTTAATCTTATGATTAAATTAACTTTTGAAACTAACTTACTGGTTTATAATAAATATAAACACTTGCGAGTTTAACTATCAAAGTATCTTTGAAAATAAATTATATTTCAAAGTAATAGCAGCGAATATGAAATAAATGTATATAGTATGGATATAGATTTTAACTAAAAACACAAGAGTTAACCAAGAGGTTCAGTTTCAAGTCGAGACTTAGTCCTCTCAAATTTTATAAAAATTGATCCACACCCTGGATCTGGGTTAACAACAGTGATCACACTGTTCAGGTCAAGAGACCTCTACCACAGTTATACGTGGGATAACAACCAACAGCTCAAAGCTGTCCAGGTCACACTCGACCTCTACCACTATCCACAGTGGGAAATAAAGTATGTAAAGATTGTGAGTGAGGATGTACAAATCCTCTAGTTAAGGTTCAGGAGACAGTGTGTGTGAAATAATTAACAGGCTACACACACTGCTCGTAATGCAAATACTAAATCACTTAGAGAAAGATATAGAGTTTAGAATGGCTCTGGTGATTGCAGTGCTGCTCTGGACTCCTTTGGATTTGATCAGAATTGGTTCTGAGTCCTTCTCTGGTATTTGACTGAAAAACAAAGATTCATTTCTTCTTTCAGTGCATCCAGGTTCACCTTGGTTATCAGCTCAGAAAATGATGTGTTCTATGTAGTTCATCTTTAGCATAGATTGCTTGATGTATGCTCTGTGTTCTGGAGTCTGGAAGTAGTAGTCTTCTGAGTGCAAGTTCTCCAGTTGTTCTTGGCACGTTTTGAGATTGATCGCAAGTGTGTTCCCGTGTGCTCAATCTCTTCAAGTCTCTTGTCTCACTATCTTTTTACTGATACATACCCGACGACTTTTTATGGATTTCTTTTTGTTTTTTCTGAGAAGAATGAATGATTATGCTTTTTGATCATACTTGGTACAGTTTCCTGAAATGGCAACATAAATCATTTAATAACATTAAATGCATCAAAAGTAACAAATGTAATCGTTAGTGTAATAAAAAAATAGTGTCGAAGATATAGGATTTGACTCCGCAGTTCATTATAGGTAGTCGTTTGTTTGTAGACGTTTATGGTTGACTCTGTGCAGGATCTTACATCTGTATCTCTTCAAACTCTTATCGGTGGATCTTATCGGTAGCTCTTATCGGTATCTCTTATCGGTAACTCTTATCGGTAGCTCTGTGAATCGGTAGCTCTCTGTCCATCGGTAGCTATGTGCATCGGTAGCTCTCTATCCATCGGTAGGTATATGCATCGGTAGCTCTCTGTCCATCGGTAGCTCTGTGCATCGGTAGCTCTGTGCATCGGTAGATATGTGCATCAGTAGCTCGGGCTATCGGTAGCTCTGACTTTTATGCATATCGGTAGCTCTGTGCATCGGTAGCTCTGGCTATCGGTAGCTCTGGCTATTATGCATATCGATAGCTCTCTTCAGGTCAGTGATTTAATTTGAATATAAAATAATAAACAACTAATATTTTTTATTTATCAATAGAATAATTTTAGCAATGTAATTCATCAAAATAATATTACAATTAATATTTTTAAAATCATTTACTTTTATTTTCTGTTACTTGAACAAGTAATGTGTCAGTATTGAGGTATCGTTTCTGTTAATTATTTCATCTCTATGAATAATAAATTATTGACCAAGGAAAAAATAAATATTTTTTAAATTAATCATTTATAAAATAAAATAACATCTTTTTAACCTTATAATAAAATATAATCGATAATAAAAGTAATACATTAAATTATTTAATTTATCTTTTACTTAAAATAATATAGGGGTCAACATGAAAATAAAATATCCTTAAAATTTCATATTTTTGAATAAACTTAGAAGTTATGTGAAATAATAATAAAAAATAGAAAATAGGTAGTATTTATATATATATTTTATCCATTTCAAATTTCTTCAATATTAATTACACGATTTACCCTTACCAAGATGGAAAATATTTACAATGACTACTATTAAATATGACCAAAAATAATGTTGACTAATTTACCAAATTTAAACCTCCTGATTTGATATATGGAATCCATTTTCAAATATTAATTTTCTAAAAAAAATTTTATTAATTTTTTATACAAATTTGAATGAATAAATGGATAACAGTGTTTAGAAAAATGTCATTTTAAGCACAAAAATGAACTTAAACTAAAATAATGTACAATATATATTTCAATATAATTAATTACATAATATTTATTTAACATTGAATATATTACATTAAAAATTAAAAATATTGTGGGACTTGCATAATACCCTATTTAATGAAATTAAAGGATAGTTTTACAAAATTGGATATTTTTGCAAATTATAAAAAATTCAAACATTTATGAAATATCTCAAGACATCACCCTAAGATAAAATTGAAAAGATTAGTAGAAAATTGATATTCTTCTCAGAAATAAAATACTAAAAATGGTATAAAAATTATAAAATCAATGAATAATATTCAATAAAAACAATTTTTACAAAAATATACTTTTGAATCACAAATTGACTTCACTGAATAGTTTATCTTCATTATTTATACAATATGTTATATAAATATATTATACATGTTTCTCATAATTTTATTATTAAATTACATACATCTAACATAAGATATTGTTTATAATGATATTATTTTATGGTGTTTGGTGTTTGGTCCCCCTCATTCCGACAACGTCTTATCCCCTTGTCAACACTACTTCACCTGTTGTTCTTCCTTATTCAGTATTCACTTAACCATAATGAGTTTTTATTTGGAAAACACAAAAACATAATTTGATTGGTTATATCACAATTCACTTAAAATTTTATGTTTCATGTTTATAAAGATAACGATCATGGGATTCTTTTAATCCAATTTTATTGGTGTAAAATTAAACACCCTTACTGAAAATCTGCCATAAACTTTTTAACTAATTCGAAATAAAAACGTGTTTAAACCATTTATTATCTATTCCATGGAGGATAATTTAAAACATATAATCTTTATGAAAACCCCTTTATATTATTTTCAAATACCTTTTTGAAAACATACATTTTAAAAATGGATAATTAAACATGTTTTGAAAATTAAAAAAGGTAATATTATGTTTATATAGAAAAAAACATAATTGTGTTCCCATATACAGACAACATTCATAGGAAGTGAAAATGTGAACATTAAAGGATTAAAATAACTTCTAATGAGTAATATAGAGTGATATATTACATATTCATGAGAGAGTAAATGAAAAAAAATCCATAGATATATAGAGGATAAGAATATAATAAATTCAAAAAAATGACAGTAATGTAAAAAAATTATTTCTTTTTCCATTATTTAATTTTGATAGATCCTTTTATAATCTGGATATAGAATGTGACATGATAAATTTAATTTATTTTATTCCGTTCCAATGTGAAAATTTCAATCTTTTATTATTCTTAGAATAATTTCCAATTACTTCATATCTCATTCTCTATGAAATAAATATTTGTAATGAGTTTTCAGGCCTAAAAAACTAAAATTAACATTTAATTGATTATTATTTCCACAAAAGGGAAATAAGTTATTACATCAATAATTACACGTCAATAAATACCAAAATTCATTCCACAAGATACTATGTAATATTTAAATACCATCATATGTTGAAATAATTTATTAATCTATAATAGTTCAATAATAACACCTAATGTTCAACATAGATAATTCTCTAAATATCTATCTATTAGACTATTCAAAATATATGTATCCAATATTGAATCCCAAGGATTAGATTTATTTGATAACATATTTATAAAAATCATACTTTACATTTTTATTCAAAAAATATCAATAACCCATAAATTCACGTACAAAAAAATATATTTCTTAATTATATAATTTCAAAAAAAAATTAATAATTTCTAGAATGAACTTGAATTAGGATAAATATAAAATAAAATCATATATTATTCCAAAATATAATTCATCACTTTTTCAGTAAATAAACTCCCATATTAGACAAAAGTATACATACTTTCCATAACCATATAATGATCCAAATATAGTTGGCATCATCAAAAATAATTTTAATCACTTAGTTGTAAAATCAAAAATCATTCCCATGTTATTCTACATAATAGATAATATTTTTATCAAATGTAAAAATACTTTTATCCCAATTATTTATAATTTCCTAAACAATGGGGATCTTGTAATTATATAGTTTATCAATACCTTTTACAATATCTCTATAAAACACTAGTTAATAATTTTTATAACATATTACTAAAACATTTATGAAAACATAATAATTTTTTTAATGTAATTTGATTAATTAAACCCTCAAAATAGGTGTGTCTTCCACAAAAATTATTATCTTCTATAAACTTATCAACCCCTTCTGGTATCTATAACTCATAATTTAATATCCCGTTAAAAAAATCCAACATAAATTTTATCTAAAACCTTCTATTTTTTTAAGGGTTTGTGTATCGAAGCCTTATTTTTTAAGATGATAAAAATTATGGAATAGTAAGGGTAGGAAAAAACAACCCCACAGACCACAAAAAATAGTAGCAAAATCCATTAACCTATTATAGAGTGAATGCTCATATTTTTATGTGGGCGGAATCCACCCCTACCTCGAGGATGTCATCCCCCCTCTAGGTCTAGAATTATATGCATTGGCCTTCACCGTCATCCGAAGAACCAACGATAGCAGCCTCATTAAAAATTTTAGCTCCAACATTATTCTTTTTAACATTGTCCTCGCTACTAGTAGTATAATGATAATCAAATTAATTTTACTATTTCAAATTTCTTTTTTATCTTCCCAATTTTATATTGAGATCTTCATATTGGCCTCATAAAAGCCTTTGAGATTTGTTCATCATGTCATCTTTATTAATGGTTATCAGAGGAAACTATCACTATCCTTTGCGCACCTATAAGGGAAAACAATCTAGAATTTTTTCCACAACTACAATCAGCCCGAAGAAGGGATAACTATTGAGAACCTATAGGATAAGGGATCCCCATATTGTTTAAAGGAGGGAAACTTCCCTAGTGAAGGACTCATGTTGGGAATCATATGTAATTGTCTCTAGCATTGAGCATCCATAGAAACAAATTATCCAGCACCTTTTCTACTGCCATTATCAATGTAAAAGGGCCCACCTATTGATAACTAGATGCATGAGGGATTTTTAAATGAGTTTCAGAATAGAAAAATAACCATAGTTAAAGACATCTATAGGAGTATGGATCTTGAATCAATGGGGAGCTATAAGAGACTAGGAATTTCAACACAGGTTTCCATTTTTTTGGTTGATCCATAGGAGTGTGAGTAAAATAGTGGACACACTTGTTAGTGCCAGGATGTAGTAGGAGAGACATGTGTGGTTCTTGGAAGGCTAGGACTATCCAATGGAGACCCTCGTCAGATAATGGATGCTGCAAGAGAGTCCAGCGTGTGGACCGGTGTGAATGTACATAGGTCCTTCCTGTTAGATTTTATATTAGTTGGTTCATATATCCACATATCAAAATTATATTTCATCTGCTCTCGTTTATTTTTGATCATAATTAATGTATCATCCTTTATCTTGGTCTTACCTTAATGGCATGAAGCCACGAGTTTTTCCTGTCGAAGCATATTATTAGCTTTATTATGTGTGTAATCCTTTTTCTCTATTTGACTATATTAAGGTTCAGATTAACATTTTACATCTTCTAATACTCCAAATTAAAAATACTTGACGGAAAGGCCCACACCAAATAGAACAATTACTTATCTAAAATAATTCCATGAATCCAATAGCGTGTCATCCAGTTGATGTCTACAAGCATCTATTATGGTTCTTTGAAAATTTTTCTATCTAGGCTGCTGATTATCCTTTGGCCTTAATAGTTCTTGAACCCTTTTTAAGCCGTTAAATCCCTAAATGATAAGATCCTAGTTTGATTATGAGGATCTTCAGTCCCCACATGATCATTAGCTTTAGCAATATTACATTTCAAGGTCTTGTAACATTCTTTCCTTATGATGTGTATCTCCACTTTTCTTTTTAATTGTCATCTATCAAAATAATTATTGATCGAAAATTGGATATAGAGTGTACATTGATGCAACATGATTTAGAATATATTGTAAAGTTTCATAAACAATTCTTCTATTTAATTCATCTTGGGTAGTTGATAACACCACCATGTCAATTGGGGAAGAACATAAATCAACTTTAACTATTACTCTATAAGAGTGACCAAAACTAACATTTTCATAATCTAATTCCATCCAAATGGGAATCCCTACCATCGAGGAAAATTCATAAAAAATTTCCAGATTCGACATAACACATGTTAAACAATATAAATTAATAAAAATGTAAAAAAATACAAAAAATCATAATGGTTGAAATCTATGTTCTACTCATGGATTATATGAGTTCATGGATTTATTTTAATGGATATGTAACTCCATTCCCTACCCATGAAGTTGTCAGATTGGAAATGAAAATTAAATAATTCTTACCCCTAAGACACACACTTGAACTATTGAAAACCATAACATTATAAAGTCAAGAAACAAAAATATTGATCAGAAATTAATACTTTATAAAAATAATTAATTTAACATCATTCATTATAATCTTGAGAAATTTAATTGATATTAATGGTGAGCCCAAATTAACTGAAAGTGTAAATATTAAAATTACCAACAAAATGTAATAAATCATAATATCATTTGACTAAAATAAGATAATTCATATCCATTAAAACATGGATTTTTAATCATCTTACATGGAATAAAGTATTAACAAAGGAACATGTCGTAAGAATAAATAATAATGGGCCATATTATTTTAATCTTGATCAAATTTACCTTTGAAAACTCATATAAATCATAGAAAAAACATGTTTGTATCTTGGGAAATTTTATTTATCACTGTTTTTAATTCATTTAATAAATAACAGGAACTTTTTAAATCTATAGGAAAACCCACACCAACTAATACCCTTCATCGTTCTTTCAATGCTTTGGAATATCACCTAAAGCATTAGAGATAATTGTTGGGATATCTCATCATATAAATTGTATGGGGATCACCCTTCATATAATTTATATCATGATCACCCATCATCACCCATAATTTTTACGTACCATATATGAATATAATTCATTGAATAATATAATTTAATCATCAATATTTTAACAATATCTTACATTTCTTTATAACCTGACTTACATATTTAAATGAATTGTTTTTTTAAATATATCTCTAAATAAATAATATAAATTACGAAAGATAAATAATATGGATTTTACCTCAAGAACATATTCTTATAGATGTATAAGAATCATTAATATATTTTTAAAAGACAAAAAATCCATTGAAGGAACGGTTAAAATATTCATTTAAAAATAGAAAATACGATTTTCAATAGATAATATTTAATAAAAATATTGAGAAAATAGAGAAAAAATACATTGAAAATTATAATAGAATCATATAAATATCTTTTTTGATAATAATGGTAATTATAGATGTAAAATCAATTAACATCATAGACATTAAAAATAACCATTATTAAAGACAGTTAAAAGTAATACATGTGGAAAAAATTAAGAAACACCTTTTTGAAACTATCTAAAATTATTACAATGATATGTGGAAATAAATTTCTGAAATATTATATTTTTAGAAAATAACATTCTTGAAATAGGATAATTTGAATTGAGGTAGTTTTTAGCTAAAATTATTTAAAACCATTAAGATTCTATTTTTAGGGAAAAAAATTATGGATATTTAAAACAAAATACTATTTAAAAGAAACAAAAATAAAAAAGAACATATAATACCATGAGTGTAAAAAAATATATAATTATTATTATTAGGAGTTGGTTTTTACCCCATTAAATTGAAAATAGACACAATTATCAAAACTCTTAACAAAGAAGGCTGTTTGAGCAAATAAACTATTTCATCTTTGGTAAACCATGAAATAAAATCCATTGACTAAAGGAATATATAATACCCCAATAAAAACTATTATTTCCATGAAATAATATTTTATAACAAACTCATGGGTAAATTACTACACCACATAAAATAATTCATGGTGAATAACAATAATTATGTCTTAATAAATTAAAATTCTGAATATAGAAATCCTTGAACCTTTTTATAACATTAAAATAAATTTGTCAAGAAATATAAGGCATCAAAAGAACATTAAACATCTTGATTATGTATTCACTCATGATATAATATATCAATAAGAATTATATACACCTTATAAAATGATAATGGTTCATATTTTAGGACATGTATCAAATAAACAATATATAGATGAATAATCCTTACACTAGATGTATCATTATTGATTTAATTAATAAATGATTTTATTATATTTTAAAATATAAAAATTATAAAAACTAGAGGGATAAGAAACATTACAAAATTAGTTTTTTTTCACAAAAAATCATAGCATAATTTTTTTTATGAAGAATACTTATATCATATTGATTAAAAATTTTGTTAATATATTTCTTACCTTGATTCAAAACATTATATGTATATCTTTTAACTCTTATATAAAAAATTATATTAATTATTCACATCTTTAGGAAAATTTATAGATTTCTTAATTTATAATTAAACCATTAACATCATTTATTTTAATGAAATGCTAAATTACATAAGCAACTAAGTTCACATTAGGTGTTTTGAGGATTTTCTATTCATAAATGAAAAATAAAATTGGTTCTATGACTATGGTCAATGGGTTTATTATTCTATCATTCCAGGACTAATTATTATTGAATAACTATAATTTTTATGAATAAAATACATTTTTCAATAACTAATCAGTGGAATAAGAGAAAACAAAATAACATCACATTATGTGTTTGTTTTCAACATTCATACATGGGAAACATTTTCATTTTCTAACAGGAAAATTCATAAAAAGGTAATTAATATATTATATTTAAATAATCATAATTAAATTATGAATATAATACATATTTATTAAATCTATCATAATATCGAGCCTTGTGAGGTGGTGATTAAAAACAAAATGCATCACTTTGTTTATGTGGTAGTCTATACATACAACCAAATAATAATTTTATTCACAGTATTATAGAAAATATAAGGCCCCGGCCTTAAACCTTACTTAATATTGAATTAAATGAATAATTAACATTGAGGATCTTTTCAGGTTTAGAGTTTTAGGGAATTAGATCTTAACTATAACATCTCAAAAGATTACAAAGTAGACACTTCTACTAATTTTCCATAAAATAAAAAACTATTAAAAAGAAACATGTCTAGTTCCATGTTTTATATAGCATGACTTTCCCATGATCCCATCCTTCACCCTATTCCACGTTATGTCATGTGAAAAACATTTCAAAAACATGGGGTGAGCATAAAAAGCTCAGTAAGGGATACACAAAGAATGAAAATTGTTAGTTTATCAAAACAACAAGTAAACCATGTATACATTATCAAAGTAATACTTTTCACCTTTATGAAGTAGTAAAAACTATTCACTGAATAAAAGATCGTTACTTACCCTTTTGTAACTAAAAGATTACCATAAAACCCATATAAATATCACATAACATATAAAGGTATCTTGGGACATAAACATACTTAAATGGAATAACCAAACGGTCGACTTCCACACATATCACTTAATGGAATAGACATATGGCCAAATTCCATACCCAATGCATTGGAGGTTATAACGTAACCACCCATCCTGGTATTCACGACACCACCCGTCATATGGTTTATCACGTAACCACCCGTCAAATGTCCAAGTACCATTATAAAATCATAATACATAAAACAAATATAATGGAATGAAAACATATCCAAACATTGATCACAATATATCACATAAATATATTTTCATAACAAATCCATCAAAAAAACTATTTTCAGTACCAAAATACATAAAAGAGTATATGGTATTTATTTCAATTTAAAAAACATTACTGCTTGTTCAGGAAGCCAAAGACCAAACAATACTCACGGCGGTAGAAAAGGTCATTGTCACCATGTATGTTAAAAGAAACATTCCTTTTTGTCATTTAGTAAAATGCTTCGTAGAAAAATATTCCTTTTGTATAAAAGTAAAAGTTAAAGGGGTTTATACACCGTATAAAAGAAAGTTGTGTATAAAACGAAATATGCCTCAATGAAAGGAGATTGAGACGAAGTCCCTTACAAAGAATATTATTTAAATAAAATAGATCTATTATGTGTATTCCCTATATGTACACATAAAGAAAGTAAAAATACAAGATAGGACATTATAATATCATGACATAATTTGAAAGTAGGATATTAACCCAAATAATGGAAATTGGGTTAAAAAGTTCCCTTACCTCGAGTCCGACTTGACTCGATCATTCATTAACATCCTGAATAATAAACTTGAATTAATTTATACTTCCTTAAGAACCTTTTTCAAGTTCATTACTACTTTTATATCACTTATTACCATGTTATAAACATTATGTAATCATTTAAGTTAATAATGTTTGTTTTGTCGATATTTGGTTCTTAAGTCGAAAGTGGACTTCTTACAATTACATGTTGTTCGTGTGGTCAAAGTTTCTTTATATCCAGAATGATATTCATGATTTGGATATTAGATATATCATATATATCCATAATATACATGTATTTATAATAATACATAATCATTTAGAGGTAAGAAATGAAATGCACCGTTCATGGAGACGGTAAGTCGTACGTATGCATGAACGCTACTTTCATTTCTATGTCATATGAATGGAATTAAAACTAAATGAGAGGTACGTATATTTTATTTCCAGAATTATATTAATAATATAGATGTAACATACATCATATATATCCATTATTTATATGTACTTATAATAGTACATTACATTTGGGGATAAGAAATGAAATGCACCGTTCCTGGAGACGGTAAGCCGTACGTACGCATGAACACTACTTTCATTTCTATATCATACTTAAATGGAATGAAATAATAATTATATAAAGTTATATTATAATTACAGTATAAAATAATATATAATAACTTTAAATCCATCCATTATACGTCCCACATATGGAATTAACGAATCAAATCACTTTGAGGGGGCGGTAGTCTGCACTTCCTAAAATGAAGATATCGCGTATACCCAAAATGAAAGCCATAAAGGTATGCCATAAATGAAAAATACAGAAGCATAAGGAAAACATAAAAATATTATATATCATATATAAATATAGTGACATCTTAATGGCCACCTTTGAAGGTGTTAGTAAAATATTGAACAATCATCGTTTCTTGAGGCCGAAATTCGCCATCCACAGAAACAGTATGTTCTTTAACCATTAGATGTATGTGTGTGTAAGTGTAGCTCGAATAATTATTATAAAAACATCCTTGTATATTGAAGATACTACTGTTGTTACAAAATAAAGGAATAAAATTATTTTAGAGGGTTGGAGAAGAAAAATAAAACAAAAGAACACAAGAGAAAACATTACCTTTAAAACAGGTAACACTTTTTAATTTGAGTTCAAAGGCTTCCTTGGGAAGACTTATGCCCAATGTGAGGCTTCTAGGAGTAATAGAGGGATGTGGAGAGACAAAACAGGTAGAGCATGGCCGACCCAAAGGCTTGAGAGGTGTGGGTAAAGTGATAGTGGTGGGGGCCTTTTATAAGAGGAGAGGAGGAGCACTCTTGGAAAGTAAAGAAATGTTACTTTATTTTAAAAAAAGATTCGGATTTAAAAGGTCCCAAATTGATATAATTCAAGGATAATGTGATAAGGGTTCTAAATATACGCATCCAATAGGTTTTTGACAAGTGTAGGTCTTAAATTCTACATTATCCTTTCATTTTTTTAAAATCGTTAAATAATGAAGTAATCGATGCATCATCATGATGTCAACAATAATTTAATTTATTTAATGTCTAAAAATTATTAAAAAAAATAATTTGATGTAGGAAATATTTTTATATTTCCAATGAATATTTATAGAAAAAAATATGACGTGTATAACCCCATTTAAGTTTTTTTTTAGTAAAACAACTCATGTTTGTGTCATTTTTACTTTTACATTATATAAAAAGATATTAATGTCATTTTCCCTCCAAAGTGGCTCCATGGGGTCTCCAAGTTGACCCATGGATTGTATTGGTCGGAAATGACACATCCAATAAAGTTAGGACATGTGTCAAGCTCATTTCATATTATTAATACGTTATTTTTACAATAAACTACACTAATTACCTCTAATCACGATTAGAAACATAAAAGTTACTATTCACCAAAAAAATTATTTTAATCCCATTTAACCACATTTTACTTATTAATGAAAACCATTTATGTCGGATTTTTGAAATTCAAAACCCAGAGGTGGTAAAATTTCCTTTAAATGAAAAATCAGTTTTTTATGTACCACTTAGTGGTTTGACTATTCATCAAATATTGAAGTTTTTCAGAAAAATACCAAAACATCACCCTAAGATGTAACACCCCAGGATTTCAGAGTGTGTTATTTCTTAAAAATAATTCAATAACTTGCACTACACGCAACACCGAGTTCAATCACACCATTAAAAGAGGACATGAATAGTATTAACTACATTTTGAACATTATATAATCCTTATAATTTTAGAATCCCTATTATGAGTTTCTTAGTCATAATGCAAGAACAGATTCATTTTCAGTATTTCACTTTTATCAACTTCTAATAGTGAAACCTTTTTAAATACAATATTTTATACTTTTTGACTAAATGGGGACATCAAAAATTTAAAATGAAACACCCCAAGCTTCCACGGTACGTTTCCCTTTGAATAATGTGATAGCGTGTGTTGTACGCAACACCGAGTTCTAACACACCATAACCAATCAAACAAGCCGTTATAAATAGTAATACCTACTTTTTGAAAATATATATATTTTATATTTCAAAATGGACTTCATTTTTGGATTCAGAATATCGAATTTAGCCTAAGGTGAAATTTTGGTACTTTTCAGATAACTTTCATATTTTGATGAATAGTGAAAATTACTAAATTTTAATTAAAAACAACTTTTTTAATCAAAATAATTAATAGTGATAAATTATGAATTTGAGTGGTTTTAAAGTATATTTAGAATATATTTTTACAATTTAATATAATTTTGGTCATTGGACATAATTTTACAATTAAACCGAACATAAACAAGTGTCAATCTTTTTATAGTTATTATCTCTTAAAAACACGCTTTTTGTTTTGACAGCGGGAATTAATTTTAAATTCATTTCTGCCACTTCTGTGTTTTGAATTTAGAAAAATGGATTCCATATTTGGAATCAGGATGTTCAAATTGTGTAAATAGGTAACTTTTATTTTTAGACATTTTGAATAATTACTGCGGTAAATATTTTATTTACCATGGTTAAGGGTAAATCCTGTAAATAAAGGTTAAAAAATAATATTATAATAATACTAAATTACCTTAAAACGTGTCTTAACCCTATTGGTTGATACATGGTCGACCATGGGAATCTTTGGGTCGATTTTGGGACCCCATGGATCCACTTGTAAGTGATAATGACACTTTATTTTAATTAAGTCAAAATGAATACAAAAATGACACAAGCATATATCTTTTAGAAAAACAATTGTTACATAGGGTTATATAAGTTGGATTTTAGATTATAAATATTAATTAGAAATATAAAAAGATTTCCTACATAATGATATTTTATTTATAATTTTTAGACATTAAATAATTTAATTTATTTATGACACAATGATGATGCAGTAATTACTATAATAGTGAAAAATTAACATAATTGATATTATAAATACCCAAAAAAATATAATATGAAACTTTTAATGAATTAAACTAATTTTATAGGATAATATGATATATTAGGATTGATTTAATTGACTTTGTTCGAAGTAATCAATCTGTTATGAGTTTCACAAAAATCAACTATTGAATAGTGTCAAAATTGACATAAAAGAGTTCTTAAAACAAATATTATATTATTAATTGATATTAAATTCCTAAAAATCTAAGGTTCGGCCAAGAGACTTATATCATGATAGTTTCATCATTAATGGACCACTTTGGGGTCGCTTGGATGTATATAGTATGTTTATTAACCATATTATATAAAAATACAAAGAGACATTGTAAAAGTGAAACTAATTAACTTAGAGTTAATACTTAAAGATAAGGTTAATATAAGTACCCAAACCTGTCTAAATTCTATTGGTTGAGTGGTTTTCGACCTATCCCCACCTTAACCTTTGAATAATCAACTTTGGAGCCTTTAGAAACCGAATAAGAATTTATTATAAATTAATATTTCTAACTTTTCCAAAGGTGCCCCTCACCCCTCTTATAAAAGGGCACTCCTCCTTCTCATTTCTTCACACCTTAAAAGCCTTTTGGTTCGGCAAAACTCTGCCCAAATACTCTCCCAACATCTTTCAATACAACCTAGAGGCCTTAGTTTGATCAGAAAGCCAACCTAAGGATCCCTTTTGATCAAATCAAAAGGAAGAACCCGAAGAAGAGGTAATGATTTCACCACCCTTTTCCAAGTTCCTTTCTTCTTCCACTTCCTCTTTATTTATTCTTACCATTCTAAAATAATTACTCCAGTATCTTACATATACTGTGATGTTATTATAAATATGGTACAACCATATTCAGTATACAATCCACCCTTTGAATAACATGTCACCATACGTGTGTACGTACGGCTTACCGTCTCCGCGTCGTGGTGTAATTGTTATTCAATATATTATTATTTGGATGGGTATAATAATGATGTGAAACTCATGTAAATAATAAATATAACATGTTAATGATTCTGTATATATGATATAACATCCATTTATATATTATTTTAATATCAAAAGAATGATATTGTCGCTCGTGCGTACGTACGGACTACCGTCTCCACGAACGCGATTAGATTCATTCTCCATCGTATCCATTCAAGTATAATTATCATTTGATGATTTAAAAATGATTTTTAAGGACTTGATATCATTCTGGATATGAATAATATACAACCTATCCTTTACAAACATGTCTTACGTAACAAAACATATAAAAGAAAACAAGTAAGTTAACACCCGAAACGACGATAATTATAAGATATTATTAACAAATAAATGTTAAAAGATCATATATGATATCATATTAATATATATGATTCTTGTATAAATTAATAACAATTATTTCACCATTATACAGGAGGTTAACCTACCCCAACCAAGGAAAAGTACAAGGTAAGGGTTATTTCACAATCTCTTCATTATCCGAGGTTGTTTATATGTAATAATCTACTGGGATCTCTTTATCATCCACATACATGTTTATTCAAAATGTATTTCAAAACATTTTTACAAGAAATGGGTTAAAGTAATTTATACCCTTGTTTGACTTTTTATAAGAGGAATCTTTCCGTCGTTTTCAAAACAAGGTCCTTTTTAACCTTTTCGACAGAATTAAGGTAAGAATGTTTTTTTTATACGGCGGGTGCGGTTATTTTCCGCCGTTATAAAATCTTCAAAGTTTTCCTTACAAGCTTATAAGAATATTTTCAAGAAAATGTTTTGTTTTATATGGATCTTAAATGATTTCAAAAATTGAAAGAGATATTTCTCTAAAAAGTGTTTTGATTTCATCTATGTCAACATCCTTCGATGGAGTTTACGCTTATTTGAAGTTGACTTATTATGATACAAAACTTCTATATTGTATTGAAGGTTTTGTGATATGTTTGACTGTGGATGTGCTATTTTTATACCATTCATAGTCTATAGTGAAAGTATTGACACTTCGTATGCTAGTTTTAATACGAATGTTTATGTTATGTTTAAACCTTTTCATATGGGAATGCATTGGACATAATATGTGACGGGTGGAGCCCGCTATAGCTCCTCGATGCATCGGTAGGTCTCATGAGACAAACTAGTGTCTTGGCACAAGGCCTTGACAAAATCTTATTTGTAGTCTTGGCACGAGGCCTTGGCTATGTGGTTATGATAGTTTGGCATTATGCATTCCATCATTATGAAAGTGGTTATTGATTTTTCATGTGATTATTCGATTATTAGAATAACCATGTGAATAAGTAAATGGAATTATTTCATTTCATTTATGCCATACTATGTTGAAAGTTCAAGTTTTAAAGGCTTTTGTTTTAGTTATACATTGCCTTAAATGTTTATTCTTATTTATGAAAGATTCCGCTATATTGTTATCTTTACTGGGCATTTGAGCTCACCCCTTTTCTATGTTTTATTTTTCCCAGGAAGTGAAGAAGTAAATTATGAATGACCTGCAGGGATATTATGTGGGGATATGAGTGTGGATTATGGAGACAATATGTTGTTGTAGTAGTTTTTTGTTTAATGATGTAATGTAAACCTTATGAATATATCTAGTGTTTCCAAGGCTACTAAACCAATCGGTCTTTCGAGATTTGATCTTTCTTGTGATCATGCCAATGTTACGAAGTAATGCACCGACTCTTGGCAGCTGGGGTTGGGGCGTTACAGTTGGTATCAGAGGAAGTTTAGTACAAACCTTGGAAGCTAGATTTAGATAAACTCTGATTAGAGCACGTAGACCTAAGATGAGCTTTGAGGATTAGTGTAGAAGAACTTCCTAGAATTTTGGTATTGTAGAGATTTTGTGAGTTTTCCGAGCAATACATCCCTGTCTGGATACGAGCAGGTAGAGGCGACTCTGGCACAGATGTACCTAGGGGTAAAACCCGAAAACACCACTTTGAGCTAGACTCGAACGGGAACTGGTGCACGACAACGGGCCTTGCTGCACTCTTGGTTACGACACTCCCATGGGATATGCTTAGGATAACTCTCATTTTCATTACAAATTATTTTGAAGGGATTATGAGTATATACTTCCTCAAAGAAAACATTTTTATGATTATGGATTATATCCATAAATAGTTCAATTTATGTTAAGTGTTTTATAAATATGGGATTATGTATTTTGACTCATAAACTAATCTATTTTATGCCATTGTTTAGAAATGGCGCCCAGTAGAAGGAATGATAACTCCAGAAATGCACATGATTCAAAGAGAAGGAATGATCATATCTCTCATGGTCTTAAGCTAGAATTTATAAGAGAAATAGTCTCCCATGTATTATCATCATATGAAGAAATAATATCATGTGTTGATAAGATAAGTAAAGAGTTTACTGAGTCCTATGGCTTTGAAGGGAAGCAAGAGAAGAAAAGGATGAAAGAGAGAAAGATGGATAAAAGTAAGAGGGAAAAGAAGAATTTTCCCATATGTGGTAACTGTGGAAAGAAACACCCTGGAACTTGCCTGAAAGGAATGGGAGTTTGTTATAAGTGTGGAGGAAAAGGGCACAAAGTACGTGACTGCAAGGGTAAGAAAATGGTTTTAAATGTACAATGCTTCATTTGCAAGGGGTTTGGACACTACGCGAACCTATGTCCCAGTCATCAGACTATGCCGCAAATGATGCTATTGGATAATAATCAAGTTATGATACTACCACAGATGAAGAGGAATGATTAGAGTTCTTATGTTGATTATGTCAATTGAGTGTTGTATCAACAATGTACTTGTTATAATAATTATAGAGTATATTAAGATTGTACTGCAGTACTATTTCATTAAGGACTTGAGATTGTGTGGAACAAAGAAAAGTGACTCATTAGCAGGATAGATTTTTGGAAAATATATGGTTGAGAGAATGATAAACCATAATATAGTTCTGATACTGAATTAGTGATTTTGGAATAATATGTGATTGTTTTGGATAAATTATATTGGATATTCTTGACTACCTTGGAACTGATTAATGATTTGTATATTCCATCATTGTTGGGGTTTAAAACATTTTTGGATTAATGAAGTATATCCAGCATTCTATATGGAATAAGGGAGCATGAATGTAATCAATAAGGAATATGGTAATATATGATGAAGGTATTAATATGCTATTACGGGGTAAAAAGGATCTATATTATGTTTACCTTCCTTATGAATGTTGGACTGTGAGTTTGGACAGAAGTATTTTGGATAGTTCTAGTTTGGATTATTTTGGATTGCCATAAAAGGACAACCCGGAGGTCGGGCGGAAACCCGTCGCGTCCGGCAAGGCTGCGAGACTTGAACCCGCAACCGAAGGGCGACAAGGGTGTATCACCTACCACTGTCCCACGAGATGTCCTGAATTAAATAATGTAGTTTTTTTTAAAAGATCTGGTAGATGAATTATAATTCATTTATTTTGGAACCCTGTACGAATAGTATAAATAGAAAAAAAAAATTACGTTCTATTATCTTTTAGAATGAAAGATGAGTTTGTGGTAGAAATTTATTAATGGATAAAACTCTAATTATAAACAAAGTATATCTCCTTATGATCTTAGCCAATCTCATAAATAAATTCTTCATCATTAATAAAAGGAACTTAGAACAAAAATGTTGTCCTAGATGGTACCTTAAATCATCAATAATTTATGGCTTTGGGATTGTTGGCCTTTTCATAGCCATGTTCTCTACCACTCTCCATCAGATAATTGATGGCTAGATTTTTCTTCCATATCCATATTTTCTTACATGGAACCCTAGTATGTGTTATTTTCGGTAATCTTCATACTTTCCACTCTTTATTTTAAATAGAGGCCTCATTAATTCATTTTTCGATGTGGGATTTCAACTAAGATATTTTGAAATGTCAAAAATGTGTTGTCCCAATACCATATATTTTGTTGAACCGATGGTACTTCAAATCATCATGGATTGATGAGTTTAAGGACCTCAATTTTATACTTGTTTGTGATTGATGACCTCAATCACTACCTATAAATATTTACGTTTTTCCTCCAATTATATGTCTCTAATTGCCACCAATGTTCTCCTAATCGAGATCATAATTTGGTGGTGACCCTTTAATTTCTATTTTCCTCATATTAAGACTAAATTTTAGTAACCAAATTTCCAATTTGGGTTTTCCCACAAATATATTTTCTACTTTCAACCTTTTATTTTCGAAGAACAATTTCAAATTGCGAGGACGCAATTTATTGAAGGAGGGGAGAATGTAACACCCCAGGATTTCAGAGTGTGTTATTTCTTAAAAATAATTCAATAACATGCACAACACGCAACACCGAGTTCAATCACCCCATTAAAAGAGGTCATGAATAGTATTAACTACATTTTGAACATTATATAATCCTTATAATTTTAGAATCACTATTATGAGTTTCTTAGTCATAATGCAAGAACAGATTCATTTTCAGTATTTCACTTTTATCAACTTCTAATAGTGAAACCTTTTTAAATACAATATTTTAAACTTTTTGACTAAATGGGGACATCAAAAATTTAAAATGAAACACCCCAAGCTTCCACGGTACGTTTCCCTTTGAATAATGTGATAGCGTGTGTTGTACGCAACACCGAGTTCTAACACACCATAACCAATCAAACTAGCCGTTATAAATAGTAATACCTACTTTTTGAAAATATATATATTTTATATTTCAAAATGGACTTCATTTTTGGATTCGGAATATCGAATTTAGCCTAAGGTGAAATTTTGGTACTTTTCGGATAACTTTCATATTTTGATGAATAGTGAAAATTACTAAATTTTAATTAAAAACAACTTTTTTAATCAAAATAATTAATAGTGATAAATTATGAATTTGAGTGGTTTTAAAGTATATTTAGAATATATTTTTACAATTTAATATAATTTTGGTCATTGGACATAATTTTACAATTAAACCGAACATAAACAAGTGTCAATCTTTTGATAGTTATTATCTCTTAAAAACACGCTTTTTGTTTTGACAGCGGGAATTAATTTTAAATTAATTTCTGCAACTTCTGTGTTTTGAATTTAGAAAAATGGATTCCATATTTGGAATCAGGATGTTCAAATTGTGTAAATAGGTAACTTTTATTTTTAGACATTTTGAATAATTACTGCGGTAAATATTTTATTTACCACGGTTAAGGGTAAATCCGGTAAATAAGGGTTAAAAAATAATATTATAATAATACTAAATTACCCTAAAACGTGTCTTAACCCTATTGGTTGATACATGGTCTACCATGGGCATCTTTGGGTCGATTTTGGGACCCCATGGATCCACTTGTAAGTGATAATGACACTTTATTTTAATTAAGTCAAAATGAATACAAAAATGACACAAGCATATATCTTTTAGCAAAACAATTGTTACATAGGGTTATATAAGTTGGATTTTAGATTATAAATATTAATTAGAAATCTAAAAAGATTTCCTACATAATTATATTTTATTTATAATTTTTAGACATTAAATAATTTATTTTATTTATGACACAATGATGATGCAGTAATTACTATAATAGTGAAAAATTAACATAATTGATATTATAAATACCCAAAAAAATATAATATGAAACTTTTAATGAATTAAACTAATTTTCTAGGATAATATGATATATTAGGATTGATTTAATTGACATTGTTCGAAGTAATAAATCTTTTATGAGTTTCACAAAAATCAACTATTGAATAGTGTCAAAATTGACAAAAAAGAGTTCTTAAAACAAATATTATATTATTAATTGATATTAAATTCCTAAAAATCTAAGGTTCGGCCAAGAGACTTATATCATGATAGTTTCATCATTAATGGACCACTTTGGGGTCGCTTGGATGTATATAGTATGTTTATTAACCATATTATATAAAAATACAAAGAGACATTGTAAAAGTGAAACTAATTAACTTAGAGTTAATACTTAAAGATAAGGTTAATATAAGTACCCAAACCTGTCTAAATTCTATTGGTTGAGTGGTTTTAGACCTATCCCCACCTTAACCTTTGAATAATCAACTTTGGAGCCTTTAGAAACCGAATATGAATTTATTATAAATTAATATTTCTAACTTTTCCAAAGGTGCCCCTCACCCCTCTTATAAAAGGGCACTCCTCCTTCTCATTTCTTCACACCTTCAAAGCCTTTTGGTTCGGCCAAACTCTGCCCAAATACTCTCCCAACATCCCTCAATACAACCTAGAGGCCTTAGTTTGATCAGAAAGCCAACCTAAGGATCCCTTTTGATCAAATCAAAAGGAAGAACCCGAAGAAAAGGTAACGATTTCACCACCCTTTTCCAAGATCCTTTTTTCTTCCACTTCCTCTTTCTTTGTTCTTACCATTCTAAAATAATAACTCCAGTATCTTACATATACTGTGATGTTATTATAAATATGGTACAACCATATTCAGTATACTATCCACCCTTTGAATAACATGTCACCATACGTGTGTACGTACGACTTACCGTCTCCGCGTCGTGGTGTAATTGTTATTCAATATATTATTATTTGGATGGGTATAATAATGATGTGTAACTCATGTAAATAATAAATATAACATGTTAATGATTCTGTATATATGATATAACATCCATTTATATATTATTTTAATATCAAAAGAATGATATTGTCGCCCGTGCGTACGTACGGACTACCGTCTCCACGAACGCGATGAGATTCATTCTCCATCGTATCCATTCAAGTATAATTATCATTTGATGATTTAAAAATGATTTTTAAGGACTTGATATAATTCTGGATATGAATAATATACAACCTATCCTTTACAAACATGTCTTACGTAACAAAACATATAAAAAAAACAAGTAAGCTAACACCCGAAACGACGATAATTCTAAGATATTATTAACAAATCAATGTTAAAAGATCATATATGATATCATATTAATATATATGATTCTTGTATAAATTAATAACAATTATTTCACCATTATACAGGAGGTTAACCTACCCCAACCAAGGAAAAGTACAAGGTAAGGGTTATTTCACAATCTCTTCATTATCCGAGGTTGTTTATATGTAATAATCTACTGGGATCTCTTTATCATCCACATACATGTTTATTCAAAATGAATTTCAAAACATTTTTACAAGAAATGGGTTAAAGTAATTTATACCCTTGTTTGACTTTTTATAAGAGGAATCATTCCGTCGTTTTCAAAACAAGGTCCTTTTTAACCTTTTCGACAGAATTAAGGTAAGAATGTTTTTTTATACGGCGGGTGCGGTTATTTTCCGCCGTTATAAAATCTTCAAAGTTTTCCTTACAAGCTTATAAGAATATTTTCAAGAAAATGTTTTATTTTATATGGATCTTAAATGATTTCAAAAATAGAAAGAGATATTTCTCTAAAAAGTGTTTTGATTTCATCTATGTCAACATCCTTCGATGGAGTTTACGCTTATTTGAAGATGACTTATTATGATACAAAACTTCTATATTGTATTGAATGTTTTGTGATATGTTTGACTGTGGATGTACTATTTTTATACCATTCATAGTCTATAGTGAAAGTATTGACACTTCGTATGCTAGTTTTAATACGAATGTTTATGTTATGTTTAAACCTTTTCATATGGGAATGCATTGGACTTAATATGTGACGGGTGGAGCCCGCTATAGCTCCTCGATGCATCGGTAGGTCTCATGAGACAAACTAGTGTCTTGGCACAAGGCCTTGACAAAATCTTATTTGTAGTCTTGGCACGAGGCCTTGGCTATGTGGTTATGATAGTCTGGCATTATGCATTCCATCATTATGAAAGTGGTTATTGATTTTTCATGTGATTATTAGATTAGTAGAATAACCATGTGAATAAGTAAATGGCATTATTTCATTTCATTTATGCCATACTATGTTGAAAGTTCAAGTTTTAAAGGCTTTTGTTTTAGTTATACATTGCCTTAAATATTTATTCTTATTTATGAAAGATTCCGCTATATTGTTATCCTTACTGGGCATTTGAGCTCACCCCTTTTCTATGTTTTATTTTTCCCAGGAAGTGAAGAAGTAAATTATGAATGACCTGCAGGGATATTAAGTGGGGATATGAGTGTGGATTATGGAGACAATATGTTGTTGTAGTAGTTTTTCGTTTAATGATGTAATGTAAACCTTATGAATATATCTAGTGTTTCCAAGGCTACTAAACCAATCGGTCTTTCGAGATTTGATCTTTCTTGTGATCATGCCAATGTTACGAAGTAATGCACCGACTCTGGGAAGCTGGGGTTGGGGCGTTACAATTGGTATCAGAGGAAGTTTAGTACAAACCTTGGAAGCTAGATTTAGATAAACTCTGATTAGAGCACGTAGACCTAAGATGAGCTTTGAGGATTAGTGTAGAAGAACTTCCTAGAATTTTGGTATTGTAGAGATTTTATGAGTTTTCCGAGAAATACATCCCTGTCTGGATACGAGCAGGTAGAGGCGGCTCTCGCACAGATGTACCTAGGGGTAAAACCCGAAAACACCGCTTTGAGCTAGACTCGAACGGGAACTGGTGCACGACAACGGGCCTTGCTGCACTCTTGGTTACGACACTCCCGGGGGATATGCTTAGGATAACTCTCATTTTCATTACAAATCATTTTGAAGGGATTATGAGTATATACTTCCTCAAAGAAAACATTTTTATGATTATGGATTATATCCATAAATAGTTCAATTTATGTTAAGTGTTTTATAAGTGTGGGATTATGTATTTTGACTCATAAACTAATCTATTTTATGCCATTGTTTAGAAATGGCGCCCAGTAGAAGGAATGATAACTCCAGAAATGCACATGATTCAAAGAGAAGGAAGGATCATATCTCTCATGGTCTTAAGCTAGAATTTATAAGAGAAATAGTCTCCCATGTATTATCATCATATGAAGAAATAATATCATGTATTGATAAGATAAGTAAAGAGTTTACTGAGTCCTATGGCTTTGAAGGGAAGCAAGAGAAGAAAAGGATGGAAGAGAGAAAGATGGATAAAAGTAAGAGGGAAAAGAAGAATTTTCCCATATTTGGTAACTGTGGAAAGAAACACCCTGGAACTTGCCTGAAAGGAATGGGAGTTTGTTATAAGTGTGGAGGAAAAGGGCACAAAGTACGTGACTGCAAAGGTAAGAAAATGGTTTTAAATGTACAATGCTTCATTTGCAAGGAGTTTGGACACTACGCGAACCTATGTCCCAGTCATCAGACTATGCCGCAAATGATGCTATTGGATAATAATCAAGTTATGATACTACCACAGATGAAGAGGAATGATTAGAGTTCTTATGTTGATTATGTCAATTGAGTGTTGTATCAACAATGTACTTGTTATAATAATTATAGAGTATATAAGGATTTTAATGTAGTACTATTTCATTAAGGACTTGAGATTGTGTGGAACAAAGAAAAGTGACTCATTAGCAGGATAAATTTTTGGAAAATATATGGTTGAGAGAATGATAAACCATAATATAGTTCTGATACTGAAGTAGTGATTTTGGAATAATATGTGATTGTTTTGGATAAATTATATTGGATATTCTTGACTACCTTGGAACTGATTAATGATTTGTATATTCCATCATTGTTGGGGTTTAAAACATTTTTGGATTAATGAAGTATATCCAGCATTCTATATGGAATAAGGGAGCATGAATGTAATCAATAAGGAATATGGTAATACATGATGAAGGTATTCATATGCTATTACGGGGTAAAAATGATCTATATTATGTTTACCTTCCTTATGAATGTTGGACTGTGAGTTTGGACAGAAGTATTTTGGATAGTTCTAGTTTGGATTATTTTGGATTGCCATAAAAGGACAACCCGGAGGTCGGGCGGCAACACGTCGCATCCGGCAAGGCTGCGAGACTTGAACCCGCAACCGAAGGGCGACAAGGGTGTATCACCTACCACTGTCCCACGAGATGTCCTGAATTAAATAATGTAGTTTTTTTTAAAAGATCTGGTAGATGAATTATAATTCATTTATTTTGGAACCCTGTACGAATAGTATAAATAGAAAAAAAAAATTACGTTCTATTATCTTTTAGAGTGAAAGATGAGTTTGTGGTAGAAATTTATTAATGGATAAAACTCTAATTATAAACTAAGTATATCTCCTTATGATCTTAGCCAATCTCATAAATAAATTCCTTATCATTAATAAAAGGAACTTAGAACAAAAATGTTGTCCTAGATGGTACCTTAAATCATCAATAATTTATGGCTTTGGGATTGTTGGCCTTTTCATAGCCATGTTCTCTACCACTCTCCATCAGATAATTGATGGCTATATTTTTCTTCCATATCCATATTTTCTTACATGGAACCCTAGTATGTGTTATTTTCGGTAATCTTCATACTTTACACTCTTTATTTTAAATAGAGGCCTCATTAATTCATTTTTCGATGTGGGATTTCAACTAAGATATTATGAAATGTCAAAAATGTGTTGTCCCAATACCATATATTTTGTTGAACCGATGGTACTTAAAATCATCATGGATTGATGAGTTTAAGGACCTCAATTTTATACTTGTTTGTGATTGATGACCTCAATCACTACCTATAAATATTTACGTTTTTCCTCCAGTTATATGTCTCTAATTGCCACCAATGTTCTCCTAATCGAGATCATAATTTGGTGGTGACCCTTTAATTTCTATTTTCCTCATATTAAGACTGAATTTTAGTAACCCAATTTCCAATGTGGGTTTTCCCAAAAATATATTTTCTACTTTCAACCTTTTATTTTCGAAGAACAATTTCAAATTGCGAGGACGCAATTTATTGAAGGAGGGGAGAATGTAACACCCCAGGATTTCAGAGTGTGTTATTTCTTAAAAATAATTCAATAACTTGCACTACACGCAACACCGAGTTCAATCACACCATTAAAAGAGGTAATGAATAGTATTAACTACATTTTGAACATTATATAATCCTTATAATTTTAGAATCCCTATTATGAGTTTCTTAGTCATAATGCAAGAACAGATTCATTTTCAGTATTTCACTTTTATCAACTTCTAATAGTGAAACCTTTTTAAATACAATATTTTAAACTTTTTGACTAAATGGGGACATCAAAAATTTAAAATTAAACACCCCAATATTCCACGGTACGTTTCCCTTTGAATAATGTGATAGCGTGTGTTGTACGCAACACCGAGTTCTAACACACCATAACCAATCAAACTAGCCGTTATAAATAGTAATACCTACTTTTTGAAAATATATATATATTATATTTCAAAATGGACTTAATTTTTGTATTCGGAATATCGAATTTAGCCTAAGGTGAAATTTTGGTACTTTTCGGATAACTTTCATATTTTGATGAATAGTGAAAATTACTAAATTTTAATTAAAAACAACTTTTTTAATCAAAATAATTAATAGTGATAAATTATGAATTTTAGTGGTTTTAAAGTATATTTAGAATATATTTTTACAATTTTATATAATGTTGGTCATTGGACATAATTTTACAATTAAACCGAACATAAACAAGTGTCAATCTTTTGATAGTTATTATCTCTTAAAAACACGCTTTTTGTTTTGACAGTGGGAATTAATTTTAAATTAATTTCTGCCACTTATGTGTTTTGAATTTAGAAAAATGGATTCCATATTTGGAATCAGGATGTTCAAATTGTGTAAATAGGTAACTTTTATTTTTAGACATTTTGAATAATTACTGCGGTAAATATTTTATTTACCATGGTTAAGGGTAAATCCGGTAAATAAGGGTTAAAAAATAATATTATAATAATACTAAATTACCCTAAAACGTGTCTTAACCCTATTGGTTGATACATGGTCGACCATGGGCATCTTTGGGTCGATTTTGGGACCCCATGGATCCACTTGTAAGTGATAATGACACTTTATTTTAATTAAGTCAAAATGAATACAAAAATGACACAAGCATATATCTTTTAGCAAACCAATTGTTACATAGGGTTATATAAGTTGGATTTTAGATTATAAATATTCATTAGAAAGATAAAAAGATTTCCTACATAATGATATTTTATTTATAATTTTTAGACATTAAATAATTTATTTTATTTATGACACAATGATGATGCAGTAATTACTATAATAGAGAAAAATTAAACTAATTGATATTATAAATACCCAAAAAAATATAATATGAAACTTTTAATGAATTAAACTAATTTTCTAGGATAATATGATATATTAGGATTGATGTAATTGACTTTTTTCGAAGTAATAAATCTGTTATGAGTTTCACAAAAATCAACTATTGAATAGTGTCAAAATTGACATAAAAGAGTTCTTAAAACAAATAATATATTATTAATTGATATTAAAATCCTAAAAATCTAAGGATCGGCCAAGAGACTTATATCATGATAGTTTCATCATTAATGGATCACTTGGGGGTCGCTTGGATGTATATAGTACGTTTATTAACCATATTATATAAAAATACAAAGATACATTGTAAAAGTGAAACTAATTAACTTAGAGTTAATACTTAAAGATAAGGTTAATATAAGTACCCAAACCCGTCTAAATTCTATTGTTTGAGTGGTTTTCGACCTATCCCCACCTTAACCTTTGAATAATCAACTTTGGAGCCTTTAGAAACCGAATATGAATTTATTATAAATTAATATTTCTAACTTTTCCAAAGGTGCCCCTCACCCCTCTTATAAAATGGCACTCCTCCTTCTCATTTCTTCACACCTTCAAAGCCTTTTGGTTCGGCCAAACTCTGCCCAAATACTCTCCCAACATCCCTCACTACAACCTAGAGGCCTTAGTTTGATCAGAAAGCCAACCTAAGGATCCCTTTTGATCAAATCAAAAGGAAGAACACGAAGAAGAGGTAATGATTTCACCACCCTTTTCCAAGTTCCTTTCTTCTTCCACTTCCTCTTTCTTTGTTCTTACCATTCTAAAATAATAACTCCAGTATCTTACATATACTGTGATGTTATTATAAATATGGTACAACCATATTCAGTATTCTATCCACCCTTTGAATAACATGTCTCCATACGTGTGTACGTACGGCTTACCGTCTCCACGTCGTGGTGTAATTGTTATTCAATATATTATTATTTGGATGGGTATAATAATGATGTGTAACTCATGTAAATAATAAATATAACATGTTAATGATTCTGTATATATGATATACCATCCATTTATATATTATTTTAATATCAAAAAAATGATATTGTCGCTCGTGCGTACGTACGGACTACCGTCTCCACGAACGCGATGAGATTCATTCTCCATCGTATCCATTCAAGTATAATTATCATTTGATGATTTAAAAATGATTTTTAAGGACTTGATATCATTCTTGATATGAATAATATACAACCTATCCTTTACAAACATGTCTTACGTAACAAAACATATAAAAGAAAACAAGTAAGTTAACACCCGAAACGACGATAATTCTAAGATATTATTAACAAATCAATGTTAAAAGATCATATATGATATCATATTAATATATATGATTCTTGTATAAATTAATAACAATTATTTCACCATTATACAGGAGGTTAACCTACCCCAACCAAGGAAAAGTACAAGGTAAGGGTTATTTCACAATCTCTTCATTATCCGAGGTTGTTTATATGTAATAATCTTCTGGGATCTCTTTATCATCCACATACATGTTTCTTCAAAATGTATTTCAAAACATTTTTTCAAGAAATGGGTTAAAGTAATTTATACCCTTGTTTGACTTTTTATAAGAGGAATATTTCCGTCATTTTCAAAACAAGGTCCTTTTTAACCTTTTCGACAGAATTAAGGTAAGAATGTTTTTTTATACGGTGGGTGCAGTTATTTTCCGCCGTTATAAAATCTTCAATGTTTTCCATACAAGCTTATAAGAATATTTTCAAGAAAATTTTTTATTTTATATGGATCTTAAATGATTTCAAAAATAGAAAGAGATATTTCTCTAAAAAGTGTTTTGATTTCATCTATGTCAACATCCTTTGATGGAGTTTACGCTTATTTGAAGTTGACTTATTATGATACAAAACTTCTATATTGTATTGAAGGTTTTGTGATATGTTTGACTGTGGATGTGCTATTTTTATACCATTCATAGTCTATGGTGAAAGTATTGACACTTCGTATGCTGGTTTTAATACGAATGTTTATGTTATGTTTAAAACTTTTCATATGGGAATGCATTGGACTTAATATGTGACGGGTGGAGCCCGCTATAGCTCCTCGATGCATCGGTAGGTCTCATGAGACAAAATAGTGTCTTGGCACAAGGCCTTGACAAAATCTTATTTGTAGTCTTGGCCATAGGCCTTGGCTATGTGGTTATGATAGTCTGGCATTATGCATTCCATCATTATGAAAGTGGTTATTGATTTTTCATGTGCTTATTCGATTAGTAGAATAACCATGTGAATAAGTAAATGGCATTATTTCATTTCATTTATGCCATACTATGTTGAAAGTTCAAGTTTTAAAGGCTTTTGTTTTAGTTATACATTTCCTTAAATGTTTATTCTTATTTATTGAAGATTCCGCTATATTGTTATCCTTACTGGGCATTTGAGCTCACCCCTTTTCTATGTTTTATTTTTCCCAGGAAGTGAAGAAGTAAATTATGAATGACCTGCAGGGATATTATGTGGGGATATGAGTGTGGATTATGGAGACATTATGTTGTTGTAGTAGTTTTTCGTTTAATGATGTAATGTAAACCTTATGAATATATCTAGTGTTTCCAAGGCTACTAAACCAATCGGTCTTTCGAGATTTGATCTTTCTTGTGATCATGTCAATGTTACGAAGTAATGCACCGACTTTGGGCAGCTGGGGTCGGGGCGTTACATAAGATATATTTGATATTAAAAATTCGAAAATGATGTCCATTTTACAAAATTAAAAACATATAATTTTCATTAATTAATTTAATAATTAATTCCCGCTGTCGGAGCAAATAGCGTGTTTTTATGAAATAATAAGTGTCAAAAGATTAACACTAGTTTAAGTCCGATTTCAAAGTGAAATTAATACCAACGACCACTATTGGATTTAATGGAAAAAATATATTCTAATTTCACTTTAAAAACAATTCAAAAGATAATATAATAATATAAATAAATTATATTAAAAATAGGTTTTGAATTAAAATACAACATTTTTCACTATTCATTAAAAAAATGAACTTTATCGGAAAAATACCAAAAATTTACACAAAGTAAATTTTGATGTCCCGATTCTAAAGAAGAATTTTATTTGGTACAATAGAAAGTATAAGAGTTACCAAAACTATATTTAAAGAAGGTTCTCCATGAAAAGGTGATAAGTGGACCTTTAGTGAATATTAGAGTATCTATCCCTAAAATTGAATTCTTTTCTTATTTAAAGCCTTTATCTTTTATTAGATAAATGTAAAAACAATTAAAAACATATATAATCATATTTTAGTTATTTCTATTCATTCCCGCCAATACAACAGCTACGTGTTAACTACCATTTAAAATAATATTATTTTATTACGAGTGTGCAACGTAAGATTTCAAAGAAACTCTTTGTTGCGTATCGGGTACGCTATCGAACATAGCAACCCCTTTAAAGTAAAATTAATATTTAAATTGAAAATATATGAAAATTATATATTATTTATTTACCTGGGATGTTACATCCTTCCCCCATTTTGGGAAATGCATCCTCGCAATTTTATCCACTTATTAAAATAAGTGGGGGTATTTTTCTCTCATAACATATTCAGATTCCCATGTTGCCTCTTCAACCATATGGTTTTTTCACAAAACCTTCACCTGGTGAATTACCTTATTTAGAAACACTTGCTCTCTTCAGTCAAGAATCTGGACTGGTTGTTCTTCATAAGAGAGATTCTCTTCCAACTGAACTACCTCTGGGCTCAAAACATGAGATGAATCTGGCATATACATTCTCAACATCGAAACATGAAAAACATTGTGTACCTGAGATAAACTCGGAGGTAAAGCAACTCGATATGTAACTGATCCAACTATCTCCAGAATTTCATATGGTCCAATGAAAATTTGACTCATCTTTCCATTCTTTCCAAATCGCATCACACTTTTCCATGGTGAAACATTGAGAAAAACATGATCACCTACCTCGAAAGATAGATCCTTCCTCCGGTTATCCGCATAACTCTTCTCCATGCTCTGTGCTGTTCCCATGTGTTTCTGAATCAACTGAACTTTTTCTGCCATCTCTTCTACCAATTCTGGTCCCATCAGCTTCCTTTTACCCACTTCATCACAAAAAGCTGTAGTTCGACACTGCTTCTCATATAATTCCTCAAATGGCGCCATCTGTATACTGTAATGAAAACAGTTATTATAAGAAAACTCAACCAAAGAAAGATTTTGCTCCCAACTTCCCTGATAATCCGTCAAACAAGCATGTATCATATCCTCCAATGTCTGAATTGTTCGTTCTGACTGCCCATATGATTGCGGATGAAATGCTGTACTAAAATTTAATTCAGTACCCAACGACTTCTGATGGCCCTTACAAAAGTTAGAAGTAAACCTGTGATCACGATCAGATACAATGGAGAGGTGAACTCCATGAAACCTGACTATCTGTTTAAGATACAATCGAGAAAGTTGATCTAGAGAGAAATTATATCGAATAGGAAGGAAATGAGTAGATTTAGTCAAGCGATCAACAATAACCCATATTGCATTATTACCTCGAGATGTCTTTGGAAATCCCACAACGAAGTCCATGGATATATTTTCCCATTTCCACTCTGGCACTGGTAAAGGCTGAAGCATCCCTTTCGGTAACTACCGCTCTACTTTAACCTGCTGACAAGTCAAACACTTCACAGTAAAATCAGCAATATCTCTTTTCATTCCATCCCACCAGTAATACTCTCTAAGATCTCTATACATCTTTGTACTGCAGGATGAACTGAAAACGGGGAACTATGAGCTTCACATAACAACTCTCTCTTCAACTCTGAATCAAAAGGCACATAAAATCTCTTCCAAAAACTCAAAACACAATCATTATCAATGTTGAATTCAGGAAACTGACCCTTCTAAACCAACTCTACCATTTTATGTAACTCACAGTCTTGCTTCCGTGCTTTCGTGATTCTGTCTGCTAGAGAAGATTTCACTGATACCTGAAACAAGACCGAAAAACATCCTGCACCAAAAACTTCTATGCCAAATTTCATAAAATCCCTAAACAAAGGATCCAGTTCAAAATTCAAGATTGTTAATGAAGAATTAATTTTTCGACACAAAGCATCATCCACTTTATTTTCTTTTCATGGATGGTAATGAGTTGTACAATCATAATCCTTGATTAATTCCATCCATCTCCTCTGTCTCATGTTCAATTTTTTCTGAGTGAATATATACTTTAAACTTTTTTGATCAGTATATATTTCACACTTTACTCCATAAAAATGATGCCTCCAAATTTTTAGAGCAAAAACAACAGCATCTAATTCCAAATCACGTGTAGGGTAATTTATCTCATGAGTTTTCAACTGACGTGAAGCATATGAAATTACCTGATCATTCTGCATAAAGAAACAACCAGGTCCTTTCAATGAAGCATCACTGTAGATAGCAAACTCAAGATTTCTGGAAGGAAGTTCCAAAACTAGAGCATTCACCAATATTTTCTTCAACTCTTGAAAACAATCATCACATTCTTTTGTCCAGATAAACATAACACCCTTATGAGTTAGATTAGTCATTGGACTAGATAATCATGAAAAATTTCTAACAAACCTTCGGTAATAACCTGTGAATCCAAGAACACTACAGATCTTGGTTACATTTGTGGGTCTTGGCCATTCTTCCACAACCTTTGTTTTTTCAGGATCAACAATTATCTCATCTTTAGAAACAATATGACCCAAGAAAGAAATTTGGTGCAACCAAAAGTCACACTTTATGAATTTCCCATAATTTTTTTTAGGTTTGAAAGATAACACTTAAATGACATTCATGATCCTTTTTACTTTTAGAAAACACTAAAATATCATCAATAAACACATCCAAAAAATTTCACCTGAGTCAACTAATCCATCACTGTAACAAACTGCTCAATTCTGATTCCGACCATCTCTAGTTGCTAATTCAGAAAGTCATTCAACTCTGTATGCCTTCCCAGATAATCTACTCTATTTCATTTATGATAAATATTTCTTAATAGAGACATATCTTTGTCAAAGCAACATGGTAATCTGTAAATGCTATATCATTTCAATTTGACCATAAAAAATTGGAAATTCATTTAATAGAATTATAACACCTAATGTTATCTAAACCGACCTCTGATACCAACAATAAGTCCCCAGCCTTAAACATTACTTAATATTGAATTAAAATAATAATTCACATTGAGGATCTTTTCAGGTATATATTTTTAGAGGATTAGATCTTAACTATTACATCTCAAAAGATTACAAAGTAGACACTTCTAATAAGTTTCCATAAAATAAAAAACTCTTAAAAAGAAACATGTTTAGTTCCATGTTTTATATAGCATGACTTTCCTTTGATCTCATACTTTACCCTATTCGACGTTAAGTCCTATGAAAAACATTTCAAAAACATGGGGTGATTATAAAAATCTCAGTAAGGGATAAACAAAGAATGAAAACTGTTAGTTTATCAAAACAACATGTAAACCATGTATACTTTATCAAAGTAATACTTTTAACCTTTATAAAGTATTAAAAAAACTTTACTGAATAAAAGATCATTACTTACCCTTATGTAACCAAAATATTACCATAAAACCCATATAAATATCACATAACATATAAAAGTAACTTGGGACATAAACTTACTTAAATGGAATGACCATACGGTCGACTTCCACACATATCACTTAATGGAATAGCCATACGGCCAACTTCCATACCCAATGCATTGGAGGTTATAACTTAACCACCTGTCCTAGTATTCACGGCACCACCCGTCATATGGTTTATCACGTAACCACCCGTCAAATGTCCAAGTACCATTATAAAATCATAATACACAAAACAAATATAATGGAAAGAAAACATTTCCACACATTGATCACAATATATAACATAAATATATTGACATAAAAAATCCATTAAAAAACCATTTTCAATACCAAAATACATAATAGAGTATATGGCATTTATTTCATTTGAAAAAACATTATGGCTTGTTCAGGAAGCAAAGGACCAAATAATACTCGCGACGGCGAAAAAGGTTGTTGTAACCACTTACATTAAAAGAAACATTCCTTTTTGTCGTTTAGTAAAATGGTTTGTAGAAAAATATTCATTTTGTATAAAAGTAAAAGTCAATGGGGTTTATACACCGTATAAAATAAAGTTGTCTATAAAACGAAATATGCCTCAATGAATGGAGATTGAGACGAAGTCCCTTACAATGAATATTTTTTAAATAGAATAGATATATTATATGTATTCACAATAATTACACATAATGAAAGTAAAAATACAATATAGGACATAACAATATCATGACATAATTTGAAAGTATCATATTAACCCAAAGAATGGAAATTGGGTTAAGAAGTTCCCTTACCTCGGGTCTGACTTGACACGATCGTTCTTTAACATCCTGAATAATAAACTTGAGTTAATTTATACTTAATTAAGAACCTTTTCAAGTAAATTAATACTTTTATATCACTTATTACCATATTATAAACATTATGTAATCATTTAAGTAAATAATGTTTGTTTTTCGATATTTGGTTCTTAAGTCGAAAGTGGACTTCTTACAATTACATGTTGTTCGTGTGGCCAAAGATTCTTTATATCCAGAATGATATTCATGATTTGGATATCATATATATAATATATATCCATCATATACATGTATTTATAATAATTCATAATTATTTAGAGGTAATAAATGAAATGCACCGTTCATGGAGACGGCAAGCCGTACGTACGCATGAACACTACTTTCATTTCTATGTCATATTAATGGAATTAAAACTAAATGAGAGGTATGTATATTTTAATTATAGAATTATATTAATCATTTAGATGTAAAATTCATCATATATATTCATTATGTATATGTACTTATAATAGTACATTACATTTGGGGATAAGAAATGAAATGCACCGTTCATGGAGACGGTAAGCCGTATGTATGCCTGAACACTACTTTCATTTCTATCTCATATTTTAATGGAATGAAATAATAATGATATAAAGGTATAATATAATTCCAGTATAACATCATATATAATAACTTTAAATCCATCCTTTATATGTCCCACATATGGCATTAACGAATCAAATAACTTTGAGGGGGAGGTAGTCCGCACTTCCTAAAATGAAGATATCGCGTATACCCATAATAGGATCCATAAAGGTATTCCATAAATGAAAAATACAAGAGCTTAAGAAAAACAGAAACATATTATATATCATATATAAATATAGTGACATCTTAATGGCCACATTTGAATGTGTTAGAAAAATATTCAACAATCATCGTTTCGTGAGGCCGAAATTTTCCATCCACAGAAACAGTGTGTTCTTTAACCATTAAATGTAGTTGTGTGTAAGTGTAGCTCGAATACATATTATGAAAACTTCCTAGTATATTGAAGATACTGGAATTGTTACAAAATATAGGAATAAAAATAGTTTAGAGGGTTGGAGAAGAAAAATAAAACAAAAGAACACAAGGGAAAACACTACTTTTAAAACGGGTAACTTATTTCGATTTGAGCTCAACGACTTCCTTGGGAAGACTTCTACCCAAAGTGAGGCTTCTAGGAGTAAGAGAGTGATGTGGAGAGACAAAATGGGCAGATATTGGCTGAACCAAAGGCTTGAGAGGTGTGGGTAATGTGATAGTGGTGGGGGCCTTTTATAAGAGGATAGGAGGGGCACTCTTGGAATGTAAAGAAATGTTACTTTATTTTAAAAAGTTTTTCAGATTTAAAATGTCCCACATTGATATAATTCACGTATAAGGTGATAAGGTTTCTAAATATACCCATCCAATAGGTTTTTGACAAGTTTATGTCTTATATTCTACATTATCTTTTCATTTTATTTAAATCGTTAAATAGTGAGGTAATTGCTGCATCATCATGATGTCATAAATAATTTAATTTATTTAATGTATAAAAATTATTAAAATAATTACTATGATGTATGACATATTTATATCTTTACAATACTATTTATAGTCAAAAATCTGACTTTTATAACCCCACGTAAAAATTATTTTAGTAAAACAACTCATGTTTGTGTCATTTTTACTTTTACATTAAATAAAAAAAATATTAACGTCATTTTCCTTCCAATGTGGCTCCATGGGGTCCCCAATTTGACCCATGGATTTTTTTGGTCGGAAATGAAACATCCAATAAGGGTAGGACATGTTTCATGCTCATCTCATATTATTAAAACATTATTTTGACCTTAAACTACACTAATTACCTCTAATCGCGATTAAAAATTTAAAATTTACTATTCACCAACAAATTATTTTAATCCCATTGAACCACATTTTACATCCTAATGAGAACCATGTTTGCTGGATTTTTGAAATTCAAAACACAGAGGTGGTAAAATTTCATTTAAACAAAAAATCAGTTTTTTAAGTACCACTTGGTGGTTTCACTATTCATCAAAAATTGAAGTTTTTCAGAAAAATACCAAAACTTCACCCTATGCTATATTTGATATTACGAATTCAAAAATGAAGTCTATTTTACTAAATTTAAAACATATAAGATTCATTAATTAATTTAATAATTAATTCCCGCTGTTAGAGCAAATAGCGTGTTTTTATGAAAAAATAAGTACCAAAAGATTGACACTAGTTTAAGTCCGATTTCAAAGTGAAATTAATTCGAACGACCACTAATGGATTTAATGGTAAAAATATATTCTAATTTCACTTTAAAACCAATTAAAAAGATAATCTAATCATATAAATAAATTAGATTAAAAAGAGGTTTTGAATTAAAATACAATAGTTTTCACTATTCATTAAAAATTGAACTTTTTTGGAAAAATTCCAAAAATTAACACAAAGTAAATTTTAATGTCCCGATTCTAAAGAAGAATTTTATTTGGTCCAATCGAAAGTATAAGAGTGACCAAAACTATATTTAAAGAAGGTTTTCCATGAAAAGGAGATAAGTGGACCTTTAGTGAATATTAGAGTATCTATGCCTAAAATTGAATTCTTTTCTTATTTTAAGCCTTTATCTTTTATTGGATAAACGTAAAAACAATTAAAAAACATATATAATAATATTTTAGTTATTTCTATTCATTCCCACCAATACAACGGCTACGTGTTAACTACCATTTAAAATAATATTATTTTATTACTAGTGTACAACGTAAGATTTCAAAGAAACTCTTTATTGCGTATCGGGTACGCTATCGAACATTGAAACCCCTTTAAAGTAAAATTAATATTTAATTAAAAAATATATGAAAATTCTTTATTCATTATTTACATGGGATGTTACAGAAAATGTGATGGAAAAGGTAATAAAATTATTATAATACCAATTTAATATATTAAAAAAATTATAAAATAAATTTTGGGTTTTTATGATAGAAATTTATGAGATAAAAATTGAATTAAAATTAATCAAACTGGTTAAAAAAATTACCTCTTCTTGGAGAGAGCTCCATTGGATTTTGTTATGGACCTAGGGGTGTTCATTTATAGTGATAAACCCCTAATTAAATTTATAGGGATGTTTATAATAGTCTTTCTTAGGTTTTGGTAAAGATATATTTCTCAAGGTGGTGAGAAGAATATTTGAGAGGTTTTGTCTATATATAAGGGAGGATAGGGGCACCCAGGGAATCACATAATGTATTAAATCAATATAAAATTTTGTTCATTCCCAAATTGACTGAATTTTAAAAAATATCAATATATTATGGAGATATAATAAATAATATGATATAATGAAAATTAGGAAACATTAGATGATATTTTCAACCCTCGTATAATAGTTTTAACCTCTTATTAACCCTTTTAATAATTACCAATATAATAATTTTTTTACTCACGACAGGTTCAAAAATTTAAAATAAAAGAAAAAGTTTACAATAAGTTTACAATGGTTTATATTATTTACCATATATCATTGAATTAGAAAAATAAATGATTTTTTATAAGCATTATATCAATTAATAGTATATTATATAACATAAGATAACATTATAAGAGTTTTACAGACTATTCGCATAATATGTTTTTTCACAATATCAATACAGTAATGAAATTAGAATCCAAAATTTTGAAACATTTCTAATATGATAAGATTTACAAAAAATATCCATTATTTTTAAAAGTTTTATTAGTTTTATGGTAATAAAATTTATTTTGTGTATTTATCTATTACATAAACTTGAAAAGTATCAGTGTTTCCTCATAATATATGTTAATTTTACCCTCAATAAAAATTAATCAAATCACCATGAAATTAAATTAATTAATTTTTACATAGATAATAAATAAATAAACATAAAATATTTTTAATTGTGTCACAAAAAGTTTATTGATATTAAAAATAGACAGTGGTACTTTTAATTTATCCTCTACATAAAATAATTTAAACGTCTTTATCAAAGAAAAATAGAACCAAAAAAATATTTTATAATATATGAATGTGGTGGTTGAAATAATTTCATTGAAATGGAAATAATTCAGGTTGTTGATTAATTTAAAATATTCATCAATTTGGATTACCTTCATCACCTAATTTAGCATTTTTTTTGTGAGAAATATTATCTATAGTTACTATTCATATTTAAAAAAATATCGTTCAACTCTTTTCTAAATATCACAGTCTTTATTAAATTTTCAAAATAAATTTTTTAATTTAAACTTTTTATAATTTTCAAAAATAAATTTTAATATAAATTTTAATGAAGAAAAAATAATAATCTTTAGATAAATGTATTTTTATTACCCAAAATAAACATATAAAAATCATTTATAATGATAATTAAAATGTAATAATAATTATTATATATAATTAAATACGGTATTTTTGTATTAAATATTAAATTAATTTCAAATTGGTTCTTTTAAATTTATCCATTTAGTGAATAAAAATCGCAATTTTACAACAATGGATGTTTTCGCTATTAAATTAAAAAATATCTTTTATTTAAAATCAAAAAATATAATAGTAAGATAAAATTTAAATTCTTATTCCATAAATTATATTCATTTAATCAAATAAAATTTCTACAAAATGTTGAAATAAATTATAACTTCCACTTAGAAAGTGAAATAAAATCTATTTTTGAATAAAATATATTATTGAAGCATAAATTTACATTATGGAAGATTAAAGGATTATTTTTTAACAACTAAATTATATAATAATTTTATAAATATTTTTTACAATGCTTTTATCACTATCCAGACAGACTATTTTATGGTAAGATTATAATGATCACATTTAAATGTAAATATTTTTATTGTATATCACAATTCACATAATGGTTTTTTTGCGTGTTAGTCTAGATATTGATAGTATTATTTTTTGACTCAAAACATTCCATGTATTAAAATATGTTTAATGAATTTATGATAAATTTATACACAACATAATAAATACTCAATATTATTTGATAATGAAGAATATTATTAACAATCCTAGAAAAGGATGTGTTAATATATTCTCCATTCAATAAAATAACTTTTTTTATCAAAATACATCTAGAGAAATAACGTAGACATTATCATTTATATAAATTCCTTAATTATTTGTCAGATAAATTGAATTGTGTTGAAATATATGAATAATACCTCTTTGAAATAATTAGAATTATGCTATAAAGAATAAAATAATGCACTCTTTCCTTTTGGTATCTTTTAAAAATATATCTTAATAATATGAAAATGATATCATTTTAAAACAAATATAAAGTTGTAGATTAGTATTGATAAGTAGTAATATATATAACCGTGGGAAAAAATCATGTGGTACATGATACAAAAATTTTTTTTATATATTTTTAGGAAATTAAAAATAAACTATACTAGATTTGATGAAATTATTAATTTTTAAAACCTGTCATAGAAAGAAAAATAATATTAAAAATATTGATATAATAATTTAATGAAAAATAGACAAAAAATATTTGAAAGAAGATGGTGATTGTTAGTATAGTGTGTAAAGTATTTTTCTAAAATAATATAAATAAATATACCTTACAACATTATTAACTAGAATTTAAGTAAGTGAATTATAAATTATATGCTTTTGGATGTTAAAATAACATAAAAAGTAATCATATTATTAACATAGAATGAGTGTCAATAAATTGAAATTGAGACGAGAATTTATATTTCTCATGCCCCACTCACCACATACATTATTTTAATCTAATATAATAATCATATATTAATTATTTAATTTCATAATAATATTCATGTTTATTTCTTTATTATTATCCCAATTCATTCTTTTATTTTCATGTATTATATATTTACTCAATCGATTAAGTTCAAGTTGAATGTTTTGAGGCTCTTCGATTCATAATACCAAAACATATTCGGTATGTTAACCATGGTAAAAGGGGTTATGGTTCCACCATGTAATTAATATTAATCATAAAAAAATTTAAAAAATATAAATTAAATATAATTTTATTACCATACAAGAATTGGTTCCATCAAAAATGAGCCGCATCGCTTCATGGAGGTGGTTTTCCACATGTGTGCATTTGTAACATTATCATCTTTCAAAAAATGGAAGGGATATAAATTTTGTAATATATTATCTTTATAGAATTATAATTATGTCACAAATATTAGATATATTCACTAAATTGGTCATAACAATCAATGTTTTGAGAAGATGATCAAAATTAAAACACATCACTTATTGGAGGTCATAGTCTCCACATACATATGAGTAATGTTTTTTATTTTCCATAGGTTGGAAAAGAAGATGATAATGGATTATTGCATCCAAATAATAAAAATAATTCACCAATTATACTAATTATTTCACCTAATCTTAGTCATAGAATAATATTAAAATGTTTTAATAATAAATAACCCTAAAAAACTAGTTAAGAGTTAAACCTATTCTTTGAAAACAATATTATATTACAAAATCAATCCCTATAGGATGGTATTATAGTTTTGTCCAAACCTCTAGGAAAAGTATTGAGAATTTTTAAAGGGATAATGGTTAAGATTGTTTTCTCAATCAGTGTGAATGATATATAATATGAGATTCCCCTTCATATGTCAGGTGGGTGGAAATCCTTTAAATACAAGAAATAGTAATTATTACTATGTTTTTAACTCATATAAAATGCATCCCATGTGTCATATATATTCAAATGAGTGGGATAGGGTTTAAATAAAATCAACCAATAAAATATGGTTTAGTTTTACTAATATTTTGATAATTATATCTTATACTAACCACCCCGTTTCAGCTTTTATATTTTATGGTGGTAAAAAATAAATCTCTAAAGGTCATGAAAGTATTTTTAAAACAAAAAACTTTCCCTCATATTGTAAATTAATTAAGTAAAAGGAACCATTACATCAAATTTCATTATTGTAAATTTTTTATGATTTTTTAGTTATGTAAATATATTTTCCAGACATCAAATTTCAAAAATAATTCATTTTCAAGACTATTCATAAAAAGATATATTAAATAAATCATGACTAAAATATAAAATAAATATATGCACTTAAAAAAATTATATACACAATAATTATCTGTGTAATTTATGTGACATCATGAAACACAAAAATTATTAACTTGTCATGTATTTAAAATCATTTATATGATTTTTATACAACTTACACATGTACTAAATCGATGTTGTGCATTAATTAGTTGTTATTATATCATCAATAAAAAATTAAATTAAATTACTGTAAAATATATAATTTATTTTTAAATGAATTTATACAATGTAATGGTAACTGTGTAATTTATATCCATTTCCATATCATGACAACATTCTAAATGATAGACATTATGATTTTTTAATTATCATATTACTAAAATAATTAAACATTTAAAACATAATAATTTTTGAAACAGATTCCATATAATAAAATTTATGATGATTATAGATGAAATATACACTTAAAATGATATTACAAAATGTTTTTTGAGCTATTATAAAGACTATTAATAAATATTAAACCTCAATTAACACATTTTACTCTTTACTTTGGTTATAAATATTTACCATATTTTCTATTAATTAAAACTAAAATAATATTAACCCTATTAAATAATTGAAATATTATATTTCAATATATAAATTTATTTTCCAGTTATTTTAGTTTGTGAAAGGGAAGAAATTAATTTTAGTATTACTACATGCAACACAATTAAAAACATTTTCTTGAAAAATTCTAGTTTTAGGAATTAAAATTAGTTTATACAAAATTAATTTATATGGATGATTCACATATAATTAATTTAATTGTTTTTTGTAAAATAAATTATATGTGAATTTAAAAAAATAAATTCAATGACAGATTTCAATTAACAGATTTGGCTATAAAAATTATTTTTTTTTAAAATGATATTTTTCATTATTAATCATAAAATAAATATTTCTTTAGAAATATTAAAATATTATCTCAATATAATTTTGATTTTTTTTAAAAAAACCTTTTTTTCAAAAAAAATCATGATGTGGTATAAAAATCATAATATTTTGATAAGAAGTTTGCGAAAAATGATTTTTTAAGAAAATATACAATATTAATTTATACTCAATATTTTTTTACTAAACACCAATAGATTAATGTCAATTTATTTTATTATAATTAAAATCTATATATTCCTATAAAATAAATATTCTATTTTATTAACTTGATTATTTTAATAAAAATACTTTGCGTCTATAAGTCAATATATCAAAAACTTTTTCCTAAATTAATATGTGATATTATTTAAAATTGAGTTCTTGTTTAATTGGTATTGATCAGTATATTTGTGTTACAGAAAACTTGCCTGCATATATTTCATTATGTGGTAACTCATTTTCATTACCCCCAATTCATTGAATTGGTTGTAATAGTCATATTTTAAAAATATATTTTTCTTTTTTACATTCCACTTCATTTTAAACATATAATTAGACAAGTACAGAAAATCAAAATAGTATTATATTTATAATATATGTCAAGATGTTTCATTATATACCCTTAATGAAATTTTGAACTAAAAATTCTATTTTTATTCAATAAAAATGAATATATCAATACTTCTAAATAAAATCATACACACACATATATATATTTCCCTAAACCTTAGTTTTTTGGTCAATTTCAAAAAACATATTATTTTGAAAATTCCTATTCCACTTCATTGTCCATAATTAAATATGAGTTTCTAAAACATAACTTGATTGTAGTGTTTTTCATTCTATAATATAAATTATGTATTTGAGAAATTATGTTACCATCTAGATAGATATTTTATATAATTATACATACTTTATTTCATTTAACTTCATAAAATGAATATCATCATTTTTTTCATTGATTAGTTTTCAATTCTATCAAATATCATTGTCAAATTAAAGAATATTAATTTTGAATTTTCTTCCAAAATATTTAAAATCAACTTATAATGGAACGTAATATCTATAAAATTATGGAAATAATTTTATTTTATTTCAATCAATTAATAAATATATAGACCTTTTATTGTAAGTTAATGTAATATCCAATAAGTATAAACCATATTATTTACAAACACAATATTAATAACTAAATATTAAATATACAAAAAAAAATTTAATCATTCCACAAATAACCAACCATATATGTTTTCATTATAATCGAGAATATGTAAAAAACAAAATAAAATAGGAATATTTGGTCACATATTCTTCCATGATTTTTTTAACATTTATGTCCCAACAACTGTAGTCATTCATGAATTCACATAAAAAAATTATATTACCTAGTTATATAAACATTAAAATATGTTATTCATTTCTATAAATTCTATGAATGCAAATGAAGTCACAATTAAATCATTTATGTTTCAAAAAATGAATGGGAAATCAAAATTTACTAATAATAATCATAAAAAAATGGAAGAATAACATTCATTTCAAAAAATTATAAACATATAAATTATTAATAGTAATGAATAATGTTTATGATGGTTGTAAATGTAGGTTGTATGGTAAATAGTAATAAAAAATATCTTTGGAACTTTAGTATGAAAAAATAAAAATAAAACATTCAAGAAAAATTAAAAAGATCTATTTTTAAACCAAGGTAAAAACATTATAAAGTGATTGAAAATGAAAATTTTCTATAATTTAAGAATTATTAATATCATTATTGAAACATTTTACTTTCTTGGTCATTGTGGAAAATGTTTTATACATTTTTAAAAAATATTTTAAGGGTGAATATTTTTTTCAGAATTTTAACACTTGAATCAAAATATCATTAGAGGAGAGAAATCAAAATGATTTTAAATTCAGTATTTTTTATAAATTAATGATAAAATATATTTGTATGATAGTATATATAGAAAAAATCATTTTTTGGACATGGAATGAGTCTCATTAAAGTGAAATTTTTATGAGAAACGACTTCCCTCAAGCAAGACTCCACACATAAATTCAATTACAGCATTATAATAATATTAGATAACCAATTTAAATTACTAATAAACACTATTGGGATTATTATATTCCCATAATCACCATTATTTAATTTGTAACAATGTTTTATATAGTTACCAAATTGATTATGATCAACTCAGATGTTTTGAGGATGTATGGTATAGTATTCTAAAATAGCATTGATAAGTTCACCGTGGTCATATCTTTTATGGTTTCATCATTTGAAAAATAATAATCATGGTATATTTATTATTTTAATAAACTCAATGGAATTTTATAAGAATTCATGAAATTATTGCATGAGTTAAATTGACATGGAATCATGGATACTAGATAGCACATGTAAAAATGAGTGATATTATCATTTTTAAATAGATTGGATGGTAGTAAATAAATTAATAACATATATTTACACAATAATAATTTTTTCTTAAAAATAACATGTATTAATCAAATCTATAATAACAAACAGCCTTGTGAGGTAGTGATGAAATACGAAACATATCACTTTGTGGAGGTGGTTTCCCACACATTGGCACAAATGATGCATCCATTTCCCAAAAAAGTAAAACTGGATGATAAATCTTTTTCTAGTGAAAATAATAAAAATTTATTATGTTCAATATGTTTATATTTTATTGTAAACATGGTTATATAATATTTTATGTACGTGTAATAATGAATAAACATGAAAACACATATACATATTCTTTCAAAAACCACAATTAGCTTACAAATTAAACCTTATAGGTTGGTCATCTAGTGTAACTAGATTATCTAGTTCATAAGGAAGTATTTTTGGAATGTATTAGGAGAGTTCATGGTCAAGATAAATGGTTAATGATTTGTGAGGAAGGGTGTAAGAACCCGAGTTTTTAGAAATAGGTCAAAACCCGACCCAGTTTAAACTTTTGACTAGTTTTTGAGAAGTCCCGAAAATCTGGGCAGTTTCCGGAAATTTTCAGACTATACGCTATGTACTTTAAGTACACGACGTGTATGAGTTACCCAAGTGACCGGCCGTGTGCTCACCGAGTACATGCCGTGTGAAGACCGTGTAGAACTTTCCTACTACACGGCGTGTATTTATAGACACCCTGTGTATCCCTTACTCATGCAAGGCCAGGTACATGTCGTGTGGTGCCAGGGTGTAAATTTCCATCTACACGACGTGCAGCCTTCCTTGACAAGCAGTGTACCCTTGCCCCGTGTAGCGGCCGAGACACTGGTCATGTGCTGACCGTGTACCCATTCCAAGCCGTGTGCTGGACTCCTCTTAATTCAGAGTACAGAAACACATATACAGGGCGTGTACTATGTAAATACACACCGTGTACATTTTATTATTTGACCGATCGAGGCATCGTGGCGCCTCATTCCCAGTTATCTATTATTCTCCCCCTTTGGACGAATAGACCGTCCGAAAGACCTCCACGAATACAAATCCTTCTAGATCCATCGTACGACCTCCGTTCTTCGATCCGTCAGAGGCATCGAGACCGCATCAGAGAGGCTAACCCCGCACACTCTTCTTAATCTTTTATTCCTCCCCTGTTCCTCCACAGATTCCATCCTAACAGAATTGTCGTATTTGAAGGAAACATAGATCAACCGCGATTCAGTCTGATTCCGAGGCTGAAATCAAAGGAGTGTCATCGTACGAGTACGAGGTAGGTGGTGCATACCTAATTTTGTGTTTTCGTAGAAAATTTGGGGTTGCGACCTTGAGCCGGGACGTCAGGTGTTGATCGAGACCCTGTTTATTTGTATTTATTTAATAATCTGCATTATGGAATGCCTCTAGGTATTCCCTAACCATGTTGCGATTGAGCAAGACCGGGTTAGAGGTTGTTGCTCGTTTGGGGCAATTCGGGCGGGGGTGCTGAAATGTGTTTGAATTGGACCATTGTTTAAAACACTGTGTTTTTACTACTTATTGAATGTCTCAAGTTTAACTGTTTAGTTTAATTGTTAAATCGTGAATGAGTTAGGTGCCGGTGTGGGATAACACTGGTTAGTACAATTTGAGTGTTTAGTAATTTCCTGTTTAAAGTGATGCTTCCAAGTATGAATATGAAATGTGTGATATTGCCTGTGTTGAACTACTTGTTGTGTTGGGCGTGGCCTAGATATATTTTTGAGTGATGGGGATCACAGGTTGGGGCTTTGTCTTGGGATACATTGGGTGGTTGCTACCACGGGATTGGGCGTCATGGACGTCGGTTGAGGTAGTTGGCCTGTCAGGTTGGGCTTTGGCCTGGGTTACTTAGATGGCAAGGCGATCTGACTTGAGTGACAATTTCTCAGGGACACGAGGTGTCAAAGGTGTTGTGGTTTGGGACATACTGAGGTGATTACCACTCACCGGGTAATTTTGAGTAGTGTGCACACAGATAGAATCCGAGATGAGGTGGTAAGACCACTCACTGGGTAGAGGCCCCCGATATTTGCGGTTAGGTATTTTTGGTTTGGCGGTTCATTCCATAGGAAGCCACGTGGAAGGTGAGGAGCCTTCGGGAGACAGTTTTGAGGCGGTCAGGTTGGGGGTAGAGGCTCGCCGTGATTTGAGGGCAGACATTGCTGTCCCTCCAGTTATCTTTTGAGGATAGGTATCGTTGTTCCTCTGAATGTTGTTCCATGGGAAGAATGATCTTCGAGCTGGGTTACGATGATTGGGCATGCCTTTGGGACATCGGTACTTGAGACACATGGTGTCAGGTGGCACGAGGTGCCGGGCTGCAGATCAGACTTTTCGGCATTGGCCAAAGCAGGTGACACTTCCTGGTGGCTGCTGAGCACCAGTGAAGTCTTTGTTTACTTTTGGGCATTGCACTGTTTACTGTTTTTCTTATATGAGCATGTCAGCCTAAACACTTATATTCGGTATGCACCTCTAGGTGGTATCCTACTGAGACTTGTCTCACACCCTACACGGGCCCTTTGGGATGCGTGTAAACTTTATAAAATTGCGTGCAGGTAAAGGGTCTACATTAGGAGCTGGACTTTAGTGCTATTGACATGGAGACTGGCACAGACACTAAGGTCATGCCGTACTAGAGTTACTTGTTTAGTATTCTATTCTTACTTCATCATGCTTACTTGTTGTAAATACAGTTGGTTAGCCATTGGTGCCCTTTTGTATGTTGACCTTCTTTGGATGCATGTTTTACTATTCAGTAGTAGTTACATGTTATCATCATGTTGTTGTGTTTATTTTCGCTGTAGTTGTTTCCTATATTGCTTCCGTTGTTTGTTGATATTGGATATGCTTCCGGTCTGCGGGTCTGGTTCGAGTCTCCTGAGTCTTTCTTTCCACTGTATATTTACTGTTATACTCGGACAAGTACCCTTACTATGATCCTCCGAGAGGGTATAGGCTCCCCACTATACATATTCAGACCCTCGCTGCTAGTCGGCATCCTTTGACGTTCATGGGAGCTGCACCTAAGGTACTGACACCAGACCCGCTCGGCACTGTTCGGGTGGCTGGCCGGGTCCAGGACGTTACAAAGAGGGTACTTGAGGATCCCATTTATTAGTGAGGTGGGAGAAAGTCATAAAAATACATGATTGTATTTTTTATAAAATGTGTGTAACTCATGAAAAATGGAAAAATTGATAATTTTAAAAAATAGATGCTAATATCAAAATGAATTCTTACAATAAAATTTACTCAAATTGATGTGGTAATTAGATGTTTTTTTATTGTTAGACCCTATCATTAACCCTTTTTACGTGAATTGTGGTAACAAAATGTTCAATCTCTAGGGGCCGTTAAAGTACTATTAAAAGTAAAAAGTGGAACATAATTTTAGCAAAAATGATATAAATGATAATTTACCTACTGATTTAGTTATGAAATATTTTTTATTATTTTAACGTTATTTTAGAAAATTAATCATTAAATTTCCATTAAATATATTTTTAAAACTAGTAACAAAATTTGAATTCAATGGATTTAGGATAAAAATACTGATAGAATTTTAAAACCATCATCCACAAATTTCCATTATAATTATCTATAAAATTCATGGTAATTAATAATTCACAAAAATATTATTACATTTATTTTTTATGTCATCATTTCCATATTTTTTTATTATTTATTACAAATGTATTTCATTGGTGTTATGGAAGTTTTCTATTTAATTATTCAATCAGTAAAGATTTGAAATAATTTAATATAATAACTAGAAATTACTATTAACTGATTTTATCTTCTATATTTTTTGATATTATAATTTTTTAAATATCAATATGATGAAAATAAAATAAGTGAGATGGAATTTTATTTTTTAAATACCCTTTACTTAAGAGAATATAAATGAGATATTCCTAATAAATTTGACATTTCTTTCCATATTTTAAAATATATGTTAAATATGGATGAAATATTCATAAAAAATGAGATTAAGAAAATTTTATTAGATATTTTTAAACAATATCACAAAATTTCTACCTTCATTAACTCATTATAAACATTACCATAGAGATAAACTTTTACTAAAGTTAGTATTCATTATTTATATAAATTATATGGACATTATTAAATATTTAGAATATTGTTATTCAAAATATAGAACCCATTTTAAATGATTTAATTTCTAGAATTTGTTAAATTTATTTCTAATATATGTTTGTTTAATGCAACCAGAAACAACCTTTTGCATACCACATGTTTTACGACTAATGTTTTTTAACAAAACCAGGTATAATGTTGATTACCATTAAATCAATTAGATTTAATTTAAAGAAAACATAATTACATTAATTTAAATAATTGTTTAATATAATGGGACTCCTAAATTAGTTGATTTAAATAAATGACATAATAGTTGTCTCAAAATTGGTATTTTACACTATTCAGCCAAAAATTAATCTTCACCCAAAATAAAAAAATATATCATAACATTTTTTTCATTTTATTTTCCTAGATTATTTATCTTTTATAAAATAAAACATCTCAAATTTTTATAATTTATTAATAATATCCATACAATAAATGATGTAAAATCTATTTGTGAGGAAAATTTATAAAATGAGTTTACACTCATTCATAATCTAGTAACAATAATTAGATGAATGATAGTATATCTAATTAGATAAATGGTAAATAAATTTCTTAAAAATCTTTCATATATAATTATTTTCTTAATATACCTTGATAACAAAAAATTGAACATTTAAATTTGTTTTCAGAAGCTTATATTTTGTGATCTTATATGATATTATTTTTAAATGAGTTTCTTGTGAATCCCTCCCTCCAAAGGTACCGATCCTATGATATAAATAATTGATGATATATTCTAACCCCTAAGTCCATCCTATTGTAGGACTTGGCGATGATAATTTATCCGATGGTAAAAAAATTTATTAATGGGAAGCATTACCCTCTATAATATATGTAAGATCATGCGGTACGCTATCATTGACCTATCAACTCGACAAAACATTATAGAAAGGGGTGAAAAAAATGATTCAAAAATTCATGAGTAATGAAAACAAGTAAAATATCATATTAATAAATTTCCAATAGAGAGATAATGTAGAAACACATCAAAAAAATTAAATATATATCTATAAATGTCTAGTATATTCCAAAAAATCCTACTGGAATCCATAAAATAGTTTTTAATAAATATGGTTAGCATACAATGATATGTAGTAGGACAAAAAATGTCTATTTTTCACATGTGAAATTCCCGAATGGCCCGAAGGCCTTCATTTTTATTTTATTATAGATAATCCCCCATTTAAGGTTTGAAGGGAAACCCGTACATGGCCCGTAGGCCCAAGGCACAAGGCCCGACATGACCCGTAATACATGACACGAAGGCCCAGAGGCATACCATGCCCAATACATGACATGTTGGCCTAGAAAACTAGAAAATACCCTCCCCAGCTTCTACATTATTGATTTCCATTAGCTCCCCACCTGTATTATTGATCGACTTCACTTGTGAAAATGATAATACTATTGAACCTATGAGAAAATATTATATCCAATATAACTGAAGCAGTCAACTAACCAATATCATCATCAATGATGAATTCTTACCAAATAATATAACTAAGTATAATTAGTTAATAATAATAATATCAATAAGGGTACCTCACAACAGTTCCCCACTAAATATCAAATCTCACACCCCAAACATCATGTGTATTGTCACTCGCATATCTTCAATATATTATCCCATGTCGAACACACCAATTCCACCATATCATGCCAATAACACTACAATAAACTAAATATCACATTTCCACCAAAGAAACCTAAAAATAAAATAATATGAATTATCACCAGAAGAAACTCTATCCATCACAACATATCCACAACCAGAATAATAATTAATCTTGAACTTCTATGAAATCATCCTCAGTCTCTAATCCTACCATAAATGACCCCCAAAATAATACATCTCATCACCTCATAAAAAAACCACAACTATTGTACTTTTGACTTCTATTCCTCACAGTGTGTGCATACCTAACTCTCCTATAAGAGATAGTAGGGAAGATAATGTAAAAATATATCTATCCACACCTTTTTGTATTGTTAAAACTCCCCAAAAACATTTCTATGTCTACATGGGTTGATTTTAATTGGTGGGGTCAATATAGAAATTAAAATGAACAAAAATGGGTATATATATACTATCAAACAAGCCCGACATATGGGTTCAAACATGAAAACTAACCAACACACTACATCCCCACTAAACCTAAAAACATATTCCACTTTTTATAGAACTTCTAAATGAACATAAAAAGTCAATCTAAAATAACCATGCCCCATTTATAAAAAATTCTATCCAGTTTCATGTATTCACACATCCAAAAAATATTTTATAATCCCAGTCATTTTCCAACCCATTCATTTAGTTATTCCATCCAGTTTCTTTCACATTTAACAACAAAAATATATTCCTCATATCCAATTTTAATTCAATATTTTTTTGTCTATTTATACCATTTTTATTTAGATTCATACATTATATTAAATTTCATTACAACTTAGGAAATAATAATAAAACATCACAACATAATAATCCATCTCCATATATCATTCCAAAAATACCCACATTTCTATGATTTCACATCACTAGCACTTCTCACCACAACCACCATGTACCAACCAAACCTCATAATATATACTACATATCAACCAAAACTCACCACATCTTCCACATACTGACATCATCTCATCAGATCCTAAAAATAAAATCCACACATCACACATTCACATATCATTTATTCACAATCCATTTTATTATTAAATAATAGGATAACATCATATTACACTTATTTATTCAAGGGTGTTCTAATAAATGAAAATATTCACCCATATATAAAATTTACTTAATGTTATATATGTGATCATACAATTAAATTATACCATATAATAGAAAATACACAATAAGTATTCCATTTTCAAAACAGTAGTTGTGATGCAAAAAAATCTTAAAACTATGCAGTTTTTTTAAATGAAGTTAATATCATTCAATTAAAATATCGATAATACTAAAGATATAAAAGTTGTGATTTCATTATTCCTAATAATTAGTTTTGTGATTATAAATTCATTAACATCTAAATTTTGATGTACTATAATTCTAAAGGTAAATATTATCATAACTCTTATTTCATTATGATACCAAATTATAAATAAAGGATCCCAAGAATCTGACAAGGATTTATGATCTACTTTATAATGTTGAAGAATGTGAAATACCACTAACATGCATAAAAATGAATTAGAAAACTTTTATCATATTATAAAACAATAACCATGCCATTTCAAAATTAAATAAACCTCAAAATTATATATTTTTCTTCATAGAAACAATTCTTAGATGAATAACTAGAAGGAAAATATGAGAAAATTAGGAAAAGGAAGTCTGTAAATATCCTAAACCACCATATGTTTATCTCCCATGATCGTGGATAAAAAAAATCTAAATGGGGTATAAAATAAAACCTTGGTATTAGCTTGGGTTACCCGTTAAATGGTATAAATATTTTAAAGGTTATTGGGTCTGAGGGTCTTTAGGAATTAATACCCAAGATGAAAAACATAAAACCACCATGAAAACTCTATGACCTTGTCCTAATGTTTTTGAAAACCAAAGGGACTATAATGTTATACCCATAAACACACCAAAAACTTACTAATCGATGTTCATTTCATTTCTACATCTATATTCACATAACGTATCATTAAAATTGATGAAGGCTCCAAAGGTCATCCAAGAACACTATGCCACAGACCTCCAATTACTATTAAATTGACCATATTGTAGCCACTATTGATACTCAAAATGAACTAATAAAAAGTGGATGCTACACCATAGCCCCTATATATAGTTTTTTAACATAAAAAATCTATAATCTTAAAAACTGAAACCTGGCCATTATGCCTCATCCGCCTCTCCAACTCACAGCATCTGAGAAAAGCACTCACATCACAAATTCATCTATGTCACAATGGGTAATATGTTCTATAACTATTTATCCTTTCCATATCCATAAAAAATTATATCATACAAAAACACATCCTTAAAAACCATATTCATCTATGGGACTCCCCACACTATAGATGAAACACCTTTAGTGCATCCCCAATCTCCCAGATAGACGATATACTTTGGGAGGAATTTCTTTCTATCTCCTCCATTTCCCCTCCAATCTCCATTAGAATTTATTTATAAATCAATGTCACTACAATCCAAAAAATATAAAAAATCAAATAGTATGGTCCATTAGATTAGATACCTCTTAAACTAGAATCACTCTCAAGAATAAGAACAAACTCATAGTGAAATGGGATGTGGATCGAAAAAAATCTCATGATATAACCACAAAGATCTTGTTATAATTGAAAACCACCACAAAAAATAACAAATCATGGATAGATAAAACAGTCCATGAAATATTTAAGAAAAAATTTAACCACAACACTTTAGTATCCACATGAATCCACCCATTTCTTATAACCACTAACTCCATCTCATCCTATATACTACCCCAAAAAATGACCACCACTACAGTCACAAAACAAATACACAAGAACACACATCAATGAATTACCTATCCCATGTGAAGATAGTATCTTTATTAGGATGTAATGACTATCCGACATGGTTTTAATCATGTCATGGTATACAAAGTCATCATTTTGAATTAGGTTTTCCTCTCTTTATATTCTGCAAGAATTTAAATAGTTCCCTTCCTTAGTGAAGAATCATATATCCTAAAATAATCTAATCCTAATATCACATATTCAATTAACAATACAAAAAGTAAAAAAAGAAAAGAAAAAATATAGGTACATGTAATTACATTGAGTCACATGCTATCATGTATTTCCATTGATCCAACCATGAATCTATAACACTTGAACTAAAAAAAATTTTCTTACCAAAATTAGCTTCTCTTAGTGATTGAGAATCTCCACTATATGACTATTGAACAATGTGTCATCCTCAATATTCAAAAATCTCATTTCAATGACATGGTTGTGATTATAATTCTAATAATGGAGTTGAAAGAAAATAGAGACATCATGAATTGAGTCCATTCATGGCAGAGTGCCTACTGATACCCTACTTTTTCGACTATTCCTATGGGAACCCATCAATTTAATACACCTTAATTAATGATTTATTAATAAAGGTTAAAATAATAAAATTATATTAAATAATGAATCCAATATTATTTTGGAGAGTATTTACATGGAAAAAAAAACTTTCAATATAAATAGAAATAAATTATCAAAATCTTCCTTAATATTAACCTAAAATTTTAATGATTTTCATAAAACTATAGGGGATAACTAGGGGACGTACGTAATAAAGGGAGGAGATATAATCCTCGGTAAGGGAATACAAAAAGAATATCATATGTTAAAGTAGTACATGTGATCCAAGAGACATATATAGGTAACATAATTAGGTTGAGAATCATAATCATGAATAATGAGGGATGATATATCATGATAACATAATGGAAACATATTATTATTAAAACAACCTAAAACATGACATCCTAATCTTACGTCAAGGATAATACAAATAAAACATAACATCATGTTCTTATGACAACATTCTATGAACTATACATGAAATCCCATGATTTAAAAATATTATCCAATTCATTGCACAAAGATATAATTCAAGGCCCACCCATCGAATTATTATCATGTACATGCTTGAGTGGTTCACATAGATTATAAAAAGGATGGATATCATTCACTAATTTTAAGAATAATATTAATGATTGTGTATTTTATACATAGAAATCTGTAATCAATGAATTATATTTATATCATGGTTAATACACTAGAGTACAAATGGGGTATGGTATTCACTACATAACTATTTTTCATAAAAATTCATAAGGAAATTTTGGTGGAATAATGAGGTTACATAAAGATTAGAGGAATGTATTAATAAAATTGAAAGGGGTATCACATAACATGGAAATATTATGGAATATAAATGGTATATTTGAAAAAATAACCCATCATGAACTAATATAAATTGAATAAAATATAAAAATAAGGAGCTTGAATAAATAAGAGAATGATATATTCCCTTTCCATGATAGGATTCTTGAAAAAACATTAGATGAGATACTTTAAAAAATAGGGTAACATTATGATTACTCTAGAGAGAGAACAAATGATTAATGTTACACTACTGATGTTTTTAGTTAATAGGAATTGGTGTTTGGTTGAGTATATATGCCAAAATAGAAGAGAATTCATTATTAATTTCCAAACATTTGTTTTGGAATATATATGATTATATAATCAAAACTAAAATCCTTAAAATTAATATTTTCTGATTGATTATACAAATAAGAGTGTTTTTCATCATTTTATATATTTATGAACGATATACTTTAACATAATTCCCTTAGTGATGTGGAATTGTGTCATGTTTATAATGAATTGATATTAAAAAATTGAAATATGATATAGATTTTAGTGAATTCAATAATTGTTTATATAATAAAATAAAAAAATTAAAAATATATTATTTTAATGAGGAAAAATAGTTTTGGACTTTGGTGATCTTTATAGTATTTATTATATCAATTTTACACTTTCAAATTAAAAATCCCCATTTATTGAAAAATATTTGTTTTTTACTATTATGGTTTTTTCATATATAAAAATAAATTTGATATCAAAAAATTATTTTATCATATATGTTAAAGAACAATTATTTGATATTAATATTTTATTATTATAAATTTTATTTCAAAATTTCGTGTATTCATCAAAATAAATTCCTTGATTTAAATTATATATCTTCCAAATATACAATTTCCTTTTAATTGCCTCAAAAATAAGATTTTACCAAACACATTATGTAGTAATTTAAAAAATATATATTTGAAATTGATAAATATAATCATTTATTTAATAAAACAATAGTACACACAATCATACTATAGGGTCTAGATAGATATCCCTTTATTATAGTAGTGGATTCTCTTATTGTATGTTGTGGAATAGTGATATTTTCATTTGGTGATTTAGAAAAAATGGTTTTGTTCATGACCCCGATGACCATTAACTTCTCATGTAAATGGTTTCTCTCATGCCTTAGAAACTAAATATTTTTTTGGACTCAGTTAATGGAAATCCGATTATTGTCATCTCCCTTGTATGTTCTGAAAAATTCTATTAATAGGTTATGATTTTATAGGCCGTGGTCATTTCTTCCCTTGTATATTCCAAATTTAAATTATCATAAAACTTAACATACTTATATTATTTGTCACCATACAATATATATTTAATAAATTTATATAATTTATAATGGAATTTTAAATTTAAAAACACATATAACGGTCTAAAATCACCATAGTATTGAATGTATTTTATTTAACTACATTGATTATTAATGTCTTTCATCATCAAAAATGGTAATTTATTTATAAATGTTTCTTGTAATCTATGATATTCACTTATTACTTCTCGTATGAATTATTTTTCTAAAACATTGCCTCATCTATATTTAGATCATGTGTCTGGTATGGTACATACTACCTCAATAAAGATACATGGAACAAATAATGTATTATAGATTGGTTAGGTTGGAGTTCTAGTAAATAGGTTATCAAATAGATGTGATAATGCTTCACAAAGTTGAAAAACTATATGGGAATAAGATTTCTCTTCCAACCAAATTTCATGACTTTCTTCTATAATGATATATTAATGAAACTTTTTTCTCTAACATCAAACATAATGAGTTTTCAATGATGACATACATAGCTTTTATAATTTCTTTATAAATATTTCATATGATGATAAATGGTTTTACCCTTCTATATTATTTTATTAATAAGATCAGTTTCCATCAGTTTATTCTCTCCACCATAATCCCAGTATGTTAGAATTTGAAATATCATCTCAATCAAAGACCAATAAGGTGCCATTTTAATTATAGAATGTAAATATTATAGTACAGGAACTTCATTAAGAGAATGTTTTGAACCCAATATCCTTATAAATCCATTAAAAATGATCTCGGTATACAATATATTTTAATAAATTTTATTTTAGATTGACCATGTATTTGAGGGTGATAAGAAGTGGTGATTCATAGAATAATATCAAATTATTAGACAACTCTTCCTTATAACCACAAGATAAACCTCTTATCTCAATAATAAAAAACATATAGTGGAACTACATGGAGTATTAAAACTTATCATGTGGGAATACAAATCATCAATATACCAACTCTATAATCTCTAATTTCTTATTATCCAATCAGGGGATTTTTTTTCAAATATATATACATAATAGTGAATCATTGGCTACTAGAGAAGGAATTTCTATTTGAATCTCCCATATGTTCCCTATTCAATTATTCTTTTTATAAGACACATATCTATGATCCAAAACTAAACACTCCATATTTATAAATTTGAAACTCCAAAATATTCACAACCTTATTTTTCAGAAATTAGTTATAATTTTAGGACTCCTTGATCCTCTCAATAATGGATGGTTGAGTAGTTATTTGATTATTAAAATTTAAAGATAAATTTATTATATTCTTTTTAAAGCCCTTTCATGTCCAGGAATACTATTTCTTATTAGAGCCTCATCGTGTAGAGGGTCGCGAGATCCTTTATACTTTATTAATTCCCCCACTTTTTTGCCTTCACAGGATCATAATAGATTGAATAATCATAATCCTTGATAAAAACCAATCACCTACATTCGTTCAGATTAATATAATTTTTTGTGTATATATACATGAGACATTTCTGATCCATATATATGTCACACTTTTCCCTATAGAGATAATTTCACTAAATCCTTAATATGATGATCACAAAAACAAAATATTGATTATATTTTAGGTATTTATGCACTTGAAACTTTAATTTGGAGGTGGAATAGTCTATCACTCTATCTTATTATATGATTAAAAAACCAATACATTTGTGGAAATGTTTTTTTTCTATCATTTGAAATTGAAAATCCTTCCCCACTTGTGGGTAATTTGAGTCTAGGTGTAGTAATTGTCATTTATTTTCTTCCTTAATTCTCTCCTCATATATATCATTCAAAAAAAATATGACAGGCTTATTTGTTATATTATTAAATGGAATTGAAAATCATGGTATTATATTTACAATTTGATGATAGTTCTCATATTATCCCCATAAAATCTGTTTTTTATTATATATGTTGGACTAGGGATCATTAAATAACCTCTATTTGTAAAGAATACATTATATATTATTGTTTTCTATTGCATTTGAAATGATTGTTACATTCTATATCGATAAAATTATTTTACTATACTTCTCAAAAAATACTTCCATTCCCAAATTCTTCAGTACATAATTATTTTATCCTTGTGTTCCACCATTCTTTTTTAGAATATTAGAATATCATCTATGAAGGCAAGCATATAATTGTCAAGGTAATCCATAATTATACTATTCATAAAGCTGGTTAACATTTTCTGAATATTAGTGAGTCTATATTGAATCACTCTGAAATCATAGTTCCCATACCATGTATGAAAATAATATTTGATATTGTCTTCTTTCCTCGCATTTTTTGATAATATCCCAAATGAAGATCCACAATAGGGAATTATTATGCTCCACATAGTTGATCCAAAATTTCATTAATATGTGGTAGTGGATACTTATTATTTATCATGATATTTTGGAGATCATGATAATCAATGAGGTGGCATTATGACTTATCCTTATTCGTAATGAATAAAATCGGTGCACACCATATGGAATCAGTTTGGAGTATAATTCCATTATTTATATTCACCTATTATTGTTTTATAACAATTTGATGTTTAAAAAAATAAATTCAATATATACTCACTGATATTGGATAATAAATATGTATTATCTAGATTGAGAAATAAACCTAACATCTAAGAGGAATATTATGTAATTCATTTGGTAACACATCATGAATTCCCATGTAATGTGCATGCCATCAAGAATGTTCTTTTCATTTCTATCTAAAATTGTACTTATATATTCATACTCATAATGAAATAATACCCATGATTGAGATGTTGTTACAAAATAATAGTCATCCTCCTCTATGTACTTGTATATTATAGATGAGTTATTTTCAATATGGATGGTGATTTCCTTCTCTCATAAACTTATGTTTTATCTAAACAAGGAAAGACAATATATTCCAAAATAGATTCAAATCCTAATAGGGGGACTACCAAAATAGTTGATATAATATTAATCCTGGAAATGGGATAGGGGATGAGTTATATCATTAAGATGAAATAATCTTCTCATTTCCATCTTCACTAATAACTCCACATCTGTGATTTTAGGTGGTGGTTGAATAGTTCTATAATACTTTTGTGACATAAAAGAATTCATATATATACAATAATATTGTACTATTTCTATTCTTGAATGAATAATAGGAATACTTGTCTCCACTTCATTGTTAGTATTCACCTAAACAATTGTGGCAGAATATGCTTTCCCTTTATCTCGAGATATCTGAGGATTTTCTCATTTGTTGTTGGGGAAAACCCAATGGTTATGGAAATGAGTCACATAGATTCCTTTTTTCTAATATTTCAAATATTTTATTACTATATAATGGTTTAATGGATCATTCATTTAATTTATTATGTATGTCGGATTCTCTCATCATAAAATTATAACTATGTGTACTTTCGTTCCACACCAAACTCATTTTTATGTTCCCTTCAGGAAATTTTGGGATCCTTCATCCCACACTTTTGAAAAGTTTGTTAATTTATTTTATTAACCATATTATATTTATCAATAACACTACAAAATTAAAATCTATTCTGAACTTCTTGTCTCATATCCCAAGGAACACGTGTAATTATCGAGTATCTATTTGTACATTGAGAGAAAATCGTACTATTTTCTCATATATGTAAAAATTATTAATAGAAAATGATTTTAATAGATTTATTTTTATCCGAAAAAATGTGTGGTACCATTTAATATTATGGGTAATAAAAGAAGCAAAGGTCTACAATGAAATTTATATGATGTTTGACTTATACACGTTGATGTATTATTCATTCTTTCATTTATGGCTTGTAAAATACATATCCATTTGTAGTCAGAGAGTGTGAGGAAAATATTTATCAAAAAACATTTTCAAAAATTCCATCAACATCCTCTCTTTGATCTCATTCCAAGGAATTGAATATTTGATCAACATATAGTATTGATCTACTTCTCCTTTCATATTATAATAATATAGCATGAACATATCATCATTAGAGCATTGAAAGACATATAAGACATTGGTAATGGATTTGATACATTATTTTACAAAAACAAATATAAGGATAAATAGAAATTTGGAGGCCTTTTAACATAAAGGTATATATTTCAACTAGCCTTTTCTTTCAGGTATTTAGTTGTTCCCCATGATTTTGGTTTCTATTTGAAATCTAATTTAATTTAGATTTAATGTTCATGATTTTTTATTTATCTCATTAGGTTGAACATATTTTTTTGGGAATTCATCACTTTTACCCTTACATTTGTTGTTCACACTTTTCTTTATATTATAAATCATTGAATAAAATAAATGAATATATATTTTTATATAAAAAAATAGAAATAAAAAATCACAAACTTTAATGAGATAAAACATATATAATATATTTTATTTATCCTATTTAATGGATTTTTATAACTATTTTTCACATTCTATGTTTCATAATATCATATCATATGTTCATTTTATTTCCTTTATAATTTTTTTAATAGTATAATGAATTTGGAAAATGATATCTCCTAAGAGTATCAAATAATGTGTATAGAATGGCATATTATCATCCAATGGGTAATAATTGAGACCATATTTGTGTTCCCTTTTCATGGTTATTATCCTGATGTATAACTATTCTAGAATGACATCCACTTATTGTATCCACATGTGGAATGGTCTTCATGTAAAACACATTTTCAGTTATTTATGAAAATTGGGGTAAGTTTTCATATGCTTAGAATTATACTTAAGTCTCCCACGTGGTTATTCTAATCATAATATCATAAATATCCATTACTTTATCAAACACCAATTATATGAACTATATTCTTGAATAAACCTTAATTCATTATTTATTACATTAATGTATACATAATCCAATCCAAAAAATTCAGGAATCCTAGTTTATATGAAAAATTAGGGGCATAAAATAATAACATGAAATGCTAATATAACAACATTCTTGAAAACATCCTTAATAGGTTCTTAATATTCTTTCATTATTTTGAAAATTCACTAGATAACCCAGAGATGTACATAATAAAGTGTGAGTTATAAGTCCTTATAATGGAATAAAAAATAAAATAATAAGTTAATGTTTTACATGCGATCCAATGACATATGATGTTAACAAAAGAAGTATGAGAAGAATAATATTGAACAGTGAGGTACAATATGATAACATAAATTCCATATAAGAATTTTTCAATAGCATAAAACAAGACATCATAAACATATGTCAAGGCTATCCACCAAGACAACAAAACCCAGTGTTCTTTGGATAGCATATTATAAACCATAAATGGAATTTTATAAGATAAATAATTACCCAATTCATTGGAGGGAAATATGAATCTCACCCCACCTATCGCTTTCATATCAAGTACATGAATAAGTGTGCAACATAAATCATTGAAATAAATATGTATTTAATCAATTTTAAACCAATTATTGATAATTATGGGTTCTAAACAAGGAATTTCACAATAAATTAAGGATTACTAGATCTATATGAATACCCTTGGGTGGAAATGTGAATGGTTATTCACTATAAAAATATTTTTTTATAGAAATTCAGAGGATAATTTCTACAGCATGATGGTGGTAAAATATTGTTCATAGAATTATTTTACAATTATGAAAGGTTTATATTGGCACTTATAAAACATAAGTGTAGTAAAATTTATTTCTGAAAAAAATCACAGCCTAAAAATGATGAATCCAAAGTCATAATATAATGTATTTTCTATAATTATAGGAGGTATTTTAACATTTATCCTAAGAGAAAACTTATACAAAATTTATAATATCTTATTAATAGATTTTCAAAACCATTAAAGGACTCTAGAATAAATAATACAAAATAATTTCAGGATGCATGCATTTTTAAATAAGAGGAATCAAAGTTTGGGTGGTTTTGTATAGAAACAATGAGGGGAATGATATATTAATTTTCAAACATAGTTTTTTGACTCTATATCATAATTTAATAAAAATGAAAAACATTCATAGGGTTTTACCAATTTTTTCTTCCAATGAAGTGTTTATTTTAATATTTTTTATGTTTACTAATATATCTCATAAAAACAATTCCCTTTGTGCTGTATAACTAACTCGATTTACAAATAATTGATTCATAAACATTTACATATAAAATATTATTTGGAGGATACATTAAGGGATATTAAAATTAATTAAATAATGTAGAAACACATTATTTTAAATGGGATTTTATTTGAATATGTGTATTATTTATTATATTTATTGCATCAATTAGGGGATTTTACATTGCGAGAATACAAACCATATAATTATACTGTATTTATTTTTTACCCAAAAATTTGATTGCCTCATAAAATAATGAAATAAATATCTATTGAATAATTTCCAAATTATTATTCAAAAAAATATTTATCTTATCAATTTAAATATCTAAATACTATAATTTACAATTTGAAATCATAAATATCTCTTTATTGAAGAATTCTTGTTTTTTAAACAACAATTTTATTTGAATTTGTAAACTTTTCACCTGAATATATTAAAATTTCTATTTTATAAATATTAATTTATAATAATATTTAATTAAAATGTTAATTATTAAATAATAATTGATTCTACACGTTCCTCTCTATTTTATCGTCTATTTGATGGTGGAATGAATTTCTAATGTGTAAATGAATTCTGACATCTTGTTAAAATCCCATATAGAATAATGATTTAAAACATGAATCCCAAAATGAGAGAATAGACCTTAGAGATCCATGAAACTAAACAACCTAATCAAAATAACTCATTGAAAAAAGTGGTTCTCGAATCCTCGATCTATAATAAGTGATTAATATTCAACAACTTGTCCCTAGATACCTAGATAAAATTTCAACCACCTTGATCTTGTTGTATCGCAGTGATGATTTCCAACAATATTTTATTTCATTTCCATATAGTAATCTCTACAAGATTAAATGAACAAATTTGAACATGGTTCTTGACCTTCACCTTTTGGAATACTAGATATCAATCAACTAACTCAACCACCACCTATTTCATATTGGTCCCCCAAAACTGAAATCGCAATCCATGGAACATCATGGATACTCATGGTTGTTCTAACCAAGGTGGACTTTTAACTTCATGAAGGACTCCCCTATAAAATTATACAAGAATAAACAACCTACCCTAAGAAAATATCTACCTCCAACCATCTTATATACACCCATTTGAAACATCAATATATCCAAGACAATCTCTTAACTTATCTACATTTATATTTCCCCAAAAAGACTCAACAACCTTCTTTATCATATAAGACTAAACATTCATCTAAAATAACAGAACTCCACCATCAACCACCCTCTCTTCTATGTTTTGTGCTACCAAAAAATCTATCGTCCTACAACAATCTCCAAACATATTTACAACATCCTTCCTTGATTTTTTTGTCAATATGTTGGCCACATCCTTCCCATTTACTACGGTGAAAGAGATCCCAATGTGGTATTTTGGAATAAACTCATTCCATATACATTGACAAAGATTTATATCATGTTGTGGAAATATGGACCTGAATCTTTTTCTAATCCATGTAGACCACAATGAACTCCCTGATAAGGTAATATCACCAAATATTTAGTTTAGAACAAATATGTTAATACATTTAGATGATGGGAGTCATATATATGTTGGCAGGGTAATAAATTCATATCCTCATAATACATAACATCATTCTCCAATATTAATACATATCCCAATCCCATATGGGACGATTCACAAAACAACTCATGCATCATACTTTCCTATAAAAACTAAAGCATAAGAGAACTTATAGATCTACATGTATTGTAGTTAAACACTATATAGAACTGATATGTCTATAGATTATCCTTTCCATTCACCATCAATGCCACAAATAGGACATGAATATGTAATAAATTAGATGTCTTCCTTTGGTAATACCCAAAAAGATAGAGAAAAATATGAACCTTTTCTATATTTTTGGATTTTCTCTAAGAAGAATCACCATAAAACTTTGACGGGTCTATGGTCACAACATAATAATATGGAATATACCCATGGAAATGACCATAGCATGTATTGATCATACACTTAGACAATATTCTATAGTGGTGGTGAAATCAAATAACTTTCAAGGATATTCTGAGTTGATTAATATTCTCTTACTCTAACATTGAGAATGTAAATATTCAATTGATGATGATACCTATTAAATAATCCATGTACTCATATAACATATATTTCATGATCACCATGAAACGAGCTAGTGTATTCATGACACTAAACAACATGAGTAAAATCATAAATTTCCCATACCTATATATAAAAACTATCATCGAGAATTCCTCCTCATCCAACATCAACTTCTGATATCAATTCTTCATATTGGACATAGAAAACCAATTATCTCTACTCAAATAGTTTAACATAATAAATATATTCCTAAGATTATATATACTCTTAATCATCACCTGATTCAACCTAATACAATAACACGCCTTCTTGGTGAAAAACAATGAAAAACTCTATAGTGAATCACTATGTTAGATAAAATCCTTCAATATCATATCATATATATTAATAGAAATCCCCTAATCCTATAAGGAATTCCTTCAATTAGTGTCCATTGAAATAAAAAATGGAATAGGCTTCAGTTCTGTCCTGATTTCAACATCATGTTTATGGGATATCACCACAACCTTCTTTAGAAAAACATACAGAAACACTCCCAAAACAATGATAACCTCCATTATCTGAGTGTTTAATGATTTCACAGATTTTTTGGAAATAAAATAAATATGGTTCTCTTTATGTCTAATTTTGACAAGATAACCCTTCTCACCAATGAAAAAGGCTCACTAACTATCCACATCATATAATGTGACTCTCCTTTGGAAGAATTAGATAACCGCAACTACGGGATACATCTAATAGATACAAATAGTGACATCACAGGACTATATATGTAAAATAAAAGTATACATACATGACTATTGTTTCCCCATCATCAGTATACACCCCTATGCAAATAATCCAATTTGGTCTGGCCCCTGGCTAAAAAAGTAAACACAAGGGGAATGGAAAGCCTCTATATGTCTAGTCCTAGATCATAGACTAAAGAAACTAAAACAATGGAGTAAGGACCTCCAAAATCAAACAAATAAAATAAAATTATATATGATAAACTGACCACAACACTAATAATGTATATCTCCTCTTATATTCCCCCCTCCATATCAAGAAACTAACCACACCCATATCCTCTACATATCCAATGATGACCACCTCCATTAATATACTATAGTCGAGTCCTTTGAACACGAGGAACTTCTTGACACCAAACTCAACCTACAATATATCTCCATAATAAAGAATAATCATATTTCCCATATTGCAGAAACAATCTTAATTGTGGTTTTTGCTGAGGTTGATGTTAAACCAAGAGACCTCCTCTATATTGGGCTTTAAGAAAATATAGAAATTGATTCAGGCTATAGAAACACACCCCTAAAAAAACACACCTACCCATGTCCCCTAGGAAATTAATTTAAACCAGTACCACTAGAATACTATATATAGGGATACTAAAGTTAAAATATCAATTGTCAAAACATAAAAGTCCATTGTTCCTGATACCTACTACTAAAAACTATACTCCTCGAGGATCCCTTTTTGTTCCTCAATCGGTGTAAACTGACTCATGAGTGCATTTGATAGATCACATACACCTTCATATGAATATTGGAATATGTTGGACACATAATATGATTAATTGAATACATAATAAAAGGACAGAGTTCCTACTCAAACCAATGTGATCCAGACTTGCCATCATGAAATATGTTAGGAAAAAACACAACAATTCCTTGAACATGGTCCCACATTCCCAAAAATATTAACCCTTAATAAAGAGAGAGTATCTTCAGGATCTTAACTACCATTATTATAAAATATGGAACTACTCTTAGGACTCCTTCATGAAATTATGACAGGAATAACATACCTCCTTATACTCACAAGGACAAAGAAACTACCACTGATTCATGAGACCATCAATCTGATTAACTACCAAAAGGGACATAGTGCTCTTATAGGGAACAAATCAAATTAATGCATATCTCAAGATACTCAGACCAAATATTCAACTCATGATATGATCGTTTACCTCATACATTACCAAATACTTCCCCTAAAATCAATGTAATTGTATTTAACACTAACCATCCTCCTCAACTAGATTAATCCTATGGCATTCAACTAGAGCATCCAGTTAGAGATCTGTAGCTGGATAAACACACAGAAGAAACCAATATCAATAGTTAATTAGAATGAAATATTTCTTAATACATAGATTATATAACATTATTAAGATTCATTTAATGCACTTTAGCCTTCCATAAAAACCCAATACAAACAAGAGCACAAGTCAAATAAGATCAATATACCACACCTAGGTCTCTCCCCTACAAGTAGCATAACCATAAGTGGACATTTTAAAGGTCCAAATTCATTAAATTGGGTCATGGGGGTCCCAAAATACAATTTACTAGATAGTATCCCTTGGATAATTCCACATTCCTAGATCAACTAACATCATTTCGTTCCTAATCTATGTAATCCTCACATTTCCAAACTCTAAAATATATCCATTCACCTTAAAAAAATTACTTTTTTACCAATATTTCATATGAACTACCTATAAAGATATCACTCTTATGTTGTTAATCATTTAAGAGATGTAATTACCACAAAGTCTCTCCCTTAGTATGCCCAATGTCAGTGATTAGCATGAAGTGTACAAACATATCAATAATGTGAGGAATTTCCCTCAATAATTTATAATTGACTTAGAGATTGGATTTTATAGATAAATCAACTCCATTATTTAATATATAATGTATTGAAAAAAATAAAACCCCGCAATGCATGAGTAATGTAAAAAAATACAAGAGTCTCTAAATTAACACAAAAAGGATAAGTTAAAGAAACGATACAACCACAAATCAAAATATCAAGAATGAAATATCTAAAAAGGATCGTGATGTCCTCTTAGAAACATGAAAATAATTTTAATATACATAGGGTGATCATAAAATAATCCCCAGTACAATATTCATTGTCTCTCATTCAGATTTGAAAAGATCATGCTAATGTATCCATGAGAAAATAACAAAACAAATAGTAGATAAATAGGTTTACTAAAAAATAACATCTTATCCATATAATATTCAAAAAAATACAAAATCCATGTAAAATAACATAATAATAATTATATAAATATTATATACTTATACCAATTCCCAATTGGGTTATCTCAATCACATACCAACATTGATCATCCTGGTGCTCTCATCTCTTCTATATAGTAACCAAGACCGAAAACACCTAGGCCATCACATCATTCTGACAACCTCACAAGATATTGGCCATAAAATATCCCATAAAGAAACTCATTCTATCACATCCGAGAACATATCATATTTTGACACATGGGTCATCAAATCACTTCCATTTCAAAAATAGTATGTTGTTTTGAACATCAATGACATTTACATCATTCCATATTACTACTAATGCATGATCCCCACTGTAATCTATATCATCTTCTAATAAAAAACCACCACTATTTTACATTTCTTTTCTATGCTTAATATCCTATACATGCCAAACTCACCTTGAATAATGAGTGTGGAGGTAAAAGTAAATGTCCATCCATCTTTATCACCTATATAACTAGAAAAACATTTAGTTGATTTCATGGATTTCTCAAAAAATGGAGGGGTTAATATAAAAATTTTAGTGAAAATAAACTATATATATATATATATAAATACTTAGTTATAGTTACATGATATGAACACCAACCATTTCAGAATATCACCGTGAATATCTTAATATCCACTACTTTATATTTCACTTCTAAATGCGTAGGCGCACACCAAACCACAAAATAAACCTGCCACATTTTATTGAAATTCAATAAAATTTCATTGATTATAATTTCCGGGAAATTTTATTCCTTTAACTAATTCATTTTCATTCCCATTAATTTCATAATTTCAACTTTTTTATGTCTCATTTAACAAAAACCATAAATCCCACACTTCCCATTTTAATTAAATCTTCATTTTCCATTTCAACCCATTCCATTTCAATTCATTATTTATGTTTATTTCCATTACTCCCAAGAAAACTATTACAATGCATAAAAAATGGCAAAACTTCTGCCTTTCACATTCTGAAAAACCCCATATTTCAACCATTTCAAATCACCATCACTTCTCATCCAAACCACACATACTAACCACTTCTCATCAGATCATCCGCATACTAACCACACATCATCACATACCACATACCGACCACATATCGTCATATATAGAACATACCAATCACACATCACAAATAAAAATTGCATTTATTCACAAACCATTTTATATTTATCTAGAGTATTTAATCACATTCCTCTTCTTTATTCAAAGACATTATCACACATTCAAAAATCTCTTCAGGGAAACTATTTTATTAACTGTATATATGTGGTTATCCATTTTTATTTTTAATGATGGAAATGAATCACAAATAAATTTTATCATAATCATAAAAAACACATCGCAAAAAATAACTAATGGCTGTTATTTTCATGAAATGCTTTATGCACCTAAAATCACAATATAAATAGTATCAATGTTTTAAAACATGGGATTTCATTCCCCTTCCCCTTAAATTGTAAAAATATTAATTCCTTATATTCCTTAATGTAGATGTACTATATTCGTAAAAATAAACACATTTATTTCGCCACCATCATGATGATAATAAATAATAAACCAATGATCTCCTACCTCAAACAAGGATTTTTGATCCACTTCACAAGGTTGAATAAATACAAATTCTACCACCGGTCTCCACAATGAAGGAGAATGCTCATTCCAATATAGAACTCAATAACCAAAATATTTTATTATCATAAAAACATAATATATATAGTTATATTGATAAAAAACTATACAATATTATAACTATAAGGAAAATAAAATAATACTCAGATAAATAAGAGAATAACTCACATAAACCACCACAAGTAGGAATCTAATTATAAATGTTAAAATACACTAAAAGAGGGATGTAAGACCATATTGGGACATAGTTAGGTCTCCCAAGATACAATAGAAGCATTGGAAAAGTGATTAGGTCTTAGGTGATTTAAAAATTTATACATAGTCTGAAAAGCATAAGAAAACTATGCATTATCTTAGACAAAACCAAAAAGATGCTAAAAATTAAAGGGACTATGGATTTATACCACTCACCATGTTGTATTCGTATATCCAAATAGGATCACTGGCCTGAATTTATCATCATTCCATGGATTTGAAAAAAATGGAAATAAACCATAGTGTACTAAAGGATATTACACAATAAACCCAAGCAACTAAGAAATGAACCATGGTGCATCCCAAATATCCATTTCGAAGAACCTAAGAACTTGGAAGGGGGTATTCCACAGCCTACCTCCATGGTGTAGCTACAATAAAATTTCTAGTGGTCGTGCAATTGAACCTTCTTACACTATGTTGTAAGCCCCACTAAACTCCATATCCTCACTAATACGAACTCACCCACACATAATATACTATTTAGCAGTCAAATCACTACACTATAGCCATACAAGAATTGGAAGTATCACCAAAACACTTCCCTAGGTACCCTACAACTTATATGTTATTTCCATGTCCTAGTAACCACCCTTAGGGAAAACCCTATGATCTATACAGAAATACAATATCCACCAATATTTTTTACCCATATCTTTCATGTCCCCTCCAAACTCCTCTGGACTTCCATAAGACAACTCATTCTCTATAATTTCAACAATGTAATGGGAAAAAGGTGTAATTCACTATAATGTTCTTCTTTAATAAGAACTAATCTGCAAATTTTTGTTATGAAGTACATTTAAAAATATATCTTAAAATTCTATTACTCTAATTCAAACATGCCAATTTAATGATCGGGTAATAGTAGTGATATTTTAATAGTCTATCGTAGCTTATTTTCTTCTTAGTATAGTGTGGGGAAAACATAATTGAACATAGTATTAGTTTTAAGATAAACTCAAGGGTTATTGTACATGTAAAATGAAGAAATATTTTTTCTCATCATGAGTTTGATAATTAGTATCAACTAATGGCTAGCCACACCCTGAAGAACTCCTAATTTAAGAATCAGTATATAGATAATAATTTTTTTAACCATATATAATTCTCTACTCAATGAATCAATATTATATTATAATTTTAATTGATATTATTTTGACTAAAACATAGTAGTCTACAAATATTGTAACATATACAATGAAATCTACAAATTATTATTCTAATCCAACACCTCAAGTAATATTATCTACTCTAGCAGTGGAGGATTTATATTGTTAAAAAACATGTCTATTGTTATTCATCTACTCATGAGATTGTGATACCTTCATCTGAGGTCCCCAAAATAAAGTTGTATCACTCATCTAACATTCATAAATGGGATTACATCACTTATATAGGCTCATCATAAACCTACCCTAAAATTATAGAATGTTTTCTAGGGGTGGGGGAACTTTATATTAAAAAATATTAACCCATTGAAATTAATGCATGTCTTGATTAGCTATCTCAAGAATGTCTTAGAAAAAATAATAGTATACATTGAACATGATTCATATAAAATATTATTACCCATTAAAATAATGAGTTAGAGTTATATGTGAAATAATAGATAATCAATGTCTTAAATAATGGATACATCCACTTCCCACACTTACATTGGATTACTTAGTCTAATAAATACATTCATTACCTGATGTACATATTTCTCCTAGTTATCCCAAAAAAATCATCAAAAGTCTCCAAACTCTAAACTGAATCACTTAATAAATTTGTATTTGATACAACACTATCATGAATACTCTAATTATTCTGCCTATTTGGAATCTTATTGTGTTGGGGTAAGACCCATGTCGTGAAATATAATGTCACACCATCTTATCAACATTGTGAAATGTATAGAGACTAGTAAATAATTATTTTAAATTGGGGCTCATTTGTCACCAATTAATAGGTGACACATCACGATATGAACCCCACTACATCTAAAATCATCTATATCTAAAAATATTATTGTTTTTATTATAATAAATATATGTTAATCATAAGTTAACTGCACATCATTTCTTATGTGAATCCTTTATCTACCCCTTAGTTATACTAGTTGGTAACAGAAAAAAAACATGAATGTATTGGATACCATCATCATCCTCCATTGAATATACTGGTATCTACACACAAGATATATTATCCCCGATAAATTAATAGTATAAGTCTATATGTTATCTATCTATGATCCAATCAATGATTTAGGAGCTAGTGTTGAGGGAAGTCAATTTTTCCATACAATAATACTCCAATCATTCAAAACGAAACATTATTATTAGAGCATCAACACCCAATTAATGCAACCCAATGACGCCAATTGGGAATAAGTCTTCTTACTAATTGAAACCGCCATAGAATTCCACCTAAAATGGTGTGTATAATCATAATGTAATATTATAACATGTACTTGAGCCCCCATAACAATCAAAGGATTACATTAAACTGTATAAATATTTCATTTTGGATATAATAGTTGGTACAACCCATGAATCTCTCACCAAATATCTTTTCACTTATAAATATCAATGCAATCAGAACATTTAATGACTAAAAAGTTTCCACTATGTAGTTATTCTTATGGTTCCCGCTACTACTTAGAATGATATTAGACTACTTAGACATTTCACATTAAATGTAATCATGGACTAAAATATGATATAATGATGTATAACATATACTACTTACCCAGATTAGGTAAGGTAAATACCAATTTAGTCATCAATTTTATTATAAGATCCTAAATGAATTCTTCTTAAGGTTATAAAAACAAGAACATTTTATCCATGTTGGTCACATACATCATCTATTGTAGGAATTTTGAGATAATTGGAAAGAAATTCAGATTTTAGCATACCAATCCTAGGAATATAAATATCAATGAAATATTTTGGGATACTCTTAAGAAACATTAATATTATATTCTTAAGAACCAATGATATACTAGAATCTAATTATAACTCCCATAATGGTTATAAATTAAATATATATTCTAAAAAATAAAATTCATATATAGTAATTTATTACAATAAATAACACACACATTTTCATAAAAACAAAAAAAATATTATTATAAAAAAAATATATCCATGATTTTATTGTTTCACATTATGATTGTTATTATTTTTTACTATTGGTATTGTAGTAATTATAAATTGATCATTAAGAGTAATATGAAATGATTATAACTAGAAAATATATTTTAATAATGAAGATCATGGGATTTGGTCAACCCATATAATCATACAATATTAGTCTCATTACATATTCTATGGGATATGGAATATCTAGGGTTCAACTTTGACCAATTCCACTTTGAGACTCCCTATATCAAACTTTAGAGGAAGCAATTGTGGGAGATATTCTAGATTATAAAATAATTTCACAATCATAGTTTGTTGAACCACCCCATTAATGTACCAATATCCCACACCTTACCATTATCAATTATTCTAGTGTAAAAATAGTTTATGTATATAAATATTAAGATATATTAAGGTGTAAATTTTTTTCAAAATCAAATAGTGGTTTTTTATTTCTGTTTCTTATTTTTGTACATTTAATTTAATGTATCACAATTAAATAGATAACAAAATGTAGACGGATATAAACAATTATATTTTTGATTAAAAAAAACTTGGATTTTATTTTTTAAATATATATATATATCCATTAAAATAATTTTTTCTGATAGAAGAAACATTTACATTAATAAAATAATTTTTAAAAAACAATAATAATTTATAAGTAAATAATTAAACAATTTTTTACGATCACACATTGTTTTTATATGAGTTATAAATAAGATTATAGGAAAAAAATAATTTTAAAAGTTGTAATTTTTTTAAAATAAATTTATCAGATATTTGATATTTTTTGGAAGAAAATGGATTTCAATTTTTAAATAATTATATTAAAATTATCCCATGGTGAATGTTTTGTAATTTTTTTAGATTTTTTATTTTTTCGGTAAAATTTAAAGTACTATAAAGAGACATCGTATGTTTGATAACATCATAAAGACACAAATTTAAATGTATAAGTGATTTTCCATATTTATTAAAAAAAAAATTTATCATTAGTGTAAATTATTTTTACGTAAAAATATTAATTATCCAAATCGATAAACATTCTTCCAAAAATAATTAATATATTTAAATATTTATCAAAAAAAACATTATTAATCTAACAAACCTCCACATTTTGTATAATGTAATATTAATGATGTCAACTCATGTTATATTAAAATAAGAATAACCACTCCCCCATGAAAAATACCAAGTTCTAAATTAATGGGAAGGCCAATGTGATTTCAATTGTTATAACATAGAGTTTAAACGCTATATTTATTGACTAATGAACAACTATCCTCCCATTTTTATAAAGACCCACTCATTTTCTCATACCTCTCCATTACCCAGTCTCTGATATAAATGTTACACTAATTTTCTACCTGTGTATAAATTTCTTAGATTATATAGGGATCCATGTAGTTCTTATCAATATTTGAGAATCCCCCTTGCACGTAGTGGATTCTCTTCCTACTTCCATATCTTTTTAAAGTATATCATTATAATATTATTTTTGGATTATGAATTTATCTTTCTAAAATATATTTATCATCAATTAAATTATATCCATTTTATACCAAAATTTTTGTACACTTTAATTATCTCTCATTAAACCCATTCCATTGACAACAATTTATTTCTTTTATGTAGATGAAATTGGTTCTTTGATATTCCATGCCACCATTTTTTCCATGAATACCCATTCATATTTTAGTGAAATGATACTCATATATATATATATATATATTATTTTTCATCATTGATTCAGGATTTAAATATTATTATAGGATTAATGAAAGAAAAATATTATATCTTTGAGAACATATAAACTCAATGAATTATATATAGATTTTATTTCTTATAACCCAAATGATATAGATGAAATGAATTTTTATTGTATCTAATCTATGTCACATAAATAATTTTATACATATAAGTGTTTTTATGAGAAATTACTCTAAATGATTAGGAATCAAATTAATCTATAAAGTTAAAAGGTTTTTGAATCCTTCTGGAATAAACTCAGTAGTATTTTTCATAATATCTTGATGATGATCATTGGTGGGTATTTTTGAATCAATCATTTTAATATTGGAGCTAAATTTCCATGTTATTCCTCAAAAACATATTATTTTTACCTCATGTTACACATCATGTTTTATCTATTATTATCTCACATAGTATGTCTCCTTTTTTATCCCTTATTGGGATTTATGTTTACTCGTTTTTTTGTCTGTGTCCCAAGTAATTCATTTATTGTGACGTGATCATCGATGGAATGATAACAAAGTATATCAATATGATTAAATAATTTTGATGATTTATTTATTTAATATTTTTATTTCATGTAATACATACCTAGTTACAAAGACACTAAACCCCAATAGATCCCAAGATGTTATTATTGAGATATTTTTTTAATGAATTATGATAAAAATATTTTATATGAAACACGAGATTCAATACAAATATCATCTATACTAAATATTATACCCCCAGAATATATATTTTAATAATTTAGAGAATTTATTATGTATATTTCTCTCTCAATGTGATTTAAAATTATCCAACTATCAAAATTTCATCCTCATATGTCTAGGATTAATTGTGGAATTCATTGATGAATGTAACCCCAATTAAATTAAAGAAATGATAGAATACCATATTCATTAGTTCCATAAAAATCGTGGGTATTTTAGTGAAATAGAATTACATATTAGGGAACCGAACTATTTTATATATACACTTAAAATCATTAAACAGAATCTATTTTATTATCATCCAAATCTAATGAAATACAAACATCAAACTACTCTTATTGAACTTCCAAAACAACCTAAATTGAACCAAAAAATGACCTATATAAATAAAATGATACTAGTTATTTATATTCACCATTTTATTCTCCAATAATATATTCACAAGTGTTATGGAAAATATCCCTTCCTATTGAAAAAATATGTAGCATCGTAATGTAATGTACTCAGGTGAAAAAAATTCATCAAATCCTCCTCATAATGTCATAACATTAAATCCCAGATCTCAGATTGAAATTTTTTTATTCTTAAATATAGAAGGAATTAGTTATTGAAATTATGATAATTAGAAACATAACCCCTCTTATAGTTAATAAACCGAAAAATATCTTAGGAAGTAAATTATAAAACTAGTAAAAGGAAAAAATAATGATTAGTTTCCTCATATCTTCTAAACCCTTCGAAATAACATTCAAAAGTGAGGATATAATCATTCCCAAATAACAAATCTGAGATACCACATAATTGTAATGTGTGTTCCCCTCCTCAAAAATTGTATAGATATCTAACAAATTACAAGTAAAAGACACTATATTATGTTTGTAATCAATATCTTTTTGATAATGAGTCAAAAAAATTATACCAATGGTCACATTAAAGTTATGTATCTCTGATATAAAAAACTCTAAGTGATACCCAATACTACTTATCAAAATATACCACATTATAAACCAATAAAAACTATTATATCACTCTAAAGGGTATATAAATAGGCATTATCATCATAATATACTATATAATAAAAACCAATTCCCTAACTAATTTTGAATAACTAAATAAGTTTCTGACACATGTTATTGAATTAAATTGATGATAATATTCATGTTAATGGAATCATGCCTCTTACGAGAAATTGAAACTCATTACTATCTAATAGTATATTATATAAAGAAAATTATTTTATTATATTTGAGACACTACATTATCATCTTATAATTTTACTTCAATGGGTTGAAAAAACCCACATCCACTATTTTTTTATCCCAAGGACACATATCATGCAGTATATCCCAATTAATTAAATCAACACCAATTATCAATATAAAGAGATGTAAAATTACAAGTTCATGAACCTTAATCCTTTTAATAACATTTACCTCATCCTCCCGTGTAATACATATGAAAATAATCTCCAAGATGCCCCATATAATTAAACGATATCCACGTAATTGGTCATCAATGATGCTATGACAATATATTACCCACCCTATATAATAATTAAATAATAAATTATTCCCAAAATCTTTTTAGAAAAAAGAAACACAACCTTAACTAGATAATTTATTTTCAAATGTATGATAATAATCAAATCGATGAATCATAGTTCTTGATGATCAACTTCTATTCCACGATATGAAATAATAATTTTTTAGAACATCTCTCCCAACCAATTCCATCTCAATGATAAGGGACTGGTTTGTTGCAATTGAAAAAAATGTAACATGAAAAATATTCCCCTAAACCTTAATTTTTATACATAAATATATCATTAAATAGTCTTATACTTGCTAAAACATCACCCACTAATTTTGGTTCTTGAGAATATATTTAAGAAAATGTGTACCAAAAGTTATTTTATATATTCCCTCATGAAATTAAGAAAACCAAATGTCAGCTATGGCCTAAATATTTAAAGAAAAAATTTAAGTGGCACACATAAATTTATTTCTTGTAACACCCCTCACATAGTTCCACCCACACTAATAAATCATATAAACACATTGATTTCCTTAGAACAATATAAATATCCATAACTAACAACATATCAAGGGGTGTCCCAAACTAACCAAAACACAACTATAAAGATTTATGTCAAAACAGATCAACATAATGACTAACCTAACCAATAAAAAGAGGTTTTGGAAATGTTTAAAACTCTCCTATAGTATTAAGTATTAAAGGATTGGACCTAGAATCCCAATTATCCAAAGACTATATATCATAAAACCAATTATCTTTCGTTTTATAATCCATAGTAGTACAAAGTGATATAGTAGGTCCCAACACCACAACTAGAGGAGCCTGCTGGTCTCTAATAACCATGTTCTCTACTAAAGGTATATTTGTTCTATTTCACTAATTCTCTTAATTCATTATAGAAAATATATCTATTCTAGAGTGTGATGTAGAAGTTATTGAATTATAATAACATGTATTTTTTCCATTACTATATATATAACTTATAATGAAGCTATCTCATATAACTCATACACTTCCAAGGCCAACCTATACACCCTTAGTGTTAACTACATAGAACATAGAAGATAAAACTAAGAAATAATTTTGTTTGAGAAATATAAGAACCATTAACCAAATATTAGGTTTGTTAAAGTACCGGTAATAACTTATAATATAGAATATTATATATTTCAAAACATATACCCACTAAAATATATACTCTTCCAGTAGTCATTACATGTGTGACCATCTAAGAGTTCCTATTGTTGTTCATGGGATAGAAACTACAACTGATGGTATAAAAGACACATTTGGGTTGAATTAACCTCATAATTATCAATAACTGTAAAATGAATCAACCAATAATTAAAATATAACAATGAATACTTTAATCCCATAATGAATGCACTATCATTAAAAATTGGGATATCAAAAATATGTTCCTAGAATAAAATATCTATATTAGAAGCATAAAAACACCATCTAAAATGAGTCCATTAGCTAGTAAAGTCCTACCTAGTTCCTAAATCCATTTATAATTGGTAAAATTATAAAATAAATGTACATATTATCTCATACATATCTAGATGAGAATATAGGTTTTGTGTGTAGGATCATCCCTAAATCCACTATCACAAATGAAAAAAAACATACTCTTTACATAAGGATTAAACAGTAAAACAAAACCATTAATGAAACGAAGTCCACCAATGTACCATCCTCACAATGGTTCACCCACCTAAATCAAAATACATGTATAGTTATATAATTTGAGAATATATATATACATATATGAATGTACCACACAATGAGGAAATAATTTCCATCATTCCCTAACAACGTACATAAAAGAACATACATACTGTTCATGTCCATAAATCCATATATCAATCAAATAATTTTAAATAACAATCACAACTGCATGTCCAATACCAGAAAACACATCACCACTTATCCACATATCTGTCGTATCAACATACCACATATTGGTAGAGTTTTTAACAATAATGTAAATGAAATTCATTCCATCCACCTGGTATGTATTCTTTCTTATAAACTAATAACATTATGTATCATATATTCTAGCCATTATATATTATGTTACACTTATAATATAAAAAGGTTAAAAGGGTAAAATTATCCATTTACATCTTCTACAACCAATATATTAAAAAAACCTACAACCTAAATCCCTACTTCCTTGTTGTTCACGTTGCCAAACATTGATTGTGGTGAATTTAAAACTCGATCACCTAAAATGGATATATATATATATATATATATTAATAAAAAACAACCAAATTTAATGTTACTGAAACACAATAGTAATATATAACTATTTTTGCGCACATCATCATCACTGCCATCTATAGTAACTACATGGACCCCCTCCATCATTAACAACAATGAAAATACCAAAAAACATTCATTACCCTATATCATTGTATATTTCACATAATTATATTGATGACCTATTAATATTCATTTATCACATATAATTTATTAAAATAATTTTAATTAACTCAACTCCTATCAATTATAGTATTTCTTTCATCTTCACATTAAAATTTACCACCCATTTTACATTTATCATGCAACATATAATCCCAACCACTATAATTCCATATAAACACTTATACAATGTATATTATAGGACAAATTATTATTTTCATTACCATTCTACATTTGGTATAGATTTTATTTTCTAGTTTTATAATAACATTATCCAATATAGTTCATTAAATTTTAAAATAATTAATTCATTTTATTATTCATTCATTCAAATATAAATTTATATAACCACAACCATTTCCAAAAAAAATCATTGATTCATTATCATTATATATTTTCATAAAACTATGACCCAATACAGCAATGTGTAAGCATTAATGCATTAACAACTAAACTCACTACTCTAACACTAGCTTTACCATATAAAAGGAATAATAGCAGCATGATCTCACATTACTCACCTTAATATCAATTCAATAATATTTATGAACATTATCCACATAATCCCAATAACAACAAAATAAATCATCCACCAAAACAAGAAAATTTTAGCAAACCTTCCTACAATTGAGGAATAATCCTTTTTAAAACAACATTTACTGTAACAATTAATGAAAATAATTTTTTTTCAACAAATGAGTTCGATTAACCATAATTAAAATGAAGTTAATACTGATAAAACAATTCAGGTAGAAATATTTCAATAATCTGTAAGGTCTTGGCCATAATCATGAGTTCAAGTCAAGACTTTCACATTGAGAATACTTTCATGTTTAAGATTTTAGATAATTAATCCATAAATTATAAATAATAGAAACATAAAATAAAAGTGGAAACATCCATACAATATCTATTTTTCCAATAATATATAATTCATTAAATTAATATAGTATTTCATCGCAAGTAAAATATCAATTTCATTCAATGTGACTTCTTTATTTCACATAACCATCTTTAAAACTAATGAAATTTTAAATTAAAAAGGGATGATCAAAAATTTGTAGTAAGGGATATAATGAAAAGAAACTATTAATTAATTAAAAATGGGAAAACACAAATTACGGTTACCTTTATATAACATTTTATTGGAGAATATGAAATAAAACATTGTCACATTATAAAAAAACATTTTTCTCAAAAAATAATTAAAACCCATAAAAATAGATTGAAATTATTTTAGGTGACTTATATCATAATATAAATAACCCTTTAAAACCATTTTTAATTAGAATAACCATAAGGTTAACATCTAATATTATCATTTCCAAATTCATTGGAGATATATAATGGGATTCACCATTCATATAATTTATACTGGGCTCATGAGTGCACTATAATGATAAAAAAGATCATATAATATATATCAAGGAAACCTATTTCATCACGAGTTATAATGGGGCCCAACCCATCATATATTCTTTATGGGGTTTATCTGTTAGGAATAATTAGGCTATACCCATCATATAATCTATATCAAGATCACCTGCTACATGTAAAGCTCATGTACTATATCATGAATAAAATAATTTCATCATAATTTTCATATGAAAAATCATAATTCATTTATAACTGGGTAAACCGCTGGAAAATAAATGGGATTAATGTTAATATCTTTGAAACAATATTAAACCATGCAAAGAAAATGGGTTCCATAATAGTATATTAGTAAAAATATTAATACATCAATAGAATGAATGATTTTTTTATAATATAAAATATAACTAGTGTATGAAAAGTTACAATAAGTATTTTTATGTTGGCGAATTGAAATTCCATTAATAAATATTAATAAAGTTCATAAAGAAGATAATCATTAAAAATTATAATATCTCACATACCTATTAGAAAAATTTCATTCATAATTTCAATGCAGAAATGCCCTCAACATAGAATTAAATAAAAATAGAGTAAATAAATTCATTATAGGACATTTTAATGGGCCTATAAATATACCTAATAAAAAATATGGTTGTATAACATCAAAAACTATGCCTCAATGAATGTATATTGATAAAAATTCATTTACATTGACTCTAACATATCACATGTGTATTTAACTTCATGAATAATAAAATTAAGTTATTTATTTAATTTATTCATAACATTTTTCGATTTTATCATTAATTTTTTTTCACTTGTGATTTTTTTTAATCAACAACATAAACAATTTAGTTTACATCAACTGTTTTGACTATATATAGTTTTTGTGTCAATAACGACATTGCTAGATTAACTATTGTATAATGGGTCGTTATTTAAATATCCCAATATTGAAAATAATTACATAATTATCGTATTTATTCTTCAAATATACCTCTAAACACAATAATTATTTATGTTAATTAAAAATGAACCAACGTTACAATCATGGAGATAGCGTGTTGAAGTGATGCGTGAGTAAAGTTCCCATTTTCCAATGATCATTATTGAAATAAGGTTAGTAAAATATATCATTATTGAATCATAATTATATCATAAATAAAGTATTATTTAATAATATAAACATATATATAAATATAACTATTTCATTATTTAAAATGAATCACATCTCTTCAAGGAGACAGTTGTCCACACATCCAAGAATGACGTTATCACTTATTCACTATGTATAAACTATATAAATAAATTGATATATTTTATATCTAGAAAAGAAATTTATATTTTAAATATAAAATATATGTCAATTATATCACATATTTTTATTAAAATCATCATTAATACATTCTATGTAAACTATGAATGTGCCAGAATTCATTAAGGAGGAGATAGTCCAAACATCCACAAACAAATTTATCATATTCCCAAAAAAATGTAAAGAATGAAAATATGTTTTATATAATAATTAAAAAATATATAATAAATTATAAATATAATATATATCATATGAAATTATTTCATCCACCATAATCCCAACCATAATATGTAGAAATAGAAAAACAACTGACATCGTTTTGCGAGGCGGTAGTCCACTGTACACAAAAATAGTGATTTCATTACCCATTTGATAGATGTGTATAAGATAGTAGGTAGAAAGAATAACATTAAAATATATCATTATATTTACGATATTGGGATTATTATATAATCATGGTATAATAATAAATTAATGGATTGGATAAGGAAATAAAACAAAAGTGGTTATTGATGAATGTCACCTCTTCTTCGGGTAAATCAATTTAGTTTGCATCAAATAACTTCATTATTTTTTTTACACAAATTGTTGATTCTAGGAAGATAGTACAAATATTTTGATTTTTTTGTTTTTTTATAATAGGCCTCAGTGGTGTGAAGAAGTGGGAAGATTGAGGGCCTTTTTATAGTGGAGGGGAGTGACATTCTTGTAAATACAAATATATAAACACTATTTGAAGGTCGTCCATAGCTCATTTCCATACCAAATTAAAAATAAAGTATTGGGGAGAAATTATGTCCTTTCAAAACTAACAAAACACAAATTAATTTAATTTTTTTAATCATTTATTCCCTACCTTTTAAGTTTCATTATTTTATCCATTTTGGTTTTTCATCAAGGTTGCAATTTTTATAACAATTTTCATTCATAAATTTATTATAAATTATATTTATAAAATTTATAAAATTTATATACACAAATTATAAATAGTAAATAAAAATTTTAAAATAAAAATGCCATGTTTTTTATTATTTAAATTTAAAAAAATTCACATGTAACGAGGAAATATATTGCTTTAACCACAGTCGTGAAAACAATGTGATTATAATTTAGTAGTCAATAAATTAATTATAAAATTTAAATAGTTTCATGAATAAAACATGATTAAAATATGAAAATCTCTTTATAGAATATATTATTTTTATTAATTTTAATTTAGTTGATAAATTTTCAATTATTTTATTTAATTATTAACTCAATAATTCGTGTGTTGGTGTTTAATAACATTTAAGGTAGTTATATCATGTATAAAAGTTTAATATAAACAATTATGATAAAAATTTAGTTTATCATTAAAAATAATATTTCTAACCAAACCATATACGGTTTGTCCCTATCCCAAAATATTTATAGAAAATAAAAGGAAGAAAGATAATTTTTTTCTTTTTTATTTCATAACTTATTACATTGGTCACATTCATTGAATAGTATTCCCATTTACTCATATAAATGTATAATAAGGTAATATGGGGTTATATGTTTTCATACAAGGGGTTTTAGACAATTTTATAGGTCATTTGGACACTTAATCATATTGTTTAACAACTTTGTAAACTCATATTTACATTAACCACTGTAATTAATTTAAATTTCATTCACTACTATTTCTGTAAAATAACTAATTTTACTATACTAAGCAATATTTATTATGCTTATTGAAAATATGTAATCTAATTTTCTAAATTCGAGTAACCTAAGATGAATAATGTAATTTAAAAATAATCTTGAAAATAGAACGAGGAAGTGGGTTTTAAAAGTAAAAGATCACAAGGTTGAAATTTTTTATAACATATTTTTTTTAATAGTTTAAATATACATATATTTCATTAAATTATAAAAAATTTATCTTTTTAGAGTTTATAAAAAAATATAATTTAATAGTATTAATTATTTAGATTAGAAATCATTTTTCAATTAAAATCTAGAATTTTTTACAATTAATCAAGGCATAAAACCTATGAAAAAATTATATCAATGTTAATTGGGATATTAAAATTTAAAATATTACTTTAATTTTATCAAATACAATTTAGATATGTTTTAAAATTATTTTTAAATAATTTTCTTCGTTAAAAGGTGGTAAAGTTTTATTTTAGAAAAAAGAATTTTGTAAGCAAAAAACTTGGTTTTTTCTTTTCTTATACATATAAAATATATATATATATAAATTTAAAATAATTTAAATAACACTTGATAACATAATATATTTATTCTTATTCATGTTATTAAGAATAATTTCTAGGCTATAACATCTATATTATATAATATTATTATTTTATATTTCACTAAACCTTGGTGTTTTTGTCAAACATGATATTGAAGATACACAATATTGTGTATAATGGATACACAAAATTGTTGTATGTGTAACACATGATAAACAATGAATTTCATTTAACTAAATCATGAAATGAATTTATATTAAAGAGAAATAAAAAGTATTTCAATAAATCTGGAGATGTTACTTCCTTCCCCTTTTGAAATGAATTTCTCTCTCTAAGTTCACTTACATATCATATTATTAGCATTTATATAATTCTTTTATTGAAATTAAAATCATGAAATAGGTTAATAAAAAATTTGAAAAAAGGGAATGTGATGAAAAATCATTAGATTTTATGCATAACTATAGTTCTCCACTAGAAGAACATTGTTAGGAAATTAATAGAATTATTTGGTAGGTAAATATAATTCACATGATCTAATAGAGAGTAAAAGATAACATGGTCAATATGAAGTAAATTATAAAAAAACCATAATACATATTGGTGTGGAAAGATCACTTATATCATTAGAAAAGATTTTAATAACATAAATTATATTTCATTATATTTTTCCTTGAGTCGAAGGATTACTTCCCCATATATACTTAGAGCAAAAAGAAATAAACACACTTGATTAGTATAGATTCAACCTTCATTATATTTCAACCATAGAATCACCGCTTTATCCAAAAAATTATTATCTAACATGACTTTTCTTCATTGATTTATTATAATCAACTTTTAATAGATCACATAATCCACAAAATGGTAACATTTTATTCCTCATATCTTTAGAAACAAAACATAACAAAAATGGGAAGCACATAGTAATATAATTCAAAAAAATCAAGTGATTATATAATTTATTATTCTATATAGTTAAATATTAATACCCAATGTTATAACTAAATCATTACATAGATATATAACCCTATTGTTCACTACTACCATTAAACCAACATCCACACAAGGAATTGTATTCTTCATCAAATAACTTTTAAATATAAACTTCATACATATATAAAAACAAAAATAACTGTTTTCAAATGAATTTTTATATAAATTTATGACCCTATGTTATTTCTATCATAATAAACCACTAAAATATTCTATGATCCCTTGATATGTTACCACATAACTAGATGTCTGAAATGATCTGTAAAAGATGAAAATGATTTCAAAATCCCTTTTTTCATCTGATCAAGACTATTTCCACCCAACATAAGTTTCATCGAAAAAAATTCTAGCATAATGTCCCAATTAATTATAGTTAATTAATCTTAATATTGACTGGTTATATGTTATCCCATTGTTGAATTGTTTATGAATATTTTCCTTTCATTCCTAAAATTTTTGGCAAAAGTTACCGAATAAGTGACACTTTATATATCATGAAATGCATTCCCCATGATATATTTTAAAACACTTGAATCATGTTTTATAATTACATCTACAATTTTTAGTTGTTTCTTCTCTATTTCCTACAATCGTGATCATTTCATACTAGTTCCACAGCATGTAACATAAGTGTTAGAAAAATCCATCTCAATTTTATCAATACAAAAACAATTCCAATAAATTTTCAAATCACTAAAGGATAATTATCTTTGTAGTATTTTTTAAAATACTGATCAAAATATATTACCATTATTGTCGATGTCTAAAATTAAATACCAAACATACCGTTCCAATCTTGAAACATTTCATCATACATAGACACTAAATAATCATCATTTTACTTCATTTCTCTAAATTGTTTCCCTATCCTAATCTGAACATCAATGGGGGAATATTTATCAAGGAAGAGATTCTTAAATTAGTCACATTCCCTGAAATCATGATCATTATTCTCTCTATTATTTTTAACAAAACACCACCATCGATCATCTTCATAATCAAAATAATAGATTTCAATAGTTATCCTATAGTGATCCAAATATACCATGATATGAAATATCTTCTCCAAATAATTAATCCAGCCTTTTGGAACCACTGGGAAAGATGATCCATTGAATGATAGGGTATGATGCTTCTTCAAATGTTCCACTACAAACATATTCCACATTGGTACATCTGGTTCCTTTCAAGCATGGATACAACCAAAATTTAATTCTTGTTTAACTATTCCATAAATTAAAATGAACTATTATGTTCCAAACCCAAAACTCAAAGGATGATGATTTGGACGGATATTTTCTATTATGTTCCATCTTACTATATAATTCTTGTTTCCTCTATGGAAAATAATTCTGAAAAAATTATATTTTGTTGGGAAATATGGAAATCTAAAAATTCTACATCATTTCAACATAACCATAAAGAAAATTATTATAGGGGAATGATATTAACACTCCCATAACCTCTAAATTTGTATAAAACCTTCCCTTTATACCAAATGTAAGTACCCATCAATAATCATTATATAATCATGAGTTTATGTCATTAATTTTAATTTCCTTCCCATTTGGGATCATTTTATTTTTATTGTTTTAGAGAGTTATTCCATAACTCATACATAAATACCCATAAAATGCAATTTGTAGACTTTTTATCAGTATCTATTTTTCCCATATTAGTAAACATTAAAAATATAATGCATGATTTATTTTAATGGAAAATCTCCAAGACATCCAAATTGGTTTGTCAGTTTCCAATACCTACACTTAAACCCTATGAAATATTTTTAAGAACATAAAAAAAACACAAAATATCAGTATGAGAAATAAAATAATGGAAGCCATTATTTCATTTAAAATAATAAAATCCATATTATGGTATCCTTTAACATAAAATATCATTAAGAATATGAAATATAATATTTTAACATGAAACAAACACACATTTTTCTCTATGAAAATTATTTAAACCAATAGAAGGAAATTAAATCTCCTTAATATTACCAAAATAATCATATAGATAAAACCATTTCAAAACCCTTTTAAATAGAATAATCATATGGTTGACATCCAATATTGTCAATACCAAACTAATTGGAGATATATAATGGGGATCATGATTCAAAGAAGCTATATCGGGATTACGCATGAGATATAATGCGACTAAACCCTTCATATAAGCTATATCTAGATAATATGTTTCTAAAAATCTATAATGGGTCTCAACCCTTTATATAATATTTATATTGCTGAACCAAGAGCTATAATGGGGATCAAATGTTCAAATATGCTATATTAGGATCACCTATTTTATCTAATGCTCTAGTACAATTTTATGAATGAAGAACTTTCATCATAAAACTCATAGAAACACAATTTATTCAATTATGGAATTATAAAAACATGAAAATAAATTGGTTTAATTTGAATCTTTATGAAACATGACTAACCTGGGGGAAAAATGGGTTCCATGATAATATCATTGAAATAATATTAATCCATCTAGTGAAAGAATGGGGATGATTTAAATATGAATTATCCCCATTGAAAAATCAATATAAACAAGTATTTTTCTATTTATGAATGGTACTACCATAAAAATATAATTGATAACATTATTGAGGAAGAAAATATTTAACTATTAGAAAGGGTCCCACACAACTTTGAAAAAAATGATTAATAATAATCATGATGTAATAACATAAAACATAACATTAAATAACCTGATCATTTATAATTTCATTATATTATATTTACAAGGATATTTATATTCACCAAATAATTTTTGGTAGGCTTATAACATCCAAAAAAATTCCTCAATATAAGGAGAATGGGACGAAGTCCATTTCCCTGAGTCCAATTTTCCACGAGTTTCCTAATCTTCCGGAATAATAAAAAATATGTTAATTATTTACATACAATATAACCTTATCCATGTTTATCACTATTTTTATTTCACTTATTAAAATTTCACACTCAACAAATTAAATAATTTAGTTTACTTTAGGTGTTTTGACCCAATTCATTTTATATGTAAAAAATCACATTATTATGTTTCTAAGGATAAAGGGTTAATTATTAAAAACCTATATAACAATAATAGTGATGTTATTACCATATTTATATATATATATAATAATTTTTTATTCAATAATGAAATATAGTCTGAAAATTGAACACGCATTACAATCATTGAAAAAGTATCTCGTACACACACATGAGTAGGGTTCTAATTTTCATTTATAATTATGGATAGAATGTAAGTAACATTAATCATTCTAAACTAATAATTATATAATAAAAAATTATTATTTATTCATTTAATCTTATATATATAATTCTTGTAATGTAAAATTAATCACATCACATTGAGTATGCGGTAGTCCACACGTCCATGAACAACATTATAACATATTCTATTTGTGAAAAGGTAATAATTAAATGGATGTGTTATATTTAAATAAATTTAATTATTTCATGAATAATAGATAAATTAAATTTTTATCAAAAAATTTATACAAACCAATCCTTAGTAAATTACATGTAACGAGTTAACATATAACATTGCTTTGAGGAGGTAGAAGATCACATGTCCACAATCATTGTTATCATATTCCCATCATATGTAATGTATAGTGTTATGTCTTAAATAATAATTAATGATTTATTAGTACATAATAAATATCATATATATTATATAAAAACAATAGTTACATCATAATTTGAAAGCACAAGATGTTGTAATGGATAAACTAAATCACTTCGTTTTGTGAGATGGCAGTCCACCGTACAGACGAACAATGATTTCATTGCTCATTTGATGAATGTGTGTGTAGGTAATGGTTGAAATAATAAAATAAAAACATCTAAGTATATTTATTATACTGAAAATATTATATAATCTTGTAATATGAGTAATTTATGTGGGTTGAGATGGAAATAAATAATAAGTGGTTATTGAAGAAACCCATCTCTTCTTCAGGTAACTACATTAAGATTACACAAAAGGACATATATATTATTATTATTTCACAAATGGAGGAATATTTTATGATAGTATGTATCTTTATAGTTGATTGGTTTTGCGGTTATTTGAGCCAAAATGCATTAGAGGTTTAGAGAAGTGCGGATATTGTGTTCTTATTTACAGTTGAGGGGGTGTTTTATTCTTGCAAATGAAAAAATGTGATCATTTTTGGGTGGTCTCCCATACCTAATGTTCTTTACCAAATAAAAAATAATGGAGTGTTGGGGTATTAGGGTTTATCCACATTCACAACACAAGAAATAAATTCATTTTGAAACCTTTTATTCCTCAATTCCTATGTTTTCTTATTTTTTCATTTTTTTTATTAAGGTAAGAAATTTCTTAACCTATTGAAATAATCTGTTAATACTAAATTTAAATGAGACAAACAATTTTATTTACAAAATGTGATTTTAAATTTTAAATCAAAATAATATAATAAATATCCCCGGTGTGTTGGAAATTAAACATAAAAGAAGTCCATGTGATGTGAAAAATAAAATTTACCCCAATAATTTTGGTAATGTTTTCATTATTCAAGGATCAATATTTTAATTATGATAGATATGGTTTTTCCAAAATGAAAAATATTTAGAATTTAAAATAAAGTTACAGAATATAGGGTTTTTATTAAAATTAAATCATTTAATAAAATATCATTTATTTTATTTAATTATAAACTAAATAATTAATATGTTGGGATTATTAAAAATTAAATCAAATTATATCCCCAAAAAAATTGAATATAAATAATTATGATATCCCAAACAAATTTTTCAATAAAATTATTTTTTTAACCTAACCTTATATAATTCTATCATATCTCGAATGATTAATATATAATAAAAGGAATCAATTTAAATTTTTGGTGTTTTTCTTTTCATAACATATTATATGGGTCATTATCATTGAATATTTTTCCCAATAAGACATATAAATAAGTCCTAAAAATATTGGTATTTATATTTACATAAAAGGGGTTTTATTAATGTGTATATGTCATTTGGCCCTTTAAGATTAATGTATAACCACTAAGTAAACTCATTTAACCTTACTCACTATAATTAATTTTATTTTATTTCAATAATATTTTTGGTAAAACACTAATTTTACCTCAATAAAAATTATAAATTATTATTATTCATAATATTTAATTCACTTTCTCAAATTCAAATCACATATGTGGCTAAATTTAATTTAAAATTAACCCTACACATGGAATGAGATTGTAGGTTTTTAAAGTTAAAAAAATATGAAATGTTTTTGTTTCCAGATTCAATGAGAAATCGATTAAAATGCCCTATATTTTCTTAAATTATGTAAAAGTGATCTATTTATTCTTTAAAACCAATTATAATAATGATTTAAAAATATAAATTATTTAGACGAAAATGCAGTCTTTAATTAGAATCCAGTATTTCTATTATTCATGAAAACATTAAACTTCACAAAAAATTACCAAAATTAACCCAAAGTACATTTTGATGTTTGGATAAAAAAATAATTATTATCTGGTAAAATATAATTTATTAATGTTTCATACTTTATTTTTAATACAAGTACGCCAATAAATGGTGGTAAAACATGTTTTAAAAAAACAGTTTTTAACCATAAAAATGGATTTATTATTTGTTTTTTTTTCTATCAGATCTATTGGATAAATGTAAAAACATATTATTTTTATGATAAAACATAATATAGTTAATACTATTTATACCATTTAACATTACTATTTTACAATAATTTCCATATTAAAAAAATTATTATTTCATTGTTCACTAAATCCCAGTGTTATGTTTCATCCATCATCATCAGCATCCAGTGGCCTGAAGGACTTCATTTTTTATTGATTTTGATAATCCACCTTTCAAAGGGTGTGGTGGAACCCTTACAAGGCTCGTAGGTGTCAGTATTACATGGCCCATAGGCCTTAGATCAATTCATTGCCCGTAGGCTTCAAACATTACATAAAACCTAGGCTAACTACTTGGAACAGCTCCTCCCCACCATCTTGATCTTGAAATCAACTCTCCTCCTTCGCATGGATATTCGGCTAGGCTTTCCCATTCATTCACAATCTTATCAAAATGGTATATTTCATACCCTCTCATTCTTGTAATCTGTTGATCTTCTTCTGTGGTGAAAGCTCCTGGATCCTCCTCATTCTTAAGCTTCTTCTTTGTAGGTTTTCTTGTTTGAATCTGCACATAAGGTGGCCTGAAAGCCTTGAGGTGGCCTGAAGGCCTTACTGACCCAAAGGCCTGGGCGGCCTGAAGGCCTTGAAGGGCTCGAAGACCAGATCGTTGGCCCGAAGGCCCATATAGGGGAATATTCCCAACTGCAACAGTGCCATATAGTACCTGCAATAGTTCTGCATAGTTCCTTCTACAGTACGACTGCAGTACTACTACAGTACCCTACTATAGTACTTCTACATTACCCCAGAAATTATCCTCCGCCTGGATTTGATCTCGGGTCTCCTGGATGCACTTAAGGAGTCCGCACCAAATGGGATGAGGCTCATGTGCTGCTATGTGTCATCCACACAATCAAAGAAACATAATGTTGCATGTAACACAAGATAAAATATACATTTAATATAACTCAATATATAAAATAATTTGAATCAATTTGAAATAAAATATATCTCCTAAAATATCACGATATTGAAACATTAGAGTTTTTATTTCTATATCAGTCATATCAATAGAAATTTCTATTTTTTTAATTAGATTTATATTTTGTGGAAGAAAACTACCAATAAATTTTTTTATATCAACTCTTATAAATTAATATAATATTAAATACAAATAAAATATCATATAAATTAAATAAAAAAAATTTAAATCACAAATCAGATTTTAATCTCTTTTATTCAACTATTATAATATTTAGGATAATTGTGTACATTTAATAATGAAATCATTAACATGATAATTACACATTCACACCTAATAAAATTGATACTTTTAATCACCAATCTCAAATGAAACATTAACAAATTCCATTTATGAATGAAGGAAAACTATTGCTAAAATTTTATATAACACATGAATATTATTTATGAAACATATATAAATGAAACGACCATGTAGAACATGGTCGTGAACTCTCAAAAAAAACCTAAACACCTATCATTTATATATATATAATCGTAAGAAAAATATAATTATAAAATGATGATATAAATTAGGGGACAAAAATTTTCCATGGATGAAATGTAATTGATCCTAATAAACAATTTCATGGAGAACTAATAGGGTAAATATAAAACTAATGTTTGAGAGACACCAATAGAATCAAACCTATGGAAGCTACGGGGTTGGATATATATAAATAATTTGGGAGACATTGGCATAGTATGGTAAATAATTTTCCATATTAAAAATGATCCGAGTCAAATTATGACAAAAATAATCATCTTTGAATATAAACTAATATCCCTATAAAATATTACAATTTTTCTACCAAAACATATCTTTCACTATTGTAATGCATTTCCATCTATTTTCTTTCCCATTTTGACCATGAACCATGAAACTAGGCATAAACAATAACATTATACAATGATGGGATTACCCTCTCCACCCTTCCTACACAACAACCACATCATCTAATAATTTTAAAAAATTTCAAAAAGAACTGTGGAATCTTTAATATCCTTTTTATCTCTCATATTTTCTTATAGAAATTCCTTCAGAAGACAAAACCCCCCCAAAACACCTTCATCCTTAAAATAGAAAAGAAAAATTATAATATTAACTATCATGAAAAAGGTGTCATAAAACATAATGAATTAAAATCCATATTACAAAAAATTGACCGTGCCACACACAAAAAACTGTGATATCCACCACTGGACATTTCATTCAAAATAACCATTATTCATAAGAATCAAAATATGACTTCTCCAATAAAAAATGCCTTTAAGATCTTCCCAACCACCTCTAAGGCCTTAAAAAACAAAATAAGACAGTAAGTAAGGTATGAAACTCAATATTAAATATAAATAAAATTATTATTTTCTGAAAGAATTAAAATCAAAATGGATATAGAACAAGATATCGATGAAAAAAACACCATGAGATAACTATAAAAAAGTAATTTATTGGAAACTATAATTAGAGACACTAAACAAAAAAAATAATGAACATAAAAAATTTATAAGATCATCCTCATCATCATAATAAGGATAAAAGTATAAAACACTCGGGAATATATGCATACTTATATAACTAAAACTCCCATGTATATTTTTATAATACATTAGACATAAATCAAATATGAACAAAATTATTGTTGGTCACATAAAATTATCTTTATAATTATCTTAGATCTCAATGGTATAATCTAAAAAAATTCATAATCCTCACCATGAAAATCAGAAAAATAAATTATATAAATTTCATTATGATGATACTAATGAAGCTATTACATGTGTAAATGATAATGAATATAACCCATATATTGATGAAATTACAATAGATGTTCCAGATCACAAATATACCCAACCATCATGAAAGGACTTATAATTTGAGAAGAATGAATACTGCAATGACTGATCCTCCCATGCCCATACCATGGATATACCATCAATATCCCAAGATTATATACCTCAAATCTCCATGGTCTCTTCCTCAAGTGTGAATAATAATTTTGGTAGACTTCAAAAACCATAATCCACTAATTAATCCCTAAAACCTAGTCTATAATTTCCTACAAATAAAAAAAATGAGAATTAGTAACATGCCAAACATGATCTTGTATAATAGAGATCTGAAACTGTATACAAAGATTGAATTTATTTGTACAATACAAATGGATTAGTGATATAAACTATTTTATGAAAACTCATGTAATAAAATGTGTTCAACATAAAAATATATAAAATCAATAAGAAATGTAGTAATCATATTTTCTAATATCTAAAACATCCTCCCATTCTATCCATCTATGTAAATATGGAACATAATGATGAGAATAAGTGTGAACTCAAATAACATTGAATATATGTCCACACTCATAATGTAAAATAGGTATTTAAAAAAGAACTAATAATACTTGTAACCCTTTAGTGTCACACAACCTCATCCAAGTTAGGAATTCATAAGAAAATTGTCATGTATATCTTTTTTACCACCATGAAATGTGACTGTTTTATTAACCAAACTACAACTACACTGATTGAATTTTATTCATTTAAATATAATTTAATACTAATACAAAATATATCAAATTATACTCCCACAGAAACAAACGAATATGTAATCACCACAACAATCTTGCGGATGAAAATTGACCGACTATCATATTTTGATAGACTATCAACCGATAAAAAATCTTAAACGCTATATTCTAAAACATTGGACACTAAAAATACACATGTATGTCTAGGATAATCATTGATATACATGGAAAAAATAAAAAATAGAATAAATTAAACTCAATGAGTACCACCTTGGGAAATATCAACATAATAAATAGAATCACTTCAAATAACCCCATATTTTGATTTTCATCCATAAACAACATGATCCATACAAAGCTCCCCCTTATGATCTCCCAACTATGACTCCTCCATCAAGTATATCCAATATTAATGCACTATTATAAGATATATTTAAACCCTACCATAAATTTCATCAATATTAATATGAAAATATCTATCCTCCCCCATTATCCACCATGCATCTTCAAACTCATGAAAATATCTTCAAATAATATCCTACTTAGTTATAAAGACACAACATTCAATTTTTATGGTGCTTAGGGGATATCAATGTCACAATAATATAATAATTCAATTCACCACCATAGATACATTTTCAAATATTACCGAGTGAAAATATATAGTAAAAATTTATGATTCATAATGACCAAAAAATCATTAATAATATACTATATGAATATACTAAATAAAATTGAAGCTTCTATAAGATTGATATCATGGGTTTTGTAGTTTAATTCATATAGATATAACTATTGAGGATCATAGGGCATCATCACCTTCTAATGTATCATAACACATCCCAAATCTAGTTGATAATCATTATTGAAAACCTTAAACCTGACTAAAATAGAATGTGTTAGAGCACTAATTATCTTAATGTGTAGTTACTCAAACATGTCACAGAATAGATATTTCTATATAATCATATTTACATACAATTTTAAAACATTTAAAGGATCATAAATGTGTGAAATTTATAACACAAATATCCAATAATACACTAGAATAATAATGAGTTGTAAACTACTATAGCATTATTGAGATAAACAAAATAAATAATAATTGCAATAATTACATGGTCTAGAGGAACAACTTACAAAGACACAACATGCCTATGAAAATTCACCCATAATATCAAAAAAATTATCCTTTAAAATATTATAAGAGTTATTCTTATTTTTTTACCCACTAAAATGCCTTCAAATACTTATTATAATATTTATATAACATTAAATATATGTGTATATCATCAATTAATACTATTAAAAACTGATCTTGGATTTCATGAATAATAAGTTTTTCAATCTCATAAAAAGAGGAGTGGTTTTCATGATATTAAATACGAATACAATAATCATGGAGTGACAATGAAAACATTTTTAGGATGTCTTTTATATATCATACTAAATAAACCTCAACTGATGACAACCCGAATAAAAATATATCTATACCAATTTTCTATATCCCATTAACCAGTGAAATTTATCTGCATTCCTTAAGAGGGGGTTGTGGTTCTTCACTATCACTAGATTCGACCCATAGAAATAAATTCCAAATTATATATTATCCTCCACCTTCTTCTAGAATGGTGTTAGAGAACCCTATAGAAACACACTGCACTAAATAAAACCATTCTATAATAAAGAAATAATTTAAATCCCAATAACCCACAACATTGAACTATTAATACAATATAGTTATATCAAAATCAATGTGATGTTGAGTTGTGACCATATATTGAACTATGTATCACTATAAATGGGTAACATTACAACCTTTATAAAAAAAGACTTATGAAACACCTTGACTACCATACAAATTTGAATTTATTTAACCTCCAATGATCATGTCATTAACTATATCATCTTTGAAAAAATAGGGTGTTAATACCATTTACCTAATCAATGATCTCATATATTGGAGAACATTTGTCACTCACCTTCCATATAATATAAAAATACTCATTTTCAAAAAAATTAAATTGTTCCCTTGAAAAAATAAAACCAACCCATGATAACGACAAAATCGTATCAATGAATCAAATAAATAATTAAATTTACTAAGGAATGATGTTTTAATGTCATTTTACCACATTCCTAGCACATTTTATGCAAGATAAATTATCCAAAAACAAGCACATGAAACACTAAAATCAGTAGAAGAATCTATACCTATAATACAAATAATTCAAAAATGATATATGAAATAATAGATTTTAAAACTCCAAAATAAAACCAATTATATTCTCGGGTAGATAAAAGCATTAATTTTTCATGAATAAAAGTACACCCCTGATATAGGAAACTATAAAGACTGTTTCTAAACATAACCTACTTATCTTCCTCACTATACACGCTAATGAACTCTGTGATTGACAAAACCAGTATAATTATCATAATAATGATAAATATCCTATATTTTTACTCTTCTTGTTAGATCTACATTATCCATCCCAAAACAGAAATAAAGTTCTTGTTGCTATAGATAAGGCCTTAAGAAAAACATGTTCTAGTTCTGGCTTAAGTGGATAGATAATATATATTGTCTATTGAAGAATGATACACACTAGAACAATATATAGAAAAGGACACTTTAATAAAATAAAAACATGTCATATATCCCAATATAGGTCTAACAACTGTCCTCTTGATGGAATTAAGAATATGTGATATAAGACTAACCCATGCTGGTTAAAATCTAAACTACTCTAAAAACCAATTTCATTCTTCCATAGATCCATTATTTGAGATGATTTAATGAATTCCATAATAGGATAATGGGATATATGAAAAAATATTCTTTATTACAATTTCCTTAATATACACCTCAAGATACAATAGAAATTTTAACTGGGTGACATAGTATAGGATCATTGGATGGAATGCCTCCACTAAATTTCAAGCTCGAAGCTCCTATGTTCATGTTCATAATAAAATAGATACTTGAAAAAAAAAATTAGAAATTATTATATAATGGAGATATCCTTACAAAGATAAATTAATTCTTTATTCCATATCTTATTTAATGAAAATGAATGAAACTCAACCATAAAAAATTCACCAAATTTCAATTATGATACTTTCATCTCCTCATAGTTAATAAGAATCAAGATCCTCTATTTAATAGAATATATACCTAAAAATTTATTTCCTAATATAATATAATTTGTTTTTATATCATAGATTTTAATTAATCTGATATCTAACTCCTATAAATATCTCTCAATATCTTGTTAGATGATAAAAACATCCTACTTCCACACGTATGAATGATGAAAATCTAAAAATTTCATTTTCAATTAATCCTCTTGGTATGGTTAAATAATTATATGACCTACTATAGTATCATGTTCTGCCTCTCCCACCATAACAACATCGTAATTCCTCCTTCAGCACCACTCTAAAATATAATAATAACTCCTAAGAATATTGTTATAGAATCTATTAATATAATTTAAAAAAACTATTTTTATTCTCATATCTTTTCAAAATTAAAACATATTTGGATTAATTTATAATGAAAATACCACTCCTAGGTCACTACCATATAATTAATATTCTATGATTTTTTTTATTAATATTAAGGTCTATTTGTTGAATCAAAGGTTACCCTAATCACCATTTTCTGTCTGCCTTACCTACAACATATACTATGTTGAATAAGTGTTATTATCCTAAAACCTCCATGAAAAACTCATCATTTAATAATTTTTAATTGTCAACATAATCATTGATTTCACTATATCATACCTTTTCTATAATACCACATGGATATGACCATCACATAACTACATTATTTAATGTAAATAATGAATTAAATTATTATCCCATGATCTTTTAGGTTTCGAGTTTTAGATCTTTAAAACTGAAAATTACATACCAAAACCCATTACCTTATGAAATAAAGTACATTTAGATCACAGAATAGACAACATATTATTCCATATTAAGTCATTGTAATCTCACATAAATTCTAGATACATAATATTCTTCTAGATGTGTCATACATATTACATGTTTCAGAGCTTGGGTAAGTGGAAACATTTGAAAGGGATATCATAGATGCTCAATGAGGGTAAAAATATGTGTTAATAATCATAGATTATATGTAATTGTAAGATGAGAATATGGCTATAACCAATATACATAATAATGTTTCTCCCAAAAATCAATAAATCATATATCTAGTTATAAGGAATGGTATAACATGATAACATATCATGAAATTATTTCAAAAAAAAGAGGACAAATATAAAAACATGGAATAATCGAAAATAATAATAATCCCAAAACATGGGATTGTAACATAAATGTGTGAAATTTCATGGAAAAGGGGAATAAAAATGGTGTAAAACATATCCTAATGATAACAAATGCTTAGAAAGGTGTAAAATTCATAATAATAGTAACCCCAGGAAGACAATTCTTTATATCCAGTCATTTGGGAGGGGACAAATTGGGTATATACATTAAAATTTATGAAAACTCATTTTGTTAATGACTTTGGGAACAAACTCATTCTTTCTAAACCATACTATCAATTGAAATACCAAATATAAATAATTCATGTGAGAGAAATATATGATACCACCTATATTCATCTATACATATGAGAAACATGTTAAATAAATCATTCCCCTTTTCACAAATAATTTGTGAAAATAAAATGGGTTTCCTAACCATTTTAGTTTGAATCATATATGGGAAAATAATAATTATAACAATAGAAATTATAATCCAGTGTAATATAAATGGTTTTCCAATTATACTAAATAACATTATAGGTGGATATCATTAAATTATTTATATGTTATATAAACCCTATAGATAATGGTTTACTATTTAGTCAATAATTTTACTATCCAAAAAATTTATGGAATTTATGAGAACACCCTTCATTCAATCAAATGGAAAATATGTTATTCACATAGTAAAGTAAATGAATAAAAATATAATCATATTCATAAAGGATATATTAAAATAGAATGTTAGTGATGCATCCCTCCTCTGATTTATATAATACTTCAAAATCCATCTGGAGAAATTATTGCATTTCATATTTTAAGAATCTTTTTAATACTTATAGTAATATGTCAATAAAATTTATGTAATAGAAAAAAAAATTTATGAGAATTTGATAAATGAAATTTTATACATGGAACACACCTAATATTTTTTAAAAAATATATTTTTATAAAATAAATGTTGTATAAATCATTGTAGAAGAAAATTTATTTCATAAAACATGAATATACAGTGTGTAACTTTCATAGAAAAAATAAATATCGTAGAATATCCAAATGTTAAACATTAATTCATTTCAAACCGTGAAAAAAATTACCCCCCAATAAAATGCTAAAGATTTAATCAAAACATATAATTCATACTAAATTTAATATAAAAATTATTTAATCAAATATTTATTCATATATAAGAAAAGTATCATATTTTTCAAATTAATATAGATATGGAAGAGGGGGTTTCGAATAGAAAAAAATGATTCAGGGTTGCATTCACATATAATAAACACTTTGAGGAAGATATGTGTTCATGGGTGATGGAATTCTTGGGGAAATTTAAAACCCCATGAATATATTAAGAAAATTGTTTTGTATTTTAGTAAATAATATAATTTCCCCTGATAAATTAACTATCAAAAACTATCTTGATCATAATACAAGCTTGAAAATTAAATGAGTACGGGTGGACTAATATTTTAATCAAACCCCGCTAAAAGAGTGAGATAAAAATTAAATAAAAAATATCAGTAATAAAATATAATTCATGATATAACATTTAAAAATATTAGTGTACACATTACATAAAAATAATAATTCACAATAGAACATATGTATCCTAGATTAAAAAATGGTACAAATATACCATTACATCCATGGTATCCCTTGAATAAAACTCCATTTAAATAGAACTAAAAATATGGCACTTAAAAATTAAAATTAAAATTAAATAAATAAATTTGTTAAAATAAATCTATTCGGTAGTAATCACACCATATAAAATATATAATGGAGGAAAATATGAAATATTTATTAGGAAATGAAATTTGAGATAATGAACCCCTCACCTTAACTTATAACGTCCACTAAAGCACTTGAATCTTCATTATATGAAAAAATAATTGTTATAATCACCTATTTAAGAACCATGTTCATATTTTTTTACCATTTTCATAAAAAATTTCTATTATCTATCTTTATATTAGAATTTGTTATAAATATTCAATTTTAATTGATAGAAATCATGATAATTTCAAAAAAATTTCATAATATTGGTGTTTGTCTTAATTATTATCCAAATTTAATCATTATCATATCATAAAAATAGAATAATAATGTTATTTCAATTATTACATAATTATAATTTCATTATGTGTAATAAATGTATATGGTCTGTGACAACAAAAATTGTAATGAACTGGTTTGAGTATGTTTAGTGAGTGAAAGGTGGTATATTAATAAATATATTAAATATTAATAAATAATTAAAAAATGAATATATTACTTAAAATATTTTTCATGGAAATACAATTTTATAAAATTCTATAAGCATTAATGAGATACATTTATAATATCATTCATTTAAGTTGTAAAATCGGCCAGAACGAGAGCTTGTTGTAACAATTTAACATGTAATAATTTTTTATATAATATTAATATATACATTATAGATTTTTAAAAATGTAATAAATATAATATATTTTTATTAAAATGGTCTTTTCAATAATCTATGTAGGTTGGTGAGGAAAAATAAAAAAAAACCTGGAGGTTATCGTCATCACGTATGCACAATTAACAGCTCTATTTCTCAATGAAATGGATGGAATGAAGATATTTGATGAATTATAATTTCGTAATTATAATGTTAAAAAAATTATATTATTTAAAAAATCCATCCTTGTTAAAATCTATGAAATATGATTATGAAAATTTAAGCATATCACTTCATGGAGGAGGTATTTTACATGTAGACACGATATATGTTGTTTTTTAGTGGATGGAGAGGATTTTATAATATCTTCATTATTAATGTAAAAAATTACATAATATTAGTTGTATTTTTTCATTATAATAGTATTAATAGATAAATGTTAAGATGAATTTTATGAAACAATGACCTACTTGTAATATATATTCATGTTAAGAAATTTGGATTTCTCTTTGAAAAATAATTTCTAATAAAGTTATTGAGAAAAATTATTGAGACATTATTAATTTTAAAATAATATATATTTCTAGTATTAGAAAAATTTTAATGTTTCAGAATGAATTTATAATGTATAGGATTACTAAGATGTGGTGGAATTGATCGCTTAATATAAGTGAAGAGAAGGGTACTATTAAAAGTACCTATTACATTTTAGAAATTATACATCACTGTTAAAGGTTCATAAGAAAATAAAATTAAAATAGAATATGGTAATAGGGTTTGTAGATCAACCTATAATCTGGACACATTCATTATGTTGTCTAATTTTTTTTATTTTACTATTAATAGAAAACTTTTTACCCTTTATTACTTTACCATAATTACTAAAGATTTCTACCACAATAATTTATTTTAATGAGAACAATTAAAATTGAACTTATTTTATAATTTAAATATTAATATTTAAAAGGTAAATATTATTTTAATAAATATAATATATATGTTGTGTAAAAGTTAATTTCAAAATTGGATAATAAGATACATTAAAATAGTTTTATGAAATGTTCATTTTTAGCATGATGTTTTTATATAGGTTGGAAGTTTGACTTTTATTACATTAAATTACATAAATTTTTTTATTTTAAATTAAATTATTATTTTTTCTTCTAATGAAATAAATACTCTAATTTTACAAATAAAATATTTAATGGAAACATAAAATGAAAACTATTATTAAATTAGAATAAAATGTTACATCAGGTAAATAAATTAAACACAATTTTTTATGTTTAGAATAATTATTAGAAGAAAACAATTTACCCATTAAATATATATTTAACTAATAAATTTTGTTTTTAAATTTAAATCTCTTTCTTATATGATGATAAAGTTTTAACATTGAATTTTTTGTTAAAAACTACATTTTTTACAATTTATTTAAAAATAAACAACATTTGAAAAGTAATAATATTCATCCCAATAAAATATTGCAATTATTAAACCAATAATTTAGTTATTTTTTCAAATTATATTCTCAATTTTTTTTGAATAGAATCCTAAAAATATCAGAAAAACATTCTTCATAGAAAAATAACCTTTAAAAATATTAACCATTCTTACATTTATTTCTTATAAGTTAAAAATTATATTGGAATTAATATATTAATCATATAAATAGTATATTTTTCTTGTATATTGTGTAATTTATTTAAATATACAAAATAAAGACCCTAATAAAAATATACACTTTTGAAAATACAATATTCTATTTCATTTTATCAATGTGTTTGTAAATAAACATTTTTTTTCTAAATGACTTGTCATAAATAACACAAGAAATTACTAATTATATTATTATATCTATCTTGTATCTATTTATATTTCTTTTCAATATCTCCTTGTGAAATCTAAGAGTAAATTAATCTATGGTGGCATTCATAGGTGGCAATTCTACTATAATTAATCATATTGAATTTTTCGTAAGCTTGTATTTAAAAAGAATGTGATTTATATCATAAAATATCTTCATAAGTTCATCTTAGATTTTGTATAGGGAAAACCCATGAGAAGATATCTCCTTTACAAGGTCAAATAAATATGAAACATAATGGATGCATCCACTACTCGATTCTATTTTCTCTTTTTTTGTAGATTTCATAATATGATTACATCATTTAATACACACCAATTCAATTGGTCATTTATAATGGGTTATCTTAATAATATTTTACAAATTATAATAGAATGTATTTAGTTTGACATTTTTGTAATAATATCTATATAATATAGTGTTTATTTCCAGAATAAAATATTATAAAATATCAGGGTGTTGTATTATATCCAGAAAAATATTTCCACTGCCAATGTAAATAAACATGTGACTACCATAGGATTTAGAGTTGGTGTCGTTGAACCAAATTATTTAGTAAATCATTAAACATTTTCAATTATTAAATATATTTTATAATAACATTTTTGTTTTTATTATGTTAGAAATTTTCATGAGACAATGTCCAATGAATATATGTCACTTTGAAAGGTCATTGTAGATCTTCTATATGATGTGAATATAGAAGTGCCCTAAAATTATTCTTGAACCTTATTCAATATATGGATAGTTTTTTATTAATGGACATAGATGATATATGATATCAAAGGTAAGAGTTTTATAAGACATTGATACACCTTCTCATGGTGTTCGACTTTAGTTGTCTGCCAGATAAAAGGTTACGAGAACATATCCTTCAATAGTAAATACATATTTCCATATTTTATTGGATTTTAAAATATAAATACATCTATATTGATCGGTATATTTTAATAATATTATTAGTTGATATTAATAATCACACACTTTTATTTATTGATGAAAATAATGGTGGCATTTTCTTGCAGTGAGGTAAGATACAGAAAGAACCCATATCTCTTATCTGATATGGATATTTATTCTGGTTGTTTGTTGTGGAAAAGTGCTGAAAAGTGAATTTTCTAATTACACTCTATGTACTTATGAGTACACTCTGTGTACCTGGGTGCCACATACAGTCGTGAACTTGTCATGTAAGGGATGAGTACATGGCTATGTGGTGACCTGGTAGACAGCTTAAGGTCGGGCCGGTTAAGGCTACTACACAGTGTGTACCATTAATGAACACACTGTGTAGTTTTCTTTTTAGTTGATAAATCAATGTGGGGTCCCTTATCACCCTCATAAACATCTTATTCTACCCTTTGTATGGGAGAATGACGGAAAGATGGAAGAACATAAATCCCTTCATGATCCTCCATCTATCCTCAAATTTAGACGTCATTGGGTGCGTTGGAATCCCATTATTGATTTAGAAAAACCTATATAGGATTTAATCCGGATTCCACCTCTATTGTAGGTTATTCATGGTTGGAATGTTTTTTCATCTTTTGTAGATCTATGTAGTTTTAGGCTGATTCAAGAGCTGAAGTTCAAGTTTATTGATCTTATGACATCATGGTTTGTAGTTTCTGCCTTTCATTGACTGTCTTTTAATTTTATAAGCTAAAAGTGTTGTATACCAAAATTTGGGTAATTTCTTATTTGGAATTAGACCATTTTTTTACCTGTTATAGTTTGGTAGATTGATAAAGGGTAGTCTCATATGTGTGAGGTTATATTTCCTATTTATGGGACACCCCGTGGGTGTGTTTCTATTGATTGATTTATTATGGCCATTTTTTCTAGAATTCCTACCAGGAATGCCTTTTTTTCATTCTTGTGTTGTTAGGATGGAGTAACAGATTATATGAGATACTTATGATATGCATTGTAAATGTTTGACCAAGGGGAATTTCTTTGGGAGAGCTTCCTGATGAAAGGTCATTTATGTATGTCTTGCCGTTATGATGACCTAAGTGTATTAACAGTGAAAGCTTCCATGTGGTCATGAACCCTAGGGATAAGACTATGAGAGCTTCCCATGTGATCATTTATGATTTATAGATGATAAGTTGACCAATGGGTATAGACCGTGAGAGCTGTATAGGTGATCATTTGTAAACGATTAATGTTAAATTAGAACAAAGTGGTGAGACCGTGAGAGCTTCCAAGAGGGTCGTTATTAAATGATTTTATAATGTTAGAAAAGGGGGAATAGACTGTGAGAAATGTCCCAAAGTGTCGAGATTCAATAATTGGATGATTGTGATGAGTCTTCCAAACCAAAGAACATGCGTAGACTTGGTCTTACTTGATTTTTATATTGTCTTTTGATAAAAATATTATTACTATTAAACAAAGGATGTAGATATTATGCTATATCTATAGGTTTACATGATTCAACGGGTGAATAATAAATTTTAAATGAATGAAATTTAAAAATTAAGGACTATTTACTTTTGAGTACTTCCTAGTTTATTGTATTATTTAATTTTATTACCAACTATATATATATTTATTCACTAACATTTAGGCACAGATACTTTGGAGGTTTCTTACTCATACTCATCCCACACCCTATTTGGGTCATGTTTTTGGACTCAAATAGAATATATGGCTTCATGTATAGATAAGGTAAAGACCCATTATTTATTAGGTATGTGATTGTTTTTGGGGTTGGTGAGCGTGGGACCATGATGAGGCTTGTGATGTTGTAGGAGTTTACTGATTTTATGGACTTTGGTTTCAATAATTTATTTTCATCACTGTGACTTGTTTGGTTTCTTTCCTAGACACATGTGACATGCATCATTTATATATTCTCTAATTGTTATATTACTATCTATCTTATACTATTTAACTTTGTTGTACGGTATTACTGCTCCGCTATTGATTACTATTTGATTTCCGCTATATATACTCTACCAATAAGGTAATAGTTCTTCCACTATCACATTGTGGCCCTTGCTTCTTGTCATTAGCCTATGGTGTTTGTGGAAAAGCGCTTGAGTTCATGTGACCAACCATATTCGGGGAACCTTTGGGCAGCTCCTGACACCAAGACGTTACAAAGTGTTATTAGAAGAGTCTTCTTTCAGGAATTGCCTTACTATTTGGATTCAATAGACTGGGATAGGAATGAATAATTAGTTTTTTATAATTTTTTTTGGGATTAGATAACTCGTGTATTAATAAAAGGAAAGTTACCACAAATACTTTAATTTATCTAGTGTTTTCAATTTTTACATTTTATTTTATTTTACCATTGAGTGAAAAACATGTTTTGTGATGTTAATATTGACATCATTGTTGTATTATTTTTGTTTCAACCTGATGAGATGAAGTTATTCTATCTCATCCATCATATAGGCACTTCCTAGAGATCACATTTCATGTGTTCTTGTCCTTCCATTTAGGGTTTACTACTAATTGCATGCTGATTTGATAGATGTTACGCTGGATAAGCATGATTTGGTAATGGAATTATGGATAGAAATACATACAATTTTTATAAGGTACTAGTGTTTGTAAAGATTCATTTCTATGGAAACTCAGCTTTGGTCTACGTGGTGTTATGGGCCCTCTCAGATCATAATTCTTTTGATCATGTTTAAATTTTAATTTAATTCTATTAATATGATGTAAAAATTGATTCTAAAATTTTATTCTTGGGGGGTATGGGCTCCCATGGGTCAAAAAATGGAATGCAGTGGACAAATTATATGATTTTATGGGTTTCAGAGAAGTTTTGGAGTCTTACTGTTGGAAACGATGACAACATGGTGTGTGATGTTGTGAACACATGACATGAGTTCTTATGTTTTGGAAGAACTAAATATTGTTAAGTAAACATCATGTACCATATGTACACACCGTGTAGTTTCTGATTGTGTGAATTACTGTGTGAGAAGAGACATGGGGTTGATAAATGCTTGGTTGAACACGACGTGTACTGGGCGTACACACCATGATATAAGGGACCGCGTATTTGGTCATGTGACTAGTGATATAGGTGGATAAAACATGGGTTGTACATGATCTATATAGATTATAAAATCTGTTAATAAATTAATCGTGTATCTGTCTATGTGACTTTGGTCGCAGGTGGATGGAACATAAGTAGTACACACCTTGTCTATGGTGAACATGTAGTGTAGTGTTCCACTAGGAGAGAACTTTGTAGTTCTTGCTGTGTAGAAGAATGTGGGAAAGAGGTAAATTCGAGTACATTCCATTTCGTATGATGAGCACCTCATGTGTACAGGGTGTTACATGACCTGGTTATCCAAGGTACATTCCCATGTTAAAGCATATGGTAACACGTTGTGTTGTGGTTTTACAGACCGTGTAACCATATTTTTTAAAACATGATTATGTTCCTTCTCTTTTTCTATTATTTCACTTAAATTTAGTTGACCTTGATAATTTTTTACTATGGTGTGAGATTTAAATTTTAGAGTAATGTCTCCATGACGTCCTCTAGTTTTACGCCTATTATAGGGCAGTGATCAGACACCAGAAGTGGTAGATCGGGGATTAATACCAGATCCTACCATCCAGTAGGTTTTGGAAACAATTTTTGGACCAGAAACAGGTGTAGATACATAGTTTTGTGAATGATTTTTTAGGATGTTACATACTTTTTAGGGATCACCACATCTTTACCCGACTATGGCAGAGTTGAAGCGGGTGTTCCAGAAATAGCATCCTCCCCCTTTTTGTGGGATGGAGGACTGCAGGTTGCAGATTCAATGTTGGATACCATGCTTTCTATCATCAAGCATCTAGATATACCTCCTGAGAAGAGGTTGAAGCTCACAAAATACATGCTACGTGATTCCACCAAGAGATAGTGGAATGTAATCTCAGTAGCATGATGTCATCGGGATATGGTTTTGAAAGTATTTCAAAAAACCTTGTATGATTACATCTACCCCGAGACGTTGAGGTCTGATCAAGCCCAACAGTTTATACACTTAAAGGAAGGTTTCATTAAGTGATGGATTATTAATATCACTTTACAGAGAATAAACGCTTCACACCTATTTTGGGAGGTGACATGTTATAACATGATAGGTGATTTGAGGATGGTCTCAGGTATGACATCTAATCACTGGTGAATTTTATCATACGGACATCGGTGATGACTATAATTATTGAGGCACTGATTAATGAGCGTAATATAGGGGAGATGGGAGCAGCGATCTTGGGAGGTTCCATATCCAGGGTTGGTTCTCCTTCAACAGATAGTAAGAAATGCCATATGGTTCTTTCATGTGATTTTTCATCAGGTATACAAGCGGTATTCTACCACTGCAGGAAGAGTGGTCATACGAGACATTATTTCATGAAGGACCTAGTCGAGTACCAATATTGTAGAAATATGGGCCATATTTAGAATTTCATCCTAATGTTATCACCAGCAGAAAGTGAGAGGGGATCTGTTATAACTGTTGGATCAAGAGAAAGACCACCAGTTTCTCATTAGTCTGGGAACTAGAGTTCTTCAGGTTGTTCAGGCCAAGGAGGTGGTTGTGACCGTAGTGTCTAGAATGTAGGCGTTCAGCAACATAATGGTGGATCAGCTCTGTGTAGTCATACATGATTTTAGGGTCGTGGTACATGTAATACTTTTGCGATAGAAAAAATCCATCAAGAATAGGATTCCAAACCCTCTACAGTTATATTTATGTTCTTGATTCTTCAGTTTTAGCTTCTACACTTTTTGACAAGGGGGTTCCCATAGTATTATATTTTTTTCCATTGTGGAGAGACATGGACTCTATATCATTACTGTGACGATGTCATGAATCTTGACACTCTGTAGGGGATCAAGATAGCTAGTATACGTTAGTGTAAGGAATTCTCTCTTGAGGATGGTGGGTGTCAATTCTTATGGGGCCATTATATATTAAAGACGACAGGATTTAATGACATTCTCAGAATGGATGGATTGGCCCCACTACAGGCCTCTCATGACTACTATCACTGCAGGGTGAGTTTCACATCACTAGAGGGAGGGTCATTTCTAACCAATGAAAAATTGGATTTCCAGGCGAGTAGTGTAGGACTCAATCATTATGGATTGGGAGGAATTATATCCCAAATTTCTAGTTTATATTTGGATGACCAGGAGACATCACAGATGGAGTTACTTCCAGAGGTGGAACATTTCAGATATGTCTTCCCATATTAATTTTTTAGTTGACCTCCAATGAGAGAAGAAGATTCCTCTATTGACCTTATGCCAGGAGTGATACTGTTGTCCAATAATCCTTATAGGTTGGCTACAACAGAGTTATAGGAGCTCAATAAGTAGTTAGTGGAGTTACGGGTGAAGGATTTCCTCTTACACAGTACATCTCCTTTGGGTTCGCTTTTCCTTTTTGTAAAGAAGGAATATGATACCCTTAGACTTATGTGGATTATCAGAATTTTTACCAGTTGATGGTCAAGAACTGAAATCCCTTATTGAGGATTGATGATCTCTTTGATCAGATTTGAGGGGCCCAGGTGTTCTCGATGATTGACATGAGATCTAGTTATCATCATTTCCCTATTACACAATCATATATACCTCTTAATGACTTTAAAAGAATTTATGGTCTATACAATTATTTGGATATGTTTTCCGGTCTCACAAATTCTCTTTTAGTTTTCGTGGAACTTATGAACTGAGTGTTCTATCCTTACTTGAATTTTTTTTGGTAGACTTAGTGTATGATATCATGGTGTAATCTCAAACTCGACGTGACCATTCCATCCATCTTGAGATCATATTTATTACACTTAGATAGAATTATTTAGACGATATGTTCTGAAAATGACACTTATGGATAGAATACATTCACTTATTAAGTAATTTTTTCTCAGAGATAGAAGTATTTATTGACCCCAACAAAGTGAGAGTAGTAGATTTTTGGGAGTAGATGATAAACTTCATTGAGGTATATAGATTTATGGGGTTGGTTAGTTACTACAGGTGATTTAATAAAGAATTTTCACACTTATCAGTGCCACTGACAAGCCTAATTATGAATGGTGAAAAGTACTTGTGGACAGACTCCGGGGATTCATCCTTTCAGGAGCTGAAAAAGAGATTAACTTCAGCAATTATAATCACTTTTTTAGAGCCGAGAAAGAGTTACACTGTTTACTACAATGAATTAGATATCGGGCATTGATCATTGCAAATTCAAGGGGGAGTAATTCATTGCATATGGGTCTTGATAGTTAAGGCCACATTAGAGGAATTACTCGACGCACGATCTCGAGTTAGTAGTAGTCTTACATGCCTTTCATTGTTGTCCCATTATGTTTTCAGATAGAATTTTGGAGTATACATTGACCACAAAATTCTCATGTATATCTTTACTCAGTGTGATTTGAATTATATATAGCAAAGGAAGGTTTAATACCATTATTCTTTTGACTTTTAGCCTTCATAGAAACCTAGAAAATGAAATGTGGTTGCTGATGCATTGAGTAGGAGAACTCATATACATATAGTTTAGGAGTCTAGTAGTGAGTTCAATCTTATGACTGTGTTCTCTAAGATTCATTTTGATGTTCACATCAAACAAGGGAAGACATTTCATTCTTCTATACTTATTACCTCAACTCTACTGAATCGAGTGTGAATAAGGCATCTATTAGATTCTGAAGTCCTAGACTTATGGGGGATTATGTTAGGAAAAGACACTACATCTAGGTGGGATGTAGGTGGGGATTAGGTTTTTCATTTTCATGGATTCGTATGGGTGTCAGTAGAAATACGTAAGGAGTTGATGTGAGATTTTCATTCCTTAGTTTTGGATGTTCGTCCTGGTGTCACAAAGATGTTTCAATATCTATATTGTCAGTAATGGTGGTAGAGTATGAAGAATGATGTTTGTAGTTTTGTTATTAGATGTTCCGCCTATCAGAAGGTGAATGACGGGCATCAACGACCAGAAGGAATTTAATAGTAGTTACTCATTCTTGATTGGAAGTGGAATAATGTTGCGATCAATTTATTCTTGGGTTCACCTAGGTCTCCTAGAAGAAAAGATGTTGTATGGGTTATTGTGATAGACTCAAAACGGTTTCACATTCTATTCCAATCAAACATACATTCAGTGTTGATGAGAGTGGAATGTCGTACTACCAATATATTGTTTGTTTTCTAGGGGATTCACACTCTATGATTTCAGATAGGGATGCATAGTTTACTTATTGTGTTTGTCTAGGACTAAAGAGGGATTAGGGTATACATGTACTTCTATGTACAACATATCATTCCAAGACAATTGGAATGTCTGAACACATGATTATGGTTTCGGAGTACATGAATTGAGCATGTGCTGTGGATTTCAGGGGATCTTGGGAGAGATACATACACCTAGTAGAGTTTTCCTACAACACTAGTTTTCATGAAATGATTCATATGGCACCATATGAGGTTTTTTATGGTATTCCATGCTCATCACCCCTATATTGGTTATAGTAGGTAAGAGATAACTTATGGGACCTATTCCTGTCCAGAATACCATTGAGTTTTTGGATTTCATTCAGATGAGGATTCCTCTTTGCAGAACCTCTCTAGTAATCTTATGTTGATCGACAGAGCTGACCTCTCGAGTTCGAGGTTGGAGATCATGTTTTCTTATATATAACATTGAGGTTTGGACACATGAGGATTAGGAGAGAGGGTGAAGCATTCACCAAGATTCGTCGATCAATTATAGGTTTTAGAAAGAGTTGGTCCGGTTAACTACATGTTTCAGTTAGATATAATGTATTGGGATATGCATGATGTCTATCATTTTTCTCAGCTTTGATGCTACTTTTCAGAATCATCACACGTTTTTAAACCAGATGTGGTTGAGTTGGAGGTTGATGTGTCCTTCTAGGAGTGCACTATTAGTATTGTGGATCTTATTATGAAGGATCTTCATCACAATTTTTTCCCTCTAATACATGTATTATAGCAGCATAGGCGAGTTCTGGATGATACATCGGAGAGCGAGACCAATGTGAGATTTCAATGGACAGAGTTGTTCATATATTCTTCCTCACCAACATTGGATGGGTAATTTGAGGGAGAATCGATTTAAGAAGGGATGTTTGAAAGAACCTAGATCTTCATTTCAGGTATGGATCACTATTCTGGTTCTTTTTTAGGAAAAATGAGGAATTATATTTTTTTACATACACGCCATGTACTTATGAGTACACTTCATGTACCTGGGTACTATATATATCCGCATACAGTCCATGGTATGGCTGAGTACAAGGCTATGTGGTGACTAGACAGACCACTTAGGGTAGGGGATGGTTAAATCTACTACATGAAGATTACCTTTAAGGAATATGCCCTAAAGTTTTTTTTATTTGACAAATAAGAGTGTGGTCATGTCTCACCCTCGGAAACTACTTATTCTCCCTTTGGTTCATACAGGTGAGCAATAGAACAGCCAAAGAACATTGAACCCCCCAATTCTATGTTCGTCCTCCGATTGAGAAGTCGATAGGTGCGTTGGAATCCCATCATTGAGTTCTCCCAACCCATAGAGCATTTCATCTTATTTCCTCCTCTCTCGTATGTTATTCATTGTTGGTTTATTTCATCTTTTTTAGACAACACCATTTTAGGCCGATTCAAGGGTCAACATTGAAGAGTATTGATCATACGACATCATGGTAGGTGGTTCGTGCCTTTCACTGATTTTATTTGGAATATATATGTCAAAATATTAGTATAACCATGTTCGGGGTATTGTGTGTTAAGAATTATACCTTTTTTATTACCTCTTCTAGTTTGGTAGATCAATAAAGGGTAATTGCATATATGTGAGGTTAGATACCTTGTTCAAGGGACACTACGTGGGTGTGTTTCTCTTGTTTGATTGATTATGGTCATTTCGTCTGGAATTCCTTTTGGGCTTGATTTGTTTTCTGTACCTTGTGTTGTCATGATAGAGATATTGGTTATATTATATGCATGTGATATGCATTTTGAATTTTTTATCAAGGGAAATTTGACTTTGAGAGCTTCCTGAGGTAGGGTCATTTTTGTATGTTTTGTCGTTACGCTGACCCATGGGTATTGACTGTTAGAGATTCTAGATAGTCATCGAACCGCGGGTTTAGACCACGAGAGTTGCACAATTGGCCATTTAAAGTTTATTAATGCTATATTGACCAAGGGGTATATACCATGAGAGCTACATATGTGGTCATTTGTAAATGATTAGTGTTACAATTAGACCAAATTAGTTAAGTGTTGAGAGATTCCTAGATGGTCGTTATTAAATTATTGTTGTTATGTTATACTAGGAAGATTATTCTATGAGAATTTTCCCAAAGGGTCGTGATTTAATAATTGGATGATTTTGAGGAGTCTGCCAAGACAAAGCATTATATTGAACACAATCTTACTTGATTATTAGATTGTCTTTTGAGATGTCAGTTATTTCTATTACATAGGGGATACCAATCTTCTTCTAGTTCCCAAGGGTGACATGATTCAACAGATGAATAATAAATTTCAAATGAATGAAATTGAAAATTATATGACTATTTAAATTTGAGTAATTCTTAGTGTATTGATTTATTTTACAAATTACATGCGATATATATTTAATTACTAATAGTTAGGCATAGATAATATGGTGGTTTCTTACTGGGACTCGTCTCACACCCTGTTTGGGTCATGTTTTTGGACCCAAACAGATTATATGGGTACATGTATAGATAAGGTAAATCACCCTTCTTTATCAGGTACATGATTTATATTGGAGCTGGAGAAAATGGTACATAGCTGAGGCCTATGATCATGTTGGAGTTTATTTGTTTTCTGTAATATGTTTTCAATATTATATTTCCATAATTGTGTCTTGTTTGGGTAATTTTCTAGAAACATGTGACCAGAAACATTTATATTTTCTCTATTTGTTATATTACTATCATTCTTAAATATTTTACCTTTGTTGTATGGAATTTCTACTTCTGCTGTTATTTACTATTTTTTTCGACTATGTATACTCTGCCAATGAGGGAAAAGTTTCCACATTATCACACTGTGGCCCAAGTTTCTAATCAGCACCCTCTGGCATTTAGGGAAATGTGCTAGAGGTTATGTGACCAACCATATCTGGGGAACCTTTGGGTGGCACTCAGAACTAGGACATTACAATTACGTTGTGTGCCTCTTGAGTGATATTGAATTAAAGGATAATTCCAGGAAGGACTTACTCATTCCATTTACCAAATTTGATATTATTTTCCCCTTATGATATTTCTAAATATATGAATTTTTTTAAATGAAAATAATTCATATGAGGTTTCATTTTATTGCACCACTAACTTCATTCTCTAATAGTTACTTATCATGTTTCTAAACAATTACTTCTATGTGAGGAGATCATACCTATAGAAATTAAGAATTATTCTGAAATTTCCACATAGTTACGGTATCATTAATATCAATAAAATTAAAATAAATAATTTAATAGGATATAATAAAGAATATTTATTCAGTTTTGGTTGATTCCAAAAATTCAATCACAGATTATTCAAAATAACAAGTGAGTTAAATGATACTAATACATGTTAATTTTCAATTTTAGGGAATTTAATAATTAGTATAAAAATTTTAGAATGTTTCTTTGACACAAATTTCTTAAAAATCCATTATTCACGGATGTGTAATTTTTTAGAAGAGGAATAACACAAAGTTTAATGTCTTGATTGGAAATAGAATAAATTATATTTATTTATATTCATAAATTTTTGAACATTTCATTTGATTAATAATAATATTATTAATAAAAATAAATGGGGATAACTAAATATATTAATGAATATAAAGAGATTGTCTTACAATTTTTAGACATAACATGTCGTAAAAATTATCAAAATATATATGACTTTTATAACATTCATTGGGTGTGTAGAATGGGTAGAGAGAGACATTCACATACCCAATGGTGAATTTTATCTTCTTCCACTCTCAATAATTTGATAAAAAATATGATTTTTTCCTATTTAGAGAATAATACAAATTTGATTCATCATAAAAAACGCATGTAATTAGGTTCAATCATGCTAGGTCCCAGTGACTCGATGACGATGTTTAGATATTGTGGAAAACATGTGGATCACCACAACAGGGAGTATATACATGGATCCTTGGATTTAAAAAGATACATAAATATATAGTGAACCAGATCATCATCAAAATTAGAATGAAAAGTGGTGGTAATTCTTTATCTACTCATAAATATACAATAAATTACATGTGAAGATCCTCCGCTTATGGCTCTAATATTTTTAATCTAGTAATATAATATAATATTATCACTTTTGAAGATATTTTGATCTTATTAGGGTATCATTAAATATAAATTAATACAAGAAACATGTCATTTACACCAAAAAAGTGTAATTCCAGAGTGCCAGAATCCTAGAAGTGTAATTAGGCCATTTATATGTACAATTTATAATTTTGTATTATTCCTTGAGTAGATGAATGTGTTTTCAATTTATTTTTTATCAATCCATTCTAATATCTGAAAATAATCATCACTTCAATTCATAAATAATTGATAACATAAACTAAAATTGGATAATGATTAAAAATAATGAAGCATTCTATAGACACCATGCAGAGGTGAATATGGGTTTACTAAAAAAATGTGAGTACTCAAACAGTACTTCATATATACACAATATGTAATATTATTTTAGTGTATATATTTTAGTATAAAGGATGTAAAATCCAATAAAATTAGATCTATTATATGAGAAAATTAGTTAGCAAGTTGATCAAGATAGATTAGAACATATCATGAGGAACTATACTTCATATAACCACTATACACTCCATGTATCCCCTAATTTCTAATTTTATCAAACACAGGGTTTCCCAACGTGGAATGAATTCGATACATGACATGGGTAATGAAATATTTGGAAACTCAATTGTTTCACAACATGTGAGTTGGACTACATATTCTTTACCACTAACTCGTCTTTGTTAAGTGAAATCACCAGAACCTAGTCATGTTCTATAGACATTGGTAGATAATAGTACATGTCGTGTACTATAGTATTCCCCATCTACTCAATTATATTCTGTAAAGACCCGCAACAATTCAAGTAAATTTTTTTTCTTAATTTTCATTGGATTTTTAAAAGAACGCAGTTTCTGACGGCACCTGATTCTGAGGCCCGGTGTGCCCAGAATCATTTTCCGATGTTTGGCTCGGGTACATTTAGTGAACGGACGAGCGGGTTTTTCTAACTTTTGAACTGGTGCTCGGAATAGAATTCTGAGGGAACCGATGGAATCACATCACTGGTAATTGCTTATAAACGCCTTATCCGAAGTTGCGTTCGCTCGGGTGTGGTTTTTAATTTTAGGGCTTAAAGTTAAGAAATAAAAAAAAGGTTCGACAAACTTTATTTTATTTCACTTAAGACACTTGGAAGACACTTGAAGCCACTTAAAGCTTCTTAAGATGAGTTGATGTGGTTAGGGTTCCATCCAAAAATATCCTACCCTCTTGGTAGGATATTTGTGAGGTGGGGGCCGCATGAGCCCCACCGTTTCTTTTCCGCTAAGTAACGCACCCGCGAACACCCGTCATTATGAAAGTCAATTGCCGCGTTTTCTTAATTTCTTAACGCACCAATTAATTGGGCTGTTTTATTCGTTGAATTAATTCGATGAATTAATTTAATCATTTCTTAACCTGTTTTCAAATCCGTTGGCATAATAGTAAAATAAGACCAACGCTTTTTCTCCTTAAGTGTTTTTCGTTGAGAGGATTTGAATAACCTCATGTTCTTCATCCTCCTTCGCGAAGAACGCGAAGAACGCGAAGAAAGCCAGCCTCCGCGAAGAACGTCGAGCCCTTAGAAATCGACGACGCGATGCCAAGTTCCGAAACGCAGGCGATTCTTCTTCCGCAGCGTTCTTCCGCGACAATCCAACCTCGTGACAACCTTCGATCGATAGTGACAAGGTATGGGGTTGCACTCTTTTTTTTTAAATTTACTTTGTGGATTCAAACAACAATATGGATTTAATAATTATTAATTAAATCTATTGTTTCTTTGTTCTTGGATTTCGTCGACGCAACGCCGGATACCGTGACGACGTGACGATCCCCTCCTTCCGCGACGATCATTTCCGCGAAGAACGCGCGTGCGACGACTTGACGAGGTAGGGGTTTTATTGGGAATGATTTTACTCAGTGGATATTTCCATTCAAAACAAAGAACCAAGTTTCATAAGAACAATTTTAATTTATTAAAATTGTTCTTGATATGTTCTCTATGTGTTGATAATTTCTCCCGACTGTTATCATCTAACGAGGAGGGTGCGGGCCAAAAAAACACGGCCCAAAAACCACCCTCAATTCTTCGTTGATGCGTGGATTGGCGGGCGACGACAAAACATGCTGTAGAGATGATCCGTTGTTTCCGCAGTGAAGAACGGGACCCGAGAGGAGCTTCGTCGCAGACGGGAAGGAAATCGGACCACCGGAGCAACTCCTGTGGCCCGCGGAAGCCACCGGCAGCGCCGGCGGCCGGAGGTGGCGGCGCCCTGGCGCACCGCCGGACAGAGCCGCGCGGGTCCGGCTCACATGCACGGGACGCGGAAAAATCTGCGTCCGCTGAATTCCAACGCGGCCCCTCGAGGGTCGTGGCACTTCCATCCCGTGGGGGCAGCGCCCCGCGGCTGACACGCTCGGCCGCTCGGCCGAGCCGAGCCGGGCCGGCCTGACCGGCCGGGTCGCGCCCTGACTGGATCGGGCTGCACCGAACCGGGTCCAACCCGAACCTGGGTCAGGTTGACCCGGTTCGGGCGGATCCAGGGCGGTTGGGTCGGGTGGGTCCGGGCCCAGACCCCCCGTCTTCGGACCGTTTTCGGTCTTTTGCCTGTAATTTGAGCTACGGGCCTCCGAACGACGCGCTGTCAGCAGTGATGCGATCCTTGGATCGAGACATTCTTTTCGGTATATCACACTCAAGGTTTCGGGATACTTTGAGTTCAGCCGGGTTGGTTCGTACACGAAACCAACCGGGCCCTCGGAGCGGAAACACTCATATCATGAGCTTCGGACGTCCGATCGACGTGCCGTCGACTTTTTCGTTTTATTCTAAGTGAGAAGGATATTTTTGCATACTCCGCCCGAGGTTTGGATGCAGGTGGAGTACGTTCAGGTTGGTTTTGCCTTAAAAACCAACTGGGCCCCTGGGACGAAAAAGCCAATAACTCTCAGATCGGGCGTCCAATAGACGCGCCCTCTGCGACGTTGAGTTCCTGATGACGATACATAACTTTTGGATACATCAACTCTGGACTATGTGTCAGTTGATGTATCAGCCTCTCGGCTCGTGGAGCGGACCCTCTTGAATGAGCTTGCTGTGTGCGGGAACCCTAAAGCTGGCTGCGACTGCTACTGTGACGACGACGACTGTGCAGAGATCCTCAGTGAACTATGCCGACTACAACACTCAGCGAACCTTTGTGGGTCAGTGCTACCAATACTGTGTGGGTCAGCACTCAGCAGTTCTGTGTGAGCCAGCCCCTACAGGTCCTGTGTAGGCCCGATCCTGTGTGGGTCTTTGCAGGGGTTAGTTACCTATCGATCCTTTGTGGGTCAGATCCTTTGTGGGTCATTGCGGGGGTTAGTACCTATCGATCCTTCGTGGGTCCGACGACGTAGATGGATCAATGATCATCTCTATCGTCATTTGAAGAAGTATACCTGTGTGAGATGAAACTCTGTTTTACTTTCCTTTTTGGATTGTGTTGAGCTATCCTGTGTGGATTTATGTTTTACTTTTCTTTTGTGGATTGTGTTGAGCAATCCTGTGTGGATTTTACGTTTTCCTTTCCTGTGTGGACTGGGTTGTACCTAAGCTCGGATGTTGGAGCCGAGCGAGAATTGATGAATTAGGTATATGTATGGGCATATACCTAAGAAGTGTCGGATGTTACTTCGTGATTGTATCTTACCTTTGTGGTTTATCCTTTGTGGATTTTCAGAGACCTTCGGGGGTCTCGGGGTCCCTACTGAGTAGCTTATACTCACCCCTGCACGGGTTATGCCCGCACTACGTTGTGTTGGTTATAGACGACGGACAACATTGATCGTGGTGGAGGCTTACGGAGCAGGATGGTACCTGGAGGTGGACCACTGGGTGAGGTGTACTCGGAGCGGTATGTTGGACCCGAGGAGCAGTGGAGGCTTTCTGTACTCACCCTTCAGGAGGGACTTCCAGTGGACGGCTCGACGCTACGGCTTTACCTTTCAGTTGCTGTTTTCCCCCTTTCAATTGTACTTTATAGTTGGGCTTGTATTTCTGGCCCCCTTTACTTTTCTACACTTACTATTGTACCAGCTTTTACCTAGTGTTTACTTCTTCCGCTTGCTTACTCTGTGGTGCTTGTTTACTTTGCAAAGGCAATGCCTTCCCTTTTTACCAGGATTTACACCTTGGTGCTAGTCACTAGTCCCTGGCCTTTGGAAGGTGGGCTTGGGGTAGTCACGGCACGGGCCCCGAGGACGGGTCATGACAAATTGGTATCAAAGGTGGTCGGTTTACCGCAGACTCTGATCTTTCTTCTATGTGAAGAAATAGTGTTTAGCGTATTGGGTGTGGATATTAGTCCAGGGAGTCCAGTGTTGGTGCGGCGGACGACGTATCCGTACACCAGGACCCTGACATCTGATTTCCGACTTAATGCACGAAAACATTGATTGCATGTGTGTTTCAAGTTTTCTTTGTGATTACATTGTATCAGCTCACCAGGTATATTGTTCTGACCGTGGCGCACCTGTTTCCTTTCCGGATGGCCCCACGACGGCAGCCAGCTAGGGTTCCGAGAGTGGTACGTGACGACAGCCTGCCGAGCGACGATGCCTCGATACAGGGCCCTTTGACAGCAGAGGCGCCGGCGGTACATATACCCGCCGAGCCACCGATGCTTCCAGCTCCCGCCGCTGATGATGCACGTCACCTTGGAGATCTGCATGAGTTTTAGTGCTAGAGACTGCCTAGGTTCTGTGGGGAGATGGACCCCCAGGTAGCCGAGGACTAGCTGCAGGCAGTGGTGCGAGTTTTCAGGCAAGTGAGGACACCGACAGACCTCATGGCTATCCTCGCTACGAGCCTACTGCACGCAGCAGCAGGACGATGGTGGAGCTTGATGCTCCAGGTGCACGATGAGGCCTCTCTCAGCTGGACAGACATTGAGGGCATCTTCCACTCAGAGTTCGTCCCGGCCACCCTCCGTTCGGTGCGCATCTAAGAGCTCCTTCAGCTGCGGCAGGGCAGCTTGACGGTCACCCAGTACTCGGTGAGATTCACCGATCTCTCGCGCTACTCGACCGACATGGTACAGGACCCTTTCTTCCGGGCCCGAACCATTGAGCAAGGATTGAGACACGAGATCAGGGCATCACTGATCTCCCTCAGCATCCCGACCCAGGTAGGAGTACTGGAGCGAGCCCTTTTGATCGAGATCTTTCTTGCGGAGGCTTCTCCAGCGGCGAGACCTACCGCGGGTGGCACGTAGCAGAGTCTTCCACAGCAGCCAGTTGGCGGATGAATCAAGGGTCCAGGCAGACCAGACCCTCTCACAGACGACCTCAGGACACTTGCTCAGCCGTGCGGGGCACACAGAGCGGAGCCAGTCTTTCGAGAGGCAGGCAGTGCTACACTTGCGGCGGGCATGGTCGCATGGCTTGGGAGTGCCCGACCCACCGTGCCGAGGAGCAGCAGATAGTTGAGGGGCCACCCAGGCAGAGGCAGAGGTTCGACCGTGGCGGTACGCAGGGAGGAGGCAGACAAGGCAGAGGAGTTGGCTGAGCAGCAGGTGGTGGGCGAAGCTTTGAGGCTCTACCACCACCACCACCAGGAGGCCCGCCCCGACCACAGGGAGCTGGCGGCAGAGACATGCACAGCTCCAGGCAGCGGAGGCCTACGACCACAGCGTGCCCGAGATGATCCGAGGTACAATCTGTGTCTATTCCACCCTTTCTGCAGTTCTTATAGACACAGGAGCGAGTCACTCTTTCATAGCCACTGCCCTTGTTCGGAGCTCGGAGATTCCGACAGAGCTGTTGGCTCGATCCTTACGGCTAGAGACTCATACGGGAGCAGACTCGATGATTAAACACTGGTGTCGGCAGTGTGATCTTACTCTAAGAGGCAAGAGCTTTGGCTGGGATCTTCTTGTAGGAGCGTCGAGGCCTTACGACGTCATCTTGGGCATGGATTGGTTATCTACAGTCCATGCACAGATTGACTGTATTAGGTGCAAGGTGCGATGTGTACGCACCGACGGGAGCAGGTTCACCTTCACCAGCGAGAAGGGAGCCTTCGCAGCACATGATGAAATTCCGCAGAGGAGAGGACAACCCATCACTCATCAGTTGGCTAGCCTCATCCTAGGAGTAGTTGAGGTTCGGAGTCCTAGTTTTCCTGCAGTGGTGGATCAGTACGCGAACATCTTTCCCGACGACGTTCCAGGGCTACATCCTCGCAGAGAGGTAGACTTTCATATTGATCTATACCCTAGGAAATCCCCAATGTCGACTCCATCGTATCGGATGGCCCCCGATGAGCTTCGATAGTTACGGGTACAGTTGGAGGACTTGCAGGTCAAGGGTTTCATACGACCTAGTTTTTCACCCTAGGCTTCCCCGATATTGTTCGCCAAGAAAGAGGACGGGAGCTTGCGACTTTGTGTCGACTATTGTCGCCTGAACCAGGTGACAGTGAGGAAAAAGTATCCGCTACCGAGGATTGATGACCTCTTCGATCAGCTCAAGGGAGCACGATGGTTCTCGAAGATAGACCTCAGGTCAGGCTATCATCAGCTCAGAGTTTGAGACGAGGACGTGCAAAAGACGAACTTCAGATGTCGGTATGGCCACTATGAGTTTTTGGTTACGCCATTCGGCATAACCAATGCTCCAGCAGTGTTCATGGGCCTCATGAATAGGATCTTTTAGCCATACCTCGATCGATTTGTCGTGGTCTTCATCGACGACATTTTGATATACTCGACGACTGAGGAGGAGCACGCCTACCACTTGTGTGTTGTACTAGACACACTCCGAGAGAACCGGCTTTATTGCAATCTCTCAAAGTGTCAGCTCTGGATATGTGAGGTCCACTTCTTGGGACACGTCATTTCTGAGGCAGGAGTTGTGGTGGATCCTACGAAGATCGAGGCAGTGCTAGCTTAGGAGCCACCCAGGAGCGTGACGGAGGTGCGGAGTTTCTTGGGACTAGCTGGATACTATCAGAGGTTTGTGCCAGACTTCTCTAGAGTTACAGAACCACTCTCAGCTTTGACGAAGAAGGGGAAACCCTTTGTGTGGTCAGACAGATGTCAGCAGAGCTTCCAGGAGCTGAGACAGAGATTGACCAGCGCACCTATCGTGAGGTTGCCTGAGGAGGGAGTAGGGTACGTAATCTACTGCGATACATCAGGGACCGGGCTCTGATGTGTCCTGATGCAGGAGCGAGAAGTGATCGCCTATGGATCACGTTAGTTTAGGCCGGATCAGCAGAACTACGCTACCCATGACCTGGAGTTAGCAGCAGTGGTCTTTGCTCTGAAGACATGGTGACACTACCTGATGGGAGAGCGCTTTACAGTCTTTTCCGACCATCAGAGTCTCAGGTACATCTTCTCTCAGAAGGACCTGAACCTGAGACAGCGGCGATGGCTCAAGTTCCTCCAGGACTATGACTTTGAGATAGTCTATACTTCTGGGAAGGGGAATGTGGTAGCCGATGCTCTCAGTAGGAGGACGGGCCTCCAACTACTTGAGGAGGCGATAGAGCAGCTAGCCTCTTTGTAGATATCCTTCATGGATAGAGATGGAGCAACCTTCCTTCAGTCTCTCACAGTCACTCTTCCACTACTGCAGCGAGTCAGAGAGGCACAGCGTGGGGACGCCGACTATGAGACGCGGCGTGCGCAGTTATCCTCAGGACATGCACCTGATGGATTCTCCTTTAGAGCAGAGCACAACATCCTTTTCATAGGACGTACCTTGGTACCAGTCGCTTTACGAGAGGAGGTGATGAGAGTGTTTCACACTTCTCCCTTAGCGGTACGTCCTGGAGTGGCGAAGATGTACCAGGACCTCAGACGACAGCACTGGTGGCCAGGCATGAAGAAGGCTGTGGTAGAGTTCGTTTCTCGATGCCTCACCTTCCAGCAGGTGAAGGCAGAGCATCAGGTACCAGCAGGCTTGCTACAACCCTTAGATGTCCCGGAGTGGAAGTGGGATGGGATATCTATGGACTTTTTTATTGGACTTCCACGCACTTGCAGAGGTCATGACTCCATCTGGGTGATTGTTGACCGACTCACCAAGTCGGCTCACTTCATACCCATCAGAGAGAAGGGCTCAGTGGAGAGCTTGGGGCGTCTCTACATTCAGGAGATTGTACGGCTTCACGGTGTGCCATCATCTATCGTCTCTGATCGAGATGCTCTATTTACTTACCGGTTTCATAAGGGGTTGCAGGAGGTGTTCAGGATGAGACTACGTCTGAGCACCGCCTTTCACCCTCAGACGGATGGTCAGACGGAGAGGACCATTCATACTCTTGAGGACATGCTCCGCGCATGTGTCCTCAACTTTGGTCGCAGATGGGAGGACCACCTACCCTTGGTGGAGTTCACGTACAACAATAGCTACCACTCCACCATCGGGATGGAACCATACGAGGCATTGTACGACATACCTTGCAGATCTCCTTATTGCTGGACAGACCCTGGGGAGTCAGCACTTGTGGGACCAGAGATGGTCCGGGCCACGATAAAGAAGGACCAGGTCATCTGGCAGCGGATGAGGACAGCTCAGAGCCGGTAGAAGTCTTATGCTGACAGGAGGCGGAGGCCACTAGAGTTCGAGGATGGCGACCACGTCTTTTTGCGTGTCTCACCTCGACGTGGATTACGGAGATTTGGTCGAGGCGGCAAGTTGTCTCCACGCTGCATCGGACCATTCCAGGTCCTCAGTAGGATTGGCGAGGTGGCTTATCGCCTGGCTCTACCACCTCAGGTGCACCGGGTGCACAACGTCTTCCACGTGTCTCAGGTGAGGAGATATGTGCACAACCCGACGCACATCATTGACCATGGGGAGCTAGACGTGGATGATGGGGCGACTTTTGCGGAGGTCCCGGTAGAGATCGAGGATCGACAATAGAGGGTCCTACGTGGATGATCGATTCCTCCTGTGCGCATCAGATAGCAACACGGGAACCTCCAGGAGAGCACTTGGGAGCGGGAGGCTCAAATGCATGCTCAGTACCCACATTTGTTTCCATAGTTTATGATGTATCTTTACGGGGACGTAAATCCCTGAGGTGGGAGTGATGTAAATACCCGAAAAAATTCAAGGAAGTTTTTTTCTTAATTTTCTTTGGATTTTTAAAAGAACGCAGTTTCTGACAGCACCTGATTCCGAGGCCCGGTGTGCCCGGAATCATTTTCCAATGTTTGGCTCCGGTACGTTCAGTGAACGAACGAGCGGGTTTTTCTAACATTTGAACCGGTGATCGGAATCGAATTCTGAGGGCACCGATGGAATCGCAGCGCCGATAATTGCTTAGAAACGCCTCTTTCGGAGTTGTGTTTGCTTGGGTGTGGTTTTTAATTTTTGGGCTTAAAGTTAAGAAATAAAATAAATTGTTCGACAAACTTTATTTTATTTCACTTAATCCGTTTGGAAGCCACTTGAAGCCACTTAAAGCTATTTATGCTGAGTTGATTTGGTTAGGGTACTATCCAAAAGTATCATACCCTCTTGGTAGGATATTTGTGAGGTGGGGGCCAAACGAGCCCCACCGTTTCTTTTTCGCTAAGTAACGCACCCGCGAAAACCCGTCATTATGAAAGTCAACTGATGCGTTTTCTTAATTTCTTAACACACCAATTAATTGGGCGGTTTTATTCGTTGAATTAATTTGATGAATTAATTTAATCGTTTCTTAACCTGTTTTCAAATCTGTTGGCGTAATAATAAAATAAGACCAACGCTTTTTCTCCTTAAGTGTTTTTCGTTGAGAGGATTTTAAAAACCTCAAGTTATTCATCCTCCTTCGCGAAGAACACGAAGAACGCGAAGAACGCCGGCCTTCGCGAAAAAAGCTGAGCCCTCGGAAATCGACGACGCGGCGCCCAGTTCCGCGACGCCGACGATTCTTCTTCCACGACGTTCTTCCGCGACAATCCAACCCCGCGACAACTTTCGATCGGCAGCGACATGGTAGGGGGTTGCGCTCTTTTTTTTTTAAATTTAATTTGTGGATTAAAACAACAATATGGATTTAACTTTTATTAATTAAATATGTTCTTTCTTGGTCCTCAGAGTTCTTCGACGCAACGCCGGATACCGCGATGACGCGACGATCCCCTCCTTCTGCGACGATCATTTCTGTGAAGAACGTGCGTGCAAAGACTTGATAGGGTAGGGGTTTTATTGGGAATGATTTTACTCCGTGGATGTTTCCATTAAAAAAAAGAACCTGGTTTTGTAAGAACAATTTTAATTTATTAAAATTGTTTTTGATATGTTCTCTATGTGTTGATAATTTCTCCCGACTGTTATCATCTAACGAGGAGGGTGTGGGCCAAACAAACACATCTCGACAACCCCTCGCAGTCCTTCGTTGATGCGCGGATTGGAGGGCGATGACAAAACATACCACAGGGACGATCCGTTGTTTCCGCAGTGAAGAACGGGACCCGGGAGGAGCTTTGGTGCAGACGGGAAGGAAATCGGACCACCGGAGCAACTCCGGGGGCCCGCGGAAGCCACCGGCGGCGCGGGTCGCCAGTGCCCCAGCGCGCCACCGGACAGGGACGCCGCGGCTGAAGCCGCGGCGGCGGCAGCCAGCGGACCCGCGGCCGCACGGGTCCGGCTCACATGCACGAGACGTGGCAAAAGCTGCGTCCGATGAATTCCAGCGCGGCCACTCGAGGGCCGCGGCACTTCCATCCCGCGGGGGTAGCACCACGCGGCTGCCACGTTCGGCCGCTTGGCCGCTCGGCCGAGCCGAGCCGGGCTGGCCCGACCGGCCAGGTTGCGCCCTGGCCGGACCGGGCCGCGCAGAACCGGGTCCGACCCGGACCCGGGTCGGTCCGGGCCCAGACCTCCCGTCTTCGGACCGTTTTTGGTATTTTGCTCGTAACTTGAGCTACGTGCCTCCGAACGACGTGCCATCACATGAAATGCGATCCTTGGATTGAGACGGTCGTTTTGGTATATTGCACTCAAGGTTTCGGAATACTTTGAGTTCGGCCGGGTTGGTTCGTACACGAAACCAACCGGGCCCTCGAAGTGGAAACGCTCAAATCGTGAGTTTCGGACGTCCGATCGACGTGTCGTAGACTTTGTCATTTTACTCTAAGTGAGAAGGATCTTTTGGCATACTCCGCCCGAGGTTTGGAGGTAGGTGGAGTACGTTCGGGTTGGTTTTTCCTTAAAAACCAACCGGGCCCCTGGGATGAAAAAGCCAATAACTCTCAGACCGGGCATCCGATTGATGCGCTGTCTACGACGTTGAGTTCCTGATAATGATACGGAACTTTTGGATACATCAAATCTATACTATGGGTCAGTTGATGTATCAGCCTCTCGGCTCGTAGAGCGGACCCTCCCGAATGAGTTTGCTGTGTGCGGGAACCCAAGAGCTGGCTGCGACTGCTACAGTGACGACGACGACTGTGCAGAGATCCTCAGTGGACTGCGACGACTACAACACTCAATGATCCTTTGTGGGTCAGTGCTACCGATCCTGTGTGGCTCAGCGCTCAGATGTTCTATGTGAGCCAGCGCCTACAGGTCTTGTGTGGGCCCGATCCTGTGTGGGTCTTTGCGGGGGTTAGTTACCTATCGATCCTTTATGGGTCAGATCCTTTGTGGGTCATTTCGGGGGTTAGTACCTATCGATCCTTCGTGGGTCCGACAACTTAGATGGATCAGTGATCATCTCTATTGTCATTTGATGAAGTATAACTGTGTGAGCTGAAACTCTATTTTACTTTCCTTTGTGGATTGTGTTGAGCTATCTTGTGTGGATTTACTTTTTACATTCCTTTGTGGACTGTGTTGAGTTATCCTGTGTGGATTTTACGTTTTGCTTTCCTGTGTGGGATGGGTTGTACCTGAGCTTGGATGTTGGAGCCGAGCGAGAATTGACGACTTAGGTGTATGTATGGGAATATACCTAAGCAGTGTCGGATGTTACTTCATGATTGTATCTTTCCTTTTTGGTTTATCCTTTGTGGATTTTCAGAGACCTTTGGGGGTCTCGGGGTCCCTACTGAGTAGCTTATACTCACCCCTTCACGGGCTATGCCCGCACTAAATTGTGTTGGTTGCAGGCGACGGACAATGCTGATCGTGGTGGAGGCTTGCAGAGCAGGACAGTACCTAGAGGTGGACCACTGGGCGAGGTGTACTCAGAGCGGTATGCTGGACCCGAGGAGTAGTGGAGGCTTTCTGTACTCACCCTTCAGGTGGGACTTCTAGTGGACGGCTCTACGCTACAGCTTTACCTTTCAGTTGTTGTTTTTCCCCTTTCAGTTGTACTTTACAGTTTGGCTTGTATTTCCGGCCCCCTTTACTTTTCTGCACTTACTATTTTACCATCTTTTACCTAGTGTTTACTTCTTCCGCTTGCTTACTCTGTGGTTCTTGTTTACTTTGCAAAGGCAATGCCTTTCCTTTTTACCGGGATTTACGCCTTGGTGCTAGTCGCCATATCCTGGCCTATGGAAGGTGGGCTTGGGGTAGTCACGACACGGGCCCCGAGGACGGGTCGTGACATATTCCATGTAGTCTTCTATAGAATTTGTTCTTAGTTTCAGAGAAAAATTCCATATATAATCAAAAATATTCACATCTGTTTTATTTTTAAATTATTTTAAAAGGTATATGCCATGTTATAGGAGTAGAAATTTTATATTGATATTTTTTATCTGATTATATTTTTCGTAAGAACAAAAAGTTACCTCCAAGTAAACTTCTGTAAATTATTAATTTTAAATGAATATATTTTTTTAAATAGCTATAGATGATATGGTTTAATGATTCATGGATGTAGTTGAGATAATTTGAATAAATTTGATTAATTTATGATGAATTAAATTTTTAAAAAAATGAATTGATGTTACTGATAATGAAATGTAAAAGCTTTTCTTCTTGAATTTCAGGATGACGATCATGATATTTGACCATCCCTTTCTATGAATTTTTTTCTTTAATGTTAATTTAGTTTGATTATTATTGAGGGGCTATGTGTCATCTCGTCATCTTCATTATGTATGGGCATGTGTTTCCATAAATTATTATATATAAAAAAACATTTATCAAATTTATTAGATCCCCTTACCAATTAGTGATTTAAGAGATTACATAAGGATGTAAATACAAAGTGATAGGAGGTAATACAAGTCATGGAGTTGAGGTGAAAATAATAGTGGGAATACATAGGATCTGTAGTATAACACTACAAAATGAAACAAACTAGGGTTTATGGTTTTCTAACCTATATTCAAGGGTATGATTATCATTCTCTAGAAAAACTAACCATTAGAGGACATAATTATCATGTCACTTATATTTTTTTCTATTGGTTGTATAGAAAAATTATATATGATTTTGAATTTTTTTTAATCCTATAATAAATTAATTAATATGAATGTATTATGAAATAATATATAACATGATTTTTCATAAATGTTTTATAATAAATAATTACTTTATAAATTAAAATTCATTTAAATTTAACAATGAATGTGAAAAGGTAAAGGGGGGATTATGAATGAGGATAAAAAAACCCTAAATAAAATATTAAATTAGTATATCCTTCCACTACTCAAGTTTAAAATAATTTCATAGTTCAATGATCAAGGCCATCCCATGTTTAGGTGATCTAGGTTATTTTGGAATTTTTTGCTTGAATATTTATTTTTTATTATCATGGATTTCATCATGGATTGACTTCCTTAGAATAAAATAGTGTAACTAAGAGGAAAATGTTGGTGAAATATTCAAAATAGGATTTTAGGATGGGGGTGTCCACTAAATGGATCATGCAACATCAAATTAATTTATATGGAATGTGATGAGTACCTAAAAACTATAAAATAGATTTTTTGGACTATGTATAGGTTCTTATAAGGGGAATATTCCTCCTTGATTAAATAATATATCTGATAAAAATATTATGATGCTCTATGTGTGGTATATATCCTTTTCAAAAATTGTGGTATATTTATAATAAGATAATGTTATATTTACAAAAAACATATTGCATCAAAAAAGGTACAAATAAATATTTTATTTGTTAACCAAAAATTGAGATTCAAATAACATTTAAAATATCATATTGATCTATACTAGAGAAGCATAATATTCTCATCAGGGAAAATTTTATAGTATTGGTAAAGATGCTTGACTGTTATACTATTCCAAGAAAGGAATCATTTTTTTTGAAAACCCCACTTCTAGAATCGCATTCCAATGGGGATATTGAGGAAGAAGTACTACTCCATGTTACATATTAATAAAATGCAATGTATGTCTACCATTTCACATTATCCTCCTTTTATAATGAAATTCTAATGAAATTCTTGTATATTGATTCTTATAACATTGTTTATCACCTTAAGAATCTATATTAATTGAATAAAAGAGCATAAATATATATGAGATCTCTATTTCATAATTATTGTGAAATCTTGGAGATTCAATTCTATATGGGGTACATGTTGTCGATTTTATTGGATATATTAAGCATCTCTAAATATTTCAATTTATTTTCCCTGTTTAGATGTTCATGGATCTAGTTTTTCCTCAGTATATAAAAAACAATTTAGTTTCATCAAGAATTATATGATGATAATGTATGACAAGACATATTTAGATATTCTTACACATGTTCCCCATGTTGATAATGTCATGGTGTGTGAAAAAATTGTTTTCATTATGGTGAATATTACGAGTAAAAATAGAAAAGGGGTCAAACACATGTTTCTTTTCTATGCCTCTAGAGAAACATCCTTCAAAGAATAAAAGATACAAATTCAAGTAAAGTAATAGGATGATGTATGTTTTTAATGTTATAAGAAGGGACTCTCAATGTGTCAGCCAATGAAATAAGGGGAGGCTTTAGGTTCATTCATTATTGAGTGTAATATTTCCATATCAACCTGTTTCATATTGAATAATACATGTGGTGCTAGTATTTGTTTATCAAATATAGAAACCATTAAGATTTTATAAGGTTTCCAATGATGAGGTGCATCTATTTTCATTCAATGGAGTTTAGTTGGCTACTATATCCATTGGATACTACCTTATCATATTATTGATGGGATTGATTTTTTTATAAATAGTTGATATAACATTCCTAGCAATACAAAATACAAAATTTATGTTTCTTTTCTAGATTTGGATTCATTTATTTTCATTATTGGTAACAAGGGTTTCTAACTTTTTAAATATAGAATATGTTATTGTATGGAAGAATCAAATAATTTTCTTTATGTGTTAAATTATAAAAACCAAATATTGGAAATTTATAATGAAATAAAAATGTGAAATTCATATAACACCCATTCATGGAATCACATCATGGCCTTATAAATGATAAGATTTTTACTATTCTATATAAAGATGGTTATGTAGAATATTTTATCTTAATATACATGAATTATGTAACTCGTTCTTACATTGTAATATTACCAAATCACTATTTGGTTGTTTAGGTGAAAGGGATCTAGAGCTTCTAGATTTGGTACACATCGATTTGTGTAGAGAATTTCATGTTATGTCTACATGTGGATTATCATAATTTATTTATTTTACCAATGATGTGAATAGGTATGGTTTTATCAACATGATGAGAACTATGTATAAATCCATTGTGAAATTCAAAGGTTCTGCAATGATGTTGAGAATAACCTTGGAAATAAGTTAAAGAAACATCAGTCAGATCGATGTGGTGAATATCTAAACCAATGCATTATCATATTTCTAGGGGAGTATTGGATTTTTTCACGAATCAGACCATCTTATACACTATGGTGGAATAGTGTTACTGAGAGAGGAACTATACATCTTCATACATGCTTTGTTCAATGATAAGTAATTCCACCCTTATATTATTCATATGGGGACATGAATTTCCCACTGCACGATATATAACAAAATTGGTACTAGCTAAATTGGATGTGGATTTTAGGAGTTTGATATGTCTATATTAAGAAAAAAATTATCACCTATAGATATTAAGTTCAACTTTATAAGGTATCTTAATGAAATGAGGAGATACTATCAATGTAACCATTTAGACAAAAAAATGAATTTCGCAAGACAGGTTTCCATTATTCATTGGTAGTAAATCATCATGGGTGATAGTTAGAGAATGATTTAATTCAATGGGGTTGACACAATAGGTACCAAATATTTTTACACGAACCTATTCCATTGTTCCCATTGGAATATGTTGTTTTTTAATCATAACCTCTACATAGGGGTACAAGAGATGTTGTAGAACTAGAGAGATGGTTTTCTAGTCACTAATAATGGTTTCCCATTGTTGGTTAACAATAATTATCCTATATAAAATAATAAGGTAGTAATGATATCAAAATATATCAGATAAGTAGTAGAATGAATTTTTGAGATGGATTCCATCTATCAAAACCATGTTTGGGATCTAATCGATACACTATTTACAATAAACCTTGTTGGGTGGAAATGGGTATTCAAGAGAATGTTGGTCATGTATGGTAAATTAAATACCTAAAAATAATATATAGTAAAACTAGTTCTTAGATATAATTAACTCATTTACTATGAAATTTTTTTTTCTCAATTTTCTATTTTTAGGTCCATCATAATTTGGTTTTCCATAATATCTTTCTATGACATTGTTATTTGGAATATGGAAGTATAATATACTTAACTTAATGGAAACCTTCAAGGGGGTATGTATATAGAAAAAGGGTTTGTGTCTCTATGAAATTAATTTTTTTAATGTTATGAATATCCATATATGGATTAATGAAAGCATCGATTTCATATGAAACAAATTTCGATAAATCTACACAAAAATTTTGTATAAATATAAATTATTGTGATCCAAGTGTTTTCAAATGGTTTAGAAGAAGTAGAGTTGATTTCATTGTAGAATATTTTGATTATAGATTAAAAATAAGAAATGATATTCCAGCCTTATAAGAGGTTAAATCATGGTTGAGTAAGTCATTCTCCATGAACAGGTTAGGTGAAGTAGCCTACACACTAATGACGAATATCATACATGATAGATCCAAGAGGTTGATTGGACTCATTAATGATATCTACATTGACCAAATTTTCAATAGGTTCTGTATAAAATAATTCAAGAGGGGGTTATTTCTAGAGTCACATGGTATAAACATTTCTATAAAATATTTCCTCATATATATGAGGAATAGGATAGAGCGATTAAGGACTCGAACATTTCTATGATAGTAACAATCATGTATTTCATGTTTTGTATGAAGGATGATGTTTTTTATTCTTTGATCATTGTAGAGTGATATCAAACAAATCCACATGAATGAATTTACATTTATCTCATGGTTATCTATATATATATAATGTAATTTATGAATATATTTTTGGAATATGGATGATATAAAGATCTATTCATTAGGGGTTATATATATTAGATTTAAAACATTCCATAATGATCTAATGTCACTATATAGATATATTTGTTTCTCTCAATGGTGGATATATCAGCTGAATCATTTCAAAGAATCCAATTTTCACTAATATTATACTAGTTTCAATGTATATTTTATCTTTGGATACTAGAAATGAATCACTATAGAGTTTCATATTTTTCAATGATCTTAATGTTGTTCCTTTCTATAAAGACCCCAGAATAGTTTACCATGAAAACACTACAGTGGTTTATCACTCTATGGAAACGAGGTTACACCAAAAGATAAATCTCATACTTGATAATTTTCAACAATTGGGGGACCTTTATCAATTAGGTAATGTCTCAGTGAGAAGAGTATACATGCAAGATAATTTAGTATCCCCCTTGACTAAGGCATTTCCTAAGTTGAGACTTAAGTGTTATGTGAGAGTTAGAGGACTGAAATTTATTATCAGTTGAACTTAGAGAATGTTGGACTCTATAAGACACAGTGCCATATAAACAACATGTTTATTACATTATTTCATTTTTTTCACAGTTATTAATTTTATATTATGAAATTAAAAGTGTTCCTCTACATGAATTTTGTATTTGATAATTTTATAAGAATATATGTCGTGTTAAAAGGTAATAGTTATTCCCCTCTTTTATAAGAATATAATGGTTCAAAAACATTATTATTAACCGATGGTCTGTAGATGGATGATACAGGATATCATAGGGAGGGTAATCATATATAATTGAGACCCAATATATGCATGTTTCATTTTTATAATATACAAAATATAAGGCTGTTAGAATAGACCAATCAATATAAAATAAACATTTCCATGTGTGATTTGATGTTATTAAATTAAGACATGCGTATTGATTCTTGTTCATTAATATTATTATAAATGGATATCATGAATCATGAACTTTATTGTATTAGTTAAAACCTTGACAACATATGCTCAACGAAATTTAGGATACATTGGGTGTGTCACAAGTGATGTTGAATTTATAGATATTTTAATAAAGGATTCATCACTTCTTTCCTACAATGGAAGTTGATAACACAATAAAACTGATGGTAATGGAACTACCTTCACAAAACCATGATCATTGAGTTCAATTTAAGAGTTTATTACAATAATGTTAAATAAATGGACATTTAGCATAAAGGGTAATGTTAATGGCATGAAACCCACTTGATTTGTGATATCATGATTAATGGATTATATTACATTATAAGCATTCATATGAGTTTTTATTTCATTAAAACATGGACTTATTGGTTTATAGGTTCCTTGGAGTGTCTATAAATTCTATCATTATACTTTAGACATTCATGCCTAATCCCACTAAGAAAGAGTCCTAGTGAATCACGCACACAGTGTATCTACAATCTCACTTAAATCCAACTAACAACAATGACTTGTTTAAAAAATTTATAATTATTCAGGTTTTATAAATTACTATAATTCAATCAAAATCTAATTAAATAACTTTTAAGAATAAATTAAAAATAATAAATTTTTATTAATATGTTTTGGGAATTTAATATTTACTTTATTTATAATTCAAAAATAAATAGATATTTATTTACACAATAGTCAACATCCAATGATCTATAAATGATGACGAAGGAATGATAAATGAGCTTAATGGTATTATTGTATATGGTGTAAATATTATTTTTTTTTATTCCTAATTAGATTCACATGTCATGTGATTGATAAATATATTATTATTGTAAATGGCCATGGAAACAACTTATAATAATAATGAATGTAATGGGATTGTGTGTGAGTTCCCAACCATAATCCTTTAATGAAAAAGATGTAATTATATCACATTCCATAACAATATGCTAGTTCTTATGATGTATAGAGACAGAATTTCTCATAACATATATTTTATTCACTCTTCCTACTCTCTCAATTCTTCATTAGAACACTAAATGTTCTTCCACCTTCTATAAAAATACTACAGCTATCAACCATGAATAATTAATGTGATCATAATCAGTCTTTCAAGCACACTAAAAGTCTATGGATATGTATAAATATTGTGCTGCATGTATGGATGACCTTTATAGGGATACTAAACATGTATATTATAATGAAATAATTTTATAGTGAGATATATTAATTCAAACCATACAATAAAAAGAAATTAAAATTTGTGTTAATTATTTATCTACACATATATTATTATAAATTACATGTCAAAATCCTCCTCTTCTATTTTTTACATTTTTAATCTTGTTATGTTATCTACTGTTATTATTGTACATGAAAATTTGATAGTGTTCATAACATATAAATTTGAAAAAAAAATATTTAAATCTGTTTTAGTTAAAATCATCATATGATGCTTCTGCTACGTTCCAAACCTATTAAATGAGGATTCTAATAGGCTATTCATTGATAACCAGATCAATGGAAATGAAACACACATATAAGGTGAGTTACTCTCATTCATAATAAGATTGTATGAAAGACAATAGAAATCAACTCCACAGAACAATATATTATCCAATCCCACAATGAATTTAATGTTATTCCACTATAAGGTACCCAAAATAAAACCCAAGAATGTAACTCATATGGTTGAAACACCCATAACACCAGCTAACTCATCATGGTGAGAAACTAATGTACACATATTACTCACACTCTATCCTAAATTTTGGTAAAAATTTGATACATACATTAATATATATATATTTATTTATTTTTATACAGTGGTAGAGATGTAATGGTGAAGATAAGTGATCATACATGTATATTATGTATGGTACTCCATAAGTCCTATTGTGAAAATTTGACAAATTATAATAATTCATCAGTAAAAAGGTAGCTAAAATGACATGTTAGGTAAACTAGGTCAATTAGTTTTCTATCCCCATCAACCATCACTTACCCAAGTACCCATAAAAGTATATTAATTTAATAACAATAAAATATATATGAATACACACCATATATAAATCCTCATAGAATTTGTATCCCTTAATTCCCCAATAGTATACATTTGGGATCTATCATCCCCTCTATAAACATTTAACCAGACAACCATATAATCCCATAACATCACAACTATATTATCACAACCGCATCCGTAAATTATTTCTCCAAATATCCACATCATTATCACATCTATAGATCATATCATGAAAAAGTTCATAATAATAATGGATATAATCTTATTTCTCTCCAACATCTATGTAAACCCCCATTATAAACTAATATCATATAATACCACATCAAAAACCAATTAATACACATTATATGATAGAAAGATAGTGTATATATTATAAATAGTTCATCCATAAACATTCCTTGGATCCAAAATGTTTTGGGGAACACTGATTACCCAAAAAATAATAAGGGATTCAATCATAAAGAATGACTAGAGGATTCATGCAGATGAAAAAAAATAAAATGAATACATTTATTTATGTATATCCTATTAAAAATAGAATATTCTAAACATAATATATTAATCTATACCTATGTCCATTGCACATCAATCTTTTTCCACTACAACCTCAAAATAGAAAACATTTATTTTTAATAGCCTCACTACTACCACACTCCATCACATACAGCAACTCACAATCAATATAAAATCATTCAATTAACAAACTAATTAAATAAATTTATAATATACAATTTAGTAACATTATATGAATTAAGGATACTTAATTAATTAACTACATTATTGTTCAACTTCATCCTTAATATTTTCCACCCATATTACATTCATCATGATACCACTAATTCCAATCACTAAAGTTATTTCTAACAACATGTATCATTTATATTCTAACATCAATTGGTACTATGACAATTATAACTCATTAATTACTTATTTTATATATTAATTACATCATATTATTACTATTCCCAACCCTTTCATCTTTAAAATATTTCACCCATTTTTTTATTCATTCATTCTAACACCAATTTATATTAACATACAACTTCACAATAATCATATCATTGATTAAATTTTATTCCATATTTCTTGGAATAATATATTTGAAACATATTAAACTAGGAATCATTAAATCAAAAAATAATCCACAAACAATACTATATTATTCACAAAATCACAACAGAAATGGTCACACTCTCTCATATGAAATAAAAAAAATATAATTTGAAAATTTTTTTTCAATAGAATTCCATATAATCCACGATAATCAAATCATAACACCATGAGAACAATAACAAATAATCTCTCATTTCCCATTCTTTGTATTGCAACATATTAAAAATACCCAAATTGTAGAATGAAATAAAAAAATTATAGTAGTAAAAAGAATTAATCCAACTGAATTAATCTTTCATCAATGTTGATAAAAAAGTTCATGTACAGAAATAAAAAATATTTTATTTTAGATTTATATATTTTCCTATATCATTAAAATTTTTAATTGACATAAAAAATTATGGATTATTGAGAATAATATCAATAATGACAACATTCATACTAAACAGTATCTTACTAAACAATCTTAGCCAAAATACATAATCAGTAACATAAAAATTACATAAAACACATGTTAATGACATCTTTCCATTCATTTTTTTATATTATATTATTATATTTTATAGGTCAATTCAATCCATTAAAATAAAGAACACCAAATTAAAAAAAAATCACATACACACAGAATGAAAGAAATTTAAAATTATAATCTATCCCTCAATTTTCTCTTTAATAAACTAAAATTTATAATTAATAAGAATATTTTATCTAACACCGCCTAATAAAAAAATGTTCCACATGAAACCAATAATAATTGATCCATCATCAAGTCTTTTAAGAACAGTTAAAAAACTAATAACCCTATTATGGATATATATGATGTATGTTAGGAAGAAATACCAGTCATTGGTGTTTTATTATTTTTTGGTGGATTGTGTTTGTTAGTAAAGATGGTTGATGATGTTCCAATAGGTTTGTCTCTAAAGATGGTTTTATGAATATTATGAAAATTTTCCCCTATTTTATAAACTTCTATCCATGACATTTTGTATTTGTTTTAGTGTAAATGGGAATATTCCAATATAGGATGAAAATTGGACAATATAACGTTAATGAAAAACATTAAGGGAGGTATTTGGATAAGAAAAAACTACATAAAATAATGTTCTGTATGTAAAGTGAGAGAGTGAACAACATGTGATGATAGTGGTAAAATACATTCTTAAAATGAATTGAGATCATATAATAATTATGTAAATGAAAAATAATTCTCAAGGAGAGGATCACTATTTTTTGTTGAAAGGTGATGTTTCAACAGAATTCACCATGTGAATTTTTACTAAAAGATCATTATTTATGAAATATTATTATTTAGAGGTCACTGTAACTGGAGGGTTTCACTATATGAACCAGGTTGTGGGTTTATTATGTGGTTAGGTATTTCGTGAAAGGAATAAGATTAGTTTTTTATTTTTAGTTTCTTCATTATCCTTTGATGATATAAAGGGATCGTAATCAATTTATTTTAAAGAGATAATTTCATTCAAGAGAATAATTTCTTGATTTTTTTATGTTTGAATGTTTTTTTATAGCAAAAAAGTTTGTAATGGATTTTGACTTCATAAAAAAGTATTATTTTTTAACTACTGCTGAGAAGGGTGTTCAATTTCATGGTTTAATAGTTATCTTAATATAATGTATTTCATCACAAGAGCCTCAACCCAATTGGTGATGACTTGACAAGTGCATCCAAGAGTCCTGAGATCAAATATGGGTGGCGACATATTATTGAGGTATAGTAGTTGGTAATATAGTATATATTGTATCATGTTCTATAACTGCCAGAACTATACATCCATTTGGGCTTTTAGGCCACCAGTTTGGTCCTTCTGTCCTACAAGGTATTCGGGCCAACCAAGGTCTTCGGGCCAGAATGGATTTTGAGCCTCCTCAATTCCTCTGAGCCACCTTAAGTCCTTCGTTCTACATGAATTTTTTCTTAATGGGAAATGAGGACTCTAAAAATTGTTGGATCAGTATGTGGATTTAGAGCAAGGTGGATTCATCAAAGCAGAGCTAATGGATTTGGAAGAATGAGAGGATATAGAATTGCCATAAAGAACAGCATTTTCATTCATGGGAACCCTAGCCGAAGTGACATACAATGTTGGAGAGCTGACATCTTGATATAGACACTAGATAGGGGTAGTTCCAAGTAGATATTGTTGGGATGAATTCTTTTAATATCTTTGGTTCATATGATTTCACGAAGCCTAGGAGCCATGTAAGGGTTTTCCCTTCATCCCTTAAAAAGTGGATTAGATAAATGAAAAAATATAATTCCTTCAGGCCATTTGGAATTAAAAATATAGTGTATTTGATGACACAATTACACTACATGGTGCGCAACATTTCAAAAAGAGATTAAACCAGTTTATGAAGGAATAATAACAATATGTGAAAGGAGTTCATACAAATAAAATGAAACATGGTAAAAAGAAATATGTCATCTCTAAGGTAAAATAATATCTTCATGGAACAGTCACATATGTGTTAACCAATTTTGTGGTGATTTAGATAAATAGAAGAATATTTTGAAGGATATATGTTTTCACTTTTGTTGAGAGAGTAGTAAGATTCTAAATTTTGAATGGTTTTAAACCAAAATAAAATGTTGGACTATTCTCAACATTTTAATAAACTATTCCAATAGTAAGTATGCTGAAATAGAAATTTACCTTTGTATTCTTCACGGATAAAACCTACAAAGTGAGAAATAATTTTAATTTTTTTCTCATGTATATTTTTTTAGGATCATGTATTTTTATGAGAATGATAGAGAATGTATTATTTCTTAATGAAAAAAATATGATCCAATGTATAGAGTATTTTAATCAATGATTCCATGGTCCCCCCACCCCAACTCATGTTTTTTAACCTTGTAAAATAAAATAATTGAAACTACTACCAGTTTTTAATGTTAATGGTTCTAACTTGGAGAAATAAATGAAAGTTGTTCATGACAATGTTATTCTGCTCTTTCATGGAAGAATTTTTAAATATACCAATAATATGAATCTATAATTTTCATTATTTTGTTCAGATGTTTTTATAACTATGATTCATGGTATTTTAGCTAGTATCGATAATGGTGATTTATCAAAAATATTTCAAAAAAGAATATGATATTGATGCATGCAGAAATAATGATTTGGGGAGATACATCTCAAACAAAATCGATAAGAAGGTGATGTTATGTCTATCAACACATTCAATGTGGAAATGTTTAAAAATATCATTTATTTGGTTTCAAATGATTAAGAATGTCAATTTTGGGTTATTTGGAACATGTATGAGGACATAAAGATGCTCTCTAATGAGTATGATGAAGAATTATTTAATTGGGTGAGTCATGTTACAAATTACATTCATGGTATTGAATAAATGTTTGATGACGTGAAGATCATAATAAATATATTGAGAAGGCTGAGGCATTGGTTCAATATGAAACTCTATATAATATAAGAAATATATGCAATAAATGAATAATAAGATTATTTTCAGCATAATATGATCACATACAGGATGAGAAATAGTGATAATGAGGATTAAGAGAAGTTTTGGTTGAGGATGTTGCATTCAAGTCCATTACAAGATGACCATAGAGGATGTCTAGGAAGGAAAAATGTGGAGGAGGTTGTTAAAGTACATTTCTCAAATATAAACTGAAAAATGAACATTTAAATTCATACTTCCACTCATGTGATTTTTGAGGTGACCCAAACATTACAAACATAAACATTACATCATTATAGATTAATATTAATAACATATCATAATAATAAATTCCCGATAATCCTAAATTTTTAGTCTAATTAGTGAATAAATTCAAAAAAAATTCATGATATATCTTCAATGTCGATTATAAATTCTTTCTTACATAGTACACATCATCCTGAAACCCTTCATAAAAAATATCCTCATAACCTATGGAAATAAAATATAGAAAAGTGTGAGATTAAATGTTTGATGTCATTAAATAAGGAAGATATCAGTCTAGTGTAATATATAATCAATAATGAACACAAGTGTATGATATTTTCTACCTATAATTTTCAAATAATACCCCTAAAATTTATATATCATAATCATGTCCTATATATTTGGAATACCATAAGACATTAATATTGGAAGATTCAACGATTTTGACCTTTAGATCATATCATAATTTAAATAACATATCATATATAAGAGTATAAAAGTTTTTATCATAATCATTAGTTCATAAATTATTTTTAAGGGATATTTAAAATTACATTCATCGCAAATTATCTTCAATTTTACCCCCATGCTCCCTTTTTATAGACTTGAAAAAAAACATATCATGTTCCCTCTAATGTACTTGGGATAAACTCTAGTTTACCATTTTTTTGGGCTTGGTATAACCTTCTATGTACACTCATTTGAGATTAAGGTATTCTATGGTATACCCTCACTAATATCTGAAATTCTAAACATTACCTAATACATTATAGTGACATAATAGAAGAAATCATCACATAATAATAATCTATTCATAGGTATTCCACGAGATTATGAAAACATTTAACATTTAGTATATCTAAACCTGTGGAAAGAAAAAAAGATTTCACCAATATTTCATATTCATATTAAATAACTATCTAGAGAAAGAATAATGATTGTAATAGTGGATCACATGACTAGTAAATAAAAACAATCATCATATGATGTTTTAATAAATGAAATAAAATTTAAATGTTCTTTGGAAAATTTAGCAAAGAATATACAATTTAGATTTTCAATACTGATATATATAATGTAAAACAGTTCAGAATATTATTTAAAAAAATATTTGAAATGAACCAATGAAATTTGTAATCTATGATAAAAATTAAATATTAATTATAAGAGTTTTAAATTGTTTAATGTGGTATACTTCCAAAAAAAATTTGTTTTCACACCATGGATAAAAATTATTGGTTGGAAAAAGGAAAATTAAATAATTTTTAAAAATATTATAAAATATAAAATATGGGTAAAATTTATATAATAAAAAAATTAGATTGTCATAAAAAAATTAAAAATATTTTAAACAAAATATTAACATGTAATAAAATAATTCTGGCTAAATAGAAAAACAATGTTGATTTTCCTTGAAACAATTTTCATATACATTTCAACACTTATATAGATTCAAATGGAATGAAATATTAAACTTTTCATAAATAAGTAGAGTTCAAGAAAAAATATTTGAATTTTCTGAGATATATCACATAATTTCACCAATGTAAATTTAATCATATTTAATCATGGTTAATAGGGAGTTAATAATATAAAATATATATTAATTTGGTATCATTTTAATCATAGACCCCATAAATATTCAACTCCTAATAAAACATTAAATATCATGTAAAAAAATATATTTAATATATAAAATACCGAATGGAATTATATTCATTAAATGAATTAAATAAGTGATAAATATGGTATATGTATCACAAATAAAAAAGTGAGATGAAAAAACATACATAAAGTATAAATTTCTATTTGTATAATTTTAACCTCATTTATAATTAATTTAAATTAAAATTATTATATAATATAACAATATTAAATTTTATAATTCCTTAGATGGTTCATATATATCATTTTATTAGCATTTAATTAAAAATAATTCATTAGAATCACCATTTTTCTATCAGACATTTTATTTGTCATGTCTATTCCAGTTCGGTAGTTATGTTCCTTCTACTTTGATAATGGTCTTATAATCTCCCTTTTTTATAATATCAGAATTACATCATTTAATTTTCATATACTCAATTATAATCATAAATATTAATTTTTTATGAAAAAATATATCGTATATCTTAATGGAGGTTGTATTCCACACGTACCCATGAGCAACATTTTAATTTTCCAATTCATGGGAAGGTAAAGTTGTAAAAATTGATATTATAGCTCCAAAATTATAATTAGTTGATAAATCTAATATATAAATATATAATTTATCATTATTACCATCTTGAAAATATGGTGATAGGAGACTAATTATACTGCAATGTAGAGGTAGTATTCCACCCATATTCACAAGAGATACATTCAGTTCTCATTATATAGATGGCTGGGTGAATATGGGTTTTCCATAATCCTGATAAATACTCCACTAAATTTTGTTAGTTGATTAATTATGAAATAATTGGTCAAATATATTTAGATTAAGAAAAGTAGAAATCAAATTTGAAAGAGTCAGTAAGATGATTACCACATCATTGAGAGATATCATTTTTCTTACACATCAGTCCTCATTATTATGCACTTTGGGTAAGACCAAGAGATCATGAATGAGGGGAAGGAATCTAGGAATTATATTATTTTGCTATTAAATAATATGATCTTATTAAATTGTGTGAATAATAAAGGATAAGGATCTCCCTATTTTAATTTAGGTGAGGAAAATACATGAAATCACTTAATATATTTAAAACATATCTTGCCACATTCATGTGCAAGTGGGGTAAACTCATTTCAACCCGAACCATAGTAATAAGTTTTCAACTATATTTACTATTCCTTTAAATAAAAAATTAATGTGGACACATAAAAAAATTTGTAAAATAAAACTCTCAATATGGAATCCCATTTCTCAAATTCAATATCTATAGGTTTAAAAAATTAATAAAAAATTAAATAAGCATAGTGCAATGAATACTGTTTTTTCGATAAATAAATTTATACACATACAACTAATATTACATTTAGACCTTAATAAGTAAAAACAATTATATGATAGTTAAAATATACTATTTAAAATATACTGTTGAAATTTAATTAACATCCTTAATAAAAAAATTATTCATTTTTATTATTTTGTTTGAATAACATTGTGTGCATGAAAAAATATTTATGAAATATTACTCTTTTTAACCAAAATTTTATTATATTCATTCTGAACCTTTATATAACTAATATTTTAATTACTATTAATAAATTATAATAAATAATTAATGAAACATAAATTTTTAATAGAGATAATTATATTTTTTTTATTTAAAATTGGCAACATGAAAATACATTTCATTGGAGACATCATGAAATGATGAATTAAAAAATGATTATTTTTTGAGATTAAATAAATAAATTTGAATTAAGGGAAATATTTCTATTTTTATTTCATAATATCGTTATTCCTATCAATACCCTCCAATCCTACATTAATGTTATAAAGACCATAACACATCCTAGATCATTAAGACTTGATGCAGCATTTAAAAAACTATATAATACTAAAAATATATATTAATGAAATATATATCTAAAACAAGAGTTTTCTATATTCTACTACCCTTAATATGAAATTTACCACCAAAATTTTTACACTGATAAAAAAAATTACATGATCATGGATCATTACATCCATTGGTTTCGATGAATATTTATAATATTTATTGTTTCACCCAAAAACATTAACTAGATGAGATTTATTGTTTCATACAGCATTCCCACTATGATCTAGAATCTACAGTAGTTGTTACTCATAGAAAATATAACTCCCAAATGGAAAAATATTTGAGTTTTTTTACATATTATTTATCAGTTATATACAACCTCTAATGTGATACATGGAAAATATCTTGAACATTATTGGGGTTTAGTAGAAGCCCCATGGGACAAGCTATCACCCCTACTTAATAAATAATATCAATATAGAAAATATACCTTAGGTTCATATTTCCCTTCATTCTAAATTTCATAACCATATTCCATGAATAAATTCAATGTAATAACATCTAAAAAATTTCAAATTCTAGATGTCACAATTGATTTTTAGCCAATCATATCTATCAACTCTGATCTTCCCTGGTTATTTTATTAATGTAAATTACCATTTTTTTAGTTTCCAATGAAATATAGAGAATAAATTTTTTCTACCATACAAAATTATCTTGACGCATTAGATTTCAACACATTTTGGAATATAGGGATTCATTAGAATTCAAATTAATTCTTTATGAAATATATTTTTATAAGAAAAAATGATATGTGGATGGTTTTAACCCCTACCACATTTGAGATATTTGGAACACAATATATTATTATATTATTACGTTTTAATGTTTCTGTAAAACAAACCATATGACTAAATATATTAAGAAGTATTCTAATGTAACTGTATTTCTAGATATTATAGAGTAATCCTCTAGAAATTCATGTTAAAAATCATATCTCATTCAAATAAAATTTAATACATTAATCTAGTAATCAATAAAGAATATTTAATTAATATCATAGAATTATAATCAAGTGAAAAACCATCATTGATTACAATAAAATGTGCTTACTTAATAAGGTGATCTACTAAAACCTAAATAGAATTATTCTCATTAGTTATAATGGGGAGTATTATTAAGAATTCTAGGGTGAAATTTTCCTATTTCAATATAGTTATGGGTATTAGTAAAACAATTACCTTATATATCTTCCAATTTACGTTATCTTTTTTAAAATATGATAATCGAGATACATACTTCACAATATATCTATTTTTCTAATCCCAATAAAAATTCACTATATAATCTCTATACATCTCTATACATCAATAATGAATAGATAATAATGCATTATTATCTTCATCCATCATCCCCTTGAATAATTTTATTATAATATGGATGCATACCCTATTCTCGAGTCTCACCATTTCACCATAATCATGGTAAAACTAAAAAACATTTATCTCCTTCCTTTGAAATTGTACACCTTATATCTAAGCCTCTTTAATCATAACATGGATATAAGGTAAGGAAATCTTTTGAAAATGATATGAATTTCCCCTTATATTTTGATTTGAAGGCTCATGCATTGAAAATCCGTAAATATTGGATATTTTGTGATCCACGTCATATATAAACTATCATTATCCTTTAAATTAAATGTACCATATACTTTAGTCACCTTCGAATGTTTCTAATGTCCATAGAAGTCATATTTTTAAATCAACTCTAATAATTTTCTTTAATCCATGTTCGAATATTTCACTTAAAATATATAATTCATGAGTTTATAATTAGTATATATATTACAATTTTCTCCGTATATATAATTAAATTATATATTTCATGAAAAAATTACACCAAAAAATTATAAATCATGAGTTTTCATATTTTTATCATGAACCTTCATCTTATAATATGGATAAACTAACACCATGTCCTTGTGCATAATAACACATCTGATAACCTTATTAGATAACTCATTATAAATCACAAAAAAAATTCAAATTTGTGGTAGTGTGTGTTTATATACACTGACCAGCCTTCTCTTTATCTTCGTGAATTTTTTTTCACATCCATCAATCTAATGAAACATCACTCCCTTCCATGTTAAATTTTTCATGGGATTATACATCAATGATAAAATCAAATCATTGAATTGATAAAATCCATAAAATCCATAAAGATGATAGATATCATTCATAGGGATTGTTCTAGGACAATTTCAATAACTTTAATCATATAAGTATCAACTGATATTGCCATGGTTGAGATTATATTTCCCAAAAAAGAAACTTAGGTATACATAATTCAGACATGGGAATTTTTATATACATCAACTCCCTATTAAGGTCATTTAGTACATTATTTATGAAAACCTTGCTTTTTGTTACACACATAACATAATTTATTACAAAAAATCAAAACATGATAAAACATTGAAGATTGAGAGGTCTAGTGTATTTGAGGATTAGGAACATTAAATAACATCTTGAAACATAAAACACAACATCTTTATTGGAAATTTCATTTACAGGACCTTCGTACGTACCATTTCATGGGATAACCTAAGGACTTATATAAGAATAGGGTGAGATATAAGGCACAGTAAATGAATAAACATGGGATAACATGAGAAATAAAATATATGTTATACATTTGGAATATCAATGGAGAACAATATAATCATTAACATAAAGGCATGATAAATCATGATAATCGTTACATGTAATTGTGGCAATAACACTTAACATAGAATTAGCTTGCACCAAGGCTTATGGAACATGGAGCATGAGTAAACCCTCATTTCACATGAATAATGAGTAAACCCTTGTTGAACATGAATTAGAATGAGTAAACACCAATTTCACATGATGTATCATGATAAAATTCTTTACCCAATTCATTGGAGTGCTATCAGGGCAAACCCTTCATAAACATTTCATTTAATGCATAAGTGTTCCACAAGAACCATAAAACATTGAAACATTCAACATAATCATTTATTCCACGATAAATGAATGTGGAATACGTACATAAAATTCTTTAACCAATAAGTATATGTGGATAAAGGTGAATACCCTCAATATAGAAATGGGCTTGGTATTCACTACACAATGTCTTTAGCTTGGAAAAGTGCGGTACAATTTTAGCAGCATAACGGTGTGACATAAGGACTCATAAAAATTGTTGATGAGAGAGAATGGGGTGTCTCATCATATTTACATGACATGGATAGTAAGGGGTCATATATATACATGTCCCATAAAATTTAATGGGATTTATATTAATGACACAAAATAATTTGCTTGAATGTAAATGAGGAGAGAGAAATTCCTTTTGGAATTTCGGCATAGCAACGAGTGTACATGAGAGGCATTTAATGAGAGAGAAAGGGGTCTCCTATAATTCAAACATAAATAGTGATGTATGGGGGAGGTGAAAAACTGTACCCTTACATTTATAATTTAAATTAAAATGGCATAACAATTTAATTAATATTGGAAAAAATGAGAATGGAAAAAACCCCTTACATGGAAGTGTCCTTCCAATGGCTTGATTGATGCTTGAGAGAGGATTCTTGGGATATTGGGGAACCTTGAGAGGATTATAAAGAAAGTAGGGATGATATTGGGGAACCTTGGGGATATCTTTCTTCTTCACCCATACTTGATAATATCTCGACTGCAAATCCACCTTGGAGAATTATTGTCCTCCACTTAACTGATCGGACAAGTCTTCAATTCATGGGAGAGTATACTTGTTCTTTATCATGATTTTGTTAATATCATGATAATCAATTCAAGGTGAATTGACCCATCCTTCTTCTTGACAAAGGGGACTTTTACACCCCATAGTGATGCACTTGGGCGTATAAACCCTTTATCCAGATTCCCATGTAGTTGTTTCTTTATCTCTTTATGCACCACAACAACCATTCTATATGTAATGTTGGATATTATAAATTCCCCAGGAAAAAGAACAATTGAGAATTTAAAATCACTTATAGGAGGAAGATGAGACAATTCCTCGAGAAACATTTCTTCGAATTCCCTCACAATAGGTATGTCTTCAAGGATGGTTGCTTTATTGAACACAATCATCTGATCCAGATATGCATGATCATCGGGAAGTAATATCCATGATTTAGATGATGGAGATATAAAAGATTCATCTTCCTCCTTGCACTTGTATATAATCAGGGGTCAATTATCCACATGGAGAGTGATTTCCCTCTCTGGAAAATTTATGATGGCTCTATATAAGGAAATTCAATCCATGCCATGAATCAGATCAAATTCCACTAGAGGGGGTATAAATAGGTTCTCTGAAATGTTTAATCCACATATAATGATAGATGATGAATTATATTAATGGGATTCTATGATTTCCCCATTTTTCGTACTCACTGACATCTTCACTTCCATGATTTATGGTGGTGTTGGGACTGTTCTACTAAACTATAGAGATATAAAGGAATTCGTTGAACCTGAATCAAAAAGTACTTTTGCCATTCTTGAAAAAATAACTAGCGTATCTGTCACCACATTGTTGTTGGGGTTCACATCAGTATTAGTGATGGAAAAAGCTCACCCTTTCTGCCATGTAGATTGTTGGTTTCCTCCAAAGACCATTGGCTTAGTGCACTTATTTGCAAGATTCCCTAGTTATTTACAGTTGTAGCAATGAACCACACATTTTGTTTCAAACAGAGTGTTCCTCTCCTCTGTCGTAGATGTGGGTCTTTCTTACTGACAGTTAATGGTCAGGTTCCCTTCTCTTCCATAGCTAAAGCATTTCCCCATCCCATTCATGCAGTTTCTAGGGTGCTTCTTTCTAAACCTTTCAAAAGTGGGGTGCTAGATCTTCTTAGAACTGTTGGATTTATCCATCAAACTGGTAGAATTGATGTCCAAATTATGCTTCTTATCACGTTGATACACCTGAGATTCTCAGATCTCCATTTTGACCTTGAGGGATCATTAGACAATGTACTCATAGCTGTCGATGTCACGGATCATTAGCACTTTTTTTAGGCTAGATTTAACCCCACCAAAGAAGAGGTAATCCTTGCATTCAGGGGTAACGACAATGCTGGAGACGTACCGTGCAAGCCTTATGAAGTTTGACTCGTACACTCTGACAGATTTTTCGCCTTTTTTCTTGAGTACAAGGAAGTATTTTTCCATCTTAAGTAGGAGGGTGCGTGGAAAATATTTATCGGAATACATCTTTTATAAATCCTTCCATTCCAACACCTCTATCTCCCGCTCCGGATTTGTATTTTTGATCAATGTCTACCATCAATCAGCTTCACCATCTACACAATAAGCATCCATGAAATCCTTTTCTTGTTAAAAACATTGAGGGATGGAGAAGATCTTCTCAATGGAGTTGATCCATTGTTCAGAGATTTAGGGATCAGATGATCTATTAAATGTAGGAATCCTTTGTCTTATTAAGCTCTCGATATAGACTTGTACTTTCTTATGGGGGGTTGAACATTCCTCTTGACCCATGTTTCTTTACAAAACATGAGTTATCTGAGAGAGAAGCATGAAAAATGTAACACCCTGACCCCAGTTACCAAGAATCGGTGCATTATTACATAACATTTTCATATTCACAAAAGATCAAATCTCAAAAGACCTATTAGTTTAGTAGTCTTGGAAACACAAGATATATTCATAAGTTTTACATTACATCGTATAGTAAAAAAACATTAACAACATCTTGTCTTCATATCACCTCATACATTCTCTATATGTCATTCATAAAATACTTCTTCACATCCTGGGGAAAATTAAAACATTGAAAGGGGTGAGCACAGATGCTCAATAAGGATAAAAATATAGTGGAAACTTTCATAAATAAACATAAAAATTTAAGGCAATGTATAACTAAAACAAAATCCTTTTAAACTTGAACTTCAGTATAATATGGAAAAGATAAAATGAAATAATTCCATTTACTTATTCACATTGATATTCTAATAGTCAAATAATCACATATAATAACAATAACCACTTTTATAATGATGGAATGCATAATGCCAGACTATCATAACCACATTGCCAAGGTCTTGTTCCAAGACTAAAAATAAGATTTTGTCAAATCCTTGTGCCAAGAAACTATTATGTCTCATGAGAACTACTGATGCATCAAGGAGCTATAGCGGGCTCCACCCGTCACTTATTAAGTCCAATGCATTCCCTATATGAACATCTTTAAACATAACATAAACTTTCGTATTAAAACTATAATACGAAATGTCGATACTTTCACCATAAAGAATGAATGGTTTAAAGATAACACATCGATAGTAAAACATATCAAAAAACCTGTAATTAAATATGGAAGTTTTGTATCATATTAAATAAACTTCAAATAAGCTTAAAATCCATCAAAGGATGTTGACATAGATGAAATCAATACTATTTGAGAGAAATATCTCTTTTTTTTGTAATAATTTAAAAGTCACATAATTATAAAAGAAAACATTTACATTTAAAATATTCTTATAATCTTGTAAGGGAATCTTTGACGATTTTATAATGGATTAAAATATCTGCACCGGTCGTATAATATAAAAAAGTCATTCTTACCTTAATTCTATCGAAAAGGTTAAAATGGACCTTGTTTGGAAAACGACGGAAAGATTACTTTATAAACATCTTATAAAAAGTAAAAAATGGTATGAATGACTTTAACACATAGTCTATAAAATAGTAAGAATGATTTGAAAAACATTTTTAAAAAAACATGGATGTGGAGGATAAAGTGGTCCTAGTAGATAATTATATATAAACAACCTCAGATAATGAAGAGATTGTGAAATAAACCATTACCTTGTACTTTTCCTTGGTCGATGGTAGGTTCACCGCTTGTATAATGGTGAAATAATTGTTATTAAATTATAAAAGAATCATTTAAATTAATATGATATAATATATGATCTTTTGACATTGCTTTGTTATTAATATCTTAGTATTATTGTTGTTTTGGGTGCTAACATACTCGTTTTCTTTTATATGTTTGTTACATAAGACGTGTTTGTTATGGAAAGGTTGTATATTATTCATTTCCAGAATGATATCAACTCCTTAAACATTATTTTTAATCGTTAAATGAGAATTATTCTTGAATGGATACGACAGGGAATGAATCTCATCGCGTTCGTGGAGACGGTAGTCCATACCAACGCACGAGCAACAATATCAATCTTTTTATATTAAAATAATATATAATTTGATGTTATATAACATATACAGAATAATTATCATGTTATATTTATTATTAAATGAATTAAACATCATTACTATAACCATCCAAATAATAATTTATTGAATAACAATTTCCCCATGACGTGGAGACGGTAACCCGTACGTACGCACGTATGGTGACATGTCATTCAAAGGATGGATAGAATACAGAATACAGTTGTAAAATATTTATAATAACATCATGATACATAGAATATACTAGAGTTATTATTTTAGAATGGGAATAACAAAGAAAGAAGAAGTTGAAGAAGAAAGGAACTTGAAAGAGGATGGTGAAAACATTACCTCTTCTTCGGGTTCTTCCTTTCGATTTGATCAAAATGGCTCCATAGGTTGGATTTCTGACTAAAGGAAGGCCTCTAGGATGAAGGGAGGATATTTTAGAGGGTATTTGGGCAGAGTTTGGTCGAGCCCAAAGGCTTTGAATTTATGATTTAGAGAGAAGGGCGAGTGCCCGTTTAAAAGAGGGGTGAGGGGCACCTTTGGAAAATCTAGAAATATTGTTTTATAATAAATTCATATTCGGTTTCCAATGTCTCCAAAGTGGGTTATTTAAAGGTTAAGGTGGGGATGGGTCAAAATCCTTTCAACAAATATATTTTAGACAGGTTTGGGTCACTATATTAACCTTATCATTTATATTTAACTCTTAGTTAAATAGTTTGACATTTACAATGTCTCTTTGTATTTTTATATTATATACTAAATAAAAATACTATATACCTCAAAAAGACCCCAAAGTGATCCATTAATGATAAACCTATAATTATATATGTCCTTTGGCCGAATCTTAGATTTTTAGGAATAGAATATCAATTAATAATATAATATTTGTTTCAAAAACTCTTTTATTTCAATTTTGACACTATTGGGTATTTTGTTTTTGATAAATTCATTATAGCATTATTAATTAAAAAAAATATAAACAATCCTAATATGTCATATTAACCTATAAAATTATTTTAATTTATAAAAAGTCTCAAATTACATATTTTTTGATATTTATAATATCAATTATTTTAATAATTCATTAATTAGGTAATTACTGCATCACCATTGTATCATAAATAAATTAAATTATTTAATGTCTAAAAATTATAAATAAAATACCATTATGTAGGAAATATGTTTATCTTTCAAATGAATATTTTTAATTGAATTTATCTTATGTAAAACCCTATATTAAAAATGATTTAGTAATTAAACATTGATTATAACTCTTTTAACTCTTCGTTGAATTAAATAATAATAAATGTCCTAATCTAATCCAACTGAACCTAAATGATAATATTTTATAGCTAAGGTTGTTTTTGGTTGAGATAAACTTGTCCAATATAATTAGGATATGTGTTAGGATAATATTATTATTATTTTTACCCTTAATTACCCTATTTACTTTTAACCTTGGTAAAAAAAAGTAAAATGTTACTATTCACAAAAATTTATTTTCATCTCGTTGAACCACATTTTACTCCTTGATATTAACTGTGTCTCTCTAATTTTTTAAATTCCACTCATAGAAGCGATAAAATTATGTTTTATGTGATTTTCTAAATTCTCCTAGGAGGTGGGTAAAAGACGGTGAATATTTCAATAAAATTTTTATATATCTAAAATTGTAACGCCCCGACCCTAGTTACCTAGAGTCGGTGCCTTATTACATTACATTGGCATGATCACGAGAAAGATCAAGTCTCGAAAGATCGATTAGTTTAGTATCCTTGGAATAACTAGATACATCCATAATTTTTTTACATTACATCATAAAAAAAACATCTTGTCTTCATATCCCCTCATACTATCCCTGCAGGTCATTCATAAATTACTTCTTCATAATCCTGGGAAAAATAAAACATTGAAAGGGGTGAGCTCAGATGCTCAGTAAGGATAACATTATAGCAAAAGATTTCATAAATAAGCATAAACACTTAAGGAAATTTATAACTAAAACAAAAGCCTTTTAAACTTGAACAGCAGCATAAAATGGCAAAGGTAAAATGAAATAATGCCATTTACATACTCACATGGATATTCTACTATTCGAATGATCACATTCAATATAAATATCCACTTTCATAATGTTGGAATACATAATGCCAGACTATCATAACCACTTAGCCAAGGCCTCGTGCCAAGACTACAAATAAGATTTTGTCAAGGCCTTGTGCCAAGACACTAGTTTGTCTCATGAGACCTATCGATGCATCGAGGAGCTATAGCGGGCTCCACCCGTCACTTATTAAGTCCAATGCATTCCTCATATGAATAGGTTTAAACATAAAATAAATATTCGTATTAAAACTAGCATACGAAATGTCAATACTTTAACCACAAACCATGAATGGTATAAAAATAGAACATCCACAGTCAAACATAACTCATTTGATACAATATGGAAGATTGTATTGTATCACATTAACCTCAATCATGAATAATGAAGGATGTTGACATAGATGAAAATAATCATCAAAACTATTTGAGAGAAATATCCCCCTTTTCTTGAAAACATTTAAAAGTCACACTATTTGTCAAGAAGCCATTTAAAAGTAGACTTTTGAATCAAAGTGTCCCATACCACTTTGAAACTTTTAAAAGGAGTTTTAATTTTAAAACTTTAATGTCCATATAAATAAATCCTTAAAACCATTTTTAAAACATGGACATTAATGAGCAAGATATAGAAGAATAAGTCTTTAAAACATTTTAAAATGGTATTTTGGTTAGAGGTTCTAACCAAAAGAGAGACACTTGAATACAAATAATTGAGGTAATAAAAACATTGTAATATCATGAGAATAAAGGGATTCATGATATACTATGTCAAGTACATTATATACACCGCATAAAAGTGATTTGGTGTAAATCAACAAAGAAGTCTCATTTCAATGTAAATTGAGATGAAATCTCTCATAAAGTCTGTATCCTTAGGTTAAGGATAAATCAACGACATAATTATGTGTGAAAAATATAAATACACTAAATATGATTGAATATTCAGTGTAACACAATAAAAGGATATTCACACATATTCTTGTAGAAACAACACCAACGAATTGGATATTTAACTCAACAAATGGAGATTGAGTTAAAATTACTCTTATCAAGTTCATACCGATCACTTGAGAATTTATCAATGGAGTGATTATGTGTATCAAAAGAATATCCAGAGAAAGGGGAGTGGAAATTAAGGCATAATCAAATGAATAGCGATTCCACACATAATCTTGGAGTAATATAATCAATGAAATATGTGTAAAGCCAAATGAGTGGAAATTGAAATCTCAAATTCCCTTATCGATTAGGTAACTTACGAAACATACACCCATGAAAGAAGTATCATAACATGATGATGTAAATACCCATAAATTAAAGTATATTACACAATGAATACAATCATGGGCAGTACACCACATGCAATAATTAAGTGGTGAACAATGGAAATCTCACGGAATTGAAAGTGAGATAAGAAAATCCCTTACTTTGTAATTTTTCCTTGGTCGATGGTAGGTTTACCTCCTGTATAATGGTGAAATAATTGTTATTGAATAATACAAGAATCTTTTACCTTAATATGATATCATATATGATCTTTTAACATTGATTTGTTAATAATATCTTAGAATTATCGTCATTTCGGGTGTTAACGGGTTCATTTTACTTTATATTCTTTGTTATGTGAGCCATATTCGTTATTAATGGGATGTATATTATTCATATCCAGAATGATATAAAGTCCTTAGATACTATTTTTAAATCATCAAATTATAATTATACTTGAATGGATATGATGGACAATGAATCTCATCGCGTTCGTGGAGACGGTAGTCCGCACGTACGCACGAACGCTACTTCCATTTAATTTTTCATTTTAAAAGAATTGAATCCAAATGATACATAGGTATATTATTATTCCAGTATAATATAATATTTTATATATGTTACTTAAGTTCATTAATACCATCCTTTATACGTTCCATGTGTGGTATGAACGAGTCATATCATTTTAAGGGGGCGGTAGTCCGCACTTCCTCAAATGAAATTATCGTATGTATATACAACATGAAACGAATAAGGATATGAAATAAAATGGAATTACAGAAGATTATATATAAAACATATATCATTAATATCATATTTAATTACAGTGCCATCATAACGGACACCATGAGAGGCGGTTAGATGTATTTGAACAATCATCGTTTCGTGAGGCGTTAGTTTTCCATCCACAGAAACATTATGTTCATCATCCATTAGATGGAGTTGTGTGTATGTGTAGTTTGAATCCTTCTTATAACAACATCCTAGTATATTGGGGATACTGGTGTTGTTACAAAAGAAAGGAAATAAAAAGAGTTTGGGGGTTGGAGAAGCAAAATAAATGAAAATAATTTAATAGAAATCGTTACCTTTAATTTAGGTAACTCACTTTGGTTGGAACCAAAGGACTTCTTGAAATGATTTCTGCCTAAGGGGAAGCTTCAAGGATGAGGATAGGGATGTGGGGAGCTTAGTTTGGTAGAGTTTGGACGAGCCAAGTGGCTTGAGAGGTGTGAGGAATGAGTAGAAGTGGTCTCCTTTTATAAGGGAGAAGAGGGGCTCTTTAGGAAAGAGTGAACGTATTACTTTATAATATAGTTATATTCGGTTTATAATGGTCCAAAAATCATTGAGGTCGAAGATAAGATGACTCATATTCTATATAACATCAACCAATAATAATTGGACAGGTTTTAGATAATATTTTAATCATTATAATCTTATTTTTTTAAATGATTTATTAATGAGGTAAACATTTCATTATTATTGTTTCATTAATAATTTAAATTATATGATTTTTAAAAATTATAAATAAAATATCATTATGTAGGAAATCTTTTTAGATTTCTAATGAATATTTATAATCGAAAATCCAACATGTATAACCCTATGTAAAAATTTTTCTTTTAAAAGATGTAAGCTTATGCCATTTTTATTTTTATTTTAACTTTATTAATATAAAGTGTCCCTACCACATACAAGTGGCTCCAAGGGGTCCCCAAATTGAACCAAGGATGGTCATGGGCGGGTATGTGTCCACCAATAAGTTTAGGACACGTTTTAGGGTAATTTTGTATTATTATAATATTATTTTTTAACCCTTATTTACCGGATTTACCCTTAACCATGGTAAATAAAATATTTACCACAGTAATTATTCAAAATGTCTAAAAATAAAAGTTACCTATTTACACAATTTGGACATCCTGATTCCAAATATGGAATCCATTTTTCTAAATTCAAAACACAGAAGTGGCAGAAATTAATTTAAAATTAATTCCCGCTGTCAAAACAAAAAGCGTGTTTTTAAGAGGTAATAACTATCCAAAGATTGACACTTGTTTATGTTCGGTTTAATTGTAAAATTATGCCCAATGATCAACATTATATTAAATGGTAAAAATATATTCTAAATATACTTTAAAACCACTCAAATTCACAATTTATCACTATTAATTATTTTGATTAAAAAAGTTGTTTTTAATTAAAATTTAGTAATTTTCACTATTCATCAAAATATAAAAGTTATCCGAAAAGTACCAAAATTTCAGACTAGGCTAATTTCAATATTCCGAATCCAAAAATGAAGTCCATTTTGAAATATAAAATATATATGATTTAAAAAAGTAGGTATTACTATCCACAACGGCTAGTTTAATTAGTTGTGGTGTGTGTTAGAACTCGAGTTTGCGTACAACACACGCTATCGCATTATTCGAAGGGAAACGTACCGTGGAAGCTTGGGGTGTTACATTCTCCCCTCCTTCAATAAATTTCGTCCTCGCAATTTTTAAAATTCTGCTTGGGAATATAATGGAAAGTCCCACATCGGAAAAAGAGTCAATAAAACTATCACTTTAAAAGAAAGAAAGAGAGGTATAAGGGTCATCCAAGATAACCCATACTAGGATTCCATGTAAGAAAACATGGATATGGATGATAAACTAAGTGTCAAGTTCTGAAGGAGAGGGATAGAAATCATGATCAGGAGAAAGTTAACAATGAGAAAACCACAAACTTGTGTTGGGGCAAACGACCATTAGTCTCCTAGTAGGAAAGTAAACGGACACCATTTTTTTTAAGTTACATTACATAAGGAAGAGGAATTCATTTATGATATTGACTAAAAACATTATGAGATATACTTACATTTTAAGTAAATTTTCACCCTTTAATAAATTTCCACCACTAACTCAATTTTTTTTTAAACGATGAGTATTCAAGAAGACTTGGTCACACTGGAAGAGCTAGAATAAACTTCTATAGAATCACATGATCCATGCAGGATAAACCATATATTTACATTGTCTTTGAAGATTAATCAAAACCAAAATGGTAAGTGAATGATCTAATGATCCCCCAAAAGGATATTCATTGAGATAAATATGCACTAATCTTAATTTCTAAAATTAAACCAACAATACCCCAAAGTTAAATAGATACCATTCAATAACCAATTGTCCTTAAAATCCTTTAATATAATCCAAACTAATATTGAAACCCAAATCATAGAAGAATTTGATTATGTAGTCTCCCATGTTACATTGTATCTCCAAATGACATCAAATACTCTTAAAGTCACATACTTAAAAGTAATTAACATCATCACATATTCTCTGTTATAGGTTAATCATTTCCATAAATAACCCAAATCACTATAAATCAACAATAAAAACGTAGATAAAAATCCACCATTACTCTACAAATGAAACCCCATTGTATTCTATTTTCCTTGGGCATATAGTGTTCCCAACAAAGAGAACATCTTCCAAAATAACATTTATCACTTAATCACCAAATCATTTTCCTATACCAAGGGTATTCATTTGATAAGACATAAGAACCCAAATCAACTTATTATTGATCAATCAAAAAAAATAGTCACACTAACCAGGGACTTCACGTAGTCCAGTGGTAGGCGATAAATCCCAATCGCACTTTGGTTGTGGGTTCGATTCCCACAACTTTGTCCGACGCGACGGGTTGTCACACGGTCTACGTGTTGTCCTTTTTCAAAAAATATATTTTATAATATTACCAAAATGAGATAAATTCCTCAAAATAACATATTTTAACCACAAATATTATACCATACCTTGCATTTTCATCCCAAATTATAATAACTTATAATTTCCTCAAACCCAATGATCATATAAGACCAAATGGTTATTTATAACTATATCCGCAACAGAAAAGATAATTATTCCTCAGATATCATTTTCACATGATAAATTGCAGGTTTACACATACAAGAGAAAATTATTCCAAAGTAATCCCATCAATAAAGAGCACTAACACTTTTAAACATTTCACCATCCATTTATTTCCACATAGGTTCTTCATCATATGTTCCTCGGGTTCCCACATTGCCTCTTCCATCTTATGATTTCTCCATAGATCTTTTACCAGACAAGTCATCCGGTTTCTCAACACTTGATCATTGGTATGAAGAATTCTGATAGGCTCTTCACAATAAGATAGATCGAGTTCCAGTTATAATTCTTCATAGGTGAGTACATGCATTGGGTCAGGCATGTATTTTGTCACTAGAGGTATGTGGATCACAACATGAACACTGGAGAGACTAGGCGGATTTGACTTTTGGTAGAATGCGTTCATGTGTCACAATGGTACCTCAGGAATTTTTCAAAATCATCTACTTCCTTTACCCAAAAACTCCTCATCCATTTTGGATTATATCGATGGAAGCATCGATGCATCATAAAAAAATAGGTATTTCTTATATATAATTTTGTGACATCGTCTTTAACATGTTTTTTTAGAAAAATTCTCACTGATTCATCTTCAAATATTTCAAAATAAGGTTTTGGTAAATCAGTTTTCGTATATCCCAAAAGACATAAATATATAATTTGATACATATAGGCTGCTCGAAGGTCTCCCTCTTCTGCAGCATCTAGAAAATCATTTAGTGCATCGTAATTATGAGATAAAGTGAATAATTTGAAAAGACCCTGATGGTACTTCCCACGCTTAGCGTGGTAAGAAAGTTGAGAGTGCAACATTATCCCATAGTCGGTACTTGATCCTTGAAAGAATCGTGCAATGCTTGAGGTATTGGATGTCTCATAAAGTTGTTTGCATGTAACTTGGACATTTGAAAAAGTTTCAACATCGTCTGCGCATGACTTCTGGATAATAATTGTAAGTAGTTCTTCAGGAAGAGAGAGAAGAGTTGTTCGTGATCTTGCTCCCTCCATGTTTCAACTAACAAAAGAAAATACAATTAGGGTTTTTTGAATACTTATCTAATAACAATGTAAAAAAATAGACATAATAGGATAATCTTGTAATTGAACAATATATCCTAACTTGGGGTACCCTATGTTAAAATCTAGGTTATCCACTATCTATTTGCCGACATATATTCTTAGGGGCTTTTTTTTTGTATTCCCTTAATAATGGTTTATACTAATCTTGTGAATTTACCAAAGCATATCCCTCGGGAGTGTCGTAACCAAGAGTGTAGCAAGGCCCGTTGTCGTGCACCAGTTCCCGTTCGAGTCTAGCTCAAAGCGGTGTTTTCGGGTTTTACCCCTAGGTACATCTGTGCCAGAGCCGCCTCTACCTGCTCGTATCCAGACAGGGATGTATTGCTCGGAAAACTCACAAAATATCTACAATACCAAAATTCTAGGAAGTTCTTCTATACTAATCCTCAAAGTTCATCTTAGGTTTACGTGCTCTAATCAGAGTTTATCTAAATCTAGCTTCCAAGGTTTGTACTAAACTTCCTCTGATACCAACTGTAACGCCCCGACCCTAGTTACCTAGAGTCGGTGCCTTATTACATTACATTGGCATGATCACGAGAAAGATCAAGTCTCGAAAGATCGATTAGTTTAGTAGCCTTGGAATAACTAGATACATCCATAATTTTTTTACATTACATCATAAAAAAAACATCTTGTCTTCATATCCCCTCATACTATCCCTGCAGGTCATTCATAAATTACTTCTTCATAATCCTGGGAAAAATAAAACATTGAAAGGGGTGAGCTCAGATGCTCAGTAAGGATAACATTATAGCATAAGATTTCATAAATAAGCATAAACACTTAAGGCAATTTATAACTAAAACAAAAGCTTTTTAAACTTGAACTTCAGCATAAAATGGCAAAGGTAAAATGAAATAATTCCATTTACATACTCACATGGATATTCTACTAGTAGAATGATCACATGCAATATCAATATCCACTTTCATAATGTTGGAATGCATAATGCCATACTATCATAACCACTTAGCCAAGGCCTCGTGCCAAGACTACAAATAAGACTTTGTCAAGGCCTTGTGCCAAGACACTAGTTTGTCTCATGAGACCTACCGATGCATCGAGGAGCTATAGCGGGCTCCACTCGTCACTTATTAAGTCCAATGCATTCCTCATATGAATATGTTTAAACATAAAATAAACATTCGTATTAAAACTAGCATACGAAATGTCAATACTTTAACCACAAACCATGAATGGTATAAAAATAGAACATCCACAGTAAAACATAACTCATTTGATACAATATGGAAGATTTTATTGTATCACATTAACCTCAATCATGAATAATGAAGGATGTTGACATAGATGAAAATAATCATCAAAACTATTTTAGAGAAATATCCCCCTTTTCTTGAAAACATTTAAAAGTCACACTATTTGTCAAGAAGCCATTTAAAAGTAGACTTTTGAATCAAAGTGTCCCATACCACTTTGAAACTTTTAAAAGGGGTTTTAATTTTAAAACTTTAATTTCCATATAAATAAATCTTTAAAACCATTTTTAAAACATGGACATTAATGAGCAAGATATAGAAGAATAAGTCTTTAAAACATTTTAAAATGGTATTTTGGTTAGAGGTTCTAACCAAAAGAGAGACACTTGAATACAAATAATTGAGGTAATAAAAACTTTGTAATATCATGAGAATAAAGGGATTCATGATATACTATGTCAAGTACATTATATACACCGCATAAAAGTGATTTGGTGTATATCAACAAAGAAGTCTCAGTTCAATGTAAATTGAGATGAAATCTCTCATAAAGGCCGTATCCTTAGGTTAAGGATAAATCAACGACATAATTATGTGTGAAAAATATAAATACACTAAATATGATTTAATATTCAGTGTAAAACAATCAAAGGATATTCACACATATTCTTGTAGAAACAACACCAACGAATTGGATATTTAACTCAACAAATGGAGATTGAGTTAAAATTACTCTTATCAAGTTCATACCGATCACTTGAGAATTTATCAATGGAGTGATTATGTGTATCAAAAGTATATCCACAGAAAGGTGAGTGGAAATTAAGGCATAATCAAATGAATAGCGATTCCACACATAATCTTGGAGTAATATAATCAATGAAATATGTGTAAAGCCAAATGAGTGGAAATTGAAATCTCAAATTCCCTTATCGATTAGGTAACTTACGAAACATACACCCATGAAAGAAGTATCATAACATGATGATGTAAATACCCATAAATTAAAGTATATTACACAATGAATACAATCATGGGCAGTACACCACATGCAATAATTAAGTGGTGAACAATGGAAATCTCACAGAATTGAAAGTGAGATAAGAAAATCCCTTACTTTGTAATTTTTCCTTGGTCGATGGTAGGTTTACCTCCTGTATAATGGTGAAACAATTGTTATTGAATAATACAAGAATCATTTACCTTAATATGATATCATATATGATCTTTTAACATTGATTTGTTAATAATATCTTAGAATTATCGTCATTTCGGGTGTTAACGGGTTCATTTTACTTTATATTCTTTGTTATGTGAGCCATATTCTTTATTAATGGGATGTATATTATTCATATCCAGAATGATATAAAGTCCTTAGATACTATTTTTAAATCATCAAATTATAATTATACTTGAATGGATATGATGGACAATGAATCTCATCGCATTCGTGGAGACGGTAGTCCGCACGTACGCACGAACGCTACCTCCATTTAATTTTTCATTTTAAAATAATTGAATCCAAATGATACATAGGTATATTATTATTCCAGTATAATATAATATTTTATATATGTTACTTAAGTTCATTAACACCATCCTTTATACGTTCCATGTGTGGTATGAACGAGTCATATCATTTTAAGGGGGCAGTAGTCCGCACTTCCTCAAATTAAATTATCGTATGTATATACAACATGAAACGAATAAGGATATGAAATAAAATGGAATTACAGAAGCTTATATATAAAATATATATCATTAATATCATATTTAATTACAGTTCCATCATAATGGCCACCATGAGAGGCGGTAAGATATATTTGAACAATCATCGTTTCGTGAGGCGTTAGTTTGCCATCCAAAGAAACATTATGTTCATCATCCATTAGATGGAGTTGTTTGTATGTGTAGTTTGAATACTTCTTATAACAACATCCTAGTATATTGGGGATACTGGTGTTGTTACAAAAGAAAGGAAATAAAAAGATTTTGGGGGTTGGAGAAGAAAAATAAATGAAAATAATTAAAGAGAAATCGTTACCTTTAATTTAGGTAACTCACTTTGGTTGGAACCAAAGGACTTCTTGAAATGATTTCTGCCTAAGGGGAAGCTTCAAGGATGAGGATAGGGATGTGGGGAGCTTAGTTTGGCAGAGTTTGGACGAGCCAAGTGGCTTGAGAGGTGTGAGGAATGAGTAGAAGTGGTCTCCTTTTATAAGGGAGAAGAGGGGCTCTTTAGGAAAGAGTGAAAGTATTACTTTATAATATAGTTATATTCGGTTTATAATGGTCCAAAAATCATTGAGGTCAAAGATACGATGACTGATATTCTAAATAACATCAACCAATAAGAATTGGACAGGTTTTAGATAATATTTTAATCATTATAATCTTATTTATTTAAATGATTTATTAATGAGGTAAACATTGCATCATTATTGTGTCATTAATAATTTAAATTATTTGATGTCTAAAAATTATAAATAAAATATAATTATGTATTAAATATTTTTAGCTTTCTAATGAATATTTATAATCGAAAATCCAACATGTATAACCCTATGTAAAAATTGTTCTTCTAAAAGATGTAAGCTTATGCCATTTTTATTTTTATTTTAACTTTATTAATATAAAGTGTCCCTACCACATACAAGTGGCTCCAAGGGGTCCCAAAATTGACCCAAGGATGATCATGGTCGGGTATGTGTCCACCAATAAGTTTAGGACACGTTTTAGGGTAATTTTGTATTATTATAATATTATTTTTTAACCCTTATTTACCGGATTTACCCTTAACCACGGTAAATAAAATATTTACCACAGTAATTATTCAAAATGTCTAAAAATAAAAGTTACCTATTTACACAATTTGGACATCCTGATTCAAAATATGGAATCCATTTTTCTAAATTCAAAACACAGAAGTGGCAGAAATTAATTTAAAATTAATTCCCGCTGTCAAAACAAAAAGCGTGTTTTTAAGAGGTAATAACTATCAAAAGATTGACACTTGTTTATATTCGGTTTAATTGTAAAATTATGCCCAATGATCAACATTATATTAAATTTTAAAAATATATTCTAAATATACTTTAAAACCACTCAAATTCACAATTTATCACTATTAATTATTTTGATTAAAAAAGTTGTTTTTAATTAAAATTTAGTAATTTTCACTATTCATCAAAATATAAAAGTTATCCGAAAAGTACCAAAATTTCAGCCTAGGCTAATTTCAATATTCCAAATCCAAAAATGAAGTCCATTTTGAAATATAAAATATATATGATTTCAAAAAGTAGGTATTACTATCCACAACGACTAGTTTAATTAGTTGTGGTGTGTGTTAGAACTCGAGGTTGCGTACAACACACGCTATCGCATTATTCGAAGGGAAACGTATCGTGGAAGCTTGGGGTGTTACAAAAATTATTTTGAACTAACTCCAATGAATTAAATTGAACATATATAGGTATTATGTATCTATATTGACTTCAATTAAATTTAAATAAAATAAATAATTATTTAAATTAAAAATTTGGTTTTAAACTTTAACTCAGTGTTTTTTCACTATTTATCAAAAATTTATTATTTTAAGAAAAATACAAAAAAATCACCCTAAGATAATTTCGATATTCCGAATCCAAAAATGAAGTCCATTTTGGATGATAAAATTTTTAAAATTTCAAAAATTGGTTATTATTATTCATAATGGCTAGTTTGATTTCTTGTGGTGTGTGTTTGAACCCGAAGTTGTGTACAACACACGCTAATGTATTATTCAAAGAGAAACATACAATGAAAGATTGGGGTGTTACATTCTCCCCTCCTTCAAATAATTTCATCCTCGAAATTTCTAAATAATACCACAAGAAAAGAATTCGGTGGTTCTTCATCATAAGTTCCTCTGGTTCCCACGTTGCCTCTACCATCTTGTGGTTTCTCCATAGAACTTTTACCAGAAGAGTCGTCTAGTTTCTCAACACTTGTTCTATTTTATCAAGAATCCTGAAGGGCTCTTTGCAATAAGAGAGATCGGGTTCCAATTCTAATTCCTCATAAGTGAGTACATGCATTGGGTCAGGCATGTATTTTCTCAACAGTGACACGTGGAACACATCGTGAACTTTAGAGAGACTTGGCAGCATTTCCAAACTGTAAGCTAAATCCCCAATTCATTCTAGAATTTCTAAGGGTCCAATGTACCTGGGACTCAATTTACCTTTCTTACTGAAACATATAACTCCCTTCCATGGAGATACCTTCAAAAAAACATGATCCCCTACCTAAAATTCCAGATCATTTCTTCGATTGTCAGCATATCTCTTCTACCTACTTTGAGCTACTTTGATGTGGTTTTGGATTACCTTCACCTTCTCCATCGTTTCCTCCACATTTTCAGGTCCTACAAGTTTTCTTTCACCAACATCATCCCAAAAGTATGGTGTGCGACATCTCTTTCGATATAATGCTTTATATGGTGCCATATGAATACTCGAATGGAAGCTATTGTTATATGAAAATTATAACAGAGGTAAATATTGATCCCACATAACTTGAAAGTCAAGTGAGCAAGATCTCAAGATGTCTTTTAATGTTTTAATAGTACATTCTGATTGTCCTCTTATTTGGGGGTGGTAGGCAGTGCTCAAATGAGGTTCAATATCTAAGGTCTTATGAAGACTCTTCCAGAATATTGAAGTAAAATGGGGATAACCATCAGTAAAAATCGATAGAGGTACTCCATGATGTCTCACAACTTCATTAATATATAGTCTTGCTAGACGTTCCAGTGGTAGATCTTCTCTTATAGAAATAAAATGTGCTGACATGGTAAGATGATAAAAAATAACCCATATTGCATCATTCATTCTATGATTATTTGTTATCCCCATGACAAATTCCATCATAATATTGTCCCATTTCCACTCCGGTATGGGAAGAGGTTGCATGACTCCTCTAGGCTGTTTCCTTCCAGCTTTCACTTGCTGACAAACCATACATCTTGACACAAAATCAGCAATCTCCCTCTTCATGTTGTCCCACCAAAAATGTTCCTTCAAATCATTATACATTTTGGTGATCACATGGTGTATAGATAAATTGGAACTATGAGAATCATCCAAAAATTCCCTTTTTATAACAGGTATATCGGGAACACAATGTCTCTTCCCAAATTTAAAAATTCCATCTTCATACACAAAGTCACTCAATCTCCCATCATTCACATCTTTAATATTCTTTTGAAACTCTTCATCATCGTTCTGAGAACTCTTTATCTTTTTAGTAATGATGGTTTGGAAACCATTTGAAAAAGCATTGATGTTTCACCTTACATGGTTATTCCCATGTCCATCTTCACTAGATCCATGAAAATTGGATCCCTTTCAATTCTCATATTGTTCAAAACTCCATGATCTTTTCTGCTCAAAGCATCTGCCACCTTATTTTCCTTCCCCAGGTGGTATTGTATCATGAAATTAAAATCCTTGAGTAATTCAAGCCATCTCCATTGCCTCATGTTGAGTTTTTTTTGTGAGAAAATATACTTCAAACTCTTTTGATCAGTATAAATCTCACATTTGTTCACCATAGAGGTAGTGTCTCCATATCTTCAATGAAAAGATCACAACTGCTAACTCAAGATCATGAGTAGGATAGTTTTTCTCACGAATTTTCAACTGTCATGATGCATAGGCAATAACCCTATCATTCTTCATAAGGACACAACAAAGTCCTTTCTTCGATGCATCACTATAAATAACGAACCAATCATTCCCTACTGGTAGAGTCAATATAAGATCATTGACTAACCTTCTCTTTATTTCTTCAAAACATTCTTCACACTCTTTTGTCCAAACAAATTTAACCCCTTTACTTGTGTGATTCGTTAATAGGTTAGAAAATCAAGCAAAATTATGGAAGAAACGTCGATAATAACCTGCTAAACCAGTAAAACAACATACCTCGGTTATACTCGTTGGTGCTGGCCATTCATGGATTTCCTTGGTCTTAGAAGTATCAACAGAGATTCCTTCCATAGAGACAATATGGCCATGAAAAGAACTCCCCTAAAGCCATAATTCACACTTGCTAAACATCACATATAACTCATGTCTTCTTATAGTCTTCAATATAATGCGCAAGTGATTTTCAAGATCCTTCTAGATTTTGGAATATACCAAGATATCATCAATAAATACCACCACAAAATCATAGAGATATTCCTTGAAAACTCTATTCATTAGAGCCATGAATACAGAGGGTGCATTAGTCAATCCAAAAGGCATTAGTGTAAATTCGTAATGCCCGTACCTAGTTTAAAATTATGTCTTTGGAATGTCTTCCTTCATCAGCCACAACTGATGGTATCCAGATCCAAGGTCAAACTTTGAAACGTATTGAGCTCCATGATGTTGGTCAAATAAATAATCAATGAGAGGTAGGGGATACTTTTTCTTTATTGTTAGAGCATTGATCTCCCTGTAGTCGATACATAACCTCATAGATCCATCTTTATTCTTAACAAAAAGGACATGGTCTCCCCATGGAGAAACACTAGGGTGAATAAATCTCTTATTACTAAATTCCTCTAGTTGTATATTTAGTTCAACTAATTCCACAGTGGCCAATTTATAAGGGGTCTTCAATATAGTCCTTGATCCAGGAATTAAATCAATGGAAAACTCAACTTCTCATTCTGGAGGATGTCCAGGTAAATCTTCCGAAAACGCATCTACATATTCTTTCACAATTGGTACATCATATATTTGAACATTCCTTTACTCACCCACAGTCATTTCATTTTATTCTTCCCCAATAATTGAATTTAGTTGAGCTACTCTGGATGGATCTAGGTATGAATTATGTGGTGATGATTCCTCTCTAAAGATAAGGTGTTCCTTATCATCATCATCAAAAATAGTAACCTCCTTCTTCATACAATAAATTTTTGCATCATTTTCTGAAATCCAATCCATAGTGAGGATTATATCAAATTCAATCATAGGTTTGACGATGAGATCAGCAGATAATGTCCATTTATGTGCTTTAATGGTGACTAATTCACAAAACTTTGTTTCAATGATACTTCCCAAAAGAGTTTTAACTGACAACTCCCTTGTTAAATCAAATTAAAAATATCTAATTTTCTTAGAAAACTGGGATGATATGATCCAATATGATGATCCAGAATCAAATAATGCATTTGATAAACTTGAAGAAACCATTAAATTACCTGCCACCACGTATTTCGGAGATTCTACCTCAGCAGTAGTGATAACATAAGCTTGGCCTTGATCCCATAGAATTTTCTGTGGTAAGTTCCCCTGAAGCAAAGGAAATTTATTTTCCTAATGTCGCATCTCCCTACAATTATAGCATTTGACATCAGTATCTTCCTTCTTCCCCTTACAATCACAATCACGGTGGCCTTTTTCACCACACGTGTAACAGACTCCCATTCCCTTCGAGAAAGTTACAAGGTGTTTCTCCCCACATTTATTGTAGGATGGATATTCAACTTTTCCCTTCTTACCCTTATTTCCATTCCCAGTGTGATCAGTAGATATCTTCTTCTCTTTCTTTGCTTTAAAGTCATAAGACATAGAGATTTCTTTTATTGTTTTGATAGAACATGAGACAAAATCTTTGTACAACGAGAAGGTTTTTGAGACTAATGCTCAACGGAGAAACGGATTTAACCCATCAAATAAATGATCAATCTTACTTCTTGGGTTACGTATAAAATCTCCAGCATACCATGCTATCCTTGTAAAGTTAGCCTCATAATTTGTAACATTTTCATCCTCCTTTTGCCTCAGACTCATAAATTACCTTTCCATATCTTCTTGATGGTCACGAGGAAAGTATTTTTCTAAGAAATTTTCTTTGAACTCCCTGCATTCCATATTTTGTACTTCATCATCTTCTTTCGTGTTTTGAATCAATGTACTACATTGATCATCATCTCTAGTGAGGTGATAAACTGCCCTGATAACTTTTTCCATTTCACTACTCCCCAAGGCCAGAAATATTTTCTTTAGGGAACTTATCTATTGCTCAGCTACCAATGGATTTGTACTCCCATTGAGTTTTGGTGGTTGTTTCCTCATGAAGTGATTTAACATTGATCCTCTACGCTATGGATCAGTGTGCTCCAAATGGGTAAGGTTATTATTCATAACCTGAGTGAGTTGTCCCAGTACAGTGAATAGTTGATTAGTACAAATTGCATCACCAGCTCCACTATAATCATCTTGAGAAGGAGGGAAATCCCTACATGGAGTGCATGCATTGATACAGATTCCATTTCTTCAATTAGGCGCCATTTCTAAACAATGGCATAAACCAGATTAGTTTATGAATCAAAATACATAATTCCATACTTGTAAAACACTTAACATAAATTGAACTATTTGTGGATATAATCCATATTAAAAATGATTTATTTGAGTAAGTATATACTCATTAACCCTTCATAATGGTATGTAAAGAAAATGAGAATTATTCTAAGCATATCCCCTGGGAGTGTTGTAACCAAGAGTGCAGTAAGGCCTATTGTCGTGCACTAGTTCCCATTCGAGATTAGCTCAAAGTGGTGTTTTGGGATTTAGCCCTAGGTACATCTGTGCAAGAGACGCCTCTACCTGCTCGTATCCAGACAGGGATGTATTGCTCGGAAAACTCACAAAATCTATATAATACAAATATTCTAGGATGTTCTTCTATAGTAATCCCCAAAACCTATGTTAGGGCTATGTTCTCTAATCCGAGTTTATATAAATCTATCTTGCAAGGTTTGTACTAAACTTCCTTTGATACCAACTGTAACTCCCCGACCCTAGATACCAAGAGTCAGTGCATTATTACATAACATTTCCATGATCACAAAAGTTCAAGTCTCAAAACACCGATCAGTTTATTAGTCTTGGAAGCACTAGATATATTCATAAGTCTTACATTACATCATAAAGTAAAATAAACTACAACCACATATTGTCTTCATATTCCCTCATACATTCCTTACAGGTCATTCGTAAAATACTTCTTCACATCCTGGAAAAAATTAAAACATTGAAAGGGGTGAGCTCAGATGCTCAGTAAGGATAACAATATAGCAGAAACTTTCATAAATAAACATAAACATTTAAGGTAATGTATAACTAAAACAAAGCCTTTTAATCTTGAACATCAGAATAATATGGAAAAGATAAAATTAAATAATGTCATTTACTTATTCACAAGGATATTCTACTAGTTGAATAATCACACGAAATATCAATAACCACTTTCATAATGATTGAATTCATAATGCCAGCCTATCATAACCACATATCCAAGGCCTCGTGCCAAGAATACAAATACTATTTTATCAATGAATTGTTCCAATACACTAGTTTGTCTCATGAGACCTATCGAAGCATCGAGGAGCTATAGAGGTCTCCACTCGTCACTTATTAAGTCTAATGCATTCCTCATATGAACAGGTTTAAACAAAACATAAGCAGTTGTATTAAAAATAGCATACAAAATTTCAATACGTTCTCCATAAACCATGAATGGAATAAATATAACACATCCACAATCAAACATATCACAAAACCATCAATAAAATATGGATGTTTTGTATCATAATAAATAAAATTCTAATAATCTTAAAATCCATCAAAGGATGTTGACATAGATGATATCAAAACAATTTTAGAGAAATATCACTTTTTTTAAATCATTTAAAAGTCACATAATTATAAAAGAAAACATTTAATTTTAATATATTATTATAATCTTGTAAGGGAAGCTTCGATGATTTTATAATGGCGGAAAATAGTTGCACCCGCCGTATAAGTTAAAAAAGACATTCTTTACTTAATTCTGTCAAAAAGGTTAAAAGGGACCTTGTTTGGAAAATGACAGAAAGATTCCATCATAAACAGCTTAAAAGAAGTAAACAAGGGTATTAATGACTTTAACCCATAGTCTATAAAATAGTAACAATGATTTGAAATACATTTTAAAAAACACGGATGTGGATGATAAAGTGGTCCCAGTAGATAATTACATATAAATAACCTCGGATAATGAAGAGATTGCCAAATAAACCCTTACCTTGTACTTTTCCATGGTCAAGGGTAGGATAACCTTTTTTATAATGGTGAAATAATTTTCTATTAAATTATACAAGAATCATTTAAATAAATATGATATCATATATGATCTTTTAGCATTGCTCTGTTAATAATATCTTAGTATTATCATTTTTCAGGTGTTAACTTACTCATTTTATTTTATATTTTTTGTTACATAATCCATGTTTTCTATGGATATGTTGTATATTATTCATATCCAAAATGATATCAAGTCCTTTAGCATTATTTTTAATCATTAAATGAGAATTAGTCTTGAATGGATATGATGGGGAATGACTCTCATCGCGTCCGTGGAGACAGTAGTACATACGTACGCACGAGCAACAATATCATTCTTTTAATATTAGAATAATATATATTTTGATTGTATATCATATATAAAGATTCATTATCTTGATATATTTATTATTTACATGTATTACACATCATAATTATACCCATCCAAATAATAATTTATTGAGTAACAATTACACCATGACGTGGAGATGGTAAGTCGTACGTACGCACGTATGGTGACATCTCATTCAAAGCATGGATAGAATACTAAATATGTCTGTACCATATTTATAATAACATCACAGTATATAGAATAAACTAGATTTATTATTTTATAATTGGAATAACAAATAAAGAAGAAGTTGATGAAGGAAGGAACTTCAATGAGGGTGGTGAAAACATTACCTCTTCTTTAGGTTCTTCCTTTTGATTTGATTAAAAGGGCACCTTAGGTTGACTTTATGACTAAATGAATGCCTCTAGGATGAAGGGAGGATATTTTAGAGGGTATTTGGGAATATTTTGGCTGAGACAAAAGGATTTTATTGTGTAAATTAGAGATAAGGAGGAGTGCCCTTTTATAAGAGGGGTGAGGGGAACCTTTGGAAAAGCTAGAAATATTATTTTATAATAAATTCATATTCGGTTTCAAATGGATAAAAAGTGGATTATTTAAAGGGTAAGGTGGGGATGGGTCGAAATACTTTCAACCAATATATTTTAGACAGTTTTGGGTCACTATATTAAACTTATCATTTATATTTAGCTCTTAGTTAAATAGTTTTACATTTACAATGTCTCTTTGGATTTTTATATTATATACTTAATAAACATACTATATACCTACAAGAGACTAAAAAGTGGTACATTAATGATACAACTATCATTATATAATTATTTTGGTTGATACTTATATTTTTAGTAATAGAATATCAATTAATAATATAATATTTGTTTTAAAAACTCTTTTATGTCAATTTTGACACTATTAGGTATTTTATTTTTGATAAATTCATAAATGCATTATTTCATCGAAACAAATTATATAAACAATCCTAATATGTCATATTAACCTAGAAAAGTATTGGAATTTATAAAAAGTCTCAAATTACATTTATTTTGATTTTTATAATATCAATTATTTTAATATTTCTTTAATTAGGTAATTACTACATCACCATTGTATCATAAATAAATTAGATTATTTAATTTTAAAAAATCATAAATAAAATACCAATATGTATGAAATCTTTTTATATTTCTAATTAATATTTATAATAGAATTTATATTATGTACAACCCTATATTGAAAATATTTTAGTAATTAAACTTTGATTTTAACTCTTTTAACTCTTCTTTGAATTAAATAATAGTAAATGTCCTAATCTAATCCAAGTGGACCTAAATGATAATATTTTACTACTAAGGTTGTTTCTGGTTGAGATACACTTGTCTAATATAATTAGGACATGTTTTATGGTAATATTAATATCATTTTTAACCATAATTACCCTATTTACTTTTAACCATGGTAAATAAAAGTAAAAGTTTATTATTCACCAAAAACTATTTTAATATCAATGAACCAAATTTAATAATTGATATTATTCGTGTCTCTCGTATTTTCAAAATTCCACTCACAGAAGCGGTAAAATTATGTTTTATATGAATTTCCAAATTCTCCTAGGAGGTGGGTAAAGGACGGTGAAGGGTTCAATAAAATTTTTATATATATAAAGTTATTTTAAACTAACTCCAATGAATTAAATTGATCATTTATAGGTATTATATATCTATTTTGACTTTAATTAAATTCAAATAAAATAAAAAATTATTTAAATAAAAAATTTGGTTTTAAACTATAACTGAGTGTTTTTTCACTATTCATCATAAATTTAATGTCTTCAGAAAAATACCAAAAATTCACCCTAATCTAATTTTGATATTCTGAATCCAAAAAATGAAGTCCATTTTGGAAGATAAAATTTATAAAATTTCAAAAACTGGGTATTACTATTCATAACAGCTAGTTTGATTGGTTGTGGTGTGTGTTAGAACTCGAAGTTGCATACAACACATTCTTCCGTATTATTCAAAGAGAAGCGTACCGTGGAGGCTTGGGATGTTACAACAATGTTCGTGAATCCCGCTCCCATTGTATTGTGCATCTCATAAGTACAATCATCACATTGATCTCTACATCAATTTTTAGCTAGAGTCTTCCTATTACCTGCCATTGGATGGAATAAAAGGAAAGTTAGGGGTAACACATAAAGGGTAACACAAGGACCAAACTGATGAATTAAAAATAACTTTTATTTCCTTAATTTTTGAATCTATTGTCTTCAGTCTATTTTATCCATGATCTACTTTCTATCATATATTCTTAAGGATGTTTTTATTTCCTTAATAATGGTTCATACTAAGCTTGTGAATTTACCAAAGCATATCCCCATAGAGTATTATAACTAAGAGTGCATCAAGGCCCATTGTCATGCACCAGTTCCCGTTCGATTCTATCTTAAAATGGTGTTTTAGGTTTTTACCCCTAGGATACATCTGTTCCTGAGTCTCCTATAGCAGCTCGTATCCAGACATGGATTTTTTTGATTGATAAACAACATACTCAATACTCACCAATACTTAGGGATTTTTTATTATACTTATTGTTATCTCTACGTCTTCACTAGGTTTTTCTAATCCAAATCTCAAAAAAAACAAAACCTATCCTCTGATACCGACTATGACAACCCTGTTTTTTATTAGACACTTTACATAATTTATTACATAAAATCATCACTTGATACAACATCTATGACCGAGTGGTCTAGTGTCTTTGGGACTTAGTAACATTATATAACAAATTTAAATATAAAACACAACATCTTTATTTGAAACTTATTTTACATGACATTCATACTAAACATTTCAAGGGATAACCTAATGAAATGAATAATAAAATGGTGAGCTATAAATCCAATAAAAGGAATAAACGTGGGATAACATGAGGAATACAATACATGTTAAAAAAATGCATATCAATGGATCATACGAGAAACATTAACATAAAGGCATGATAAACCTTGGTAATCATATCATGGAAATTTGTCAACAACACATAACTTGGAATTAGCATGAGCCAAGGCTCATTGCACATGGAGCATGAGTAAACCCTAATTGCACATGAAGAATGACTAAACCCTCGTTAAACTTGCATTAGAATGTGTAAACACCCATTGAGCATGAAGTATCATGATACTATACTTTACCCAATGTATTGGAGCGCTATCAGGGTGCACCCTTCTAAAACATTTCATTTCATGCATAAGTGTGCCACATGGATCATAATACTCTAAATCATTCAACATAATCATTTATTCCATGATAAAAAAATTAGTAATAAATACATGAACCTATTTAAAAATAAGTAAATGTGCATAAAGTTGAATACCATTAATAGGGAAATGGGCATGGTATTCACTACATAATGACTTTGGCTTAGAAAAGCACGGTGCAATTTCCGCAGCATAACAGCGTGACGTAAGAAGTCATAAAAATGGTTGATGAGAGAGAAAGGGGTGTCTCATAATATTTACATGACATGGAAAGTAAATTTATAATATAACTACATGTCCCAACAAATTTAATTGAATTTATATTCACGATACAAAAGAATTTCTTGAATGTAAATGAGGAGAGAGAAATTGTTTTCGTAATTTTGGCATAGTAACAGGTGTACATGGGAGGAATTTAATGAGAGAGAAATGGTTCTCCCATCATTCAAAAATAAATAGGGTAGTATGGGGATGTGTGAAACAATTCCTTAATATTTATAATTGAAATTAAAATGGCATAACAATTTAAAGATTATTGGGAAAAATGAGAAATGAAGAAAAACCCTTACATGGAAGTGGGCTTTCAAAGGCTTGAGAGAGGCTTGAGAGAGGCTTATTGGGAGCTTGGGGAGCCATGAGAGGATTTTATAAATAGGAGAGAAAAGTATGGTCTATTTACAAAGGATTTTAGTGAGGATAAAGATGGATCTTGGGAGGGTTTATATTGGAAAAGTGAGGGAATTGTTTATTATTTAGGTTTGGGACACCTCACATTAAACTAATCCAAACACAAACCATCCCATGGTTTATTCCCATGGTTTTTGGAAAACGGATGTGGAAAAAATTACTTTATAAGGCCAAAGTCATAAAATCTTAAAATAATGGGGTTAATTATGTGGAGGTGAGTCAGACTCCTAAGGAAAACAATTTAAAAAGGCCAAATGTTTAATAAGTCTTGAAGGGTCAACTAATGCTTTGTAAAATAAATAAAACAAACCCAAAATCACATTATTTTAATGGTAAAACATATATTTTACTAAAATTAAGTATATGTTTTTTATTACATCACTATTGGGTCATTATATAGTCATAAAACACATTATATATTTAAACTGTATTTAATTTTTACCCCAAAATTTTACTGTTTTAGAAAATTTTGAAAAATTACCCATTGGATAATTTCAACATCCTGATTCCAAAAATAATATCCATTTTATCTAAATAATTTTATAAATATGTTAATTTTCACTTTTAAAATAATCACCAACATTCGTTGAAAATTCATGGGTTTTGACAAAAATGGTTTTCAAACCTTAATAAAAATTACAATTGCATTCATAAAATTATACGATAATTGATATTTAATAAAAATAATTTATTAATAATAATAATATTTTAATAAAATATTATTAATTAAAAAATCCATTAATTCAAAAAAATAGATTTCTTAGTTGAACATTAACTAAAAATACTATTTGTGCATTAAAACTTATTTACAAAGTAAAAATAATAAAATGAATGTATATTCACAAAGATAATGTACATAACCATAGTTCTAAGCTCTTGTTACAAAACCCCTTATTACACATACATAAGACCGAAGACTAAGGAGTGCGATGGTGATAGACTCTTCGGTTTGCTCAGATAACATTTCTCAGGTGGTAATTTCTATCAACTTCTACTTCTCTCATTGGATTTGTTAAAGCCCTATATTTATAAAAATCATGTGATCATTAGTCAACGGCTATATTAACAATGGTCACGATTCATTATAGAATTTTTAAATCCAAAAACATAAAACCAAAGATATTGACATTTTATATAAACATTTTACATAAAGAGACTTTTAATTTGATTAAGATGGATTTCCATTAATGAACGTTGGTTGTTACAATAATTAAGTAATATTCATACACATCCATTAAATTTGAATATATAAGAATATAGTCTATATTAAATTACACAAAATAGTGAAGGTATTCCCTATATAAAATATTAATTAGATCAATTCACAAGGTGTAAAATTTATTAAGACCAAATGGGATCACTATAATTTCAATGTTCTTATACCTCATATAGAATGTATTATTTAGTATTAATTATATTTAATCCCTCAATATACGCTATCTAGAATTAATATAAATCATTAAATAGTATTTAGATACTCATAATTGATAATGAGAATTTTCAATATGGGGTAAGGGGTGCTTATTATTGATCGTGATATTGTTATGTTTTTTATAAATAATGTACAGTTTTGTTTGTCTATATTTATTCATAAAAAATTGATTTCATCCACCCCACAGTGATGTTCATGGAAAAATGAGTACTTTATAACGATTCTCTGAGAGTTTTCCCAATAATTATACAAACTCATTTGTGGGGATTCTACACAGAGTCCTTGATATGATGTTACCAGCTAGTATGTATTCTGTTAAAAACACATATTTATGAATTTGAGGAAGAATAAAAAAATATTAAAAAAATACATAAAAAAACTAAAATAAAATATTTATTTATTCAATGTTGTATTTCTCCCTAACCATATGAGACAAATATCTCCTATGAAAATAATAAATACCTTAAAAGTAGATGCAATTCCCATTTCATGCTTATATTCATCCTAAAAATGAAAACTTTGCACAGGATGAATCCGAATATGAAATGTGACTTCCCATCCTTGGAAATTGATATAGGATATAGATAGAGAGAGAGAGAAAAAAAACATGAAACACAAGCACATAAATTTATACTGGATGGAGATTCAAAAAATATTATGAAATCATTTTCCCAAAAAAATTAATAGTATAAGAATAACAAATATTTATTTAATGATCATACAATAAGGATTTTTTAAATTTCATTCAAAATATATCCTTTTAATATATTAATTAATATTCTTATAGTATTTATATGATATGAAAAAAGTCATATGACGTTTCAAAAATAATATTATTCAATATTTCAATATACCTATCACTACCTCATCTTCATCATTTAATATAAAATACATTACTAAAAAAAGAAATGTAAGAGTGACCATCAATCATCATTAATTAGTTTGATAAATAATATAATAATAAAAACATTCTTGATATGTCTTACCATATGTTCCATACTATAAACAAATGAAACATAAATTTTTTCCCAGATCATCCAAAGTTATAATATATCTAAATCCTACTCAAAATATCCCTTGAAAGTGTATAGAATTGTATGTTGACTTAGTCCTAGACATCATTCACTGTTTAATAATGAGTTAACAATAAATACACACTGATTTTTATCTTTAACTAATAATTTCATTTTTACAACAGAAACATCCATTTTCATGTATCTAAAAAGGGGTTTAATTTCACAGAAAACTACACAATATTGATTAACGTGACATAATATGTTCTTATATACAAATACATATCTTTAGTATTCTCATTAAATCATTGTATTATTAATCTAAAAAATAACTAAACCCTATAACAATACCAATGAAAAAGACTCTAGTATTACATACATAAATATTACATCATTTTAGATGAATACTAGAAAAATAACATGATAATACATGACAATAACAAGAAATATGATCTTTTATGGGGTATTATATATATATACGCCATATTTCATGAATGAACATTAAAATATCATGTATTGTTCTTTTTACATATTACACTTAATATAAAAACCCTACTTCATAACATGGTGATTGGAAACATAAGAATGGATGATTTCAAATGCTCAATAGGGGTAAACATGATGGTTATTAATAAAAGAATTATGTGTAAGAATATTGTGAGAATTAGTATATAAAATTATAATCATAATAGTTTACAATAATTTCCAAAGGAATAATAAATTATAATTATGCCATAAGTCTTTGTATGATAATAAGGAATGAATCAAAAAAGAATAAAATATCATGATTTATGTGATCATAACATAAGTATAAAAACATGTCATATAGAGTGGTATAAAAAGTCTGGCATAATTATAATCATATTAATATTTATTAAAATATAAATATAATGATATTACTCATATGTTTGGATCTGGTTAACTACTTATATACCATCATTGGGAATGGGAAAATCTCTTGTATACCATCTTTTGGGCTTCAGATAAACTCGTTGGTACCATATTTTGGTTATTCGATAACCACTTGTGAAAAATATTTCAGGATTGGTATAACCTATCATGTACCCTATTTGAGGTTATAAACATTAAACATTACCCAATTAAATGGGTTTATTCTATAGTCCTTTTAAAATAATTATAATAGATTCATATTTATTCCATAGGATCATGAAAACATTTATCAGTTCATCATTTCTTAACCCGAAGATAGAAAAATTAGATTCATTAATATTCTATCATCATATTAAATAAAATTATAGAGAATGATGAAATATAATACCATTGGATAATATCATTATTAATTCATTAGAAACGTTAATTTATTTTGTTATATATGTAAATAATTTCAAATTTTCCTTCAAAAAAATTATTGAATGAAACACTCATTACTTTTTTAATACACTTATTTAAAATAGAAATCATTATAGAATAATAAGAAAATAATTTTCATTAGAAAATAACATTGAAACATATAATGGAAGACCCAGTGAAATGACCTTTAATGAGATTGGGAAAATCTATTCATGCGTTATATGTTAAAATAAGGATTTCATTCACACCTTTGGTAAAAATTTCCTTTTTGGATATGATAAAACAGTTGTTATTAAAATTTACATTAAAATTAAAATTTGTGTAAATATGAATTTAATCTGTCATTTGAGAATATTAAAAACGTTATTTAAAACATTTCAAAGATATATGTGTATAGATGAAAATATTCCCTAATGAATATAAATATAAAATCCATTTTTCATTAGAAATATTTTTCATACATTTCAGTACATAGAGAGAGGAAAATAAAAAGAAAAAATTCAATAAATATAATTAACCAGAAAATAATGATATTTTTATGATTTTATCGAGATAGATCCTCAAATCATTTCATTAGAAACATTAAATTAACTATTCTCAATTAAAATAGAGATTGTAACATAAAATACTTACCTCATAAATAACTTTTCTATTATAACATAAAAAAATAACATCAAATCAAACTTTATATAACATTAATTTAAAGTGTTATATGATATTATTTATCAAAATGGAAATATATAGACCACATGAATGAAAACAAATGTTGAATATTTCATTTGTTTCACATAAAAAAATGTGTGATGAGACACACTTACTTATTGTCTAAATAGATTCATAATGGATTTGAACTTCCTATATAGTAAATTTAAATCAACTATAATTCTATAAAAGACATTAGTATTATTTATAACCACATTAATAGTTTATTTCAAAATTCATTTCATAATTTAAATAATAATATTTATTTAATAATTATTTCAGGTGTTAACTACTTTGTTTTTCATATATGTCACAGTTTGATAGTTGTGGTCCTTAAAATTTGATCATGGTTACATTATATCTAGAATAATAATCATTTAAAAATTACCATATATAGTGATTATAAAAGATATTGTAATCATTTATATTAAATATTGATGAAAATCAAATCAACTCACAACATAGTGGTGGTAGTCCACACATACACATCGGTGACGTTGTTGTTTTCCAGGGCATCGAAAGGAAAAAAAGGTTTGTATCATATTATATTTAAAAAGAATAACTCTAAAAGATATGTCACATATAAACTTTAAGGATATCTCAATAACTATATATGAATGATTCTTATGGAGAATTATTGAAATCACTAACTGAAGGTTGTATACCCCTCATACACATAAGATATACATTCATTTCCCATTTGATGGAAAAAATTTAAAAAATGGTTTTAAAAAACTCAAAAATCCTCTTATGATATTGGTGTTACCATTTAAATTATTTTAGGATGGATACAATATATATAGGGAAGTTAAAAAAAATAAATAATGAAATAGTAAGGTAAAACTATTAAGCCTTCTTTAGTGGTCTTCTTTTGGGTTACAACATATTCCTTATTTGGATCCTCTTAGGGTAAGAAAAATATCTATAGAAATAAGTGAAATAATCTAATATATATTTAGTGTATGTATTTGATGATCTAAAAGGTTTATTTTTTTAATAATGGATTATTTGAGGTCCCCTTTATTATTGAGGGGAGGGACACACAATAAATTCCATTAACAATTTCAACAATATAATGCCAGCTTCTTGTGAAAGATGAAAAAATTGAATAAAAAAAAATAAAAGACAGTATATGGTGGAAATATTATTATAAAATAAAATTTTTTAAGGATTATTATAATTTTTACCAGTACCTATTAGTTAACCCCCACCCCCATCCTCAAAAAACCTATGATAACCCTAACCATTTTAACAAATTTTTAAACTATAATACTATTCAATGTGACAAAAAATTAAAGTGGTGTCATTAAAAAAATTCAACTTGGTGATTAGAAATTTGTAATCTATTTATCAAATTAAAAATCTCTATGTAGAAAAATTTTGTTCTAAATTAAATGCAAAAAAACACAATGAGAAAAAAAAATAAAAATATATTTTTTCTTATATAAAATATATATTAAATTCATTCCATTCTAATTAAAAACACATATATAAATGTTTAAATATTTATTTTGATATATAATTTAAAAATTCATAAATAACCTTAGTCAATAATTATTTTTCTAATTTATTATGCTAATAACACACTACCATCAATATAACATTTTTCCAAAATTAACCATTTTAACCTTAGAATGATTTTATCATCTTTAAAAACAATTAAATAAATATTATATTAATTCTTATTCATTTATTATAAATTAAATTCATTTAAATAATTAATTTTCATAAAAATAACTATATTATTTAGAAAAATAATAACACCTACCAAATTAAACTTCTTCAGAACAATTTGTCTTTTAGTCATTAAATTATTTTATTAAAATTTTAATGATCATTTCTTACAAATTAAAAATATATTTCATTTAATAAAAAATAAATGAATTTTTATTTCTTCCATTAATCCTTTTCCTACCAAGAAAATCCCAGGACTGCTTTATGAAGGCCATAATATATTGTTGTTCATTTTTACTTGAGGAATCATGTAATTAAGTTTATATTATACATGAAATATATTTCTAAGGAATACATATAAAATATAACCTTGTTACGCTATTGATTTGGAATGGTTAGGTGTCTCAAAATATTTTTTTAAATGATTTATTATGATAATAAAGGTTATAGATAAATTTCCATAAAGAGGTATGAAACCAATGGGAAAAGTAAAAAAATCATTAAGAAAATCAACATTCACATGAAAATTATAGTTCAAAAGAAACCCAGAATGAAGTAATTAAAAATTGAAAAGACTATAGAAAAAATTATATGATGTATATTGGGGGTAATTCATTAAAAATGATTGAGACATATATAGTTGTCAGAGATAGGTAAGTAATAGTTTATTTTTATATCAATAATGAGATAGTTCATGAAGATATATATTATTAGAGTGGGAAATTTTTCTAAACTATATATATAAATGTATGAAGAGGTTAATTTTTATCTAAATTAATAAATTATAAATTTTTTATTTGAAAAATTATAAAACACATAGATTTTCATTGACTAATAGAATAAAGTTGAATAATAGAACATGGTAATTAATGGTCTAGCTTATATTGTAAAATATCAAGTCAAATGAATCAAGTATCCTGAGAATGAATTTATCAACTTATGATGAAAAATTAGATATCATGTGTCACTTTATATGACCATTATAATAGCATTAAAGAATATTATTTAAGGAAAATGTGGTGACTATCAAGCATGTGGTCTTGAAGAACTAAAAATGTTATATTTATAGGAGAAAAATATATATCTTAATGAAAACTCTAGTATATGGTTGATCATAAATAAAAATTAATGGTTTTTATAGGACTACAATCACCCACTCTCATGATAAAATAATATTTTTGAAAAACTCATAAAATTTATAGAACACATGGGATATATTGTGCTGAATGCGAAATAGTGGTAGAAAAAAATAGACCAATATGCCATGAATTTATGGTCACTATTTTTGTGTGGATTATTGGTACAAATGTATTTATTTTTATTTTATAATATAGAATTTTTTTTAAAGAATATCTAAAGTGGTTATAAACAGTAGCTCAATGAATTAATAAATGAGATGAAAATGAGAAATTGTTTTTTTAGATTTTCAAGATATAGTTTTCCCATAATAATATAAGTATGATGAAGAATAGAAGTCACCATCATGTATGAAATCACATAAAGGGATCAAAAGTAATATATTTGATTATTTAGTGGTTGTAAGGATTCTCCTAAAAGAATTATATCATTATATTGTATGGATCATTGAAAATGGATGCACATCATCAATGTTGATAAATAATCTACTTTCATGAAAAATTTTATATGATGAGGATGGTTCCAAGAAATATAGATATAATGATGGCCTAAAGATTATTTTCTTGGAAAAATTCACGACTTTGGGGAAAATATATGAGATTTATATATTTTTTTGTCGACCATGGTCTCAATCACAACTATTTTTTAGTTATTCAACGAGGTGAGATAGTACCTGATATAATCCAGATCACTAAGATATGTATTTAAAGTGAAAATATGTTATAATGGGGGTGTATGGGATGTTTTCACAGGGTAATCTCTACAATTTGAGTTGTGGAGAAGATATGTGATTTCTGTCCAAGGAGGACGTAAATATATTTTCACATAAAGATATGTAATATTTTAACTAATAATTCATGGAAGATCTAATAAAATTTTATTCCACTAAATATCCCCCTAGGATATATAGTTATCTTACTCATATGTGAAATACATGCAAACAATGGTTGATCATTTGAAAAATATAAAGTGATAAATATCAATGATAAACAATAGTTATTAAGCTGGTGCATATTGTTGTGTATAGACCTACATAACATAGATTTTCATATCTGAAGAAGTATTATGTTCATTTAATTGATAATAACAATAGTATGTAATGGATTGTATCTTTTTCTTATAAGTATAATATTCGTAGTTACATATAATCATATCATATAAGAGTCAAATACATACTTGGTCATAATATTTTAAAATTCTATAACGATATATAAATGAAGTTTACTAATATCATGGTGATGTATTATAATTTTATTAGTTTCATAGGTGATAACAACTCTGTAAAATGGTGTGGTGGAGAGTAAAAAATGTATCATAAATTATATAAAAAGAATGATTCTCTTTGAAAGATACCTACTATAGAATTATTGGAATGAAGTATTCTTTACATTTGTCTATATATAGAAAGATGATTTTTTGTATGAAGGAATTAAATACTATATACAAGATTTGGGGTATAATGAAACAAACATTGACGTAAATTCAAGTTCTCGGAATTTATTTCTTCATTATCAATATGGATAAAAACAAGTGGTTTTAATATCATGGAGATCAAGGGATATTTCTATGATACTCAAAATTATTATAATAATTTATTTATGAATAAGTAGTGTAGAAGTGTTTTAGAGTTCAATGATGTTGTTGTGGAGGATAATAAGAAGATTACTCACAAAATTAATTAACAGTATTATACCGAAAATAATAATGATATAACTAGGTCTACTGGAGTTCAAGTGTGAAAGTAAAATTCATTTGAAAATTCAGATGATGAATATAGAAATTTTAGGCATCTATCTTGATATAATTAAAAGAGAAAAGATGAAATTGATATAAAGAACATCATCAATGGTAAAATAGCACCTATATAGACAATATAATTGATTATCCATATCCAAAATCTTTCTAATCCCATATTGAACCATATTTTTTTGAATGAGATAAATGATATGGGAACATAATGAGGAGTTTGAAAAAAATGAGTCAAACAAGGTGGATTATATTGAGTCCCACTAATAATAACTTAATAGGGAGAAACATTATCTTCCATAAAAACCTAACACAAAATGTAATAATTATTAGAAATAAAACATGACTACAATTAAATTGATACTCCCATATTGATTAAATTGATATATATGAGGCTTATTCGTGTGTATAAATTCAAGATAATATCGATTATTATTATCCATAATTGTTCGAAAGAAATCAATTTTTTATATATAGATGTACAATTAATATTTTTACATGGAGTTTGGGAGGATGTGCAGTACATCAAATAGATATAATTTTTTATTTTTCATGAATATGGGAAAAAATAGCTAACGATGGAATTTACGTATGAATAATGAACCAAGAGAATGGTATTCATGACTTCATGTGTAATTAAAGAATCCTAGTTTTAATATTGTTGGAGTTTACTACAATATTTCATTCAAAATGTGAGAAATCATCTGATGATTATAATGGTATATTTCAATGACATGATAATTGATGGGTCAAATGAATCAAGTGGAACAAATTTTGATGAACTTATGAAATGCAAGTTTGAAATGATATTGATTGTTGAGATGATGTTTTTCCTTGGATTTAATTTGATATAAGGAAAGAAGAGTACATTTTATTCTAAATCTAAATATACAAAATAATTTTTGAGAATATTTTTAATGTAAAATAAAAGGATATTGAAAAATAAGTTATTACATAGGTGAAAATATAATGAGATAATTAGAATAATTTGATTAACATTATATATTAGAGGTACATCATTAGAATAATGTTTTACATAATAGAATGTTGACTGAGCAATGTTTCTTCCAAATTATTGGTGAAACACTATCTTCTTATTCCTAAGTAAAAAACTTATTCATAGTCAAAATAAGAAATTTTTATATCAAAATAAAATTGGGTTTTCATTTTATATATAATAATAAATAACATTAATATTTATTGGTTTATAATTATGGATATAGTTATAGTTTATAACATTCATGATATTCAATGTTAGGTGTTTCATTTGATCTAATAAATTTTTTTATCATGGATAGGAAATATAGAATATTGTTTGCACCACTAATGATGAGTACATTACATCCACTCAAGAAAGAATATTATTTCTATAGTTAACGTATTATATTAATGATAATAGATTTTTTTGATGGCTCTTATCAAAATCCAAAATGAAAAATCTTGTTCTATAAATTTTTTTAAAAATATAATATATCACCCATAATCAAGGAAAATTAAAATCAAGTATCATTTTATCAAGTAGATAATGAAACATGTGATTCTGGTGCTAGTGTATGGGCCTAATGAAATAAAGGCTTCATAAATCCCAATATAGGCCTTTACCATGCATGTTTTTAATATATATTGACTATACCTTGGAATTAAATTGACTCTCCAAGCTTAAACAATGTGGATATGGGAACTCCTATCTCTGAGGTATGATATTTATTTCCCTATATTCAGATATTTATTGTTTACCATATTTTAACCACTATGGAATGACCACCATATTATTTGTAAAATAATGATAAGTAACGCAATTTAATGGGTAGATAAGATAATAGGGGGATTAGTAAAATATATGGAGTTTAAATAATCTAATGATGTTGAGGTTTTTAATTTAATGAAAATAAATCAAGAAACTATTTTGTTAAGAAATTAGTTCATGATTTACCAATGCATTGTGTAATATTTAAATTGATTTCCATCAAAATTCAACAAATTGTATTGTATTTTATGAATATTTTGTTTTGAGAAAGGACCCTCAAGTGGTATCAAGATTGTCGTATTTCATTGATGAATTTTTCTTGATAATAATATTTATCACACTAATCATTGATCATTTGGTCTTAGATTACATTTTGATAGAAACATCGATCTCTTTATGGGGTATTATTTTGTAATTTTTTAAGTTAAATGATGTGTTCATGTTTTTTAATAATAATTTATACGAGTTTTTGATGGGTTTTCAAAAAACCCAAAATGAGATATTTTTTAAAAGAAATACCTATCCGTGATGTTTTAGTATTTTTTGTTGCATTTTTTATGTTGAAAAATATTTTAAAAATAGTTCAAATTGGATTGTTTCTAGGGATAGTGTTTTTATGGTTCCATTATTTCCTAGTTTCATGTAAAAGTTTGGGTGTTAATCCTTGAAGATATTATTATGTTAAAGGGACTATTAATATCTTTAAAGAGTAATAGAACTATGTTTTAGCAATATGAAATCCCAAATTTGGATTATAGATGATCATAAAAATTTATATAAAGTATTTGGTGATGAAAAATGGAGTGTCCAAAGCAGATGTGATACTCGGGTGAATTGAAAATTTTAAAATCAATGGATCTCAAATATCATGATTGTGGATTAAAAATAATGTTCTTGGATGCAACTCCATATTTATCATTAAAATGTGGTGTTTTGGTTAAATTTGTAATGTGATTCTATAATGGATGATTTTCATTTCTGAGATATGGTAATTTAATGGTCCCTATAAAAAGTAGATTCCACTATGCAAACCACACAAAATATGATTAACACGGTATATATTTTTAATCAAATTCATATGATTAATTTTTATTTGTAGGTTTTTATCTTTTTTTCAAATATAATGACCCTTAATAACATAATTATATATATGGATGTTTATTAGAGGCCATCATAGATGGTGAAATTCTTCTAATATTCAATGTGGTTTGAAATGAAATGGAGTTTGTAATATAATATGAGTTCCGGAAGGACTATTAGTTTGTGTGCGTTGTAGCTAATAAGAGATAGGTAGTTTTTTACGGAATCCATCCATGAGTCATATGAAGTTCATGAGGCACTAACATTTCTTATAGTATAGAAATTTCAAAAATGGATTGATGTAGTTTGTAAACAAAGAATAGCAATATGTGAAAGGTGTTTTTAAATATTAAATATTTTATAGTAAATTGGATTTCATCTATAATCTAGAAAAACAATTCATTCCAAAATCACATCTCTGTGAAGTGGTTTTTAGGTGATTTAGATCAATGGATGAATTTTCTCAATAAGTAGTGAATTCGCATTAGTTGAGGGAGCAGTGATCGTTCAATGTGTGTATTTTTGTAAACCATTCTAGATAGTGAGTGAATATTAAACATTTTAATATTAGTTTTTTATAGTGTATTTGCTACATTTCCAAATTTCCTTTACATTCCTTTCATAATAGTTTAAAAATTGGTGAACTATGATTAATTTTTATATCTCATTACGGTTATTATTTATTCCCAAAAATGTTTATGTGGAAAGGAGACAAGAGTGTTTTAGTTTACTATGAAACAATGTCCAAATAAGACAGTGTTTTTTATCTATGAAAACAAGATCCCCCCACCCCAAGGGGATTTAACCAATTAAGGACAATAAAAGAATCGTTAAAAATGAATTAATGAATCAATGTGGAAGAAAATATAAAATAGGGGAATGTATGAACTTTATATCAAATGGGGTCATTCCCTTGTAGTGTAGGCCTTAGATCTGAAAATAAGTGTCCAATGATCACCAAATGAGATCCATATGTAAAATAGAGTTTAAAGGTGAATAATTGAATTAATCCATGTTTAGAGAGAGGTTAAATTTATATTAAAAATTCTCCATTCCTCTCCATATATAGCTAATGAATTCACAGTTACATAAATAACCTATTAAAACATGTCATAAAATTTAGTCACTTAAAATAACCAAATTCACCATACATATGGAACTTCAACTTATAGAAATGTAATATTGGCCTATGTTGTGGCAGAGTGTTTTTGACCAATACCATTTGAAAATTTAACCATGATACCAACCATGAACCACAATAGTATATGTGGCTATACTCTCTATTTTCACCCATCCTATAATAATTTTACATAATATCAAATCTTTACAAAAATGAAAATTTAATAATGTGTCATCTAAAATGGGACTTTTAACTCTTTATGTTTATTTTCTAAGTTTTATCAAGAGATTATTCCCACTAAAATTCCTAACACTTGGACAAACAATACTACCAAATCATAATCCACACAAAAATTATAATTTAATATAATAGCTTCACTAACTCATCAAAATAGAAAATTATCCACATAAAAAATGACACCAAAACATCATCTACAAAATTAGACTTCTAAAAATTATCAATTTTTTCCTTTTAAAGTAAAAAACTAATATTAACTCCTTTAAACCAACTTTTACCTTAACTACGACACATTTGACACCTAAAAATGAAAATATTGAGGAATGAAAATGTTTATGTATTTCTAGTATAACGTATACTTCATGCATTAAATAATTGAACCCATATCATATAACAACGTGATCAATGACACATAAGTACATGAATATGATATGGTAAATATAATCCAAATATGATATTGGAATAAAATGACACCTTATCCCCTATTCAAGAGTAATTTATGAAATATTAATTTAATATCAATATTATATGATATTCACAGTAATATAAAATCCTAAAACAGACGACCATAATCCCAATTCTTTGTAACATTGATTTTTCCTGTATATGTATTATCTATACACAATTATTTGGATCATCAAAAGGTCTCACCAAATTAATCTCAATCTATAATTTCAAAAATTTTTAAAAAATGGTTCTAATAAAAATTTATATTATCATTATACTAGTCATAATGGGTATTTTTGTGTAAGAGGGACATATAATCTTCGGTACACCACCCCATACAATATATGTTATGAACTATTGGAAAAGACCCATCAATACCATAGGGAGACTATACCATCGAATAAATTATAGTAATTAAAATTTCAATTATAATAAATAATAAATTTCATTGAAATATATAAAATGTACATTGAATCTATTATTCAACTATAAACATAACAACTATTATAACATAATGGAAACGAAATGTTTTGTTCAAAAAGGAATACATATCAATATGGGATCACCGAAAGGGTAAATCATAAACAATGTTTTCAAAAAATGAATAAATTAATGTAGAGTAAAATAAAAATTATGTTTTTGTGTTTAGGTATTACCTTTTATCATAAACCATTCCTCTAACACACTCACCAATAAATCATCAGGCCATGTCCGTTATCTACATCCCATACCATAATTCATAAATTACTACGAAGGTTCGCAGGAATGTTATTGGTAATATACAAAGTAGAAAACCCCCATCAGTGTGTAAATGTAAATTTAAAATTTATAATTGAACATGTTATAATATGTTCATATAAGGTAAAAATAATAAATAATATTTATCACATAAAAATCCATACAATAAATCCAATGAACATCATTACCTATTTCATCTATTAATGGAATCTAAGTAGAACATGTCAATTATATAGTGTGTCAGCATAGAATATTTCTATAGATCCATTATAAACCAGTATAGATATTTACGTTATGACTACTCTTGATAGTTCCATAACCAAAAAGTCTATGATTTTTGTAATTACTTCATCTAACTTTAGATAAACATTTGTTGAAATGTATTTGATTTTTACAGTATCAAAAACATTACAAAAGTTAATAATTAGATTTTTATAAATTCCAATCATGTAGTCAATATAGTAAATAGATACACAAACAATGTCACGATAATTATAAGGCAAAGCGGTTTATCTGAACTTTCAACCCTATTATATAGCCATTGAATATATGTTCATAATGTCCCACCCTAGTTCTATGTATATGTAGAGTGGCACAATGTCCAAATAACATTATATTATTCACAAATATAAGTTTTTATAACACAAAATAAACTCATTTTACGTTATAAAATTTTAGAAAAAACCTTATCTAATCATATTGCATTAATCGTTAATATAATTTCACCCTATCCAAAAGAAAAAAAATCCTAAAGGAAAATAAACCATCAAAAATTCTATTATAATTAAATCCATATTATATCTTATCATGTATTAGAGTACCCTATCATCAAGGTACACTGAAGGAAACCTAGTGAGCTCTTATAAGTCCAAATTCGTCAATATATGACCCCCTAAAATTTTAATTCCATGATCTAGACATAATAATTTATAATTATGGACATATATGAACATGTGATCAATTAATAACATGTAGAGGGCCTCTCATTGACTTAATTAACCTTATTAAACTACAAATATTAATGAAAAAAAATTTGATGCATTTTTTGTGATATACATTCACCCATAATTTCCAATATATAAAATTTAAAATGATGATAATATATATATAGAAATGTTTTAGAAAAACTAACCACATAGTGGGAAACATATTACAAATAAATTTTAAAAATAAATAAATCACAAATAAGGGAAATCACCAAATTTCTCAATGAATCTCAAATTAGGGAATTAGAATAGAGAGAAATTATGTAATGAAGTAAACCAAGAATACGAAGTCATAAAAAATTGTATAATCAATGGAAGGATAATGTGACTGTAAATATGAGAATCAGTTGAAAATATAAGAATGTGGAGGAAAAAATAAAATAGTTAATAACTTTGATCTTGTTAGGTGTGGAATAATAGTGAATTCAAATAAGGTTCTACATGAAGGAGAAAACCAATAAAATTCCAATGTATCCCATATAAAATTGGGGGTTAGGGTCCCAACGGAACCCCATTAGGGCCCACTATAATATTAATGATCCAGTAGGGTTTTATGCCATTCCACCAGACTTTCATAGTTGAGACCGATTTTAATTTATAATTCATCAATAGAGTGGTGTATTTATGTTAAATTACTATCAGAAATATTTTCATTGTGTAAATTATTTTCATCATGCATGATTTCGTAGTTATAGATCTCAAACCTCTTTCACCAACACCATCATCCAAATTATGCTAAAATAAACATAAATTTACCATTTATAGTTAAATGTTACACCTTATCATATGTGTGTTATTACAAACCATATTGATAATAATATATTATTATTTATCTAAGAAAAATAAAATTAGTATTAATTAATAAACTAATTTAAAGAAAATATAAAATTAACCAAATTTCATGTATTATGTTTTTCTAGAAAAATCAGAAATAAAGTTAAAAATGTCATTTTGAATTCAATATTACTCTCAAAATTTAATTTTGATTCCATATAGATTAAAAATGGACACATTATATATCCAATGAAAAGAAAATATCTTCAAATCTTCCCAAACTTGAATAAATGACCTTTATAGTCTTTACAAGAAAAATTCATATCGTGGATGAACTAAAATAACAAGAGGTGAGAATTATGTATTAGTAGAAAAAACGAATTAAATTATTGTGAAGAAAATCCTTCTAATATATTTTAATGGAATGATTATTGATATTGATGTGTTTAAGAGGATGATGACATTTTAATGAGAGGAACCTCAAAAATATAATTTCGAAAATATTTTATGTGAATAGTTTCATTCCACAATTTTATGGTGAATAACATCTTTTAAATTCATATATTTTAAAAACGATCTTGTTATTTGTCTTGTTTATTTTTTAACTCAATTTTGTAGAATCATAGAGATAATAAATATACTGTTAAATAGATTTTTTCAAATAACTAGTCAATGGTGTATTAGATCTGGTATATTTTATGAATTTTTCATTTAATACAACTATTAAATTTTTTTTTAATATCATAAGTTTATATAGTGAATTATAGAAAAATACACATTCAATTAGTTATCATTAACTGAGTTTTAATCTTTATTGAATTGAAGTGAAAAAAATCGTACTTAATTTCATTAATTATTATCAATTTACATTATATGTATTCAATTTTTTATTATTTTATTTTATCTCAATGAACTATATTATATTCATTATTTTTTAAAATAAATAATGATTTTCCACGCAATGTTACATTGGTGATAAGAATTATCTATAGACATGGGTGTGTTGGTGTTTTGTTTTGATATTTTCCCTCTTTAATGGGAACTAAATTAAACAAAACAATTTTAAACTACTAATAAACATACACTCTAGCTATATTTTTTCAACAAAACTCATATATATATATATACATAATAAAATAAAAAATTATAATTGATGTATTTTTATAATGTTTACAACTCACTACATGTTTTTATGTCATTTTCATTAATCTTGTGTCATTAAGATCCCAAATATACCAACAATATCTTAAATTTAATACATGTGTTTGGAATATGTAAAACTTAACCAAGTTATAAATACTAATATTTATTCAAGAGTGTCCAATAAAATCTATATTAATTCAAAATTCTCTATTCAGTGCGTATTAATGTACTAGTGGTGAGAAAATTCATCCTTGATTAATATTGGATCTACTACTATAGATTTTATATAGAAAGTTGATGGAATTATTAATCATTGAGGAACTACCCAAATATTTATTATTTTTATCTTATAAAATCCATTAATTAATGAGTACATGAAATAATTGATAAGAGATGTTAATATTTCTCAACCTTATTACTCATTATTAGACATAGGTCATCTTTTTCCCAACATTGGGGATAAATCAACAAAGTACACCAATTTCATATATATTCAATTTTGATCAATATGAATGGTTAACATTAATAAATTATATTTTAATATTAAATGAGGTTTAGATTCAAATTCATTCCAAATTTTCATTTACCACTCTTTTTAAAACCCCACATGGAATATCCATTAAGATATACATGACCCTCAAAGATCACCTCCATAAACCATGGGTTGGTGACTGTAAAAAAAGGTATCTCTCACATGTAAGGGTGGCATTGCCCGTATCATTCAAAAAATAATATAAAATAAATCCACCATGAATTTCATTAAATACAAATTAATATTTAATATATCTCATAAAAACTAGCTCTATATGAAAATGTATAGTAAAATCTCGGAAAATGAAAGACAATCTTCTATGATCCCCACTTCTTAAACCTTAACAGCAGCTTCCCCAATCTTCATCGACCAATACTCTATAATCGAAAATGGAATTTTTTAGTAGTGATCATATAGTATTATTCAATAGGATTATATAAAAACAAAATACAACATCCATTAGATGTAATGTTGATAGAATGGACATATGTGACAAAAACTAAGTGAAAGATTGCATCAAGAAATTTTTTCACATATGTAATAAAAAACATGGGGCATATATAAAATTACATGATATTCTTATATGAACTATTAACTATTATTATGATAAAAATATCCTTTATATTAAAGAATCATAGTCATCAGTAATTGATAGAAAAATCATTAATATAGTAATAAGATAAACTATCCACTAAATATCTACGGTCAAATTAGCCTATCTTTTTGGAGGAACTTCCAACTCAAACTGGTATCAAGAAAGTAGTGGAAACCATAACCTACTGATTAATAATACAATAATGATATATTTATCATATTGAATCAAATTTTCATTATTAATTATCCATATCACCATAATCGCATACATTTAACCCTCTCTTCATCATCCATCTCCCCTTGGAATGTACTCATTCATGAACTATAGACCATTTACCCATACACCAAATGATATGATCTTGATAATAAATCATACTAAATATAAATCAAGATAATATTCAATCATTATAACCATGATTATGAAATATGAATAAAATATACATATTAAAATCATCACTGAATAAAAAAAAGACATCACTAACAATAATATAATCCTAACAACTCTAAATATGCATGTATTATCAATTACATTACATATTCACTACACTACATAATTAAATAACCTAATTCACCATACAATGATTTCATTATGTATATTTTAAATTTTATAACACTATTAATTCAACCTATTTAAAAACAACATCATTTATATTATTCGCTATTTAACCTTAATCATGGATTACCTTTTCTTTTATTTAATTATGAATCTCAAATTATTAAAAGAATATTCTACAAAGTATTTTACTCTTAAAAAAATTCAATATTTCAACCCATATTTGACGTTAATATTTAATTTATAGCCGCAACACATTTATGCTAATAGTTATGTTATTCACCACTAAATTTTCATACTATTCATAAGAAAACTGAATCTATTACTACTCAACTATCCTAGTTTAGACAAACAATTAAATACAAATATAAATTTCCAATCAAATCCCACTTCTATGACATTTAAATACCCATCATCATGTAATTACTATTTATATTAATAATACTCTTACACCCCTACTTTATATTATATCATCTCCCACATCCCATGTTATAACTGTAACTATAAACAACATTATTGGAAAATGGTCCTAGACAAGCTATTATAGAGGATTCCTAAATTATCCCAAAAAAATCCATTCTCAACACGTTATCCTAAGAGAGGATATGTATCACAAGGAAATATCCACACCTAAAGAGACTGAATATATTACTCCTCATCATACCCAAATACCATTAATGGCCTCAAATTACATATTAAAACTAAACTGAATAAACTAGAATTATAATTGTAAGCAATCCCAAAATCTTTATTTAAGATAGAAATTTAAAATGGAACAGGAACTTCGGAATCATCCATAGTACCCAAACTCTTTAAGAATTGAATAACATTATTTTAAACAATATTCAATATTATTTTGTATTTTATTTCAATCTATATTACCATTCCAAAGGTTCTTTCTATAACATTTATTTCAATTAACAATTTATTTGTTTTGTAACATTTCAATATTATACACATATCATACACTAACAATAAATGAATCAATATAGATACATGTATATATATAAATTACCAAAATGAATATACCAGTATATAGTAAAGAGTAAAATAGTCATCATGATAGCCACTAACATTATTGTTTAAACTAAATATTATATTATTATTATTGAAAAAATTTAATATTGTCTATAATATTATAGCTTATAATATCTATCTAATGTTGAACTTTATTGATGGAAAATTAATAAATCTAAATAATGAAATTATAACTATTCATAATTACACAATGAAATGTAAAATTAAGAACAAACAACATCCCCTTTCCCCAAACCAAAACCCACAGCATCAAGACTGGGATATGGGATTATCATATTTTTTAAGTAAAAAATACCTTAAATCCACCCCTAGACTAAACCAACCGCACAATTCTTTAGGTATTGGTATAAAATACAAAATATAAATAGAATACCTTTTCCATGGGCCAAACTATATTAAATGTGCCTGAGGGAAGAGCACAAACATACCATCATGGAAGGTATGTCAATAGTTTGAAAAATAATTAAATTATAAAAAGTTCAAGTAGCATAATAAATCAGTGATTATATGTTTTATTAATATATTTTAAATACATGATTATTAATGTAATTCCAATAATTAGATTTATATTTCTCACAGTTAAGGAGATAGATGATAAATCCAATTATCAAATTCAAGGGGCTAATAATATATGGTATTTGGGGTCAAAAAGGATAAATTATAAGGTTTCATAATATAATTTACAGTATAATATTCTTTAATATGGAATGAAATATTAAAAATACACTACCTCAGTGAAATCATAAAATTACACAACATGATAACAAAATTTTATTGTAAATAGAAACATGAGAAGCTTCCTTAAACCAATAGTATCACATTCATCACCAATACATTGACCAAAGTTTTCTATAATCTGGATCCAAAAATGCTATAATCATTCTTGGATAAATGGAAAAGTAAAAATATATAAGTAGAAACAACCATAAATTAATAATAAATCAATCACATAAAAAATAATGTATAGATTATTCTCAAACACCACATGCCACAGAAAGAGTTCCCACGTCTACCTAGAATTTGAAAGAAACACGAATGATCAAATCCAAGGTGGTAAAACCCTAAATTTTAAATATTATTATATGTATATATAATTAAATTTTGAAAAAAGGATAATGTCATAAAAAATTTATTTAACACCTATTTTTGAGGATCATGTTTTCACCCTTTCCAGTACTCTCCCTTCTTAAAATGGAAAACTCATTTAAATTTCATATAATTTTAGTGGTTCATAAAATTACTAATTTTTTCATAGTTGAATTTTAAATCCCCTGCAAACATTGATTTGAATCCCAATATATAAATATTTAAAAGATAATGATGTTACATGATGGATCTAAAGAAAAGAGATCCTAGGAAATCTACCCCTTGGTCTCTATTTTGTGATTCCACTTATCATAGTCTGAGATAATATTATTTATGGTTATATAGATATAAAATGTATACTTATATATGTGTATCCTAAGATATATCCTTCTAAATTTCCAACTATAAACTCTTCACGGAACAATGCTCATGGACACTCAATGGCAACAATGCTCTTGTTGTTACTATATAAATAATTATGTGGACAATAATACATCATATAGACACCCATATTCGAGAATATCATACCTTATAACCCAATTGAGTTCAGAAAATACCACCATGATTCATTCTTTGAAGACATAATTTACCTCTTTTAGAAACACCTCTCTTCCTCCAACCTTCTACTGAACCTCTTGACATCATAAAATATGTGTCTATGAAATTATGGTACATTACATTAAAATAATCTCATATAATTCTCATCATTAAGATTAAAAATAATACTCAAAAACGAATTAAAAAGGGATTAAAAATTCCATACTTTAATATTGAATTCCTCGCAAATGATTATTAGTATAATGAATCCCAACCAATCACAGAATATAAAAATTATATATCATAACATATAGAAGAGATACCTCTAAAATGGGACATAAAAACTACCAAAAATTCCCCATAACATGAATCTCCATGAAACCCACAAATTACAACCCAAAAAATATATAAAGAAATATAATACTTAGGTAAATGCTTTTTCCATGCTTGGAAAATATTTAATGTAAAATGGTCATCTCACCCAATATAATAAATCTCAAGAAAACTAAAAAAAAGTAATAATGTCACGAATAAACTCTAAAATATTCTCTCACATTCCTCTTTGGAAGACCTCAAAACCCATAACTCAACGATTTTATCTCATCACCTTGAAAAAAATGAAAGATCCTTTCTCAAAAATATACTCTTAGGGAAAGGCCAGTCATTGTGATCTCAAATAAATACATCACCTCCTCCAAAGAATCTAGGTAAAAGGCCATAGTAGATCATTGATTCTTCAGACTCATGTTGAATTTAACATGATGTGATTAATACTCTTTACATGAATGGAAACATGGTAACTAACCAATTGGGTCCATAAAATGATTTCCAAAGGTACGCAGAGTATATTTCCCCTATGGAGCCTATTTAATCAGATTTATTACAATTTTTTCTTTCACTATTGATATAAAATCCTCATTAAATATTTAAATATACAATTCCCAATTTATTCTATATAGGTCACCATTATTTATCATACACCTTATTGAAGAAAATTTATAAAATAATACAACCACTAAAATTACCCAAAAAAGATCCGAAATCTTAATTAGTTATATAGAAACGTCAATATACTCTTACTATTCTGTATTATCAATGAAATATTCTCTATCGAGGAGATTTTATATTTCATAATATTAAAATACCAATAATGTGTCTTCCTACGATTCATATTTCTTATTTCCTCAAACAATGACTCATTAGAATTTTATTAAAATATATTTGGTTCTTCATCAAATAAACAATGTTAGAACATACCACATGAGTCACCAAAACACTATAGATAACATCGTATCATAATATAAAAAACATTCACTAGCCATGAATACCCATTATCCCAACTCTTCGTTTCCTCTAAATAAACTCATCACCACTCTAACATCACCAATTCATGCAACTTCCACCATATCATCCATTAAAAAATATATATTTCTCCCCATGATAATAACCAAAAATTTTCATATAAAAATATCATTAGATATATGAATTTTAGTACTACAAGGACTTGTTTCAGGAAATATTTCTAAATTGTAACCAAATAAAATATAATCAATCAATAATGCATCTTTATGAAAAGTATATTATTAGCACACAACTAATTAATGAAATTATTATCAATCATTGATATATTATTCAACCAATATTTTCTATTGTATTATTTAGGTAAGCCATGAAATTATCATAGGCAATTACCTTTTTGTGAAGGAATCTTGAAACATCAATTATATTAATTTGATAATAATGTAACAACATCTATACAATAACTACCATGGGATTAGAAAAATCATTATATTCAGGATTAATACGTAATAAAAAAATGTATTACATATCTAAATACATAATGAAATATATAAAACACATTAAACACTTCATTATTAAAAAGGAATAAATTATAATAAATATGATATATATTTTAAAATTCTTGTAAAAAATAGATTATAATGTATAATAATCATTTACGTGTTATATATATTAATCATTTTATGTATGTCTATTAATTATCTATTTGAATAATGTATCATTAATTCCTTATAGTATAATTATTTTTTGTCATGAATTTCAACTTTTCACTAACTCATGCTTATTATGTAGTAGGATTACAAAAATCTAGAATTCTTTTTAATTAAATGAACTCTTACTTATTGATTGAATTTAATTATAACAGTCTTTCAACATAATCATTTCATCCTAATATATGGGAATCATTCGATGTTAAAATACCTATAAAATATAATTTCATGACATTATAAGAAATAATTTTTAAACTGGCATGAATAAGTTTTTCAATAATTATTTAAATATAATTATAATAATTAAATAATTTTATTATAGGTTATCTAAAATAAAAACTCTAAATATACTTAAACCTCTGACATATAATGAAACCAATTAAAATAATTCATTCACCCTTAAATAATTTATATATTGTTGTAAATTTTTTCTCATAAATATGATTAATATTCTATTAATGTTTATGTGTCAGATCATAGGGGACCCTAAATATATATTTCTTGTTTGTTTTCTAATACCTGTATATTTTCTTAACATTAATTACATTGTTACTCTACTAATCACATTCTATAATTACCATTTCAAAACTTCAATTCCCTCCATAACTATAAACCAAATGATTTTATGTCCCCTTTTCAAAACCTAAACCCTCTGAAACCCCACTTAGGGTGGAAATAAATATAGTAGTGACCCTTAATTCCCACCTATAATAGGAAAAATGTTGTCACCTAAAACTAGATGTATTTACCAGACAAATGGGAGAAATTTTCCACATTATTATATGTAAACTTCAAAAAATACCAGTTAAATATATATGTATATAAATAAAAAATTAACAGTACCCATACCATGACAAATTCTATATAAAAATTCATCAAATATATATAGTGACAATGAATTACTATCCTACAAGAACTTTAACAACCATGGTATTTATAAAATATATATTTTTTTATTTTCATTAATATTTATAAATAAGATAATATTTTACTGTTAAAGGTAATTATTTGTCTGATATATCAATCTACACATACAATGTGTTTCTTTGAAATCGTACATTTCACACAACATTTAGTTATACCGAAAAATAATATATTATTATTATTTTAAATGGTAGTTAGAGCATAACCATTGTACTGGCAGAAATGATTAGAACTAACTAAAATTTTATTATACAAGTTTTCTAAATATCTCTATATTTATCCAGTAAATATTAGAGTCTTTAAAAAAGAATGAATCTGATTTTATGCATGGAATACTCAAATATTTTTAAAAGGTTGTTGTACCACATTTTGATGGTGAACCCTTTTTAAATAATGCTTATGTAACTTTTAAATGTTCTATATGAAAAGATAAATATATTATTTAACATAGAGAAATCAAAATTCACTTTGGAAAAAATTTAGGAATGTTTTTCATAATGTTCATTTTTTCATGAACAATGAAAAATACTGCCTTTTAATTCAAAACTACATTTTAATATAATTTATTTATATAGTTATATTGTATATTTAATTTTTTTAAAGATCAATTGGATTATAATTTTATCATTTAATATAATTATGATCATTTGATATAATTAAAATTTTAAATGAAACATAAACACATGTCAATCTTTTGATAGTTATCATTTCTTAAAAACCTGATTTTTGGTTTTGACAACCGGAATTAATATTAAATTGATTACTGAAAATTCATTGTTCTGAATTTGGGAAAATGAATTCCATATTTTAAATCATAAGGTACAAGTTTTTTTAGTATTTACCTTTTATTTTTGGACATTATGAATACTAACTTAAGTAATTATTATTTTTACAATTGTTAAAGTGTAAATCGAGTAAATAAGTGTAAAAAATAATATTATAAAAGCATAAAACTACCCTAACACATTTCACAACACTATTAGATGAGATATTTACGAAAAAGGGAATCCCTCGGTCAGTTTTGGGACCCCAAGGATACATATGGAAGCGATAATAAAATTTTATATTAATTAATTTAAATAAAAAGGAAAATAACATAAGCATGGAATTTTTTAATAAAACAATATTTATATGGGTTTATATAAGTGATATATTCGACTAAAAATAGTCATTATAAATTTATAGATATTTCCTACATATTGATATTTTCTTTATAATTTTTAGGCATTGAATAAATAAAATTAATCAGGACACAATGATGATATAGTGACACCTTCATTAATAATGAATTCAAATAAATGATACTATAAATATTAAAATAAATTTAAATTTTTTTTTTGATTCCATCCAAGAAATTTTTGTATTATATTTACATATTATATTTTATTTATTGTCGTTGGATCAAAATAATGATGTTTTTATTACTTTAACGGAAATGAATTATTTTAGTGTTAAAATAGACATAAATGAGTTTTTAAAACAAATACTAATTTATTAAATGATAAAATAGTTATAAAAATATAATATTCTTCTAGATGAATTATATAATGTTAAAAATGAAATTATTTATCTACTTATTTTTCTATTTTCTTTTTATAGTAAATATAATTACCATATAGTATGAAAATGAAAGAAGACGTGGTAAAATTTAATGTTTTTAAAAAATGGTTAAAGCTAAAAGATATGGTTAATTTTGTGACCCAAACTTGTTTAAAACCTATTGGTTGAGATTAATTTGACCCAAAAAATATTATATTATAAATAATGGGTTTGTTACCATTTTAAGTCGGAAATAAATTTATAATAAAATAATACATCAAAACATTCCTAAAGTTCCCTCCTCCCTCTTGTAAAAGGCCACTACCTCCACCCACTTAATCACGCCTCTCATGCTTATTGGATAGACCAAATTCTACACAAATAATATCCCAAAATCCCTCCATTAATCCTATAATACTTAACTGGGGAATAAGGCAATTTGACAAATCCTTTTGGCAGAAATCAATAGATGTTACACAATTTAGAGGTAACATCTTATCTCAAGTTCTTTTATTTTATTTTACTTCTTCACTACCTATTATCTTCTCATTAATTTATTACATAGAAAAAAATTATCCTAAATATAATAGAATTTTTTTATGATTATTATTAAAACTACAATTATACACACCTCTATCTAATGGATACGAACATACTATTTTTTTGTATGGCGAACTTCTGCCTCACAAAACGATGATTATTCAATTTTCTCATACCACCTCTCATGGTGGAAATTATGATGGGACTATAATTATATATGACATATATTATACTTATATTTTCTCAATGATTCTGTTTTTTATTTAAATCATACATTTACGCTTTCCATAAAGTGTAAATGTGATAATTTCATTTGAGAAAGTGCAGACTACCGCCCCCACAAACTGATATGACTCGTTCATGCCATACATGGAATTTATATATGATGGTATTAATAAAATTATGTATCCTATATAAAATATTATATTATAATGGAATTATAATATAAAAATTGATCATTTATTTTTCATTCACTTAAATATGAAAAATAAATGAAAGTTGCGGTCATTGTATCTACGACTTCTCATCTCCATGAACAATGCATTTCATTAATTATATCCAAATGTCATGTACTATTATAAATAACAATATTAACTTGACATAAATGATATATAAATCCTTAATATCATTTTGGAGGAGATTTACTTTTGACTACATGGTCAATTTACCTCAAAGCAAGTTCATTTTCAACTCAAGTACTGAATATTGACAAAATGACCGATATTCACCTAAATACTTATTTAATGTTTATAACAAGGTAATAATTAATATAAATTGAATAATAAACATTAAAAAGGATCTTAATCATGTGGAAATTAAGAAATGTTAATTATTTAAGAAAAAATAGAAACATAGGTGAGAAGTCGGACTTAAGGTAAGGGATTTTGTCTCGATCTCCTTTAATTGCAGAATATATTGGTATATACATTAACTTATTTCATATGGAGTATAATTATACTTTATTATTTTAATTTAATTCAAATGGAATGTTTTTATATGAATCATTTTACTAAAAGACAAAATAAATCATTTTTTAACGTACGCGATGATAACGACCTTTCCGCCTTCGCGATAATTATTTGATATTTGGCCCCCATTACAACTGTAATGTTATTAAAAGGAAAATAAATAACATATACACTTTTTAAATATTTTGGTACTGAATGTGGTTTTGGTAATGAATTTATTATGTCCATATATTGAAATAATATATTGTGATTGCAATGTGGAAATGTTATCTTTCCTTTATCCATGTTTTATGTGTTTTGAATATGTTATGGTTCTTGGGAACTGTTGATGTATAGAAGTTGTTTCAGGAAAAACCAAGGGTGGGTGAGCATGAAATATCACTCCAATGCATTGGGTAACATGCTGGAGGTAAACTTTAATGTTTCTTCTAAGAGATTTAGAAAATATACTGTGATGGTTATTCTAAATGTATCTCTATATGTAGTTGTGAATGCAACAATGTAAGTATGTTATGGATGCCACAAGTTGCCTTTATGATTTATTATTTCTATTTGTTATTCATAAATTTTATGATTTCATGTAGTATGTAATAGTTTATTTTTTATGATCGAAAAGTATTATTTCCTTGATTTGTATGTATTGATGTACTAATGTTTTCATTCCTTATTTTATAAACCATAATAATATTTTTAATGATTGTCCCATGTTTTTTAAATTTTTTTCATTGTGTATAAGTATGTTTACAAGAAAATAATAATTCAAGAAGATTTATATCACAAAAATAATTCTTTTTTTATTTAAGGTGTTTTATTATTCTGAAAAAATTGGATAGAATTGAAGTGTCAACATTGTATTTTTTGAGATTGAATGTATTAGTTATAGAATAATTCTACAAAACTATAATCCTAAAATAATCCTCAATGTCAAATTACTGACATAACATAATATTCTATAAATTTTATGGTCGAGGCTTGTAGGAACCCCACCCAAGATTTCAGAATACTTATATCCCTAATATCTATCAAACAATCCCATAAAAAATATAAGAATCCCATCTGCAGTTATCACATTAGAGTACTCATTAGGAACATGTTTTTATGAAACATCGCATTTATTTGAAATAAATGTTCCATTATATGCATGTATAAGAAAAAACTAGGTCATGAAAATAAGGATTTATGAATATTTCTCTTACAAGTAATCAAACCCAATGGAGATACATTACATCCCAGGATATAATAATCTATTATATTTACAATTACTCAAATAATTATATCATTTATATCAACTAATCATACACATTAATCATTGATAAATATAAAAAATTGTAATGAACCAATAAATATATTTGGAAACTCCTACCTATCAGTTTATAATATCTTCCAACTCAAACTGATAGTGAGTAGTGGAACTCTATTAAAACACATGAGGAAGATGTTAATGAAATAGTATTCATATTAAGGTAACTTATTATCAAAACCAACCCACATAACCCTAATAAAAACCACTTAAATATCTATTAAACCCTCATATCCTATTTAAACAATATTCATGATCCATTAAAACTCATTTAAAAGTAGTAGAAAATCATATAATGCAAGAAACACACCATTGAAAATATTAATTCACACATGATATAATAATCGAAGCCATTAAAATAAAACTATGGTAAAATATAAATATAACTCATTACTAAATCATTTTATACATCAAAAATAGTGTTTTACCAGTAACCACTTCGAAAATTATCATCTTACTAGTTTCTATATTTATTCAAACTTTACATATTCATATAAAAAAATTCATACAACTATATTTTCATTTCAAATATTTTGAATATTATACCACTAATGATCTAACTTGTAAAACATATTTATTTATCGGGTTCTTTATTTAATCTCAATCATCGATTAATATTTTTTGTATTAATTAAAAATTAAATATTATAAAAAAAGTAATTATTCAAATATTAAATTATTAAACATATTACCAATATCTCAATACATTTTTTAATTTAATTGATAATTTATTGTATTAACCCATTTCCTCAAAACACCTAAAAATACACCACTAACTCCCCATATTATTACTAGTATAACCAAATCAGTAACTATGAAACTCTCCAAGATCACATAATCAATTAAATTCTATGAATCATCCATACACAATTATCACTAAAATACCCATCCAATCTGAATCACATAATATTACCATGTTTACCTAAAAATCCTAAACCTTGCTCCACTATTATATCATCCCCAACAACCTATATTTTAATTATTACCTGTAACACCAACCTAGTAAGAAGATACTAGATCAACACATCTAAATAATCCACACATGTTTATAATTAAAAAAAATATTAGGACATCACTCTAAGAGATATAGACTCATATGAAAAATAACTCACCCAAAGAGACAAATAACTTCACCACACATTTGGATTAAATATTATAATCATCTATGAATATCCAATCAAAACTAAAAACTAAAAACTAGTATTCTATTCAAAAACTCTCATTAAAACATACCTCAAGATATCATTTTTATAATGTTAGAGAATCAGAATAAAGTTCAGCAACACTATAACTCTATATGGACTAAATAAAATTACATCAAACTTTATACCCAAGGAATTAATGTTTCCCTTTCTTTTAATATTCACATTCCCATGGATATTTCAACCACAAAAATATGAATTTTATATTTCTATCGAAATAATTATATCTATATTCCAAACACATTCTACTCACATTATATTAAAATTAACACATTAGTATATATATATATATATATAATCAATATTTCAACATAATAAAAAGTTGAAATTAGTCATCATGACCACATTTCCTCTTATAAATTTTAACTAGGTTCTATCATCCATTAAAGAGCTTTAATATTGATTAGAATATTATAACATAACAATCCAAAACTAATTTAACAATTTAAATTAATATAAATAAAAAAATTAATTAATAAAATATAATAATTCATCATTTATATAAGAGATAAAAAATAAAAACATGTAATATCTACTTTACCCAATCAAAAACCCATTAAAATGGGCATGGTAGAAGGTAATATCATATGTAATAAAAGGAACTCTTATAAAAACCCCTCAAAAGGGTCAAAATTGATTAACAGAACCTGAAGTAAGACTATAGATTACATAATAAAAATAGATATTCCATCCCCCACACCAAATGACATCCAATAATATTTTGGTAAGATAAAGAACTCACAAGGTAAGAGAAGGATTTTAATGTCTAAAAAATATGTAAATTTTAAATTTTAAGGGTTCTATAACAATTTATGGGTTAAATTTTTTAATGGGATTGTTTTAGTCTAAAAAATATTGGCAATTCCAACAATTATATTTTAAGGGATGTGAATAGAGTATAATCATGATGTTAACAATTATCATATTTTAAATGATAATAATAAAAGGGATTTGGATCAACAAGGATAACATTGAAAATTTCATATCAAATAAATAGAAATATTATTTTAAAATGTAAAATAAAATCACATAAATTCACTACCTTGATGAATTTAATCGATTATATTCTGAGAGATTATAATAATAATGCCATTGAATCAATCAGATTCTTACTGAAACTTGTAACATCCACTTCATTATTTTTACATAAAACAAAATCCTCCAAAACCAAATAATTATCTCTAATAACTCTTTTCTGAGAAGAATGATAAGTAATAAATTTTGGACAAATCACTTAAAATCAAGAAGGAATTCATCACATGAAAATTGAGGTCATAAATCCTTTTTAAATATAATAAACCATAAAAAGATCTCCCAGAAAAACCTTTGATTCAATAAAACAATAATATTCAAAAAAATTATATGGTAAACCTTATGTTAATATTAAACAACAAGTTATATTTATTTAAAGTTTGATAGAATGAATTATTACATCAAACATCAATTTTAATTATGATTCTAAGGACCTAAACATTATCCTATCTAGTGTTCACACTTTTTAAATATTATCAACTATTTAAAATTTAATATTACTAAATAAATAAATTTCATGATGAACATAACCATGGTGAAATGTTCAGAACCCCAAAAACAATGAAATGAATTATATCTTGGTCAATAAAAATGACATAAAAAGATAAATAACCAAGGAACTGATCCCACGGGCCTTCACAGCTTTACATTAATCATCATGGAATTAAATACTCTTATGATTGGTCTGACTAATATATAAGGGTTACTTAGTTAAGGATCACTAAAGTTTCTTTTAAATTAATACACATCGACAAACTATTATTAGTTGAAGTCTCATGTCCATATTGTTTTCAGTATCCCCCGCACTGTAACATGAATAATCATGGTGAAACAAAAAACCACTAATCAATAGAAATATTCATAGATATCATATAATATTCCCCAAGAGGTGATTAAAATTCATGATATATAGTAACTCATAAATTTCAAAAATAAATATTAAATAATTTTAGATGAATATTTTAAATAAATTAAAAAAAACACATTCTTTAGGAACAAAGTGGTTTAATGTATTTGAAGAAATAGATATATAAATAAATTTTACCTTAAATATAAATATCATTTTACATTAATTTCTACATAATGGTGACCCATGATATACATCTCATACTTACACTACTTATTAAAATCATAGACAAGGGAATAATAAGAAAGGATGGGCTTAGGTGCTCCATAACGATAAACATTATATATTCCTTTCAATGATCGTAAGTGTGGATATCCTAAATATAATGGTATTAGAACATGATAAAATATTTATAAAATCATACTGATCAATTCATATATCATAAGAATCAAACGTGGGAAAATTTTAATTGATCTAAGTACATAATATATAAGACATTAGAATCATCAAAAATAAATAATTATTTATAAAAATATCTATTAATAATAATAATAAATAATTTTGTGGAAATCAAATAAGTATAGATAGTCATCTCCTTTGTCAAGGATAAGTTTCAACACTATCATAGTGTATTGGTTTCACAACCCACTACATTATTTACTTACTTAAGGGTCACTCCCATGACTATGTTATTGTACAATGTCCCTTTATATAAATTTTTCACTCCATAATATAGTCAATATTTTTCCATGGGATATCCTTATTTATATATTTAGTTGGAGGTCTATAATAAACCTAGCTTTCAAATAATGAAAGAAATACATTCGTGTACCATAATATCAAAAAACATGAATCATGTCATCAAATCATATCCTATGGAAAAAATATATAATTCATATAAATTTTATAATCATAACCATATACCATATATTGGAAGAATAAATATGGTAATATTGAATCATATCCCTTTTAAATTATAAAAAAATAACAAAGGATGACTCTATATATAAAAAGGAAATTTAAAATATCAGTATTTTTTTAGGAAAATAAATTTTTATTTAAAACAAAAATTTTGGAATTATAAAATATTAAAAATATTAATGAAAAAATTCATTAAAAATAAACAAGGAAATATAAAATTTAATCAAAAATAAAATATTATTCATGATATCAGGAAATTATTTATTTCTGTGTACATTAAAACAAAAAAAAAAATCCATTCACATTATTGGTAAATTTCAAAGGATCCATGTTTTGAAAACGATAAGAATTTTTTTTAAACCATGATGATGGTAGTGAAATATTTTTTGAATTAAATTAAATAAAAATTTTAAAACTTTAAAAAGATTCATCAGAAAATATTAATCAAAATATGTACCTGAAAGAAATTATTTTTGGCTAAAGGGATAAGCATATTCAGTGTTCCTTTAAAATATTTTTTTTTCTATTATGAATTTAATGGGAGGAAAACGAAAGGATAACATGAAATATAAATAAATAAAAATATAATAATTATATTAATAATGTTTTTTTGATATATATCATATAATTCTATCATGATTATATTTAATCCTAAAAAATAATGATAAAAATGATATGGTAACATTAAACCCTTACATCAAGAACAATTAGGTTGGAAAGTAATATAGAATAAAGTATAATTGGATTGAACTCATTATGATTATATTTTTTAACCATAATAATACTGATAATATTATTCATGTTTTACATAGATCACCTTATTATATATTTATTATAAATTTCATTATCATCATCATTTTCGTCATTAACTGCTTATTTTTCAATTTTCTTTTCGTTTAGTGTTTATGATCCATGATCATTAATCATTATAATATCATATAAATAATTTTATACATGATATAAGTATCTATTTTTTAATTATATAAATACTTACGACAAATTATATAAATTTGTCGTGAAAATGTATTACCTAATTATATAGAGATGTTAGTCTGTAAGTAAATACAATAGATTCTTCCATTTTTTAGGGATGTAAATAAATAATGGTAAATATTAATTTATAAATAGAGAATAACTATTATAAAAAATTAAAATATAATAACATTACATGTATCATAATAACTAAACATGAATGATGTTTTTTTCAAATGGTTCATATCTCTATGTGGAGGTGGGAGTCCGTATGTATGCACAACTAACAATTTCATCTACAAATAGATTCATAACTGACGGTAAATGGTTTTTAAATCATCATAATAACATCTTATAATAATTATTATAATCGATTCATCATGTTTTTATTATTATAAAATTATTATATCAAGTATAATAAGAAATAAAATATCAAGATCTTTGTTAAGATCTATACCTCTTCATTAAGAGACCTCCTCAGGCCTGCTTTTTAATCCTTGAATGATTACTGTTATAAGAACACCATAAGATCTAGTATGAAGGGAATGATTTTTGGGAGTATTTATAGTTTGTATTTTATATGATAAATGGTCAAATGGAGTCATTAATGTAGTAGATAATGTCCCATTTTAAAATATTATGGAGGGATATATAAGGAATATCTTCAATGATTTCAATGATTTAAAGTATTCATGGTAAATATGTTCCAAAAGACAATGTTTTATTTTTTGGGATACTAAAAGGATTAAAAAACTTCATAAAATAAATATTTTGTAGTTTTGGAGGAAATTATACCCCTATTTCATGGCATTGTCCATTAGTAGACCCTTTTTAACTTTAATTGTGGTAACAAAATATATAATTTCTATTATTCAATATTACTCAAAATTAAACTAACAATTTTACATTATATTCTCTATTATAATTCCAAAAATGGAATAAATTTAATTAGATTCAGTTTTATAAGTGGGAGAATTTAATATTAAGTAAGCGAGCAAACAACAATGAAAACCTTTTTGAAAAATATATATTTATTTTAATACCAAAATTTTATGTCATTATTTTCCCTATAAAAAATAAAAATATGTTAAATATTATATTAAATATATAATATAAAAATTTACTTAAATATATTAATTAATACATATTGAAATATTTTTTTAATAGAAATCCACAATAGTTGTATAAAAAAATTTTGTTTGAAAAATCTGTTTTTATGCCTTGAAATTTACTTTTACAAAATAATGTATAATGATGATTCAAATATAATTAGTCAAATTATTTATAATTAAATCAGACAAAGATTACTTTAAGATAATTTTCAAAATATAATTGTACATTATCTTGATAAATATGATAATTTTTCCAAAGATAATTATTTTTCATTATTCAGCAAAAAATAATTGTTTTAAGAAAACTAAAAAAAATTAACTCCAAGTTAATATAGAAATTATAATATTGATAATTACATTTATTCAATCAAATAACATTTATAAACATGGTAGAATTATTTTTTAATTTTTTGTTGAATAAAATGAAATAGAAATCATTTAAAAAACCATATTTCTAAATGGTAAAATGAATATTCTAAAAATTGGTTTCTTATTTAATATGAATTAATAAATATAATTGAATTATTACAAAAAAATATAAATACTTTTCATAAATTATTTATTACTATTTATAATTTTTAATTTAATTCCTACGTAATAATTTTTTACAATATTTGGGTTTATATACACTCCAGGTTTTGTGTAAAGCTAGCATTAAATAACATAACGTTTTATTTGAAACGAAATACATATAAAATCATGGGGTGATACATTATACTTATAAATACCATATACTTTCATACAGTAAAATTTCATCATTTGTTTGGTATACTTAATGCACTTCCCGAACAGATGCCGAAATATAGTATTAGTTTACTACCTCTGGAAACATTTTTAACATAAACACTGTTACATAAGTGGGATCTATTATCTCATACTAGATTTTTCATGACTGGAAACCTTATTATACATAAAATAAAGAATTCACATCTTTATAACTAGGTAAAACGAAACATAAAAATAAGTGACCTTAGTTTCTCAGTAAGGGTAAACAAGATACATATGTAAGCATATGATGACCATAAGTGTTTGAGAAATGACCTGGAAAATAGATGATCATACCATAGATATGAATTATCATAAACAATATAAAAACAATAAATATTTAATTTTCACAATTTAAGTACCATAATGGAATCAATAGCATAATCAATGAAATCATAACATAACAATAAGACATGGAATTTATGGAAAGCACAAAAACAAATAATATCATTCTCTATAAGTAAGGTCACATTTCCAAAACTAAACAAGGATCTCCATGGATACTACACCCATTGGGATAGATACAACACAATCCCCAATCGTTGTTCTTTCCTTATATGGGATTGGGTTTCAACATCTCCTTATAGTGGATTGGGTTTCTCCATCTCCCATAGTGAACCAACCCCATCGTCTTTATTCCCCTAATTATCTCATGATATATAAATTTTTACCCACTTAATTAGAGGAATATATAGATCCCACATATCACATAATGAAAGAAATTAATATGTGTTCCATAATAACATAAATAACTCATCATAATAGAACACATGGAATGAAATGGGTTTCATAAACATCATTTTATCATATCAAAACCCATGTAAAAGAAATGGGTTTCGTAAATATCAGTCCTTCATAAATAAAAATAATTAATAGAGAGAATAATAATTTTATAATTGAATCATACACTAAGTGAAACATACGTCACATAAATTAATGTTATCATTTAGAGAAAATAATTTTCATAGATAACTTGAAAACAATTCAAGAGAAAATTATTATTTCTACATTCAAAACATTTCCTATTCTTCAAATACCAAAAAACACTATAAATTTTTTTTTAATGTAAATTTTTAACCCTATAATGGAATATTCAAAAAATTTAGGATTAATTATTTAGTAGATTCCACTCATTCTGAATAAGATAAAAACAATTCCTTTTATACGTTTTTCAGAAAAGCCACAAATTGCCTCATATAGAATACATTATAAATATTCCTTTTACACTATTTAGTAAAAAGTAAAATATGGGTTAAAATGAATTTTAAAACCCATAGATTAATAGTTAAATAAATTCTTAAAATATATAAATTAAAAGTGGATATGGAATAGAAATATTCTTAAATAACGTTTTAAAAGGAAACAATCTCAAATAATGATGAGATTATGAGATGAAAACTCATCACATTATAATAAGGTGAATTATATGAACCATAAAAGAAAGAAAACTATATCAATATAAAAAATAAAAAAACCAATACTAATAATACCCATAAAATAAATTCATTAGAATTATATAAACCACATTGAACAAATGAGGAGTGTATAAGTCATGATTCCCACAGATATAAATGTGACACAAAAATAGCCAACCATATGTTTTGGCTTTCTTTGTACTCATTTGACAACCTGTATAATAAATATAATTTTATTATAAATATAGTAAATAACCATATTCATTAAAATATTCATTACCATATATTATTTATTATTACCTTCAATAACTTGTTTTTTAACCATTCCATGTTAGCATTACATTTTGGCTAATGTCTGCTAATTTCCCCTAAATGTTTCAACTTGTTTTTTTAACCTCTTACTTAGATCATGATTTATTTATTTAAAGAATATAAAACATGATATAAATTTCATATATATTTATTATATAAAATTTTATAATAATTAATGTATTATATATATATTTAATAGAATACACTATTCATGGAGATGATAGGTTGTACATACGCATGAACATTATTTCTATTTAATTATTATTTTTATGTAAAGTAAGTAAATGAACTATATATTTATATAAAAACTAATTATAGTAGAATTTTTACTTCATATATATCATCAACTTCTACTAAACCCATCGTTAATACATTCCATGTTGAGTTTTAATAAATTATATCACTTTGAAATGCTTCAATCCCCACGTCCTTAAATGAAATTATCATTTTAACATAAAATGGAGGAAATAATGTATTTTTCATATAATAATTAAAGAGTAATTAATAAATAATTAAAATAATAAATTCATATAAAAATATATGTTCCATCATAATGACCAACCATGAGGTGTGTTAAAGGAAAAATAAACAACATCGTTTTGTGATTTGGTAGTTTGTCGTACAAAAAATGGTAACATGACTACCTATTTGATAGAAGTTATTGTGAGTGTAGGTATAATAATTAGAATAAATAAGATATAAGTCTATTTAGTATATTGAGGATACAATATGATCTTAAAATAAAAATATATGAGGGGTGGACAATCAAATTATGACAAAAGAGATTGTTGAAGGATGACACCTCTTCTTTGGGTAACTCCTCTTGGTTTTCAACAATGGCCTTCCTTGGTTGTCTTTATGACCAAAGAGAGTATTATAGAGTAATGGTATGTATTTTATAAGGATATTTGGATAGATTTTTCCTAAACCAAATCATTTTTAATATATAATGAAAATATAAGAGGAGGTTCCATTTTATAAAGTAGGTGAGTGGTACTTTTTGAATTTACTCAGTATTTCTATTTATAATAAATTCAATCTCAATCCAAATACTGAGATAAGGAACTGAATTGAAATATAATAAATGTTATGGTTTTAATATTTTTAACAGATATATCTTAGAAAAATTTTCTAATTATTCTATACCTTTTCAATTTGTTTAACCCTTTAGTTATCCTATTTGAGTTTTAACTAAGGGCTAAAAATTTTCAATATTATAGGGTTGTAATTACTTATGACATGTCAATAAAATCATAAATGAATAATTGATAACCTTTTAGACCATATTAAAATTTCAATTTATTTTAAAATATGTCTTCTTGTTTTTAACTATTTTAATAATAGTTTATTTTCAAAAGATACCATTACTATCAATTATAATACTCTTCATTACATTGTCTTTAAAAAACTCAATAAATCAAGATAACAAAACCAAAATACACCTAATAAACTGTGAATATGTCATAGTCCCCTATAGAATTTTTGTATCATCTTAATTAAGTAAAATAATATTTATTTTAATGTTTATAATATCATTTAATTAACTGATTAATTAATTGAATACCCACTAAAACATTTGTGTGAAATTATTTATGAAAATTATATTTCAATAAAATTTAAAAATATTTTTCTGTGATGTAAATAAACATTTTATTTTTTTCATTTTAATATATATTTTTGAGATAAACTTTTAGTTATCCCATATTAAAAATAATATTCTTAATAAAAGTAAGAGTGTTAACATTCTTCACTCTCATTGATTTTAATAATATCTAAATCATTTTCATAAAAATGTGTATATTAAATAAATAAATTTCAAAAATTATATGATATTTGCAGAATTTAATTCATAAAATAACATTTTTTTAAGTGATATGGTTTTTTTATAATATTCTTTAATATTATTTTCATCATTAATTACAAACTTTACCCTTAACTGTGGGTGTAAACATTATGAATGTAACTATTCAAATTGTCCAAAATTTAAAGGGAACAAATAAATAAATTTGTAACATCATATTACATATATGGAATTCATTTTAAAAAAATAAAAAATCAATAATGGATAAAAAATATTTAATATTAATATTGTTTATTTAATGAGAAAAAGAGTTTTAATGTGACAAATTTTAATTGTTCGTATTGTTTTTATGTCCATATTATATGTGAAATGGTTAATAATGGCCTAAATTATATTAAATGATATTAAATTGTAATAATTAAACTATAAAAACAATTCCAAACATAATTTAACTATATAAATAAGATAAATGAAAAAGAAGATTTCAATTAAAATTTATTATATTCTTTGTTCATCAAAACATGAAATTTATCAAAATAATACCAAAAAATCAACCAAATAAAATTTTGATATCCTACGTTCCAAGAAGAAATTTATTTTTTTCAAATTAAATTTATAAAAGTTTAAAAAACTGAATTTATTATATGTGTGTCTTAAAAAGGTGGAAACCCACCATTATTAAAAAATAATTTATTTATGTGTAAAATTGGATTTGTTTTAATATATTATCTAGAAAAAAATAATATTTGTAGTAATATTATATGTAATATATATTTCATTAATATAATCCTAGATAAGTTATTTGATTGCTTTATTTGTATAAAATTCACTAATGTTTATTGAAATAATTTTACCGAAAAATATTTCCATTTAATTTAAAAAGGGTTTTACATGTATGTACCATAAAAACATAATTTAGTAAATCATATTCATAACCAACATTCTTATTGTTAGGATAAATTGTATTGGATAAATAATTACATAAAAAAGTTCATTTAGTAAGTCTGTGCTGCATATAATAGAAACCTAGTCACTGTTATGTATAGAAAAAGATTATCTTATTCTATAATATAATAAAAACTAAGAATTATGTTGCATTAAACACAAAATATGAGAAATTTATTTTATTTAAAAACATTCACAAAAACTGAAGTCGTTACATTATACCACTCATAAAAAATTTTCTCATCTAAATTCATTATTCTGATATAAAAAAATGTGGATACTTTTGCCTATTCCTAAACTCAAGTTCCCACATAGCTTCCTATAAGAGGGGGTTTCTCCAAAAACACATTGACATAGATAGTGTTCTTTTTTGGTATAACATTCTCTATATGATCTAGAATTTCAACTACTTTTTCCTCATAATAAATTTCATTTTCTAGTGGTATGAAATATGATTTATGTACATGTGAATGGTTAGGTATGTATATCCTAAAAAGAGAAACATGAAACATATCATGGACATGAGAGAGACTTGGAGAAATTTCCAAAAGATAGGCTACCATCCAAATGTGATCAATGATCTAAAAGGGACTGATATAACAAGGGTTTATTTTACCTATCAATATGAACCTCATAAACTTCTTCCATATAAAAATTCCTAGAAACACCTTATCCCCACCATTAGATTATAGATCATGTTTTCAGTTATCAGTATAAATTTTCTTCACACTTTGAGATACCGTGATATATAGATTAATGGTTCTAACCTTCATAGCCATTTCATCAGCAATATTAGGTCCCAGATTACTTCTTTATTCAATATCATCCCAAAACATCGGAGCTCTACATTTCTTCCCATAAAGTGATTCATAAGGATCCATCTAAATGATTGAATAAATGATATTATTATAATAAAACTCAACTAGAGGAAGGTGGTTATCCCACCAACCATTAAAATATAGGTAACAAGATCTCAACTTATTATCTAGGGATTGATGTTTTTTTCATACTGACCATATGTCCAAGGATGATAAGCCGTAATAAAACACAATTCTAAATCAAGAGAATTTTGTAAACCACACAAAATTTATGAGGTTAAACTCAGGTCCCAATCTAAAACAATTGAATGGGGAACTCCATGAAATGTTACCACTTACTAAATATTTATCTTGTCATGTTGATATGCAGAATTTTTTTATCTGATCTCAATAATGTTTTCTGACATAATAAAAATATCGATTACAACCCATATAGCATTAAAACATTTTGAGGTTTTGTGGTGTCCAATTAAAAATACAATTGTGATGTTATCCCATTTCTATTCTATTATGGGTAATAGATACAGTATCCCCTATGATTGTTTCCTATTATCCATAACATTATAGCATACCATGCACCAAGATAATTTTTTAATGATGTCCCTATTTAGGTAATCCCACCAGATGTATTTTTTCAAATCACTATACATATTTTTAATTACAATGTGAATAGAGAATAAATAACTATAATCTACCTCTAATATGTTATTCCTTAAATCCAGTAAGGATCGACCACTTACATGAATCTTTCACCTTCTCATTCATCTTGATCATGTTTAATCTCAATAAAATTTCAAACCAACTTTTAAAGCTATACAATTTCCCTATACTCCTCTTTGGACATCACTTGGATAGGATTGAACAGTCAATTGAGAAATATAATATTTTACCCTACCTTAAATATTTATAATCCATCCATTTAATATCCAAAACTATTGGATATTTTTCGATCGTCATCATGGATATTATAACATTATCCATTCGACTCAAAGCATCATTCACCTTTTTCAGTTTCCCACTGTGGTAATGTATTTAAAAGTCGTAGTAATTTATCAAGGCTAACCATATCCTATATAGCATTTACAACTCATGTAGTCTGAATATATATTTTAGGCTTTTATATTCATTATATATATCACACTTTTCTAATTAAAAATTGTTCATATATATCATTAATTCAAAAAATAGCTTGGCTAACCCCATATCATGTGTTGGGTAATATTGTACATGAATATTCAACTATCGTAAGGCATAAAATATGAATAAGATATTATGTGTAAGGAAACATCCAAATACATTCATGGATGAATCAATATGTCTTACAATACCCTCTCTATTATATTGTAATGTTTTCAAAGGTTCACTAACCAATATTCCCTTTGGATCCTTGAAATTTTCCTCACATTCATCTCTCCATATGACCTTTTCATCTCTCTGAGTAATATTGGTTAGAGGATTATATTGTCATGATAAATTCTCTAAAAAATGCCTATAATATCCAGTTAAACCAAAACAAATTAGATCTCAATCACAATTATTGGTCTGAGAAATGATTCAATAGCCTCCATCTTTGATAAATCTACTGTTATACCACATCATGAGGTTATATGACCTAATAATGAAACATTTTGTAACAGAAATTAAAAAAGCCAAAATTATTCATATAGTTTCTTCTTCCTTAGGGTCTTTAGTGATGTTCTCATGTTGTATTCATGCTATTCCTTTCCCTTTTAATAGATAATATTATCATCTATAAAGACTAACAAAAACTGATCTAAGTAATCTCAAAAGACTCTATTTATAAAATTTATGAATATAGAAGAGGAATTTGTAAGAACAAAAAGGTCCACTATATATTTATAGTGACCATACCTTCTGTGAAATGTTGTCTTGGGTATATCCTTCTTCATGACCCTCAATTGATGAAATCCAACCATCAAAAATTATTGAGCTCCATGCAGTGGATCAAATAAATCATCAATACTAGTTAGATGATAATTTTTTATGATAGTGATATTGTTCAACTCTTTATAATAAATATAGAGTCACATTGATCCATTACAATTGGTTTTCTCTAAGGTGACACACTTGGACTAATGAATCCCATATATTTTTTCTCATGGAGTTTTTTTTAAATTATTACAACACAACTGAGGTGACTATAATAGGAGCCTTTGAAATTAGTGTGGAACAATTTATGAGTAATATCTAGAACTCAAATTCGTGTTTGTGTGGAAGACTAAGAAACTCTTCAGGAAAGGGATCCACCAAATCTTGAAACATACACATCTCATTGAGGTTGATTTTATTCCAAACCATTTGAGAAAAAAAATATTTTAATGAAAAAATAATACCCGTAAACTTAACATAATATCAATAGAAATCACATAAATATATTCATATTGTGATATTATCATAAGGTGGTTTGAAACATCAAACATAACATCCCTTACTTGAATATTGATGTAGGCTTTAGGTAGATAAATCAATTCCATGCTGGATTTGACATCGTACTCAAGCATAATAAGAATGAATATATTTATAGTAAACACATTCCAAAAACATTAATCGGAGAAGGATAGCAGTGATGAGAAGAAAATATCATACCATTAGGGGGTTTCACTAATACATACACATCTAATCGATTGGGTATATTAATAAAACCATTAGGAATATTTATGGGTGGGTTGATCTAGAATCAAAAAAATACATTAGTAGTTTTTGAGAGGTTGGTAATTGTACCTTTAACCCCATTATTATCATATGCCTCATCAAAAATATTGATTTCATGAGTTTTTTCTTTATCCCATATCTTAAGTGGTTTTAGACACTGATTATCATTTCTAACTCGTATGTTTGGGTATGGGATTCCACAATTTAAATTCTAAAAACACATGAAAAACTAATCTGTATGAGGTGTATCATGTGTTGATTTCTCTCTATTCATGTCTTCGACCAACTTATTCCCATAATATTAGCAATTAATTTCCAAATAAACTTCCCTTACACACATAATGAATTTATTATACCCCATAATACAATTTCCTCCATAATTATTTCCACAATTGGTGCATAAATAAAGGCTAATCATAATATCTCTATAGATTTTAGATTTTCCTTTTAACATGATCTTCTTTTAATTATAAAAACCATGGGATTCATACATAACTTCAACCCCCATTTCTACTTTTATTGCACAATTTACAATATATTCATAAATACTAATGTCTATTATCACTTATTCCCTTATGAGACTTGGATTAAACCCACTAATGTATCAGTTAACCTTGATTTCTAGTTGGATTATAATTCCTAATCTCTACCTTTAATATATTGTAATATTACTATCATAGGTATTGATAGATCTATTATACTTTTTATTCAACTCAATGTACACTTTTTCCATCTTCATATGAAAAACATGATGAAAGTACTTACTAAAGAATATGTTTTTGAACTAATACCAATACATGGATTCAAATTTAACTTTACACATTATATTATTTATTAGTGTCTTCTACTATTATGATTTTCCTTTTAATTGATAATTATCCTAAATTAATTTCTCATGTTCCTAAATCTGAATAAGGGAGAATATATTTTCAGTGGTATAGTTCCATTATTTATCAATAAGTGGATCAGAAGACCCATTGAAATACGAGGTACATTACCTCTTTAAGGACTCAATATAATATTGTTACCTCCATTAAATATTAGTATGTCCATCACGGTTCATATCTTGATAAATTTGGGTTAGCATGGTAACAAGATTTCTCACTCTATCTGACATATAATTTGGTTTCCCAAGAGGAAAATTGTTGCATTTTCCATCATATTCACCATTAACAATATTCCCTTGGGTTCCGACCATTGTATAAAAACAATAATCATAGATTGATAAATACTTATAATAGTGAAGAACCATGTAATCATGGAAAAGAAATTTAATGAAGTCTAAATTATAGAACTTTTTTAATCTTTGAAACCTTAGGCTTATCCTTGGATATATCCAGAGTTGTATCCTTATAAATATCTCTAGATATTTTAACAGAGATTTATCATCCTATTTTCCAAAGGATAACTATAGTTTCTCTCTGATACAAACAATATTCACCCTCTCTTGTCATGTAATAACATTCCATCATTTTTTGAAGAGTACATAATAAATTAAACAAAAAGACACCCAAAGATTGTATTTTTTTAGTTTCTTTGAAAACATAGAATCATATACACTGTTACATAAGTGAGATTCATTCTCTCTCACTAGATTCATAATTCCCTTATAAGAAACATCATACATAATATATATCATCATAACCTAGGAAAATTTACCATAAAAGGGGTGACCACATTTTCTCAATAAGGTTTAACAAGGTACATATGTAAGCATATCAAGAAAATAGGGTTATTAGAAAATGATCATTAAAATAGAAGATCATAACCTACATATCAATGATTATAAACAATAGTGACATAATAAATATTATAATTTCTTAAAAAGTAAACCATATGTGAAGAAGGAGAACAGTCCATGAATTTATAACATAATAATAAGACATGGAATTTGTAGCAGACATAAGAAAATTTAAAATCATTCCCTATAAGTCATTATGGATTTCAAAAACATGACATGGAACTTTATGGGGACAACACCTACTAGGTGGGACACACCAACAACCCCAGTTGTAGTCCTTTTATTATAATGGATCATATTTTCACATATTATTATAGTGGATGGGTTTTTCTCATTTTTTATAGTGGATTATTCTCGTTGACTTGATACCCATCATTATCCCATGACATATAAATCTTTACCCAATAAATTGGAGGTATATATGGGTCCCAAATGTCACATAAAGAAAATAATACATATTTTTTTGAAAGAATATAAATTATGTTAAATAATAGAAACCAATAAATGAAATGGGATTCATAAACATACTTCAATTAGAACAAATCCCCAAGAAAAGAAATGGGATACATAAATATCTTCTCATCATAAACATAAACAATTTATATAATGAATTAAAATTGTTGAATTGAATAATCTTCCTGATGAAAAAAAAGTAACATAAAATCATGTTATATTAGATGGAATATACTAATGATAGATCACATGAAAAAAATTCATGAGGATAATATATTTTCATAATCGAAAAAGTGTAATTTTTGTAAAATGATGCTAAAATTTAAATGAAAAAGGATTCTTTCAGATTATTTTTGTAAGCATATAAGGGAATCATCAATGCATTAAGTCTTTATGATGGGGGAAATTTATGTTCATTCAGTCAAACATAAAAAAACATTTTTTAATTTTTTTGGAAAGGTCACAATGTACCCATTTTCAGAAACAACCAAAATATTCCTTCCAATCCATTTAGTAGAAATAGAAAAATGGTTAAAATTACCTTAAAACCCATAGAAAGATAGTAAAATCCATTTAGGAAGAATTTATTGTACTGAATATGAATTATATCAATGAAATTTCCCTTGTTCTAATTATTTCATATTGTATAAATCACATTAAATCACTTGGAGAGAATAATACAATCTTTTTAAACGAATAGTGAAATAAATAAAATAAATTCTAAAAGTTAAGGAACCTATATTGATTATGTAGTAACATGACCATATGAATAGTTATATGACCATAATGAATATTAAATTTTCCAAATGAATCATAACCTCACCTAAAAAAGTATAAATTAAATTTATTAAACTTATAAAAGGAAGTATGGTATAATCCTATTATAGTATAAGTAAATATTTATTTTAAAAATTGTTAATTAAGAGATGATATTTCTATAAGTCATAAATAATTATTTAAAATATTATAAGTAATTTAATTAGTTAAAATAAAATTTTTTCCCTAAAATATATTCATATATTAATATTTTCTGTCTTATTATTTGACGATTTTTTATGAGACCACGGTAAATTTTTAAAAGTTTCTTATAATATGTTATAATGATAAAATCTATATTTTTTTACTAAGTGATGGTTATAATTAAAAAAATAATTTTCTCTAATTTAGATGATTATTTTCATAAAATGAAGTTCATTCTCTATTTATACGCATCTAAAAATAGTGTAGGTTATTCTTTGTTATTTTTCTCAAATAAAGGAATTTTTAGTGAATAGTAAAATAAAATAATTTAATATAAATGTTAAATACAAGAACTATTTTTCCAAAGGTGTTGTATTGATGATGTAAGAACATAATACAGAACTCTTATTAATTATTTTAATATATTTGGTGATAATTCTGTATCTATTTATAGTCTCCAACCAATATAATGGGAAAATAAATAAATTATTCAAAAAATCTATCTCTCCTAAACATTAAATACCACCCCTTCCCCTCATCCATTAGAAGCTTGGAGACTTGTCAAATTTCTAAAAAATAATATTCCCAAGACCCTACCCCACATCAAAAATCTCTTTTTCTCATTGAAATACTAAAACCTTTTCTCCCATGAGGTTCTCAAGGAGGAGAAAATTAATAGGTAAAAATATCTTTCTTTTTCCATCAATTTATATTAAATATCATTTATTTTATTGTTATATCCTCACCAACATCATCCAAATAGCATGATAATTAAATCACCTTACATATATTGTAATTTTATTATACTAATGTAATAATCCATCATCAATCCCCTTCTCCTCTCCCCTTTTTCAATAAATGGAACCATCATTCGTGAGGTGTCCTTTCATTACCTTAAAGGATGAAAATATTTCATTTCCATTCACTATATTAAATTTTGTTTATAAAACCAATTTAGTGGTTTTAAAATATATATTAAAACCCTTTTATATTCTAGAAGTAAAATATTTATATAATACTAAATGTTAATGAAAAAAGAGTTCGTTGGGATCTAAAATAGCTATAATTAATTTAAATGATAATCATTAAAATGTTATCGAATGATTCATCTTCATATCTCAATAAAATAACATATAAAAAATTATACATAAATAATTTCAATAATAATATAAAATTAAAATTTTATAGAATTATACCCTTTTTACATGAAATTTATTACTTATAAACAAGTGAACCGATCATGAAAATCGAGAAAATGAATTCTCCTGAAAAATAAAATTTAACATTATAACTAATAAATAAGGGAATAAATTATCAAAATAAATTAAAAAAATTAAATACATAAATAAAAGTGTACTAATTAAATAATAAATGGATTTAATTTGATTATTCGTGGCATTAAGTTGAAGTGAAGAACACATTCGGACATAAGGTAAGGGCTTTCTTCCTAACCCTCCATTTTCATTCGGGTTTTGATTTCTCCCTCTATAGACCAATTCTAATCGTAATTAACCTTATATAATTCTTATAAACTATATGTATATATTTTAACGCCATTTATAAATATCATTTAATAATTAATTTATAATAAATATATGTTTCTTTCAAGGTACTATTTTTAATTCATCCTAATATAGATGATTAATTAAATGGAAGGTCTCAATTTCTCACCGATTTTCCAGAACCATCCCAAATATATTTTAACAATCCATTTTTCTTAAATCACTAATTTTTTAATTAAAAAAATATATTTTCTCATTCTTGGTTTTATACAAACAATCTTGTGAAATTAAAAAATTCTAAAAGAACACTTCTATGCAAAGTAAAAAAATGTTATTTCTCTCAAGAAATTTTTAATGATTTCGTTGTACTAATTTTATCTATTTAAAACCCACTATTAAATATTAGGCTATATTGAGACTGATCACATATGATTTTCACTTAGAATTTTTTATTAAATTTTTTAACATCAGTTTGATTGGGGATGTTCTATGTTGATACCATTTTACATAATGATCAAAATAATTAGTGATAAATTTTATAGATTGGACAATGTTATTAAATTGCATATGTATATGTTGTTTATGATATTCACCTTTTATATGAAAAAATAATTCGACTTATAAATTGATGGTTGGGTCCCTCCATATCCCCTTGTTATATCGCTATGTCTAATGAGAAAAAATAGATATGGACTTCAAAGAGGCCATGATAATTTTCAGATATGGTTTTCAGCAAGGCCTTAACCATTTATTTATAGATTTCATGGTCAAGGAATATATTGTATGTTTCATAATTCTATCATTATTAATTATATAATTATGATATTATTAATTGATAATCCTTGTGAATATGAACTTGTAGAATATCCATGGTTAATCTTAATTCTCATGTCATTATTTTTATAGAAATGCTTATTCAACTTTTATTAGTTCCATAAAATGATCAATTTTTTTCTCTATCATCATATGATTTTATTCATTCTCTATTACTGATTATATATATTATATTCTATTGTATTACATACCTTGAATGAGTATTAGAGTGCACCCATTTAATATGTTTTATTTTTTCCCCATGATGGAAATTTAAATGTTATAAATGAATTGCAGGGATAATATAAGAGTTATGAATGTTCATAATTGAATTTATATATTTTATTTCCACTCAGGTAGTAATATAAAACATAGTTTTGTATCTAGTTTTCCAAAAACAATAAAAGGATTTTTGGGATGTGACTTCCTTGTTTATTTTTCCAATGTAATCAAGTAAAGAAAAAGCTTTGGGAAATTGGGTTGAGAGTCATTACAGTTTGTATTAACGAAATATTAATAGAATAATTGGAAATTTTAATTAGAAACCATAGATTAGGGAACAAAACCCTTAGATGGAATTTGAGGAAAATCATATTGGATAATTGTATAATTTTTCTAAGGTGGGGATTATGTGGGTATTCCTAGAAATAAATCCTTATCTAGATACTACAAGTAGATGTGGTTCGGGAACAAATGTACCAAGGGGTTAGAACTATAATAAGGTGTCCCATGATTGAATTGGTGTAACATAGTACATTAAAATGGGACTTACTACACATCAAGTTTGAAAATCTTAGAGGATATGCTTAGGATAGTTCATATTATCTTTACAACCAATTATGAACTACTTTTAGCAAATATGTCCCCAAATAAATAACATTTAGATATATGAGATTAGCCAAAAAATTTATTTATGTTAATTTTTTTATAGTCCGAATTTATGCATTATAATTCATAACATAATTTAATGTATTTGATTATTTAGAAATGGACCCTTATGGAAGGAATAGAAACCATATCAACACACGTATCCCATGTCAAAATTTACCTAATATGCAAGATAGTGATATTGATACTGGAGCTGCAACTAATTCTAAGAAACATTTAATGATTCTAGGATAGATGAATTAGGTTATGAACTATATTCTAACCCAAATAGAGCATTCAGATCAACAATGTGGAGGAGAAATGTTACAGTTCTTTACGAGACAAAACCCAACATCATTAAATGGGATGAAAACCCATTTGGAACAAAGTAGTGGGTAAGTTCTTTTGAGAATATATTTCCCACATTAGGATGTAATGAAATGGTGAAGGTTGTCATGGTATGTTATCATATATAGGGATGTGAGGAACAATTGTGGCCATTTATTCAATTAAAAAATGATGAGGAAAAAAATAAAAATTTTAAATCAATGGATTTTAAGGAAATTTTCCAAAAAATATATTTTCTTCATGAATAGTGAAAGGATATGGAGAGGAAATTATAGAGTCTGAAACAAACATTGGATGAAAATGGTGTAATTTAGGAATCCAAATTTAAAATTATTTAATAGAATGCCTTATTATACATACATAATCCAAGGATAAAGATTTACTGTTTCATTGTTTGTATAAGGCCATTCCACTGAGCTGCACTAGTCTCCTATAATTTATCATCATATGAAGATATTGTCTCATGTGAAATCAAGATAGATAAATATTTCTCTATTTCCCATGAAAATAACTGAAAACAATAGAAAAATGTGGTGTTGGGGGAATTAATGGATAAAGGTAAGAATGAAAAGGGAACTTTTCCAACATGTGATACTTATGGAAGGAAAAACCATGGTTCCTATTTAAATGGAAAAAAAGTTCAAAATAGGTGTGGAGAGAAATTCCATCTTGAAAATCATTCAAAGGGATGTAAATAAGCTATAAATGTTCAATTATATGATTTTAGGGATATGGGACATTGTGTTAATTATTATCCAATGCATCGAGGATACATGCCTATTAAAAGTCCATGGTAGTAAGGCCAAACTTATACAATTATAACTACTGAGGTTGAAGTTAATAACGATGTGGTGGAATATACATTAATAATATTATTTAACATAGATAATGATTTATTTGTTTCTCAGTCATCATATTCTTTTATATATTCCCAGTTTTACATGAAAATTATACATTTATATTTAGATTTAATAAATGATTTGTTAGCCAAAATTCCTAATGGAAGTGTCATAACAACAAAGATTTATTGTTCAGTCCACTGAAAAATTCATAAAAATGCTTTAATTTTTGAACATTTCATTATTCATACAATTTAAATGAGTATAATCTTTATTGTGGAATGGATTTAAAAATATGATGCAAAAATATATTGACAAAATATGGAAATTATGATTGGGAAGGAAAATGTGGAATCACTTATCTTTAGATCAGAAACATCATCATCTAATTCTTAATTGAATCCACCCATAATAGATCTAATGAATTAAAATATTATGGTGAAAGAGAGAACATCATCAAGGGATAAGGAAACAAATATTTTAATTGAATATATACCTATTGTTCAAGAATATATTTTTGGATTTCGAGTGGATTTTCCTAGAAAACCTATATAGTAGTAAGTTGAGTTATATATTGATTTAATTCCTAGTGAAAAAATTATATAAAATATTCCTTATATATTTTCTACATTGGAATTAGTGTAATTGAATAAATAACTAGTGGAATTGACTAATAAAGGATTTACATTACCTAGTGGTTCTCAATGGGGATCCCTTGTTTTTTTGAGAAGAAATATGATTCCATGAGGTTGTTCATTGATTATAGAGAAATCAATGTTATTACAATAAAGAAAAAATATATCACACCATGTATTGATGAATTATTTGACTAAATTCATGTAGAAATATATTTGTTGAAAATTGACTTTTGATCCGGATATCATCTATTGCCTGTGATGAAAAAATATATTCCAAAGAAAGCATTTTGAACTAGGTATTGACATTATTATTTTATAGTAATTACATTCGGAATAATTAATTCATCCTATTTTGTATGGATATAATTAATTGAGTGTTCAAGGAATATCTTAAAGATTTTTTTTGGTATTTATGGATGATATATTGTTCTATCTAAAATCTATGTGAACCATGAGAACCACATATAGGTTTCTGATTTGACTCTTAGTAGAAAAGACCTAAATGGGAAGATTATAATGTGTTAATTCTGGAATCATATAAGTTTGTAATTGTTTATATTGTCTCTATGGATGGAATATCAGTGGATTTTATGAGGGAAATAGAGGTTCAAGAATGTCCTACACCAAAAAACATAACTAAGGTATGTAGTATTATTGGTTTATCAGGATTATATCAATGTTTTATTCAGAACTTTTCTTTATTAACTAAAATGTTTACCAAGTTTAATCGTAAAAGGGTTTAGTTTATTTTGACCAGGTGATTTGAATAATTCTTTGAAGAATTGAATAATATATTAGTGAATGTTCAAATCCTAACACTTCCATCGAGAAATTGTGGGTTTCTAATTTATATTGATTCCTCAAATAAATGAATTTTTTGTTTCCTTATACAGAATTATAGAGATATAGAATATTCAACAAGGTTGTTTTAACTTCTTGTACAGAACTATCCAACTCATGATATTGAGTTGGAAGTTGTAATATTTTCACTGAAGATATATAAATACAATCTCTATAGAAAAATATGCGGGATATATACAGATCAAAAGATCTTGAAATATATCTTCAATAAAAAGAACTCATCCTGAGGAAAAGGTGATGGCTCAAGATGACCAATGATTATGATAGTTCAATAAACTACCATCTATGATGGAAAATAAGGTGTAAGATTCATTGAGTTGGAATGATAATGGAATTATATAATATTATTATTGAAAATTATAATCTTTACTTGCATCAAGTAAATATAGATATGGATTTTATAACAGAATGTGACGCATAGTTAAATTTTTCAATTATTCCCAACCATTTTTATAGTTTAGGATTAAAAGATATCAGTTTGATGATGAGTAAATTCATAAGAATGGTAAGTTTTTGAATGATGGTAAGCTAGAGGACTTAATCTATGAAAATAGAATTATGAAATTTGGGAGGATGTTATGTGTTTACTCAATACCCAACGTGAAGACCGATTTAATGGATGATTCCCATTTTCAGAATTTCCCTATACACCTGGGTAGCGCTAAGATGTATATATATTTGAAGGAACCATTCTAGTGTGATAAAATAAAGAACAAAATTGATGATTATGTATCAGGGTGTTTAGTCTCTCAATAGTTCAAGGCTGAAAGAAAATATCTTATAGGATTCATGCTACCTTTTATTTTTCCTACATGTAAATTGGAATATATTAATAATTATTTTTTCACTAGATTACCAAAAAATATAATAAATATTGAAACAAGATGGGAAATTTATGATCAGCCTACCAAACCTATACATTTACTCAAGATAAGGCTCAATTTTACATCAAAAATCCATGCATGAATCTATATTATTGAAGTTGTAAGACTCAATGGGGCTCTTATTTTAATTCTGTTTGATTGAGATCCATGATTTACATAAAAATTCAAAAAAAACTTCTGAATGTTTTATATATATCTATTTATTTGAGAACTTATTATCACACTCAGATTCATATGAATTCAAAAAGAATGATCCAAACATTTGTAAAAAATTTTGAGATAATTCTTACATGAATTTCATGTAATGTGGGATCAGTAATTAACTCTGTTACACATTTTTTATAATAACTGTTTCTATTTTAGAATTCAAATAGATCCATATAAAGCATTTTTTATAGAAATATTTTTTATACCAACTTATATGGATTAAGTGGGTCAAAGGAAGCTTGTAGGCCCAGATAATGTGGATGAAAAAAAAAGAAAAAACAACAGACTATTCAAAAAGATGACAAAGAAGCATAAAGTAGGAAAAGGTTTATACATATAATTGATGTATGGATGTGGAATTTCATGTGGGAGGTAATGTTTTCTTGAAATTATCTCTATGTAAGTCTATTTAAAGATTTATTATGAAAGGTAAATTTATCCACATGTAAATTGGACCTTTTAAAATAATAGAGAGATTTGGAGTTCTGGGTTATCATTTAGAAGTTCTACCTCGACATTCTAAATTACACAATTTTTTCCATTTCTCTTTGTTAAAAAAGTACATGCCAGGCCTAATGCATGCCCTCACTTCTGAAGGAATATATTTGAAACTTGATTTATGTTACTGTAAAGAGCCTACCGAGATTCGAGATAATAAAAACAAGTGTTGAGGAATTGGTGGAATCATCTAGTTAAGGTAATTTGTAAAATTCATGCAATTGAATAGGTGATATGGGAGCGTAAAGAACTTATGATGAATAAATTCCCAACTATTTTTATCAGGTGAAATTTTTTAAATATCGAGGATGGTATTTTTTCTAGGAGGGGTGAATGTAACGACCTAGAAAAAAATCATTGGAAATTACCTTTTTATGATTTTTTAATATATTATAAATCACATAAAATTTCTTATAGAACACAACATAATATTTATAAATAAATAATCAAATGAAATAAGGGTAATTTATAGAAGTCAAGAAACCTATACTAATGAAATAGTAACATGACATTTGAAATAATAATATGACCCTTATAAATAGTAAATTTGTGAAATTAATAGTAACCCCCCTGAATGAAATTATATGAAAAATTTAATCATATTATACATGAAATTAATTTATTATAATATCATAGTATATGTAAATAAATATTATAAAAATTTTCAATTAAGAGAAGGTATTTTGGTAAGCCATTAATATTTAAATAAAATTTAATAAATAATATAATTATTTCAAAGAAAATTAATTATTATTAAATATATTCATACATTAATATTTTTTTGATATATGATTTTAATGTAATTTTTGGATCCTTCGGCTAATTTTTCAAAGTGTTACAAAATCTGTTCTAATACTAAAATTTGTATTTTTTTTTGAGTAAATGAGGATTTTAATTAAAAATAAAATTGAACATATTTAAGAAAATTATATTCATAAAATTGATTTCATTTTTGGATTAAAAAATGAAAAAATGGTTAGGGTGAATTTTTTCGATTTTTCTAAAATACTTGAATTTTTTTAATAGTAAAATAAGATAATTTACCATAAATGTTAAATATATTAATTATTGAGTCAGAGTAGGTATATGGATGGAGTAAACCCATAATAACCAACTATCCTTCATTATTTTAATATATTCGGTGATAATTATCAAACTATTCAGAGTCTTGAGCCAAAATAATAAATAAATAATAAAATATTCAAAAAACAACCCTCTCCTCCACTATAAATAAAACCACTTCTCCTCAAAACATAAAAGTTTTGTACCATTATAACTTTATACCAAATACACTTCCCAAGACCATCAAAAATGTCTTGTCGATATTTTTCTCATTAAAATACCATAACATTTCCTTAAGGTGGTGTTCTAGGAGGATAAAATCACCAGGTAAAACTTCATTCTTTTACCTTTAATTTCTTTTCATGTTTTTTTCTTTTATTTCTCTCTCTTAATATCCACTCATCCAAATATCATGATAAATATTTAACATTATATATACTATAATTTTATCATTATAATGGAATAATCCATCATAAATCCCCTTCTCTACTACCTTTCATTCTAAAAAGGGAAACATCACCCGTGAGGTGTTGTTTCATCACCTTAAAGGACAAGAATTGTTAATTTACATTCATTATCTTCTAGGATACTCAAAAAACAACTATATTGTATATAAAATATTTATTAAATATTTTTTATGTTTTTAAGTTACATATTTAAATAATAATAAATGATAAATCAATACGAGTTTGTTGTTATTTAAAACCACTAAAATTAATCAAAACATTTATCATATACATGATATCTATTGATTCATCCTCATATCTGGGAAAATAGAATATATAAAACCTGTTACACTTATTTATGTTCATAAGTAACTTAAATTTACAATTCTTGGGAATTTTTCTAATTTTAATTAATCTAATTACTTATAAACAAGCGAACCGATCATGAAAACTGAGAAAAGAAATTCTCTTGAACAATGAAATGGAACTCTATAACTCATTAATAGATCTATACATGAACATAATAAAACTATAATGAATCAAAAAATATATATATTATTATATTAGTTAATTATTTAGTAAATGTTATTTGATTATCCCAGATATTAAGTTCAAACACAATACATATTTAGACATAACATATGTGTTTTGTTCTCGAACCACCATTTTCATTCGGGTTAAGATTTCTCCCTCTATGCACCAATTTAATTATTTATTATTTTTATATAAGTACCCTAAATTATTTTTATACATTACAAACTCATGTATTCATACTATTTCATCTTTATTTTATAGTAAATTCATGTTTTTTGGCGAGTCGATAAGGTTATCTTAGGACATCTTCATTCCCAAATGTCTTATGTTTTGAAAATGACAAACACTTTTTCTTAAGTTCTAAAAAAATTTCTTAAGTACATTTTTTTAATGATCTGAGCTATTCATACTGTTATACATACAGATATATAATTATGATTTTCCATTTAATTATACTTACAGATATACCATTATGATTTTTTATTCTGTTATACTAACAGATTTTTCATTACGATTTTTCATTCCGTTATACTTACAAATTTTCATTACAATTTTATGGTACCGATTCCAGTGAAAATGTGATACTGATTTTATGATACCGATTCTGGTGCAAAAGTGATATCGATTTTATGATAAAGATTATGCTGCAAAACTGATATCGATTTTATGATACTGATTCTTGTGCAAAAGTGATACCGATTTAATGATACTAATTCCGATGCAAAAGTCATATCGATTTTATGATTCTAATTATGGTACCAATGTGATACCATTTTCACAATCTTATTTACTTTTTCTTAAGAACTTTTTCTCATGATAATGTTAGAGTTGTTTAATGTATCAATCCAATATTATCGAATTCCATGCCTTCATATACATAACGTTTTTCTTTAACGTAATATTGTTTCTTATACATGAAATGATGTCATACAATCTGTTACAAACTAACCATTGTATGTTTGACACATGTCCCAGTCCCTTTGAAATTTATGGAAAATATGACAGTTGGAGTGGAGTCGACCGTTGGTAAGTTTTTCCTATAAATACAAGTTCATTTGAAAGAGAAACTTTAATGTAGAGAGTGGATGATATTGATGCATGTGAAAAAGTTGTGAAGTGATTTCTAGAGAGAGAGGATCCTAAAAATCTCAGTGTTTCATGTGGATGTCATGAAAAACTTGTTCAGACTTGGTTTGTGCAGACTCCGTTCATGCTGATCGCTAGATTCCAGGTCTGGAAGATAAAGGTTCGGATTTCGTTATAAATCAAGGGATTTGGGGATAGAAAGAAAGATGCCAATATTTGGATTGAGGGGTTACTTAGGTTTGGGTAAGACAGACTTTCTTGAAAGTATAAATCATGAAACTGTTATCCTAGGTTATTAGATACCCTTCTTTTGTGTTTAAAGAATCTTATTGTTACTTGTTAATTATTTTATATTTCCACTGTAATCTAGACATTCTGAATTTTAGAAAGTATAAAATTCTCATACTTTGTAAATCTGTTACTCTGATTTTATTAAAGATTCTATACGATTTAAGGTATAATTTTTCCTTTAATGGTTCCAAAGGATTTTATTAAATAATAAAATTCACCCCCTCCTGTATATTTAGTATCTACAAAATTATTTAAGTGCTAAAATTGGTATCAAATGAGGTATCTAAAATACCTATATCTACATATAAGTATTCTTGCTCGTGTTTTTTTCCTGATATATTTATAATCTTGTACTTCTGACAAGTTTTTTGGATAGAAATATTTTTCAAGTATGGTAGGCATTCCTGTTGTATCTCTATATAATATTAATACTACCATACCACCAATGTTTGATGGAAATGATTATAAGTACTAGAGATACATAATTATGATTATTGTGATAAACACAGGTGTAGACAACTACATTGTGTTAACTGAATATTATAAGATTTTTGATAATAGAAATAGAACCTTTAATAATCTAGAAAATGTGGAATACCGATAGAACATTAAGGTACATAATACTTAGCCTTTATCCATGACTAGAAATACATGTTGAAAATTTCATCTTGTGATGCTACAAATAGAATTTGGAGGAAGCTAGAAGTAAATCACATTGGAACTTCCAAAGTCAATGAAACTAGAAGAGATATGCTCAGAGCTGAGATCATGGTTTCTGCTTTCCTTATTGGGAACCCATATGTAATGTACAACAAACATTTATAAATATTGTAAACATTGTACAATCTATGGGTGAAAAATCCTAGATGATGAGATTATTGTAGACAATATTACATATATCATGCCTAACGAATGAAAATCTAAGAGGACTATTGTAGACGAGAATAGAAAAGTCCTACAGATTTCTCTTGATGAACTATTTGGAACTCCTATTCAACATGAAACAAAAATGAAGGGAGATGATTATAATATTAAGATGAATAATGGTAATGGAAGTCTAGATTTTAAAACTACTTCAAATCATATGAAATCCAGGACTCCTGAGAGAATTAAAATATCAAAATCTAAGAAGGTTGTTATTCAATCTGAATCTAGTGAATGTGAAGGATCAGAAAATGAGTTAGAATATCTTTCTCAAAGGATGAACAAGATTATTGAACCGAAGAACATTCAATATAGATACAAAACACATGATGGAAATGATACAAATTATGGGGGAGTGACATGCTATGAATGCAGAAGAACCAGTAATATTAGACCTGATTGTCCCTTTCTTGAGAAAAAAGAGAAAAAAGATAGAAATTATGAAAAAAAGCTATTCTACAGATCAGTTCATAATAAAGTCTTGAAAGCTCATAAGGTGACTTGTAAAAAAGTCTTTGACCTCCCCAAAACCATTAATGAAGAGCTTAGTCTATTTAGTGACTTTATGTATTTAATAAACAGAGCTTTCAAAACAATTGAAAATGTGTTCAACAAATTCAAGACATCAATCTATGAGAAGAATAGTAAACTTAATTCAGTTGCCTGATCTGTAAGCCATGAGAAGGATGTTAGGGTTGAGTTGGTGAAAAAGGTGTCCGCTCAAGAAGTGTTCATTAAGGATCAAGATGACAGAATCAAAGCTCAAGATAAAAGGATCGTGTCTTTAGAAAAGAAGAACCAGGATCAAAATATATTGCTAGATAATCTTTAAGAAGATCATAACGAAGTCAAGAAACATAATGTCTTGATAAAGAAAATGGTTTCTGATCAGAAGAAAGATGGATTATTTTCATTACATTTTGATGTTTTGTTGTAATCTAAACCTTATTTCCAAAATTTTCATAAGAATCGTCTTTAATATCTTTATTTTGTTTTGGAATGTATGCCTTCTTAACCTTACAGGTACATCTTATACTTCTCCATTATTTTCCATCATTTTAAAAATCACAAAGGGAGAGAATTTATTTAAAGGAAGCATTTAATGAAGATCTAAAAAGAGGAGAATATTTTAAGGGAGAGTACGGTAAAAAAAGATAATTTCCATTAAGGGGGTTTTCTTTTAAGAATAGATGTTTATCTAAGGGGGATATATTGAAATTCCTGGATTAGTTGTGATCACTGAGAGGGGAGGGGTGAATCAGCGATAACTTTTTATTTTTAGGAATTTTTCCCTTTGAATGATCAATTCAACCTCTATGGCTGGTTAAGGCCTAGATCTACACTTTTGGTGGTGTAGTGAAAATGAAAGCACAGAACACAGAGATTTATAATGTTCAGTACAAAGACCTACTCCTTTCTGTGTTGGTTGCACTCCCCAACATGTATTCTTCCCTATGCTAGAAGATGTTTACACGGTAATTGGTTATACCCCCAATTACAAGTTGGTTAAACCCCCCAACTTCACAACATCTTCTTCTTCATAGCTCCACTTCTCTTATTCAAATGTGTTGTTCAATTCTTCAAGTAGCTTCAACAATCTCCCGGAGAATTTTTCGGTCTTCCTCACCAATACTTTTATTCAATATGCATGCATGTACATGCATGAAATTCCTCCTTCACACATGCACACACACTTTGTTCTTATGATTGCATGCACATTAACTCCCCCATGCAAGAACACTCCATCTTCAAGTAAATCACACACAATCTGAATAGTTATGTGGATTGTGTAAGTGTGAGATTTTCTTCTCAAGATGTTATCAAAACCTTGACCTCATGCATGTATTCTTCTTTGTGACTATACAAGGCCTCAGGTTCTCCTTCTTTGTGCAAAACAAGAGTGCATGGTTCTTCTTCTTCTTCATGAAAAACAAGAGGGCACGAGTTCTCCTCCTTCATTCTTCGGGTGAGATAAAAACGTATTCACAAAACCTAAGAGGTTCGTGGTTCTATCTTTGCAGGAGAAATACAAGGGTGTAAATACACCGATTTTCTTTCTCGCGGGCTACTCCTCACAAAGACACGGCGAGGGTTCAAAGAACCTGTCGTGCGCTTGTGGGATGCTTCACACAGAGGGTGTGGATCACCTATTTCATGAACCAAGGGGGGTTTGCGCTTCTTCTCTTCATGCAAGGGATGCGCGACCTCTTTCACGAACCAAAGGATTCTCCCCTATCCTTCGCGCAAGACCTGTGCGAGACTCCTTCGCGCAAGGGATGCATGAGACACCTCTTCTTCACGAGCAGGGTTGCGCGGACACCTCTACCATTAGAGAACTAGAGGGATTCGTGGTTGGTCAGTTTCTTTGGAGAAACAAGAGCTCCTTGCTTCAATAATGGAAACATCACTTCTCTTACACTGGCTCCTCTTTTTATAGGCATGGACCGCAAACAGAACCGCAGAGTTCAAATCATGGAAGCCCGAGATACATTCCTTTGAATAACTGAGATATTCGGTTCTTTAAAAACATTCAACCAGCGTTAAAGATATGTCGTGTATCATGGGTGTTTCCTTTTTCCAAACGTGGGATCCTTCGATCTTGGTGTGTGCATCATGTGAATACGTTTAAAAATGCACGCAAAGTTTTTCCTTGTACATCGAACAGGAAGTGCACCCTCGAAAACGTTGTTTGCCTCGGGCTCCTTCGAATTCATTATCTCGCTGCATGCATGTGAGTTTTAATGCATGCATGTGTTCAGTATACCCAACCGATCATCTTGGAGGCTTCACCTTCATCGGAGGTGGTCAGGAGCTCTATCTCCCTCGTACGGGATGCCACTGGTTCGCGAGAGGCATCAGGAGGCTCCTCGGCTGGGAGAGAGATAGAAGACGACTCTGATGCCGTTGGATCATCATTTAATGATGATGGACGGCTGAGATTATAAAGAAGCGTCGCGGATGCATCGAATGGTTCAGATCAGTGCACGATTAGATGAGTGGCTAGGATTAGATCTGCCTCTCAAAATTATTGTCCCACATTGAAATGTGCTGAGTTTTTCACGTGGTTTAACAAATAGCTCCCGCCGCTTCCATCCTTGATAACTCCTCTCCCCCCTCTGGTGTCGCCCCACCCCGGTTGTCCTACAGGCATGCTCTAGCACCCACTATGCTCCTCCACAGGCGCACCCTTGGCTCCCACGCTGCCTGGGCTTGACATCTGCATGGCTCGAGCATACACACGGCTCGGCCTCTTGTGGTCTGGCTCTGCCTAGGCCTCCTCATGGGCGCGGTCGACCCCTTGTGGTCCCGCATGAGCCTTGGGTAGAATCTTGGGTAGCTAGCTCGTGGGCATGCCTTTTTTCTTACATAAGACCCACTTGTTTACTTCGTTAAACCTTGTAGTAACAATTATACTTCAAGACATTCTCCTATTCTTTACCATAATTCTATACTCCTCTCAACCTGTATTCTTCACTTAGAAGAGAATTCCCAAAGTTTCTTCTTCAACCGTTTCTCTTGAATCAAATATCCCTTCAGTTTTCTTCAATGATCCAATCAAAGATGTGGTTAGATCATCTTCAAATCCTCATGCACTAAGAGATAGTTCATGGTATTCTTCTGACCACTTCATCCACTTAGAGGTTGTGGATGGATCCCATCATACTCTCCTCATGCATTGTGAAGACAATGCATGGACTTCTAAAAATGTTGTGACATTGTATCTTTTTTATACATGTTCTTTGAACTAACGATCAGATCTACAATCTTCTTATTTTATGAAGATTATTCAACCATCATTCCTCAAGCTTTTATCACTCTTCAAGCTCTACTTCATCAGTTGGCACTCATTAATAGTTTATTGACAACAAATGAAATCATTGGGGCACAACAGTCTCCCCCTTTGTATTTGGTTGTTAATACTCCTAAGCACACTTTGAATAATGTCATAACATGTGTGCTGATGATTTATCCCCCTTATTGGCCAACAAATTCAAAGGGATGAACGAGAAGTCATTCCCAAAATTCATAACCCCTTGACCCTGCACAAATTCAGCAACCAATGTTCCCCCTCAAGGGATGCACTCATCTCCTTCAATTATCTACGTGTTAGTACAAAATCATATTGATTTAGGGAATAAGGAGGGACCTTTCTCTTCCTCAAGTGAGAGGAGAAGATTGAACATGAGGTATCAGCCTTAGCTCAACAAATCTTTCCATAGGTATAGCTTTGGTGAAAATATATGCCACCTGATCTTGAGTAGAAATGTAGTCGAGCTTGATGTCTCCACTGGAAACCCTTTCTTTGATGAAATGATATTTTATATCAATGTGCTTGGATCTGGATTATTTTATAGGATTATTAGACAAAACAATTTCACTTTGATTTTCACATAAGATCCTCAATGGGTTTTCAACTTTAATTCTCAAATCAGCTAGCTGCACCTGCGTCCAAATCATTTGTGTACATGCTTGTGTAGCTGCCACATACTCTACTTCTGATGTTATCAATGTTTCATAATTTTGTTTCTTTCTATACCAACTAACACGACCTTCTCCCAGAAAAAAGGTTCCACCGGAAGTGGATATTCTATCAGAAAAATCACCATCCCAATAAACATCTGTGAATCCCAACAACTTTAGGTTTGTACTTTGTTTGTATAAGAGTCCACAGTTGAGGGTTCCTTTTACATATCTCAAGATTCTTTTAGCTGCTGATAAGTGAGATTATTTTGGGTCACTTTGAAATATGGCACACAAAGTCACAGCATATGTTATATCTGGCCTTAAAGCTGTGAGATAAAGAAGACTACGAATAATTCTCCTGAACTCTTTCTGATCAACATTGTTTCCTTTTTAATCCTTGCATAGCTTGGTTCCAACAGAGATGGGTGTTGAGACTTCCTCTGCACTCTCCATTCCGAACCTTTTCACTAAGTCCCTTGCATACTTTTCATGTGAAATAAATATGGATTTTTTCATTTGTTCCACCTGAAATCCTAGAAAATATGTCATTTGACCATGCATGTACATTTCAAAGGTTCTCTTCATCTGATCAGCAAATTATTCACATAGTCCTTCCTTGTCACTAGCAAAAATAATATCATCCACATAGATAATGATTATGAGATTACCAGTGGCCATTTCTCTGACATAGAGAATACTGTCAACTGTTCATTGACAAACATAATGCTCTTGTGATAGCCATCCATTTTGGAATACCAGGCTTTGGTGGCCTACATTAATCCATACAAAGCATTTCTCAATCTGCATACCGTACTACCATCTTTGTCCATGATGAATCTCTCTATTTGTTCTATGTACACTTCTTCTTCAAGATCTTCATTTAGGAATGCAGATTTCACATCCATCTGATAGACCTTGTACTGCTTGTGTGCTGCAACTGCTAAGAACATTCTGATAGTTTCTGGTCTGTCAAATGGTGGAAAGGTTTCTTCAAAGTCAATTCCTTCCATTTGTGAATACCCTTTGCATACAAGTCTGGCCTTATTTCTGGAAACTTCCCCTTTTTCGTTGAGTTTGTTTCTGAAAACCCACTTTGTCCCAATTATATTTTTATTTTTGGGCCTTTGTAAAAGTTCCCAAGTAGAGTTATTTTCTATTTGATTGAGTTCCTCATGAATAGCTTTTATCCATTCTTCATGTTCAACTGCTTCTCCCACTGTGTGAGGTTCAACTTAAGAAACCAGTGCAGTCTGATCTTCAAATCTCAATATTCTTCTAGTTTTTACTAAGGACTTTGGGTCACCAAGGAAATTTTCTATGTCGACATGTTTCTTCAATTTGTTGTATCTTCTTCTTCTATATTCATTACCTTCTTCTTCATTAATAGTGTGTTCAGTGTTGATCTCACCAGTAGTTGGTGTTGGCTCAGTTAATTCTTTATTCTTATGTTCCAAGGTAGTGTCATTATTTGAGTCATCATTATCCACAATGTATGGTTTGGTGTTGTTTTCAATTATTCTGAAATCACTGTAGTCAGTCATTTTTTTCAACCACTTATTCCAGCATTTGTGGCATTTTCCATCAAGTTGGTATCCCATGAATATTCCTTCTTCTGCTTTTTCCTCAAACTTTCCCAGATTAATGTTTTTAATCTTGATGATGCAAGGACTGCCAAAGACTATGAAGTATTTAACGGTTGGTTTTCTGTTAAACCACATTTCATAGGCTATTGTTTCTGTTTTTGGTCTCAAGAGACATCTATTTCGTATGTGTATAGTTGTACATACCCCTTCTCTCCAAAGAAAACATAGAGATATTGTGCTCAACTAACATAGTCCTCCCCATTTCGTCTATGCTTCGATTCTTTCGTTCAGCCACTCCATTCTATTGTGGAGTATATGGTGTACTTTATTGATGCTTTATTCCATTCTTGACTAGATAGCTTTCAAAAGCATCACAAGTGTATTCTTTTCCATTGTCTGATCGCACTTTCTTGACATAGAGTCCTAGTTTTTTCTCAGCCTACATCTTGAAATTTTTGAGCATTGTGATTGCTTCTGACTTTTGTTTCATGAACATGACATTGTTCATCTGAGTGTAATCATCAATGAAGGTTATAAAATAGAGATCTCCTCTTGTAGACTTCTATCTCGTCGGTCCACATATGTCTGTATTGATGAGTTCAGGAGGCCCAATAGACATGATATCTACTTCTTTGTGTGAACTATTGGTCAGTTTTCCCTTCGGACATGTGTCAAAAATTTCAACTCTTTCTCTCTTTAATTTTGGAAGATCTCATACAATATTGTACTTTAGAATTTTACACAAACTCCTTTGACCAAGATTGCCAAGTCTCATGTGCCAGAGATTGTTTTCATCTTTAGAACTACGATAACAAGAATTGATGGACTCACTAATTTGAAATAGGTTTCTAGTGGTTCTTCTTCCTTAAGTAATGATTTTTTCATCCTTTGAGCTCTTGATGATGCATGAATCCTTCTAGAAAAACAACTCATGTCCATCATTACATAATTAGATTACACTCAGAAGGTTATGCTTTAATCCTTCAACAAAAAACAAATCCTTGGATTTTAGATTTGCTGGTTCAATCATAGCCTTTCCAACTCCCTTGATTTTCATAGAACAATCATTTCTAATCACCACGGTTCCTCCCTCATGACTTTCTATGTTGCTTAGAATTTTTGTATCACCAGTCATGTGTGATGAGCATCCACTATCAAGAATCCATGACTTGGTTTTACTGTTGGATTTTAGAGCAACTTCAGCAAAGCATGTGATTTCTTAATTGGGTTCCTGAATGCCGTTTCCTTTCATGTCATTGGCTCTTTGTTCAGGAAGAATAGTTATACATTTATCAGCTCTATGACCTTGTTGGTCACATATTCCACAAGATTCACCCAGGGAGTCAAATGTTTTCTAAATTAGAAGTTTTGATTCTTTCTGTAATATACTCTAGGTTTCAGGATATCTACCCCTTGAATCATGCCTCATAGTTGGAATAGAAATTTTCTACCAGCATATATAGGCCTTGTGTCCAAACACACCACAACACCAGCATTAGCCTCTAAACCTTGACCTTCTCAGCTTATAGGAGTCATGTTGTAATTTTCGGTCCAAGATTTGAGTAGTCCTTCCTAGATATTTCCTTTCTTCCATTGAAGATGATTTTTCACAAGTTTTTGTATTCCCTGTTTGTCTCAATTTCATCTTTGGACCTGCATTGTTAGAGATAACAGATGTATTTTGAGATTAATGTAGTGGTGATTGGACTTGCCTCTGAGCCCTAGCATGAGATGATTCACCTTGACCTCAACAGCCTTGTTAAAGTCTTCTCTCATCTTTGTCAAACTATTTTGTGCTTCAATCCACTTGGGCTATGTCACCGATTGCTCTTTTTCATTGAGGTGAGGTTTCCCTTCAAGATCATTTTCTATCTTATCTAGCTCAGTTGTCTTTAGTTTGTGTCTCTTGATTTCATCAATTTACAGTGTCTCTTTCTTCAAACACTCTTCCAACTCCTAAGTTATCCTTTTGGTTTCCTTTTGTAACAGTTTCTTCTCTTTATTAAGTTTATTGTTTTGCTCAATTCAAGCCTCTAATTCATCATTGAACATGTATTCAAGCTCTTTTCATTCACATTCATCATCTTCACTGTTGCAGGTGTCAAACCCTTTTTCCACATGAGCCATAAAATTTGTTTCTTCTTTTGATTAACTGGCTGATGTGGAGTCTGATTCTTCTTCTTTGCTCACAAAGCTTCATCTTTCACCTGGAATGAACCATTTCTTTCTTACACCAAATTTCCATCCTTCTCTTGGGTTTCTACTCCATTTCTTCTTTTGTGATTTTTCATCTTCAACTTTTGGAGCACTAAATCTTTTCTTGGGACAATTAACCGAAAAGTGTCCGATGTTATTGCAATTGAAACACCTCGGTGGTAATTTTCCTTTTCCATTGAATCTATCTTTTCCAAACATTTTTGATAAAAGAGAAATAATTTTTTCGAATTCTTCAACCTTTTCTTCATTTTCAGATTCACTTGATTCTAATACTTCTTCATCTCTTATCTTGTGTTGTCTCATGGCCTGAAAATCTATCTCATCCTTGATCTTCTTCTTGAATACTGTGATTTTCCTCATTTCATATGCAATGAGAATGTTGTGTAGTTCATTAAGAGAGAGATCATATATATCTTCTAATGCTGAGACATTGGGGTCAAACCTGTCAGGAATGTTTCTCATTATTTATTTAACGATAGTTGATTCCTCCAACTTTTCTCCAATGCCCCGAATGTTACTGGAAATTTCATTGACTCTTGTGAAATAATCATCAATGTTTTCTTCTTCTCCCATATTTTATATCTTCAAACTTTCTTCTCCAAATTTGTGATTTGGCTTCCACGACTTTTATGTTGCCTTTATAACTGCTTTCCAATTTGTCCCAAATTTCTTTAGCATTCTTGAGTCCCATGACCTTTGTGTATACCTTTTCTGAGAGTGACATAAGAATGGAATTTTGAGATTTACCATCAAATTCCATATTTATTTTCTCATCTAGTGTCATATCAACTTCATTAGCAAGAGGAGGGAATCCAAAGAAGGCCGCATCTCTAACTTCATGGATGAGAGATAGAAGGTAGGGTAACATCTGATTCTTCCAGCTGTGGTAATTATTTCAATCGAATGTAGGAACACCACTACTATTAACAAAATTCATATTTTCCATTTCTCAGAAGTAGATCCTTACAGAGGAAACCTTCCCTTGATACCACTTGAAATTCCTGGATCAGTTGTGAACACTGAGAGGGGAGGGGTGAATCATTGAAAAAAATTTCTTTTTAAGAATTGTTCCCTTTGAATGATCAATTCAACCTCTGTGGCTGGTTAAATCCTAGATCAACTCTTTTGGTGGTGCAGTGAAAATGAAAGCACAGGACATAGAGATTTACAAGGATCGGTACGAAGACCTAATCCTTGCTGAGTTGGTTGCACTCCCCAACACAGATTCTTCACTATGCCAGAATATGTTTACACGGTAATTGGTTATACCCCCCCCCCCCAATTACAAGTTGGTTAAACACCCCAACATCATAGCATCTTCTTCTTCACAGCTCCACTTCTCTTCTTCAAATTTGTTGTTCAATTCTTCAAGTAGATTCAACAATCCACAGGAGAACTTTTCGGTCATGCTCGCCAATACTTTTATTCAATATGCATGCATGTACATGCATGAAATTCCTCATTCACACGTGCACACACAACTTGTTCTTATGTTTGCATGCAGATTAACTCCCCCATGCAATCACACTCATTCTTCAAGTAAATCACACACAATCCGAATAGTTATGCGGATGGTGTAAGTGTGATATTTTCTTCTCAAGAGGTTATCAAAACCTTGACCTCATTCATGTATTCTTCTTTGTGACTATACAAGGCCCTGGGTTCTCTGTATTTGTGCAAAACAAGAGTGCACTGTTCTTCTTCTTCTTCGTGAAAAACAAGAGGGCATGAGTTCTCCTCCTTCGTTCTTCGGGTGAGATAAATGCATCTTTACAAAACCTAAGAGGTTCGTGGTTCTATCTTCACAGGAGAAATACAAGGGTGTAAATACATAGATTTTTTTTCCCGCGGGCTACTCCTCACAAAGACACGGCGAGGGTTCAATGAACCTATCGCCCGCTTGTGTGATGCTTCGCAGAGAGGGTACAGATCACCTCTTTTGCAAACCAAGGGGGTTTGCTCTTCTTCTCTTCGTGCAAGGGATGCAATAACTCTTTCACAAACCAAAGGATTCTCCACTCTCCTTCACGCAAGACCTGCGCGAGACTCCATTGCGCAAGGGATGCATGGGACACCTCTTTTTCGCGAGCAGGGCTGCACGGACACCTCTTCCATTATCGAACCAGAGGGATCCGCGTTTGCTCTGTTTCTTTGGAGAAATAAGAGCTCCTTCCTTAAAGAATGGCAGTAGAACTTCTCGTACACAGGCTCCTCTTTTTATAGGTGAGGAACACTAACAGAACTACGTAGTTCAAATCATGAAAGCCTGATATACATTCCTTTGAATAATCGAGATATTCGGTTCTTTAAAAAAATTCAACCCACGTTAATGATATGCCGCGTATCTCGGGTGTTTCCTTTTTCCAAAAGTGGAATACTTTGATCTTGGTGTGTGCATCACATGCATACGTTTAAAAATGCACACAAAGATTCTCCTTGTACATTGAACTGGTCGTGCACCATTGGCAACTTTGTTTTCCTCGGGCTCCTTCAAATTCATTATCTCGCTGCATGCATGCGACTTTTAATGTATGCATGTGTTTAGTACACCCAACTGATCATCTTGGAGGCTTCACCTTCATCGGAGGTGGACAGGAGCTCCATCTCCCTCGTACGAGGTGCCACTGGTTGGTGAGAGGCATCGGGAGGTTCCTTGGCTCGACGAGAGATAGGAGATGAATCAAAAGCCGTTGGATCATCATTTAATGATAATGGAAGGCTGAGATTGTAACACAGCATTGTGGATGCATCGAATGGTTCAGATCAGTGCGTGATCAGACGAGTGGCTAGGATTAGATCTGCATCTCAAAATTGTCATCCCACATCGAAACGCGCCGAGTTTTTCGCACGGTTTAACAAACTGCTCCTACCTCTTCCTTCCCAGATAACTCCTCTACCCCCTCCGGTGCCGCCCCACACAGGTTCTCCTACGGGTGAACTCTAGCGCCCAATATGCTCCTCCACGGGCATGGGCATGACCTCCACGTGGTTCAGGCTTAAACATGGCCCGACCTCCTGTGGGCTGGCACTTCCTAGGCCTCCTCATGGGCGCGGTCGACCCCTTGAGGTTCTGCATGAGCCTTGGGTTGAAGCTTGGTTAGCTAGATCGTGGGAAGACCATTTTTTTACATAAGAGTCACTTGTATACTTGGTTAAACCAAGTAGGAACAAGTCTACTTCAAGCAATTCTCCTCTTCTTAACTATAATTCTATACTACTGTCAACATGTATTCTTCACTTAGAAGGGAATTCCAAAAGGTTCTTCTTCAACCGTTGCTCATTAATCAAATATTCCTTCAGTGTTCTTCAATGATCCAGTCAGAGATGAGGTTGGACCATCTTCAAATCCTCATGCACTAAGAGATAGTGCATGGTCTTCTTCAGACCACTTCATCCACTTAGAGGTTGTGGATGGATCCCTTCTTACTCTCCTCATGCATTTTGAAGAAAATGCATGGACTTCTAACAATTTTGTGACATTGTATCTTCTTGATACAAGTTCTTTGAACTAAATATCAGCTCTATAATCATCTGATTTTATGAAGCTTCTTCAACCATCATTATTCAAGCTTTTATCACTCTTCAAGCTCTACATCATCATTTGGCACTCATTGACAGGTTATTGACAACAAATTCAATCACTGGGGCACAACGGATATTTTGTTATGAAAGAAAACCAAAAACTAAATATCAAGAATATGATCCTTGGGAAACATAACCTAAGGGGGAGTTAGTCATATTCATATGAAATCTCATTCAAAGAGAGAGATATGTTTTTCATACTTGTTTATCTAAGTCAATATATTCTAAAGTAGCAAAGTTGTTTGTGATTTCCAAGAAGAGGGATATTTTTTAGACAATAAGGTTATCTTATGACTTCTTCATTCTATATGGTTTTATGTATTGAAAATCACAAACACATTTTATGACGTTCTGAAATTTTTTCTTAGGTAAATAATTTTTTTTCAATATCTGATGTTTTCATTTCATTATATTTACAGATATATCATTATGATTTTTCAATCCTTTAAACATACAGATATATCATTATGATTTTACATTTTATTATACTTACAGATTTTTCATTGTGATTTTTCATTCGATTATACTTACATATTTTTCAGTATGATTTTATGAAATAAATTCTGGTGAAAAAGTGATACCAATTATATGATACTGACTTTAGTGCCAAAGTGAAACCAATTTTATGATACTGATTATAGTGAAAATTTGATTCCGATTTTATGATTCTGATTCCAGTGAAAATTTGATACATATTTTATGATACTGATTCTGGGGAAAATGTCATACCAATTTTTTGATTTTGATTCCGGTACCAAGGTGATACTGTTTTCACAATCAGATTTACTTTTTCGTAACAATCTATTTTCATGATAATGTAAGAATTATTTTATGTATCATTCCAATATTATCGAATTACAATCATTCTTATACATAATTCTTATCTTTAACGTAACATCATTCTTATACTTGAAATGATGTCGTATAATCTATTACAATCTATCCATTGTATGTTTGACATGTGTCCAGGTCCCTCCGAAATTTAAGGAAAATATGACCGTTGGAGTGGAGCCGGTCATTGGGAAGTTTTTTCTATAAATACAAGTCCATTTAAACAAGTAAATTCAATGTAAGGAGTGGATGAACTTAATGCATGTGAAAAATCTTTGAAATGAATTCTAGAGATAGTCTATTAGGAATCTCAGTGCATCATGCGGATTTCGTGAACAACTTGTTCAGGCATGAATAACTTGTTTAAACTTACTTTGTGCAGACTCTGATTGTCCTAATCGTGGGCTTCCGGGTATGGAAGATAGAGGATCAGATTTCCTTCTAAATTGAGGGATTTCAAGGATAAAAAGACAGATACTAGTTTCTGGATTGAGGGATTACCTGGTTTTGGGTAGGACATACATTCTTGAAAGTATAAATCCAGAAACCTTTATCTGACGTTTTCGAAAACACTTATATTTGTGTTAAAAGAATCTCATTATCACTTGATTGGTGTTTTATATTTTTTTGTAATCTTAACTTTGTTAAAGTTACAAAGTATAACTTTCTCATACTTTATAATTATGTTACTCTGATTATATTAAAGATTCTATACGCATTAAGGAAGAATATTTCCTTTAAAGGTTCTAAAGTATTTTTTTAGATAATAAAATTCAACCCTATAGTATATTGAATATCTATATCATGATTTCTATTCAACATTTTTTTCATGGTTCTCTTCTCAATTCTACCCCATATGCAGGCCCTGTTAAAAGGAACATACTGAATTCTTCCCCATTATCATGTATAATACATAATTTGTTTTAAGAGACTATTATTTAATAAAATTGATATTTTTTCATGAAAATTATATTTTTTATTTTAAATTTATAAAGAATATTCTGAAAAATAAAAATGATTTTTCCAAAAAAACTCTCCTATATAATGTAAAATTGGTCTTTCTCTAAATAATTCTTCAATGATTTTATTATAGCATTTTCATCTATTTAAAACCCTATATTCAATAATATGATATATTTAGATTTATCTATTATTAATATCATATTCTATATAAAATTAAATGGGTTTTGATCAGTCTGACTATATATATTCCATCCTGATACCATTCTCCATAATACACTGAATTATTGTGGATTATGTTTATAGATTTGGGAAAGTCATTACATTGTATATGTTTATTTTCATTATGATTAAAAAAAATTATCTAAAGAATGAATTGGGATTATTAGGTTATTGAAATGGAATGTTTTATTCCCTCGATGTATCGGTAGGTCTCTTGAGACAAAACAGACAAGGTCTTGGATGAGGGTTCCCATTTTCAGTTATGGTTCTAGCCGATTACTTAAACATTTATTTTTAAATTTCATTTTTGTGGTCTCAATGGTATGTTTCAGATTTTTGGAATTATTCATTCCATCCTTAGGATATTAGTATTTGATAATCCATGTAAATATTTTACTACTTCAATATCCCTGGAGAAGTTTCATCCTCATGGGATTTTTTTATGGAATTATTTATTTATCATTTATTATTTCAATAATACGATCATGTTTATGTTCTAATGGAATGTGTTTTCAGTAATTCCCCATGCCTTGTTTTTTATATTATCTTTTTATTTATTACATAACCTTACTGAGAATCTATGCTTTCTACTTTATTATATTTTATTTTTCCCCATCATACAAATCTTAATATTATGAATTATTTGGAGGGATAATCTAGGAGTTATGGATGTTTTCAATAGAATTTTAATATTTTATTTCCATTAAATTTGTACGGTAAAACATATGTTTGTAAGTGATTTTCCAAAACTAACTAACAATTCACTCTTTCAGGATGAAACTTCCTTATTTATTATTCTAATGTAATAAAATAAGGCACCATTTTTGGGAAACTGGGGTCGGTGTATTTTTATTTTTATAAAACATGGACATGCAAAATAAAAAATCCCCAATGGAGACTTAAAACTAAAAAATCATGAATATTGATGAGATTGGGAAATAAACACAAATCACTTTATAAATAGTAAAATTGTGTAGACCATGAAAGAAATAATATTATATGAATATAAAGATAACATCATATTTTGGATAATACTAGTAAAATAAAATCATGGGTAGTATATACTATTTTTAGAATATACAAGAAGTGTATAAGGCATGTGTCCCACATAAATAAAAGTGAGACAAAAATCCCTTACCTTATGTCTTGAATCTCTTGGTACAAGTTGAAACCACATATACGATAAATATAATATTATTCTACGTCTATTATAGAACCATATTTAAGATAATATTTTATTTAATTAATAATTTATATTACTTTTTTATTGACCATTTCATGTTTTTGCTACCTTTTAGGTAATATATGCTTTTTTCTTTTATATTTTTTAACTTGTTATTATGAATCCTCTTACATAAATTATGATTTACTTATTTTTAGAATGTAAAACATGATATAAATATATTATAGATTCACTATTTCAAAATTAACAATAATTTATAAAATATAGAAATAAGATATATAATATACCGTTCATGGATATAGTAGGTCGTACATACAAATGAACATTGTTTCTCTTTAATAGTTGTTTTTAATGAAAGTAAATAACATAACATATATGTTCATATATATATATATATATTCTAGAAGAATTATTATGTCATATATTTTATAAACATTTACTTAAATTATCTTTAATAAATTCCATGTATTGTGTGAACGAATAATATCACTTTGAGGAGGCAGTAGTCCACACATCCCAAAACAAAGTTATCATATTTAAAAAAAATAGAAAACCTGGAGTTATTTAATATATAATAATTAAAACAATATATATTAAATTTTAAATATATCATATAAAGATGTATTTTCCTCCATAATATCGATCCATTAGAGCTGCTAACGTAAAACTGAACAACATACTTTCATGAGACAGTAGTTTTTCGTACACATAAACTATAAGTTCATTACCCGTTTAATGGATGTGTTTGTTAGTGTATGTAAAAACCATATAATAAAAAAAATATTTTAATATTTAGGATAATTATCTAACTATAAAGTCAAAACATATTAAAATTTTAGGGTTGGATAAGCAAAATAATATAAAAGGAATTGTGGAAGGATGTTACGTCTTCTTTGGGTAACTCTTCTTGGTTTTCACCAAAGGGCTTTCTTGGTTGGATTTATTCCCAACGGGATGATTCTAGACTGAATGGTGGGATTTGGTAGGATATTTTTTTTATATTTTTTCTGATCCAAATAGGTTTTGTAGTGTAAAAAACAAAACAATGTGTTTCGTTTTATGTTAGAGACGATGTAAACTTTTGGTATTTTATCAAAATATTACACTATAATAAATCAAATCTCAATCCAGAAACATCCAAAAAATTAATTATTAAAATATAAGACGATATAGGTTTTTAATATCATCCCCCAACATATTTTAGAAATGATTTTTTATAATTTTAAACCTTATCATTTTGTTTAACCATTACTTTCCCAATTAATTTTTTAGATAAGCAAACAATGTTTCGATATGAATGATTCAATTTCAACATTTGTGATGTAAATTAAATAACAAAAAATAATTTATAAAATTTCTATCTTTATTATACATTTTTTATTTTTAATGTTTTTTGATGAGTTTTATAAAACTAAAAAAATTATATTCATATTATACCATTATAACCAATTTATACACAAATCATTACATAGAATTAATAATATTAATATAGTAATATAAATATGATAAAATATGATTAATACACTCTCAACATGTCATATTTAAATATAAAATTATTCTAGATTCATAATTGTGTCAAATTATATTTATTTTAATATTTTTAATATTTTTTAATTGATTATTGAACTAATAGAATAATTACTGCATTATCATTGTCTAATTATTTATGAAATTTATTTCTACACCATAATTTAAAAATAAATATACACGGTACAGAAAATAAATTATATTTAATAATATCTTATATAGTTGACCATATCTTCTATTAATCCACATATTAAAATTATTATACTTATCAAATGTAAGAGTGTGAGATTTTGTCACTCTCTTTGATTTTAAAAACAATATAAATCATTTTCTAGGAAAAGTGTCCATTAGATTTTTAATTTCAAAAATTAGTTGACATAGGTAAAATTTACATTATCAAAATAAAAATTAATGTTTTAGGTTATTTTTTTAACATTTATAATTTTTTTATCCGTAATTTCCTAATTTACCCTTAAACATGTTAATAAAAACAATGGAAGCTATTATTCATATTTTCTACAAATAAAAGTGTCCTAAATAATAAATTGGTAGATTATATTTCTCAATATAGAATCCATTTTTACAATTAAAAACAAATATTATGAAAAAAATAATTTAAAATTAATCTCATTGATGGAATTAGAAAATAAGTTTTTAAAGTGAAAATATACAAAATATTGAAATGTTTTTTTGTCCAATTTCAATGTGAAATTGTATCCAATGAAAAAAATTAGATTAATTTATGTATTATTTTACTAATTATACTTTAAAATTAATATAGAAGATTATATAATTATATAAATAAGTAATAATGATAAACATTTTTTAATTAAAGTTCAGTATTTTACACTATTTATCAAAACAAAAAACTTATCATAAAAATAAAAAAAACAAATTAAATTTTGATATAACACATTCAAAGTAGAAATGAAATTTTTCAAATTTTATTTTTAAATTTTAAAAAATTAGATTTAGAAAAAAGTACCATCAAAATGAGGAAATCCTGCATTTTTAGAAAACTACTTTTTTAATGTGTAAAATCAAATTTGTTATTATATACAATCTTAAAATAAAATAATATGAATGTTAAAAATTATATATAACTTAATTAATTAATTTAGTCAATCATGAGTTATTTTTTAACATTATTGGTATAAGAAAAACATATCATAATTTAAATATTTTTCTGGAAAATATTTCTTTTTATTTTAAAAAGGTTTCTCCATTTATAAACCATACTTATATAATTTTGTTCACCATGTCCATACCCCCCATTCTCACAGTTAGTTTTTATTAGTATGGTATAAATAATTATAAAACTATTCGTTTTTTAGAAAATACTTATTTTATGTATGACATTCCAAGTAAGTGTTTCCTATAGCATCAACTTATATTAGTATAGAATATTACAAAAATTAACATGGTGTTCCATGAAACAAAAAATAATAATTTATTCAAAAAAATTTATAAAACATGGGGTATTATACCACCCCACATAAAATAAATTTAACCCCTGAAATAATGATAGTCTTGAATAAATAAATAAATAAAGATATATCTTCATCATCACATCCTCGAGTTCCCATTTACCTACAATAAATTTATAATTCCTCTAGATAACATTAACTTCGTGAGTAGTATTGTTCCAAAAATACATTGTCTCTATAATGAATGATTTTCTCTAGTTTTAATTCATTTTAAATACAATGATCTAGTAGTATAACCTATTAGTTTATTACATGTAAAGAATTATTTATGAACTTCATTTAGAGGGATAAATATAGTGTGTCTTGAACATTATAGAGGTTTTTTGGGAGTTACAAGTGACAAGAAATAGTCTCTACCCCATCAATAATCTCAAAGGGGCCAATATACCTAGAGGTCAACTTTTCCTTATTTCCAAATCTCATAACCTTCTTCCACAAATAAATTCATAGTAATACCTTGTCACTAATATTGTATTAGTGATCATTTCAATAATAGTCAACATAACTCTTTCTGGAACTCAATGCTTCCCTGGTATGATGTTGAATGGATCTGTCCTTTTATTCCACATCCTTAGCTATCTCGGGTACAAATATCTCTATTTTTACAAATTCATTCGATTATTTTATTTTTATAAACCCTTTTCAATATATTTCATTATAAGGATGCATCTGTATAATCAGGTAATTTATATTGTTATAATAAAACTGGACTAGTTGGAGGGGTTGATCTCAATCACCTTTGAATTATATAAAATATGACTTCTAGATATCCTCCAAGGAATTAATGGTCCTCTCAGACTAACCATTTATCTATGGATAATAAGTAGTAATTAAACACCACTATGTATATATAACATTTTCAGGCTTTATCTAAAACATCAAGGTATACCTTGGATATATATTTTATACAACAGAATGTCATACCCCATGTAACATTAAAAAATAATTTATTAATATCCTATAATGCTGATTAAGTTAGTAATATTCTTTTTCTATCAATGATATGACAATAATTCGAAGATAAATTGTCTATAACCAAAATATGATTAATCCCTTTATATATTTTGGATATTTTGAAAATGATATCTGTGTTTATGTTTTCCTAATTCCTTTGTATTAAAAGTATTTTGTTATAACATACCCGTAGACATATATCTATATTAATTTACTTTATAACATATTAATCACTCATATACATACTTTCCAATACCCCTCTTCATGTTTTACCACATGAAATACTGTTTAGAAATAATATATATCTTCATACTTACATGAAAAATAGATAATTTTAAACTATGAGTTTCTTATAGTATTTAATTCTTCACTTATATTATTTATGGGGAGTATACATTGTTTTTTATCTTTATCTTCCTTTTATAATGAAGGTTAAACTGAAGAACATTTTCCCCCATCATTTATTACATTGCATCTTCATTTTTCACAAAATTAATCATTACATGGATAGATGGTTGAACTCTCATTTAATAAAGGTAAGATATCTCCCCTTACTATAAGATTTGAAGTTCTTTCCTTTTCATATTCATGAATATTTTAGCATATGTGATCCTCACAATATATCATCCATCATGATCCCTTCAACTCAAAGCATCATCCACCCTATTCAATTTCCCAAGGTGGTAGTCTTATTAGCAATCGTAATCATTAGTAAGCTACAATAATCTTATTTGTAACATATTAAACAATTTATATGTAAATATATGCTTTAATATTTTATGATAAGTATAAATACAACACCATTCTCCATAAATTTTAGGACACCATATATTTAATGAGAATGTTACCACATCTAACTCGAAACCATGAGTTTGGAAATTTTTTCATGAATTGTTAATTAGTTTCTAGAATATAATAACAACATATCATTATGAAAAGATAAAATCATCAATCTTTCATAGATGAATCTCTATAAATCAAAAAATCCACTTTATTATGGTTAGTGTGGGCATAGGTAGACGGACCAACGTTATTTTTAGTTCCTACATTTTTTTTGTATACATCAATATTAATGAACATAAATCACTTCTGACTTAATAAGGTGATTGGATTAGATATCTAATATAAACCTTTAAAAATCACACATAATATCCATCAAATTAAAAATAACTATGTAATCTATATATAATTATTAGAATTAGGAATTTTCCAATAACATACATATTATGATATATTCACTGATATATCATCCCTTGAATTTAAATAACAAAAATTGAAAAACAATTTAACAAAAAATCACACATGAAAAAAATCATAGAAAATATCCTTCTTTAAGGAATTTAGTATAATACTCATGTGATCTTCATTATCTTCCTTTAACTTATAATAGATATTAATATAATCATTAACGATGATGAAAACATGGTCAAGGTAATATATAGAGATTGTATTCTTCAAATACTTGATGAAAGAAGTAGAATTGGTAAAACTGAAGGGAATACATATAAATTCATAATGTATTTACCTCTAACAGAAAGTATACATGGGAATATATTCCCAATTTACTATTTGAAAATATTTTCCAAATCAAATAGAAATCATGGAAAAATATATTCCACCTCATAATTGATCAATAAAATCATCAATATGGGGAAAATGATACTTATTATTGATTATGATCTTTTTTGTCTCCTAATAATCAATACAAGTTCACATTGATCCATATTTCTTTCATAGAAAATATGTATAGATATTACCTATAGTGATGCACTCAGTATACTGAACCCATTGACAAGATTCTCCTAGATTTTCTTCTTCATTTTTTGTAACTCAATATGAGACAATCTATATGGATTTTATTAAATTGGCATAGTATCATATATGATTTAAATTGAATACTCAACATCACGGTACAGGGGATGAAAAATAACCTTTTATGGAAATACATAAACGAACTCCCACACAATAGGCATATCATCGACATTGAGATTCTCCCTAACTGTCTAATATTAATACCAAAAATTTTTATGAATAAAGATCCATGAAATGTATATTATTTCCATTAAAAGAGAACATTTATCCTTAAACTATTAAATAATTGTAGGTTAGATTAGAATATCAAATGTGATTTCCCCTCATTAAAAAATGATATGGGACTTCTATAAATGTATCCAATAAATACCAAATATTACATAAAAATCAAGTAGTTGTAGAATAATAAGATTTATAGGAAGAAAATTCCAACAAAAAATGTGGAATATTCAAAGACTCGATAAATGATCATCATACTATTATGATCTTTTATTATTATTCAAACATATATTTTTTGATTTGGTATTGTGATAACCATATTAATTTTTTTTATAAATGATTCGGTTAATCTAGAAAAAATAACATATTTGTAGTTCTTGAGTGAATGGTAGGATTATCTTTCAATATGTCATTATTTCACCCCACATCGGTAATAGTGAGTGCATTGGATTACCCTTTGTCTGAAGGATTTATAGGTTCTTATATCAATCATTATAATTAACCATTGGATTCAATATCTGGTTACAATAATGGTCATATTCCATTACATTGTTGTATTGGAGTGTGTTCTATACATCCGGTGAATATGTCACTTTGTTTACATCATTAGCTAACTTCTTCCGTTTAATTCAGAATTTGATTTCCAAATGGAATTATTTTCCACAATTAAAAAAATAATCAAACCCCTTACTGAAATTTCTTCCATGCTTTATTCAACACATCTGGCATAAAATAAGACTCATCCCCTTCCCTCTTTGGTTTTTATTATTAGAGTTTACATTGAATTTAATTATCCAATTCATATCAAAACTTGGAGATTTTTTTTCTAAAATCAATCAATATTTCTAACATGATATCACCTTGAATTATTTCTTCATAGAAGATAAAATTTCATCATGAATATACCCTTAGGATACATGGTTATAATTAAATAAATAATGGATCATTCTAAATTTTTGATACTATACTAATATCAGAAGAATACCTCATATATCTTATTCAATTTTCTTCATGGGCATCTAAATATCCTTCATCATTCCTTTTAAGTTCATGTAATTTATTTTAAATATTCATACAATGAATATGAGTAATGTAATTATTGATAAAAAAGTTTTTAAACTCAACCCACTCCGTGGAGTCAATATCTTCTCACTACATTGTATTCATGATAACAGTCTACTATTAATATACATCACCTTCCAAATGCAAAAAAAAGATAAAAATTACATGTTCCAAGCATTGGATACTAAAAAATATACTTTCAGTTGTATTGATCTACTGTTCATCTAAAATTGTATTGGTGAAACCAATAAAAGAAGGTGGTAATTTCCTCATGAAGAACTCAATAGTCTGTTCTTATTTACACTGATCATTTGGATGATCAACCTATTTCATGGCTTGAGAAAGTTTAATAATCATTGTAATAATTTTTAAATTCTAAATAAAATAATATTAGTGTTACAAAGGATTAACTTCCATGAAATTTCTTTCACATTCATTATTTATATGGTTCCTTTAGGTTTCAACCATTGACTGAAAACAAAAATAATAATTTGAGAAAAAATAAAAACAATGAGAAATCATACTATATTAAAAATAATTTATAAGACCTATGAATTATGATAATTTATATTTAATATATATAAAATTAATTTTAAAGAACGTAATAAATGGTCATTATCAATTTAAATCATTTCAAATGAATATTAATAAAAATTTAAACTGATATATGAATAACCCACATGAGTGTCAAATGACATTGGTAGTAAGGGCCCATTAGTTGTGCACTAAAATTGTGGTAAAGGTATAATCAAAAAGAATAATTTGATACTATTACCCCTAAATATAGTGCATAATATTTTATGAAATATTTTTAATAAAAAATTAATTTCATTGATTGGTTCTGCTACATAAAACAACGAGTATTATCAAAACAAAACAAACTATAAACATTGTTAATTAAATATGATTGTTATTAAATTTATTTTAAACATGATGGAATGAATGTGAATAACAAAATTTTAGTATTTAAGCATTATTTTTTTTATAAATAATACATATTGATAAGATGAACTAAACTATTAGTAATATCATTATATTCCTTGAAAAACAATTCTCAAAATATTGATCTATATTACTCTCTGTGAAAAAATAAAAGAATTAATTTTTGAATATTTTATAAAATTTATTTAAAAAGATTTAACTTCATTTTTATAATAAATATTTAAAAACTATCTTTGGGTGAAATTTTTGTAATTTTATAAAAATATTTTTTTTTGATGAAGGGTGTAAAATCGTGGTTTTTATTAAAAACTTATTCATCATTTACAGAAATTATAATGTTCCATTTTTTAAGAAAAATGGTTTCATCAGTAAAATTATCTCAAATATATTATAATTCACCCAATATAGGCGACTTTAATAAATTTTTTATTTAATTTTTAAATAAATTTGTTTTAATCTTTTTATAATTTGTACTTTTGAAGATTAGTTGTCATCACACATGTGGGTTTAATCTCAAATTAAATAATCCCACTTCTATGAATCCAAAATGGAAAAAATTATTCCATATAAAAAATAATAATAATTAATATAATATACTATATTCAAATTAGTTTTGGGTCAAAATGTTTAGCAGAAATTGAAAACATTTAATGAATGTGACTAAGGATGGAATTGGTTTACATGTGGTGGATCTACGTATATAAGGGGTAAAATGAGTAAGAAAATTATCCAAAAAAATTTATTTTAGGACTATAAATTGACCATATAACCTAAAATTTTAAATAATTACTCATTTGAGGTTATTTTCGGTTATGGAAAACTTTGGTACACGTTATTCGTTCCAAAAAAATACATTTATGTCCCCTCCCCAACTTATAAAGGGTGACCCACTATCCTCTCTTCTTCATACTTTCAAAACTATATGTCTCATCCAATAGCTAAAAAAATATCATCCTAATTTTAATCCCCATTTATCATATTTATTATTTTCATTATGAAATCATCCAATGAAGGCTTCATGTATGAAAGAAGAGAGGATATCTGAAGAAGATATTAAATTATTTAACTTCTCTTTCCCTTTTATTTCATCTCCAACCTGCGTAAAATATTCATAAACTATGTTAGAAAAATAAAACTATAATCTATCATATACTTGTATATTATAATGTTGTTTTAGTGGATTACATCTATCTACACCTCCATAAAATAGAAAATGAAATCATCAATCCTCAGTTTTATGGAGTAAATCCTCATGAACTGATGTTATTCATTTTCCATCCCACCTCTCAAAGATGGATTTAATGATCTATTTATTCATATATATGATATTTATGATATTATTAAACTTATAGAGTTATATTATCACATATAACTTCTTATTTCTTATTTAGTAAGAATATGATATCACTTCACGAGTTAATAGCAGACAACCACCTTGCAGAGCAATCTGATTTGTTTTTCACTTATAATTTAAATGGAAGGTAATAAGGGTAATTTTAATAGATATATATGATATATATGAAATAAAAATGTCTTTTAAATGGAGATTTATTATTAACCATCCTTTTGATTCATCCATCAAGAAAACATAACAATAGTTGTGCATATTTATGACCTACCGTCTCCACGAATGAAGTAATTTACTATATATATTAACCATTAGTGTATTACTACAAATATATATATAATTATATTTATGATATTTAAGTAATGGTTAAAATTTAATATTTTATGGAACCATTATTCTTAATAAAAGTATTAAAGATACCAAATGAAAACATAAATGAAAAACTAAGTTGTTGTTACCCAAAACAAGATTTTAACATTAAATTATTAATAATTAATTAACAAAATGTCTAAATTAAATTGTATATGGTTTGACATAACTTAATATTTTTATTTAATATATTTATAATAAACCTATATTTATTATAATGGAAATTTGAATGTGTACTAAGGAAGTTCAGACTTAAGGATAGGGATTTCAATCTTAATTCATCTTCCATGGGAAATATGTTATATTATAAACATATATTATTTTATGATGTGTATAAATTCCCATTGATAGGTTATATGATGAAATTTTTTCTTCTCATGATTTTTTAATTTTTAATTTTATTTTTTTCTTTCATGTGTCATATGATTCAAATGTTACCAAAGTGGAAATGGTGTAATGTTACAATCTCATTTTTTATCAGGGTTCATTATGATTACAGTTTCTATGATGAAATATTATTATATATATATATATATTCATGAATTTTTTTCTTATATTTTTATTTTATTAAATTTTATGTTTTTTTCATTTTAAATAATTTATTTACTCAAGATTCTAAAATAATTTTTCTGAAAAAATAGAATTTATTTCTATCATAGATTCAAAATAATTTATTCCATGCAATTGTTTTCTAAAATTTTTAATAATTTTTATAATATTTTCTAAAGAATTTTTAAATTCATTTTTACACATGTTCTAATTTATTAAAAAAAATTATCCAATCTTTCTGTCATTTTCCAAAAAAAGACATGTTTTACTTTTACAAAAAATTTGGAAAGAATCTTTGTTTTGAAATATAGAGAATGAATTGTATTTACGACTTTTGTGTCCCCACATTGATTTTAGGAATTACTTTAATGTTTTTAATGTTATTTTTAATAATACATTTCTAACAAATTAGAGATATTTTTAGATTTCAAATAAATTATTTCAATCTAAAAAATTTATTCTCGTCAATAAATGTTCCAAGTGATCTTTGAAAATAATATTTTGTATAAGATAACAACCTTTGATGTTTCTTTAATATCTAATGGGGTTATAATCCAAATAAACCATCCTTATTTATTTATTGAGCGGTTCATCTTTAAATTGAAAATATATTTATGAAACCCATTTTTTTCATGGGTAATGTTATGATGAAATGATGAAATATTTATGAAATGACATAAAATTACATGGGTTATGCTATACTAAAAATTACGAGTCCCACTAATTTTCATGGATTTCAATATGATGAATGTTTTATAATCTTATATAACACAAATTTATGGTCAATGTGTTAGGTGGGTCTTATATCTCCCTTTAATTAATTGGGTAATGAGAAATGTTTTTTGAGGTCAAATGGTACACGACATCTTACCTCAAGACTGAAACAGAGTACACTGGGGGTTATCCCAAGATATAAATTGGGTACACTAGAGGTTATCCCAACCCCAGAAAAGTTACATGGGTGGTTATCCATTGCATAACATGTTATCAAGGTATTTATGGATATCAATGACATAATTTTTTCTAAAAATATTTGTATTCCATATATGTATATTATAATTCAATGTTATTGTCTTCTGAAATTTTTTCCTTAATTACTTTATGATGTGTGTATTTTTAACTTCCAATATTTATTCTATGACTCATTTTGGGATCTAGATATGCAGGTTATGATTTAAGAAATGTTATTCTCATCGTCTCATACCGTTATAATCATATTTCATTGATATCTCACTTATATACCTTTATAGATCATGTGATCTCAACCATTATAATGATTCCCTTCCCAAATATATTTAGAAAGGTATTTGTATCCAATGTCTAACAAGGGTGGTAATTATAAAGAACATCTTATTAGATTGTGTAGTTAACTTATAGAGAAGTTTCTTATGTTTCTATATATCCAATGGCACTAGACCAAAATGATTTTATTATAGACCGTTATGTTTTGTATTGAGTATTCGTCAATTAAGATTCAAAATGTCTATATAAAAATTGAGGGTGTTTACAGTTGGTATTAGAGTACGGTTAAGCTGACCTTTGGAAATAATAATGATAAAAAAATATGTGATATCCCTTGGGATATGTTAATGAATAATTCTAAGGAAATATATATGTATATGAAAATATCATGCAATATTAGAGAAATATATAGATAGTTGTATCTAAGAAATTTCAACCCTATTTGGATACTAAGATTGGTTGTGCCTCTGAAATAGATGTACCTAGGTGTTATAAATCAAAAAATGGTGTGTTAGGCTTGAGTAGATCCTATTTTGGTACTTGAGAATAGGATTTAATTTTCATAGAGTTTGATACACTTAAGGTATTTTATTTTGAAATTCAAATATCCTAAGGATCCATCATGAATGATTTTAATAATGAAAAAAATGAACTACTTTAAGAATAAGTTTTCATAGATTAAAAATAATCATATATGATTTTTACATCCTATCAGTTATTATTATTGATTATAGGGTTCCCCGCTATGATTATTATTGCATAAACTATGATATTGGTAGTTATTCAACTACTGAAAACTGATGAAAATGTGTTAATGATGAGTGTGATATACAATGTAATGATATTCCTCTTGAGAAATTATTGAGGTTAGAATGAAAAATATTGTTTCTATATTCAATCTTCCTTCTCAATCTATGAATCATTTAATAATCCCAAATTATAAAATAAAGGAACAATATTTTGATGATTCCTTTACCAAGAAACGTCCACTTCTTTTACTGGTTCAGTCCACTTGTTCATAAAAAATGGATCAGTGCCACTAAGATAGATTTTTCATTCTCCAGTGTTAGAAACATTAGAAAAAATTCATTTGGTTTTCTATCACTTGGAATGTTAAAATGATTAAATGTAGACTCTTATTAATTATACGAGTCAACAAGATGAAATTGACTACATAGAATGTAATGATTTAATGAATTTATTTTTTAATAAGTACATTCCTCATACTATTCACATGAAAGTATAGAATAAATTATATTTGTTATTTTTTAATGATGATAAATATATTGGTACCTATGAGTGGAATTTTACAATATCTACATGGTATGCTTATGGAATGATCATCCAACATGGATGTAATGTCGATCAATTCTTTAGTGGCATAAAACCAAGTAACTGAATGGAATTATCTATAAGAGATGTCAATAGAAGTGAAGAAATACTTCTATGTTCTATAAAGTATAAAATGGATATTACAGTTACCCATTGATCAAATAGTATTAATAAAAAAATAAACAATTAATTCAAGGAAAACTCTAAAACACATTGAGAAAAGAAGATGATATCTCCTTTATGCATGAAGTGTGGAAGGATATATAGAGTAATTTTTATTAATGGGTACACTAAATGTATTAATGTGTATAAAGGAAGGTCATAAATAGGATGAATTCTTATGAGATATGAAAAAGTTAACTAATAAATAAAATAAGCCGAACTCTCTAAAAAAATATCCACCCACATTCTAATGCTTCAAGTGAAAGGAGATTGGACATTAAGATTAGGAATTCCCAAATCAAAGGAATAATGATAATGGAAAGCCTGGAAATCCTATAATGATTATGGAAAAAGAAAAGGCTCATGTAATCACAATATATGAAGTGAATTTTGATAATTATTGAACACATATTTTTCACTACTTAGTATAGGAATTTTATATTGCTCTCTTTATGATGTCTCTCTATGAAAATTTTAATGTTCATACTTTATTGGACCTTAATGAGATTGTTTGAAATGATTATATCCACTTAGATAGTGTATAAAATAATTAAATCACATTAGATATTATTTCAGAACAAGGATGAACATAGTCTTGCGTTAGAAATGTTTTTTAAAAGATAAGTGATTATTTGAGGAATAAAGGGTGAATTATCTTTTTTAATCATATGTATATCCAAGAAAGATCAAGATAAGAGTTATTCATACAATCATGGATTTATTATTTTTTTATTGATCAAATATTCATATTCTTAGACACCCCATAATGGGTCTTATGTGAATGGATTTTATCAATATTAAGGATATTTTGGAAGACATTTATCAAAATGCATCTATTTAGTTTTGTATATGATATAGTTAAATGTTTACTTGAGGTGGAATTCCTGTACATTTTTTAGAAATAATATTTATGATACTTTTAAACCATATGGTTTATCTTGTCTTTAGTAATGAGTTAAATATATAAATTATATAAATTATATTAATATAGTTTGGATAAAGATAGCATGCATTCTTGTTGATAATTAGTCACATCTTACATGGTTGTTGAGATTAAACCCACAATCTAATGGAAACAATAGTATATATCATAATTTATGATCTTGTTTTGTTCCAAACATGAAATATTTTACTATTTTGGTCAAAATTGGATGTTTTAAAAAAAATCATGACTAGAATTAATTAACAACCACAAAAATTTCAACCCCCTATAAGTGGTTTTCACGACAAGTTGACATGTCCAGAAAGTATATTACACCACCTATAATTGTCATTCACTACATATTATCATGTCGCAAAATTACAATTCTCAATGTGTAATATTTCACCACATGAAATTTGATTTTCATGATGTGTATGATTCATCATGTGTAAATAGATTTCACCACATGTAATATTTCACAATGTGAAATATGATTTCAATACATGTAATCTGTAATTGATGTTTTTTTAAATGGATTTATGGGATTCTACTAGGGAATTATTACATGAAATTACATGGGAATTCATGTCATATAATTTTGACCCTTAGTATTTTAAAAATGTGTTTTCGTATCGCGTAAACCCTCTACACCAATTTTCATGGCTACAAAATCCTTGGAAACCACATTAATTTGACTAAAAGATCCCATACAGCACTTCATTTGACTAGAACACCTCCTTGAACCTAAATTTTTTACCAAAGACCCTATATGCACCTCTATCTTTCCTTCGGGCCTTCTACCATTGATTTATAGCAGTCAGCTTCGATCTGAAAGTGATCCTACATCCGATGTTGGATGCCTCGACCTAGATTGTTAAATTTCCCTTCTAGTAATTAATATTATTCAAGATCCATTGCTAATGGATTACCTAGATCTTTTTTAAAGGACTCCAAAAGTTTATTTTTATTCCAGACATATGGCCTTTGTTTTCACTTCCTCAATTTTCAATGAGTTATATCTGAATAATATTCTTAGACATGTTCTTTATAGATCACACTCAATTTGATGATATTTTTTGTTGTGTGTTCTTCATCACCATTATTGAGGGTGGTATTCAAAAATCAAAATCCCATAGTTTTGATTTTGGTTATGTATATGCATGTTTTATAATTTCTAGATAACTATATAAATTACAATCCAAAATTAAATTAATTATTTTTATAAATTAATTAATTAATATGATTATAAAATTGGGATATCTTGGTATCTTTGAATGGGATATTTAATTGGATAATTGATTATGCGATTTTAATATTTTTTATTATAATAATTTATTTCTTGAATTAATTAAGATTTAATTAAGACTGTACATTTGAGTAATTAATTTTAGAATTCATTACAGGTTATGGATATTATAAATTGAGAGAAATAACTTTGAAATTCCTTATGTAATATTGAATTTTTTATTGAGATAATTAATTGATGAATTATTTATGCAATGTTTAGTTTTTTAATTCAAATAATTAGTTGATGAGTTAATTTTGAGATATTAATTAATTAACAGTTGGTTTAATTAAATAGATTGATGTGATTAATTAATTGGATAATTAATTAAGGGGTTTCATTTGAGGAATAATTATTTAATTAGAAATGAGGGTGATCTGATTAATTAATTTATAAATTAATGTGATAGTGGGGTAAGAGGTTTAATGTTTACTAATCCTTCATGGTGTGATGACGTGGTGTAAGTGATAATGTGGTTAATGTTAATAAAACATGATAAATGATATTCATGTGATATATATTAAATTGAGAATGATAACATGCTCATTCAGCCAAAAATTGTTAATGGTAACATGCTCATTCAATTTTGTATTATTAAATATCAAATAGTAACAAACTTATTAGGCCAACATTTATGAGTGGTAACATTCTCATTAAATTGTGTTTCATTAAATGGCGAATGGTAAAATTTTCATTTTGATAACTATTATAAATGGAAATATGCTTATTCAATTACTAATTATTAAATGGTTAATGGTAACATTCTCAATTGGAAAATTTTAAATAATGTTAACATGTTCATTAAAATAATGTTTTTAAATGAATAGTTAACCAAAGGGAAAGATCAGATTTTGAAATAGGACAAATCCAGTATTCATGTATGGGTATCTATGGGAACTCTGGGTTTATATGTGATTAATTAAATAATATTTATTAATGTGATAAAATAATTATTTTTTCATTATACATATTCTTATTAAAATTTCATACATTGTTGTTGAAAGAATTTTTTTTGAAATCGTTGGTGGAGTCCAACTGAGTCGTACTCACACCCTATTTGGGATTCCTGATTGGTACCTAAATAGACTTAATTGTTTCCTGACAGGGTAAGAGAAAAGGTCATGGATTGGATTTTTGATAAGGGATGGAGCTTGAATGATGGAACCGAACATTGTTCAGTAACTTCTTGGGAGTTGTTGGTGTCTTTAATTTTAGTTGAATTTTAGAAAATTTGTAACTTAATTTGGCATGGCATGTATCCTTTTCAGTTAAGTACTATTTTTTCATGTTTTTTTAATATTATGAAATTATTACTATTTATGATTATTGATGCTTTCACTGTTGTATATTTATTTCTGATGTTGTTTTACTCTAATAAAATTGGGTATAATCTCCCCATGAATGAATTATCATACGCTCATATCTAGTCAATATACTCTAGCATACAGAAAGGACCGATTGAGGTCTTGTGGTGTTCCTAATCGAATAACTAGTGCGTTGCACCTGGGCCAGGACATTACAAAGTAGTATAAATGGACAAGTTTACTTTTCTTCATAATTTTTTTTACTCTATGGGGAAAGGATGATGGGATACTAGAAAGAGTTCGGTCTTGGTAATGATCTTTTGTATGTTATTTACAAACCCATGTATGTGAGAAACCCAAGTACTCATGGTGGGATTGCTGTAATTGTTATTTGTTGTTATAGTTAAATGTTATCTCCCCATGGTGAGAAAATTATTATGGGATGTGATATTTTTTTGAGATTTGTTGAGATTGACTTATGGCCCAAAATGGAATGAAAATTGAGTTGGCATGCATCATTCTTTCCAATAAAGATTAATTTGTTACATGAATCATCTTAGGAAAGCACGAGAAATGGGTTTGAGGTATTTTTATAAACATTAACATTTTTCCTATCATGTGAAATTGAACGAAAAAGGTGCCTAAAATAAATTTGGAACTAGTAAAATGATTCACTAATGTGAATAAAATGATATATAAAAGATATACTTGAACAATAATATTGTGGTTACCCTAGTTAACCACACCAAGGTGTAAGGTGGTTAATTGTTGTAATATCACCTCGGTTTAGACCGTGTGGTGAGGGATGTGGAAAATACATGGTGTGGATTTTACGGTTTTCATCAAATGTAAATCTGAGTTTTGTTTTTAGGATTCCTAATATTAATGTTTGGAATTGAAGAGATATGCATCCATGACGATTCTTACTGATGGGATGACAAGAGAAAATGGTTTTGGATAATCCTCTAGTAGTGGAACCTGAGGGATTGATAGTGTCGAGGGAGGATGCAGGGGAGAAGTTCCAAGATAAATTCAAATGATTCATGAAATTAAAGGATATATACCCAGTTTATGTTGTGAAAAGAATATCCAATATGATGAGTTATTTTTAGTTGTGTAACCCTCTGATATTTACTATATAGGTTAGACATGAGGGAGGTGAGTTTTGGGTAGAGTCCATCGAGATGATACTTGACCATCTAGTGAATCAGGATAAAACGAGGGTCGATTTAGCTAGTTATATTCTATAGGGATCAATGAAATATGGGTTGGAAAATCAATCGTAGAAAGGACGATCCGATGTCATGCTATGGAATGACATCATTGAGAGATTCTTGGAGTACATTTACCCAGAGATGTTGAGGCGTGAAATGGAAGTCTATATCTTGTTATCGACACAGGTGAGTATGATTGTCATAGACTATGTGGGATTATTTAAATATATTTATCACTTTCGTAAAGAATTGGATAGAGATAATATGTATATAGAGAGGAATTTCTAGGATGAACATAAGTGATAGATTAAATACCAAGTCAATATATTTCAGTTAATGACTTTCACTAAAGAGGGGCTGAAGAGAACCTAATTGAGGAATCCAATATGGGATTGATCGTTTCTACTAGATGATCAGGAGGTGTGACTTCCCAGAGAATGTAGTTACATTATGATAACTTCAGGTAGGGAAGTGGGAAGATGTGTTCAAAAACTGTATGTTCAGATTCACAAGACCTTACTAAAGAGATCTTTCATTAGTGTGGTGGGACAAGACAATTTCATAGGAACTGTTTCGTGACCACCAGTGGATTTATGAGTCTGCAAAAAGTTGGAATGTCTATAGAGGTTCTATATGAACTAGAGGAAGTTAGGCAGTGATAGAGAAGATAGATATAACTATAGTTTTGGAAGGTAATATTCTACTACATATCAGTCATGTAGCTGGAGTTCTACTGGATGAGGTAAAAAAGGAAGTAGATGTGGTGGTTTAGAGGAAACAAAAACCCATATTAGAATAGTGTTATAGCTTATATGAGTCGTAATGCATCATACGTAATATGGGTTATAAAGTTTCATCTGATACATCCTACACTTATGGATAGTGAGGGAAGTCCATCAATAGTGGGAGGTACTATTTTAATATCTTCTACTTTAGTTAGTGCCTTATTTCAGAGTAGATCCTCTAATTCCATTATATCTTTCAAATATGTTAATGGTTTGATCTTAGTGTGGTGTTTTTTTTTCGGGTAATTACATGAGGTACACCATTGGGAATACAATCTAGAGACCTCTATATTTGAAATGGATGATATCTTGAGATTTGGGATTATCATTTTTTAATCTATTTTTCCATGAAATTTTAGGCTTTGACCGTATTATGGTTATTGAATGGCTAGTCAAATACCGATCTCACATAGACTATAACCGAGGGATAGTTAACATTAATTATCCTATGTGTGACCATTATATTCCTTGTGGAGAGTGGGATATCCAAGTGGGCTGAGTAGGACCAATTACTTAGCAAGTTGGAGAGCTCAAAAGCCATGTTCCAAGACTATTGTTGGATTAAGGAGCTGCTAAGCATGATGTCCTTCCACTAGTAGTGTAACTATATTAGGATGTCTTTCTTATATAATACTCAATAAATCCACATAAGAGAGATGTGGAATTCACTATTAATCTTATGTTGGGGGTTGATCCATTACTTATTCCACAGTACAAGATGGCATCGATAAAGATTCTTGAGCTCAAGACTCAGCTAGAGGAATTGGAGGATAATAGATTTATCTGTCCAAGTACATAACCTTGGGGATCACCAGTGTTGTTTTCATTGATGGATGCCATGATCTTGTGTTTGGGTGTTAGTTTCTATATGTTGAATAAGATGAATTTGAAGAATAGATATCTTTTCACGTGATTTTATGAATTATTTGACCATTTGAAACGAGCTTTCATGTTCTCAAAGATTGAATTGAGATTTGAGAATCATCAACTGAGAGTATAACTTCTGGTATACTAATAACTGATTTTCGAGGATGGTATGGCCCATATTAGTTTGTTGTAATGTTGTTTGGGATGAAAAACATACCGGTAGTGTTTGTGGACCTGATGAACAGTATATTTCAATCCTATCTTGATCTATTTGTAGTGGTTTTTTTGGATGATATATTAGTGTAATCCATAACTAATAAAGATAATTCCCAACATCTTGACATCATCTTAAGTATAATAAGAAATAATCAGCTATACCTCAAGATATCTAAGTGTTTGTTTTTTATTAACTAGGTACACTTCATGGGGCACATCATCTCAAAGGAATTTTTTTCAGTGGACCCAAAAAAGGTTCAAGTAGTAGTTTTTTGGGATCATCCCTTGAATTTTTTTTATATCTGAATATTTCTAGGATTTTTTGGGTAATACAGAAGATTAATCCAGAATTTCCCCATGTTGTAGCACTAATTTTGGGATATACCTTAATTGGTTTAATGTTTCAGTGGTCATGTTTTTGCAAAGAATATTTTCAATAGTTGAAGAACCATGTGACATTGACACCAATTTTTTTCCTACCTGAGTTAGGTGAGGAATAAATGGAGTATTTGGATGCTTTTGGGTTCGGAATTAGCGTTGTGTTGATGAATGGTGACCGAGTCATTTCATATGGCTATCACCAGTTGAGGACACATGAATAAAACTACCTTATACACAACCTTGATTTGGTAGCATTGGTTTATGCTTTAATTTGTTGGCATCATTACCTACTGGTGGAGAAGTAAACTATGTTTACTGACTACAAGAGCATAATGTATGTATTTCCCCAATATGATTTGAATAGTCAATAGTGAATATGGGTAGAGTATATGTATTCATTAGATTTTGAGCTAGCATAATCTCCTGATAATGGAAATAGTTTGGATGATGCTTTGAGAAGGAAAACTCATACTCATTCCGATCAAGATTCTAGTAATGAGTAGAAGATGATGATGTTATTATATGAGGTTCACATTGTGGTTTAGGAGTGTAAAGAGAATAGGACTCTCATATCAGTTTCTATGGAGTAAATTGTGTTTAGATGGATCGGGGACACACAGTACAAGGGAAATGAGTGATTATCAATGAGGTAAATATTTGGAGGTGCTGAGACACCTTCAAACTAGGTAATAAGTGAGGATGATATCATCTACGTGATGAATTGGGTTGTTGGGCCTACAAGTATATGAGATGATATCCTGTGGTAATTTCATACGTCAAAAGTGGTTGGTACATCCATGTGTGTGAAAAATATACCATAAAATATGTTGAGTGTTTTGGTGGATGACATGAAAAAGGAGGTAGTAGGGTTTGTGATGAGATTCTTTACTTGTCTGCTGGTGAAGGAAAAGCATCAACAATCTAGTGGTTCACTTTAGTAATTTCATATTCTGGAATGGATGTGGGATGACATGACAACTGATTTTATGTAGGGTCCTCCAAAGATTATTAGGATGAATGGTTCTATTTGGTTCATTGTAGATCAAATGAAACAGGTAAAACATTTATTTCCTATTGAGGAAACCTTAACAGTAGATAAGTTGTGAGATTTGTATGTTTGGGAGAGAGCCCATCTGCATGGGGTGATTAATACTACAGTTTCATATAGTGGTTCACCTCTTACATACCACTTATTGTATGGCTTGCCTGATATTCTTGGTATGTGGGTATTTTTGAGTTTGTATTTCCTCACACAGACTTATGTGCAGTCAGAATTTATTATACATGTGCTTAAAGATATGTTTTAGGCAGGTTTGCTTGACTTTATTGGGTCCTGGGAGAAGCACATGGATTTAGGGGAGTATCCCTATAACAACATTTATCATGAAACTATTCAGATGGATCCATATGAGCCTCTTTATGGTAGGACATGCATATCACCCATATGATAAATGGAAGTAGGTGAGTCAGACTTTTTGGGACTGTGTATCATGAAGAAGATTCTGGAACATGTGTAGTTTATTCTGAAACATATGGATATAAAATATATATGGTGTAATTAATATACTGATAGATAGGGATGACCCCTATGGTTACCCGAGGGTGATCATGTATTCCTATGGGTGTCTCCTAGGTTGGGTCACCACAGTATACAAAGACAAGTCAATTTGGTGCCCAGGATTGTTGGACCTTTTGGGATTATAGAGAAAATTGTGCTAGAGAAATAATTATTGAATCTACCACAAAAAAATAAAATGGTATGCATGATGTTTTCCATGTATGAAAAATAATAAGGAATCACCCCAACCCTCCTCATTTGATCTATGGGGATGATGTTGAGTTTGAGAATGATGAATCCTTTGAGGAGCATCTGATACGTGTGTTGGATCCTAGTGAGAAAGTGTTTAGGGGAAGGATTGTGCTGATAGATCTTGTATTATGGAAACATGGATGTGTGAAGGATGATACGTGGGACTGGGATTTAGATATGTAGACTCAGTGACCTCATATTTTTGACTTAGAAACATAGATAGGATTGTGAGTGCAGCTCGAGGATGAGCAGTTATAAGGTGGGGAGATTGTAAGATCACATCTTTATCTAAGTATGAGTCTTCTTAATCATTTGGTCAAGATGGGTGGCTTTAAATTTAATCCATTCAAGAATTAATTAATATCCTCAAAATTTAACACTCCCTATAATGGGTTTTCACCACATTTCAACATGTCACAAAATATGATTTCACCAAGCATAATTACATTTCACCACGTGTAATTAGATTTCACCAAGTGAAATTGGATTTGACCACATGTAATATTTCACCATCTGTTAATATATTTCACCATGTGTGATATTTTACTATATGAAATATTATTTTACCCTGTGTAATCTGAAATTAATGTTATTTAAATGGTTTTACATGATTTTACATAGGAATTATTACCTGACATGAAATGGGAATTCACACCATGTAAATTTGACACTCAATATCTTAAAAACTTGTTTCAGCATCATGTAAACCATCCACACCCATATTCATGGCTATAGAAGCTTCTTGCACCACCTTTCATTAACCAAAAACATCTCATGCACGTCTTACTTAGACCATAGAAACATTGTGCACTGAGATCATTGACCAAAACCCCTTCTCCCACATCCCTCTTTTGTGTGGGTCTTCTACTATTTATTTTTGGGAGACCAATTTTATTCGAAAGTGATATCACATCAAATCGTGGATGTCTAGACATATATTATTTATGTATTCTTTCCCTTTAGTAATATACTTCATGATATGTTGCTAATGGATTACCTGGATCTGGTTGAGAGGCATCTATAAGTTGATCATTATCACAGACATGTGGCTTTTTTCATATCTTCCTCTTCATTCATCGAGTTGGATAAAAATATTATACTTCTAAATGTTCATGATTGATCACACTCAACATGGATGATATTTTTTGGTAGGTGTTATTCATCACAGATCTTGAGGTAGGTATTCAAAAATCCAAATCCCACTGTGGTGTTTTTGACAATGTATATGCAAGTTGTAGAGATCATAGATCAGTATAGAGATTATAATCCCAAAATAAATAAATAAATGTTTTAAATTAATTACTTGAGATGATTATAAAATTGAGATATTTGGGGATCGTATAATGAGAAAATTAATTAGAGAATTAATTATGAGAATTTAGGATTTCTAATTATAAAAATTAATTGTGGGAATTTATTATGATAGATTTGTGATGGTAGATTTGGTTAATTAAATATTGAATTAATTATGGGTTATGGATGTTACAAATTGAGACATTGAATTGGGAAATTAATTATGGATTATTAAATTTTAGATTGATAAAATTAATTGACGAATTAATTATGAAATTTAGACTTTGGTAACTTAGATAATTAATTAATGAAATAATTATTAGTAATTATTTAATAAATGGTTGTGTTAATTAAATAGATTTATATGATTACTTAATTGGAGAATTAATTAAGGTGATTTATATGAAAACTAATTATTCAATTAAAATAAGGTTGAATTGATTAAACAATTGATAAATTAATGTGATATTGGGGTATGATCTTTAATTTATATTAATACTACATACTGTGATGACGTGCTAAGTGTGATAAGGTGGTTAATGTTGATTGACCAAAATAATTGAGATACATGTGATATATATTAAATGAAGAATGGTAACATGCTTATTCAAAAATCCATTATGAATGGAAATATATTCACTCAATAATGTATTATTAAATGGTGAATGGTAACATGCTCATTCGGCCAACTATTAGGTATGGTAACATGTTCAATCAATTATGTATTTTTAAATGGTGAATGGTAACATGCTCATTTGGACAACTATTACGAATGGTAACATGCTCATTCAATTATTTATTATAAAATGGTGAATGGTTACATTCTCATTCAAACAATTATCAATAATGGGATGATTTTCATTCAAATTGTGTGTTTAAATGAATGGTAAACCCTGGGAAAAGATCAGATTTAGAAATTGGATAAATATAGTATTGAGGTATGGGAATCTATGAGAACCCAAGCTTTTTATGTGGTTAAACAGAAAATATTTATTAATGTGATAAACTATTTATTTTTATTATATAATTATTCTTATTAAAATTTCATACATTATTGTTGAAATATTTTGTTTTAGATGCCATTGGTGGTGTCTTCCTAAGTCGTACTCACACTTTGATCGAGCTACTTGATCACAACCTAAATAGACTTTATTTTTGTAGCATAGGTTAAGGGAAAAGGCTCTGTACTATATTTCTGGTTGGGGATGGAGCATGAATGTGGGAAGCAGATGTGGTTCGGGACTCACTCTACATTCGTCAGTTTATTTTCATTTATTTTAATTTTAAACACTTTGGAACTTACATTGGCATGGAATATTTCCCTTTTAGTTGAGTAATATATTTTCTTTCATTGGTTATCTTGTGACGTTGGTACTATTTATGATTATATATGCTTCCTCTATGGTCAATTTATTTCTATTACTATTTTAATTTTATAAAAGAGGGTATAGTATCCCCATGAATGAATTACCTGACCCTTTTTTTCCAGTTGATAGCCTCTATCATACTGTTAGACACACATGAGGTCATGTGGGTTTCCATATTAGGGAACCAGTGTGTGGAAACATGGTTGGACATTACAAAGTTGTATCAATGATCCATTTTACTTTTCTTCTTATTTTTTTCACTGTTTTGGAAAGGTAGAAAAGAGACTACAAAGAGTTAGGTCTTGGAAATGAGCTTGTGTATGGGAGTTGCAAACCCATGTATAGTGGAAAACTCAATTACTCAGGGTGGGATTGTTGTTATTGTTATTTTTGGTTACATTTGAATTTTATCTCACTATCCGTGACACAATTGTTGTGTGATGGGATTATTGTTTTTAGATTTGTTGATATTTACTTGTGGCCTAGAATATAAGAAGAATTGATTCTTCATGCATCATTCTTTCCACTCAAGATTTTTGTTACATGAATCATTTTTAGAAAATCACGAGAAATGGGTTTTGAGTATATTGTTAAACATGAACGATTTTCCTAGAATTAGAAATTGAATGGAAAAGGTGCCTAATGTGAATTTGAAAGTTGTAAAATTATGAAATAATGTGTATAAATGGATGTATAATTGATAAAATTGAACAATGATAATGGGGGTTACCATTGTTAATAGGACTTATATATTGGGTGGTTAAAGATAGTAATAGCTCCTCGATTTTGACAGAGTGGTGAGGGATATGTAAAATACTTGGTGTGGCTTGTTACAGTTTTTCTCTAATTTAAATATGATATGTTCTGTTGTTATTACTAATATTTATGTTTGAAATTTTAGATATATGCCTGCACGAGAATGTTGTTAAGGGGGAGACCAGAGAAAATGGTGGTGGATGATCCCCTAGTAGTGGAACCTGAGGGACTAGTAGTGCCAAGGGATAAATCATGAAACAAGTAGTAAGATAAGTTTACTAGTTTTAGGTAATTGATGAATATATTCATGAAAAATTTTGTGAAAATTATTTCTTATCTGATGAGGGAGTTTTAGTTGCAACACCCTCTGATATAAACTGAAGAGGATGGACCTGAGTGAGCCGAGTTTTGGGTTGTTACCATCGAGATGATACATTAATATCTAGAGAATCCATCTAAAAGTAGGGTCAAGTTAGCTACTTATATGCTATTAAGATCAGTAAATTGTGGGTTGGAAATTAAAACATCAAATGCACATACTGATGGCATACTATGGACCGACTTCTTGGAGAGATTCTTGGAGCACTTTTACCCAGAGATGATGAGGAAGGGAAATGCAGCTATGTTCATGTAGTTGACTTAAGTAAATTTTTTTGTGATAGAATATGTGGGATGCTTTACATATATTTATAAATTTTCTTTAGTGTTGGTGGTAGATGAGAAGGCTATAGTTATAAATTACCAGGAAGGACATAATTGTCAGAATAAATTCCAAATTAATCTCTTTGGGTGAAATATGTTTTTTGTGGTTGTGGATGAAGCTCCCATAGAAGATGAGAACCTGAGGGAGGAATCAAGTATGGGATAGATAGTTTATATTGTATGATCAAGAGGTGTGAATTCCAAGAGCATGTAGGTCCATGATGATGAATTTGTGGATAATTTAATTAAATAATTCATTAGAGAATTAATAACCGGATTTTGATATTTCTGATTATAATAATTATTTATGGGAATTAATTATGATTAAATGAAATGGTAGATTTGGGTAATTATATGTGAAATTAATTATGTGTTATTGATGTAAAAAATTGAGATAATTAATTTGGAATTTAATTATGGAATATTAAATTTCATATTTAGATAATTAATTGATGAATTAATTATGAAATTTTGAGTTTTCTAATTGATATAATTAATTGATGAATTAATTGTGAGTAAGTGACTAATTAATGATTGGGTTAATTAAATAAATTGATGTATGAATTAATTAGGGAATTACATAAGTGGTTTTATTTTAAGAATAATTGTTTAATTAGAAAATAGGTTGATCTGATTAATTAATTGATAAATTAATGTGATATTGTGATAATAATTTTAAGGTCGATTAATCCTCCTTAGTGTGATAATGTTCAATATGTGATAATGTTGTTAATGTTCTTTAACAATCATAAATGAGAAAAATCGATATGTATTAATTTGTGATTAGTAACATGCCCTTTCATCCAACTGTTATTAATAGTAACATTCTCATTTAAATATGTATTATTACACGGTGAATGGTAACATGCTATTTCTTCCAGCTATTATGAATTCTAGCATGATCATTCAATTATGTATTACTAATTGGTGAATAGTTACATGATCATTCAGGTAACTATTATGAATGGTAACATGGAAATTCAATTATGTGTTATTAAATGGGGAATGGAAACATGATTATTCATCTAACTATTAAGAATGGTAACATGGTCATTAAAATTGTGTGTTAAAATCAATGGTAAACAATAGGGAAGATCATATTCTGGAAAGGGCTAAAGAAGGTATTGTGGTATGGGTATGCAATGGAACACGTGGTTTTTATGTGATTAAAGGGAGAATATTTAATACTGTAATAAATAATTTATTTGTAAATTATACTTATTATTTTTACAATTTCATCCACTTTATTCTAAAGGGTTTGTTTTCGATACTGTTGGAGGTGGACCTATAATTCATACTAACACCATATTCGGGCATCCAGATTGGGACCTGAACACAATTTATTTTTAATTGATTGGTTAAGGGTAAAGACTCTAGATTAAATTTTTGAATGGGGATTGATCTTGAATGAGGAAACCAGGTGTGTTTTGGGACCCTCATTAGATTATTTAGTGTCTTTAATTGTATTTTCATTTTAGACACATTACAACTTAACTTTGCATATAATATTTCCCTTTCAGTTGAGTACTACTTCTTAATGTATTGGTTGTCCTATGATATTTGAATTGTTTATTATTAATGATTCATCTTGAATTGTTTACTTATTTCTGATGGTTTGTTACTCTAATAAAGAAGGTTATAGTGTCCCCATGAAGTACTTACTAGCCCCTCGCTACAAGTCACCAGCTTCCAGTGTATGGGGAGGTGTGCTTAGGGTCATGTGGTGGTCCTGTTGGGAGAACTAGTGTGTGGTACCTAGGCTGGGATGTTACACATACCAAGGCCTATGAAAAAGAATATTTCTTCTATGTTAATATGAAGAAAGATATTGTTGAATTTTTATCACATATCTTGTTAAGTCAATAAGTTATGAATAAGAGACAAATATCTACGGTGGTTATTCAAAAAAATTCGATACAATAATTGAAATGGGATAAATATCCTTGGATTTTGTCATTAGACTCCCCAAAATTTCTAAAGGGAATAATGATAGATGGGTTATATTGAATCGCCTTACTATGTAATAAAAAATCATTACAATTAGATATTATTTTCATTTCGATCAACATTCCATGATAAACATTAATGAAGGGGAAGGGTAACATGGAGTATCACATTAAATTTTGTCTGGACGGGATCTGAGTATTACCTCATTGTTTAGGAAAAGCATTAATAATGATCTCGATATAGAGTTCAGTATTAGAAATACGTATCATCATAAAATATATAGATGGTACGATAAAATAATAACAACCATAGAGGATATTTTAAGATCATATTCTGTTGATTTCAAATGTGGTTTGGATCAATACCTTCTTCAAGTGGTGTTTTTCTTCAACAATATTTTTCACTTGAGTATTCAAACGGATCCTTATGAAGACATGTATGGATTTAATTCTAGAGACACAACATGCTATAATGAATTTTTATAAGGAAATATTATATGTATGAAGTTATTATAAAAATGTAAAAGATAGAGATATCCATTCAGCAACACATATGGGAATAATAATGTTTATAAAAAATTAAGCTAAAAATCACTGGGGTGATTTAAAATTTAAAGTCGATGAAAATGTGTATTTAAAAATTCACCCAAGGAAGAAGGAAATAATACTATAAAAAAATGGAATACTAAGCCTTATGTATATTGGTCTGTTTGAAATTATTGAACATATAGGTGTGTTAGGTAATTTATCGGTGCTTCCACTGAACCTCTGTCAAGTTCATTATGTGTTCCATTTATCACACTTAAAAATATACATATCAAATACATCACATATACTAACCTCATAGTTCATTCCTCTAAAGCAAGATATTTATCTTAAAGAATGAATATTTGATATTATATATCATCAATATAAGGTCTTATGAAGCAATACCACTCACCTGGTGGATGTTTTATTGAGACACTAACAACTTAAGTAAGATACCTTGGAAACTGAGAATGTGATGTCGAAGAATTACCATCATTTTTTTGTACTTAAATACTTTATTTATAGGGAAACTATAATTCTAAAACGTAAATAATTAAACATAATATCATTTTATGTAATAGTTATTTCAATAAATATAATTTTATAGAAAAATTTTATTGCATGGGACAGAGATATTTAAGAAACCATAAGAAACAATTAATAAAAATATTTAGACACAATCATTATTACATATAAATTACAATTGGTGAAACTAATATTAATAATAAAATTTTAAAAATTAATTATATGGTATTATATAAAGAAATTATATAGAAATAATGTAATTGAATTTTATTAAAATCATCATGTGCTTTGAAAAATAATTTTTATTCAGAAAAATGGTTAATATTACTATTTGAAAAAAATAATTTGGGAAACTTTTAGAAATATAATTTTACTAAATTAACATCATTTTTTTGACTCAATATAACAAAACTATATTAGGGTTAAATTTTTATCTTTTTCTACAAAGATTAATTTTCCTATCAATATTGTAAAATTCTCGTTTATGTTGAAAGATTCATTTTTATTATTTGAATTTACAAGGTTACAAATAGTTTTAAATTTTTTTTAAAAGTAACTTTAGATCATTTATATTATAATTAATCTAATATAGTTCAATGTCATAAAATGTAAAGACCTAGAAATTCCATGTAATTTTTTTTAATTATATGAGAATTTTATGAGTCTGTGAAAATTGACGGTGCATGATTGCGAGGCCCAATGTGCCCAGAAATAATTTCTGAATTTTCTTCGATATGCTCTATAAAATATGAGTGGGTTTTTGTAACTTCTAAACTGGTGCTTTGAATTGAAATATGAGGGCACCGTTGAACTCGTAGTGCAGATATGTGCTTAAGGAGACCTTCAGCTGAACCATAGCAGGTCATTGGTGAAAGTTATTTTTTGTTATTTTTCATGGTAAATAAAATAAAATTTTATTTTATTTTATTTTTGAAATCTCTTTTTTGAATGCTCGGTGGTGGGGACCACCCGATCTAGAAAAACCCATAATTTAAATCTACGGTAGTGGGGACCACCTGAATCCCTCTTAATGGGGGGGGGAGAACCTCTCCACTCCCCATTAATTGATTCCTCCCATTTAATTGAGCCAAATTAATTGATCGAATTAATTATTCCAAATCCATTTTTTCCAATAAATTAAATTAATAAACTTAATATTTGTGTTGGATCCTCATTTGTTTTTATAGTGGGAAATCGTTGGTGAAAGGGAGCACTTTGAAGGATCATTCTACACCATGTTCTCCGTTGAAGAACACGCCATATAATCGAATGATTAATGTGCCACCTCCAACGTGGGATGTCTTCAACGATGAAGAACCGACATCTTTCCTTTCCTCCTCATCGATGTCAACAAATATCTGAGGTAGGGGTGTGTTTTTGATTAATCATTGTTAATTTTCCTCTCACGTTGAATCACCTCCCTCAAGAAATTTTCTACCACTCTAATGTCAAGGGTATGGGTAAAACAAACATGGAGTGACCCCTCTGAAATTCTTGTGTTTCTTTTTGTATTCTTCACGAAATAGGAGGATGGAAACTGTTACTGGTGTGGCTTGGGAATAGCGGTCGGCACCACTGCCGGCTGGAAAGATAGTGGCGGCACACGTCTGCGCGGCCCAACGAGCAAGGGTCACGGCTTGTGCCGTGGTGGTGAAGGGAGGGCGGCCGACGTTCAGCCTACCGTGGAGGGGAGGCACACGACACACTGCTCGGTGGGAAAGTGGTCGGCTGTTCCGGATGGAAAAGTTGAACTTAGAGGGACCCTTAGGTCCCGCATGATGCTGGTTTCCGAAGGGCTTCAACCATTTAGTGAGTGGAGGTAGGTGGTGTGTGATTCCCCCCTCCCCTACATGCGGCCAGGCCGAGCCGCCCAACACGGGAAGGGTCTGGCCGGGTCAGACCGAACCCGGACCAGTTTCAACCATATATGATATTTTGACCATAACATTGGCACCAAATATATGTTTGACGAACCATCTACGGAACTGGAAACCTAGAAGCGAGATGGTCCCTTTGGTATACCCCACTTGAGATTTGGAAAAAGTTGATGTACGGTCAGGTTTGATCGAGCACAAATCTAACTCAGACCTCGAAACTAAAAGGCTAATTACATAAAGACCAGGAATCTATTTGATACATTGTCTATTACGTTGAGACCCCAATGATGTATAGGTCCTTTGTGATACTTCTTCATTTGAATTTTTGGGAGTTAGAGTATCATCCATTGGCTTGAGGAGCGGACGCTCCCAGAGACAAGCGGGCTTAGTGCGGGAACCATGTAGCTAGTTGTATCATGAGAAAGGGATTTTATGTGGGTATATGTTTTGGGATCCTTTTTCGATCTGTGTTCCATGTGGGAATACTCTAGGATTATGTGTGGGTCTACTATAATATGATCTTGTGTGGGTTTGATGAAGTACTAGGATCCTCTGTGGGTCTGATGTCGCACTAGGATCATGTGTGGGTCTGATGATATACTACGATCCTATGTGGGTCTGATGATGATTTAGGATCCTGTGTGGGTCAGCCTCTTAACGGAGTATGATGATTCAGTATATACATGTATTTATCTTTAGTACTGTACCTATGTTATACCTAAAATGATAAGAGTCTTTACCTTCATGGTGATACATTTGTGGTATTCACCTATGTGGTGTACCTGTGTGGTACATTCCTTTGTGGTAATACCAAAGTGGTATTTTTCTGTGTGGTGTAAATGTGTGGTACATACCTATGTGGTATTCCTTATTTTGTGGAATAGTTGAGATTTGGTCTTTTGAGTTGGACCCTGTTTTTCCCCATGATTGAGATGGGTATACTTGGTAACTATGGTATATATATGGGAATATACCTATGTAGGGTTTTCAGTTGATTACATGTTATGTGGTTTATCCTTGGTGGATTTTTTGATACCATGAGGGTCTTGGGGTCCCTATTGAGTATCCTTATACTCACCCCTAAACGGTTTATGCCCTCACCTTATTATGTTTAGTGTATATGACGGACAGTGCTGGTTGCGGACGAGAGTACCAGGACCGGAGGTAGCTCGAAGATGGTTATTAGACGAGGCATACCGCAGAGACGGTCGTTCGAGAGTTGTACCTACCCTATAGGTAGGATCCTTGGTAGGTGGTAATAGGAGCTATTGTTGTTTACTTGTACTTTTTAGTTTCTTTTACTCTTCATTTGGGCTTGTATTCTAGCCCCTTTACATATTGTACTCTCTCTACTTACTATTTAGCTTACCTTTTGTTCGTATCCAGCTGTGTGCTTGGTTGTGTGTGTTTACAGGTTATAAAGGCAATGCCTTCTCAGTTTTAGGCAAATACACCTTTGATGTAGGTCGCCATCCCCTGGCCTAAGGAAGGCGGGCTTGGGGTAGTCATGGCACAAGCCCTGGGGTATGGGTCCTAACCAAATTTTATATTAAATTTTTATAAAAAACATCTTAAATTTTGAAGCATTTCTCATTGGGAAAAGATTATCCTTCATGTCTTTGAGTTTAAATTTTAATTAAATTCTTTATAATTCATTGAATGAGATTTGAATAAAGGGATTTAATATTTTTAATAAATATAATTAATATTATATAATAATTTCAACTTTATTTTGGTAAAATTTAATGATACAAACAATAAAAAATTATTACTGAGTTCGGGTTTAAAACTCATTTATGGAGGGTTTAATCTAAAAATATAACAGGTAAAATGACATATAAATTTGTATAACACGCTTTTTTTTGCCATTGTTATACGTTTTAACCTCTATTTTTAGTCAATGTCCCATTTTAGATCCAATGAATTTGAAAAAGTGGTTACACTTTATTCTTTTAAAAATCCATATTTTATCTCTTCGTGCTTATAAAAGTCCACCCCCTCTCTTATCGTATTCACTCATTAAAAAACCCTTCAGTTTGGTCAATAGATGCCCAAATATATTCATTAATCGCCCCACCTAACATCCTAGACACCATATATTTATTACAAAACCCTCATACTAATTATTTAGGAATAAAACTAAACAGGTTCTTTGAATAAGAGGTAAAATTCTGAAACATGTGTTTTTTTATTTATGCTTCCATCTCCCTAAAATATTCAAAAAATATTATAATATAAAAAATATGTATCCAATATTATAATATGTTATTATTTTAATGTAATAACCTATATATATCTACTCATCCATCAAATGGGAAATTAAATTGATGATCATGTTTATAGCGGGAAACTGCCCCACAAAATAAAGTTATTAGTTTTCCATCGTCGCCTATCATGGATGGATATAATGATGTATTTTTTGTTTATATATGATATTTATAATGTCATTAAACATTTTGAATTAAAATATCACATATAACTTTTACATTATATTCTTTGGAAATATGATAACATCACTCGTATCGAGCTGTGACGGCAGGTCAGGCCGGACAAGGGGGTTAGGCCAGACCTAGCGGAATGGGCTGACCCAAATCGGGTCGAGTCGGCCCAGGTCGGGTCGGACTGGACCTGGACCAATTTCAACCCTATATGCTCTTTTGACCATAACATTGGCATTGTGCTTCCATTTGATGAACAATCAGTGGTGTTGTAAACCTTAGGGAGAGGTGGTCCTTTTGGTATACCCCAGATGAGATTTGGATAAAGTTGGGGTACGGTCGGGTTGGATCGACCACGAATCCAACCAGGCCCTTTCGACTAAAAGGCTAATAACTAATATAATGGGCATCCATTTTATTCCCCATCTTTTTCATTGATACCCCTATGATGCGGAATTATTTTGGGATACTTCTTCGTGTGACATCGTGGCAGTTGGAGTATCGACCAGTGGCTTGAGGAGCGGACCCAAACGGAGTTAAGAGAGCTTCGTGAAGGAACCCTCTAATTGGTTGTATCATGATAAAGGGATCATATGTTGGTATGTGATTTGGGATCCATTATGGGTCTGTGTTTGAGGTCCCACATGGACCCGCTCAAGGAATCCATGTGGGGTTACTCTAGGATCTTGTGTGGGTCTGTTGTACTAGGATCATGTGTGGGTCTGAGGATGTACTAGGATCTTTTATGGGTCTGATGTCATACTAGGATCATGTGTGGGTCTGACGTTGTACTATGATCATATGTGGGTTTGATGATGATTTGTGACCCTATGTGGGTTTCCCTCTTAACAAAGTAAGAAGATTCAGTAGATAAATCTATTCATCTGTACTATCATACCTAAGTTATACCTGGTATGAGTTGAGTCTTTTCCTTTAGGTAATACCTTTGTGGTATTATTCTGTGTGGTGTACCATTGTGGTACTTTATTTCCTAGTAATACCTTGGTGGTAATTTTCTATGTGGTGTACCTGTGTGGTACTTACATTCGTGGTATTCCTTCTATTGTGGAACAGTTGAGCTGTGGGTATTTTAGTTGGACCCGGTGTTTCTTCATGATTGAGATGGGTATACTTGATAACTAAGGTATATGTATGGGAATATACCTAAGTCGGGTTTTTAGTTGATTACATTTTGTGTGGTTTATCCTTTGTTGATTTTTTGAGTCCTTTAGTGTCTCAGGGTCTCTACAAAGTATCATTATACTCACCCCTGTATGGGCAATGCCCGCACCTTGTTGTGATTGGTGCAGACGATGGACAACGCTGAAGGAGGACAAGAGTACCAGGACTGGAGGTTGGTCGAAGGTGGCCATTAGAAGAGGTGTACCGCAAATAAATCCATTCAAGATTTGTACCTACCCTAAATGTAGGATCCTTGGTGGGTGTTCACAAGATCTGTTCCAGTTTACTTGTACTTTTCAGTTTCTTGTACTCTCCAGTTGGGCTTGTATTTTGGACCCTTTACTTACTACACTCACTCTATTTACTATTCAACTTACCTTGTGTTCATATCTAGTTGTGTGATTGGTTGTGTATGATTACAGGTTATAAATGTAATTTCATCCTAGTTTGAGGTAAATACGCCTTTGGCGCTAGTCTCCAGCCCTTGGCCTAAGGATGGCGGGCTTGGGTTAGTCACGGCACAGGCCTGGAGGGACGGGTCATGAAAAATTGGTATTAGAGGTGTCAGTTCTACCATAGAACATAAAACTCTAATATATTAACGGAAACTGTGTCATGTGTAGTGAGTGTGGTTATCATTTTAGAGAATCCATTGTTGGTGTGGTAGTACAAGTATCCATACAGCAGGACCATGACTTCTAATTTCTAACTTAGTGCACAAAAATACTGATTGCGTGTGTGTTTTAGAGAGTTTTCTTTGTGAAATATTTCATTCATCTCCCCAAGTACAACATATTGACCATGGCGCACCAGTTTCTTTTCAAGGTACCTCCATGCAGATAGCCAACTAGTGTTCTGGGTAGAGTATCTGAGGATAACCCACTGAGCCATGAGGCCTCGGTGCAGGGCCTACTTCCAGTAGAGGCACCAGCGGAGGCACTAGCGGTACCATTTCACATTGGGCCACTGATGCCCCTAGCCCAAGAAGTAGATAGTTCACGCCACAGGAGCGCATTGCACGAGTTCCAGTTCCAGATGCCACCTAGGTTTGAGGGGTGAGACAGACACACAGGCGGCTAAAGATTGGTTAGAGGCCCTAGTGAGAGTCTTCCAACTTGTAGGGACATCAGCTGATCTCACGGTAATTCTTGCCGCTAGTCTTCTACAGGATGCAGAATGCAGAAGGTGGAGAATGATACTCTATGTTCACGATGGGGTGATTCTTCTCTGGGAACTCTTTGAGAGCCTGATTTGTGAAAATTTTGTCCCAGCGACCCTTCACACAGTGCGCAGTCTAGAGCTTCTTCATCTGCAGCAGGGAAACAAGACTGTGGATTAGTACTCGGCAAGGTTCACCGACCTCTCACACTACTCCACTAATATGGTGAGGGACCCATTCTTTAGGGCATGAACCTTTGATAATGGACTCACTTGGGATATCAAGGCTTCGTTGATTTCTCTTAGCATCCCGACACATGTAGGGGTGTTAGAGAGAGCCCTATTAGTAGAGAGTATTCTTGTTGATTAGTCACCAGCAGCTAGACCCAACACCGAGCATCATATAGTAGAATCATCTATAGCTGGAAGGAGACAGGTGTCTCTGAGGTCTAAGAGGACTAGACCCACGGGTGGACGACCGCAAGATTCAGGGTCATTTGTGTGGGGCACAAGAGGAAGATCCAGACATGTGAGGATCAGGCAGTGTTTCACATGTGGCAGGCAGGGTCACATGGATCATGACTGTCCAACCCACCATACGGATGAGTAGTTGATGGTCTAGGGACCGCTCATGTGGAGAGAGAAGTTCGACCGAGGAGGTCTGCAGGGAGAAGGAGGACGTGGTAGAGGAGCTGGCCATGCAGCTGGCGGTGGGTGACAATTCGTGGTGTTACCGCCACCACCACCAGGTGGTCCACCCCGACCACAAGTAACATGTGGATCGGGGCGAGCTCAGCTGTAGGAAGCTGAGGCCTATGACCATGCCGCATCGGATATGATATAAGGTACGATCTCTATCTACTCCACCATATCTACAGTATTTATAGAGACAAGTTTCGTCATTCTTTTATTTCTACTCCCCTCATTCAAAGCTCGGAGATTCTGGTGGAGTCATTGGATCAATCTTTACAGCTATAGAATCTTACAGGAGATGGTTCTACGATTACACACTTGTACCGGCAGTGTGAGCTTACTCTAGGAGGTGAGAGATTCGGCTGAGATCTTCTAGTAGCCGCATCGAGGCCTTACGATGTCATTATCGGTATGGACTGGTTATCTACAGTCCATGCTCAGATTGACTGTCTTAGTCACAAAGTGCATTGTTGTAAAGACACATAATTTTCATGGAATTTTTTTTATTAAATAGATGGGAATTTTAAGAGTCTGTGAAAATTGATGGCGCGTTATTCTGAGGCTTGCTGTGCCCGGAATCAATTTATGAAGTTTTGTTCAACTATATTCTATAAATTTACGAGTGGGTTTTTATAACTATTGAACTGTTACATGAAATTGAAATCTGAGGGCATCATTGAACTCACAGCGCCAGTATTCGCTTAATAATACATTCACCTTGACAGCAGTTGGGTGAGAATAAAAGATAGTTTTTGGGTTTTTAGAGATTGATTTAAAAAGAAATAATGTTGTAGCTTCATTTATATTTTCGGTTGGTTCAAACCTCCATGTGGAAGTTGGACGTGGGAACAACAACACTTTAACATCCCATTAGAGGTTATGGTGGTGGGGCCCACCCGAACCTAACCTCATCTTCACGTTTAATGTGGTGGGGGATACCTAGAATTTAAACCCCCTTGAAACTCACCATTAATAGAGAAACAATAAAACATCCATTTAGTGTAGGGGAGCCTCTTCAACTCCCATAACACTTAATGTGACTTATATTCCTTGTTAATTAATTAAAAAATTTGAATATCATGCAAAAAAATTTAATAGGATATCATAATCTATTATTTTTGGCTTGGCCTTTTTTTCAACTTAGAGGAACATTGAGAGGAGAGATCTTGGGGAGAAATGATCTCGCCAACGAATAATGAAGAACATCGAGGATCTTCTTCAACTTCCTTCCTTGGACCCTTCTTCGGCATAGGACATGTTCATCCAAAAAGAATTGACGTCCGTTTTCCCGTGACATATTCAACAAACAATGAAAAAAGGTAGTCGTTTGAACTTTGTTTTATTTCACGTTCGTTTTCCATCAAGGATTAGTATTTGAAGCGGCATGCTATCTTCCTAACACAGAGGGTGTGGGCTGAAGAAACATGGCCCGACCCCTCCGCCTTCTTTGTGGAACATGACGCTAAACAAGGTATGAGACCGGGATGAGCGATACTCGTTAACAATGGTTGCTGATCGATGGCAACGTCCCGAGGAGAGTGCGGCTACTTCCAGAATGAGAATAGGGCCACCGGAACTCGTCCGGTGACCCGCTGAAAGTCTGTCGGTGGATGGAACTGACATACATCAACGGGTTGACGGCAACGGTGCAACCGCGCCACCAGAGGAGTAGCCTGCAGCCGATGGGCTGCGGCGGTCTAGCGACAGCCGACACAAGCCCGACCTAGAAGAAACCCGGCGGCTCGAGCCAGCTGGTTTCCGGGGAAGGCGCGATGCCACCGTGCCACGTGGTGGAACAAAAAGGGGGTCACGGCCCCTTTCCATGGTGGTGTAGCAGTGGCCGGTGCAAGGTCAGCCGTGAAAAAGACCGGAGGCCCAAGCTGTCAGGCCGATGGAGGAGGCGTATCGCAACAACGCCGCATGGGAGGCGGCTCGCCAGTCAGCCAAACGAGAGTAGCAGGACCCCACCTTGTGGGTCCCGAATGATGCAGATCGGATCCACGTGGTGTCGGTTTTGGAACTCACCTGAATGGCTAAGCCTTTAGGGATCCAGGGACGTAGCCTCCCCCTGGACGTGGCTAGGTCGGACCCCCCGGGCCGCCAGTCGCGAGTCTTGCATAGGCTGGGATGCCCCCGCGGACCGGGCTGGACCTACAGACTAGGTCGGACCCCATTCCAGACCCAGGTCGGGCTGGGTTGGTTTGACTGGTCCGGACCAGACCGTGACCCGTTTGACATGTTTCCACTCTTTCTTCCGTAACATGAGCTTCAGGCGTCTGATTGATGAACCGTCTGCGGTGATAGAATCTTTAAAGGAAGATGGTTCTTTCAGTTTACCCCACTCGAGGATTAGACAAAATTTTTCTATGGCCATGTTGGATTGAACTTAGAATCCATCTGGGCTCTCAGAATGAAAATGCCAATAACTCTCAGATCGAGCGTCCGATTGACGCACCGTCTGTCACGTTCGGTTCCTTATGGAAAGAAGGATCTTTTGGATACATAAACTTGGGACTTCATGGAATTTGATATATAAAAACTTGGATTGAGGAATGGACGCTCCCAAAATCAATCATGCTTTGTGCGGAGCGCTATGGCTGGCTCTTCTCTAACGACTGTGCCTAGATCCTGCGTGGGTTCGACAACTCCGACTACTATTCCGGTATCCTGTGTGGGTTCGACAGCATTGGAAACTATTCTTGGATCCTGTGTGGGTTCAACAACTCTGACTACTATTCCTAGATCCTTTGTGGGTTTTATAGCAATGACAATTATTCCTAGATCCTCTATGGGTTCGACAGCTCCAACCACTCTTCCTGGATCCTGTGTGGGTTCAACAGCACTGATGACTGTTCCTGGATCCTGTGTGGGTTCAATGGTTTTGATTTCTGTTCCTAGATCTTGTGTGGGTTCAACATAATAAATTATTTAGTGGCTATATCTTATCATCTCTAACAATCTACGTGAGTTTTATACCCGCGTGAGATGAGTCAGTAACATTTTTGTTTTCCTCATGATTGAGACGAATTACTTGAAAACTTAGGTATATGTTGGGGCATATAAATAAGTGTAGTTATCTATTGATTTCGTACTTTGTGGTTTATCCTTGTCAGATTTTGTGAGACCTTGAGGGTATCGGGGTCCCTTCTATGTATTTTTATACTAACCCCTTCATGGGCTATACTCGCACCTCGTTGTGTTGGATGCAGATGACGAACATCGCCAACTAAGGCTAATACTAGCAAGACTAGATGGTACATAGAGGTGGACCATATGAAGAGTCGGTACATGGAGGACACTAACAGATGTGGAGTACTGAGAAGGTTATTTTTAGCTACCCTTCAGGTAGGAATCTTTGAGGATGACCTAGTACTTGTTTCACGTTTCATCTGTTGTACTTGTTTTTTCCATTGTACTTGTACTTTCCTATTGGGCTTGTATTCTGGCCTCTTTACTTTCCGCAGTCTCTTTTGGTTATACAGTTTCCTTAGTGTTTCGTATCTAGCTATGTGCTCTGTTGTGTGTATTTACACATTATAAAGGCAACACCTTCCTAGTTTTTGGTAATTACGCCTTTGGTGCTAGTCGTCAGCCCCTGGCCTATGGAATACGGGTTTGGGGTAGTCATGGAAAGGGCCCTGAGGGAGGGTTCGTGACAAATTGGTATCAGAGGAGTCAGCTCTAGTATAAAACATAGTACTCTGATCTTTTCTGTGAAGTAATAGTGCTAAGGGTATTGAGTGTAGTTTTCAGTTCAGGGAGTCTAGTGTTGGTGCGGTGGTCAGCGTATCCATACACCAGGACCCTGACTTCTAATTTATAACTCATTTCACGAAAACATTGATTGTGTGCCTATTTTCAAGAGTTTTCTTTGTGATATCTTTGATTCACCTCACAAGGTATAAAGTTTTGACCATGGGGTACTTGTTTCTCTTCAGGATGGCCCCACACATACAGCCAGCCATGGTTTCAAGAATTGTATGAGATGGAAGCCCACCGATCGGCGAGGCCTCGGTGCAGGGCCCTATCACAGCAGAGGCACCAGTGGTACCACTACCCATTGGGCCACAGATTCCACCATCCCCAGCAGTAGAGAGTGCATGCCATCTGAGCATGTTGCACGAGCTCCAGCGCCAGAGGCTGCCCACATACATGGGTGAGATGAACCCACAGGTAGCTGAGGATTGGCGGGAGGCTGTAGTGAGAGCCTTTATATTGGTAGGGACACCAGCTGAACTTATGGTGATCCTCGATGTGAGTTTCCTTCACGCAGTAGCAGACAGATGGTGAGGCCTAATGCTCCAGGTGCATGACGATGCGACACTACTCTAGGCAGACTATGAGAGCCTATTCAAGGTGGAGTTTGTCCTAGCCACCCTACGTGCAGTGCAGATAAAGGAGAATCTTCATCTATAGTAGGGTAGCATGATGGTGGCATAGTACTCAGGAAGGTTCACCGACCTCTCATGCTACTTCACAGATGTGGTGTGGGGCCCATTCTTTAAGGCCCAGACCTTCGAGAAGGGGCTCATGAGAGAGATCAGGGCTTCGATGATCTCCCTCTGTATCCCGACATAGGAGGGGGTGTTGGAGCGAGACCTCTTAGTGGAGAGTTTCCTTGTTGACCAGTCACCAGTAGCGAGACCCGCCACTGGGTGTCATGTACCAGAATCTTCTTCAACTAGCATCAGACAGATGTCGTAGAGAACCAAGAGGACCAGACCATCTGGTTGACGACCTCAGGACACGGGTTAGGTTGTGCGAGGAACAAAAGACAGAGCCAGTCATACGAGGAATATGCAGTGTTTCACATGCGGCAAGCAAGGTCACATGGCTCGTGACAATCTGACCCACCGTTAGGATGATCAGAAGACAGTTGAGGGACCTCCCAGGAAGAGGCAAAGGTTCGATCGAGGAAATCCACAGGTCGCAGGCGTACGTGGCAGAGGATCTAGTCGTGCAGCTGGCAGTGGATGACGTTTCAAGGCATTACCGCCACCACAATCCGGAGGTCCACCCCGACCGCAGGGAGCTGGTTGAAAGGTGAGATCTCAGCTCCAAGAAGCTGAGGCATATGATCACGATGCTCTAGATATGATTCAAGGTACGAGCTGTGTCTACTCCACCTTAGCAGTAGTTCTTGTAGACACAGTTCCCAGTCATTCGTTCATTTCCACTACCCTCATTCGGAGCTTAGAGATTCTGATAGAGCCGTTGCCGCGATCCTTATGACTAGAGACTCCTACGGAAGAAGATTTGATGATTATGCACTAGTGCCAGTAGTGTGAGATTACTCTATGAGGTGAGAGCTTTGGCTAGGATCTCATAGTAGCTGCGTCGATGCCTTACGACGTCATCTTGGATATGGACTGGTTATCTAAATTCCATGCTCAAATCTACTATATTAGGCGCCATGTATAGTGTGTCCACACGAATGGGTCTAGTTTCACCCTCACTAGTGATAAGGGATCCTTTTAACTACAGGATGGACTTTCCCAGAGGATAGTATAGTCGATCACTCATCTGTTGTCTTGCCTTACCGCCGGAGCAGTTGATGTGGGGAGTCCGACTTATCATGTAGTAGTGGACCAGTTCGCTGTTGTTTTCCTTAATGATGTCCCAGGTCTACCATCTCACATAGTGGTGGACTTCTACATTGACTTGTGCCCTGGGACATCACTGATATCTACACCAGCATATCGGAGGGCTCCTGCTGAGATTTGTTAGCTGCGAGTACAGCTGGAGGGATGTTAGTGGAAGGGATTCATTCAGCCCAGTGTTTCTCACTAGCCAACCCTGATTCTGTTTGCCATGAAGGTGGATGGGAGCTTGAGGATTTTTGTCGACTAACATTGTAACACCCCAAGATTTCATAGTACGTTATTTCTTCAAAGTAATTCAATAACTTGCACTACACACAACACTGAGTTCAAACGCACCATGACGTAACAAATTGGCCACTCAAATGTAGTTATAGATAGTATTAACAGAATTTTGAACTTTATATAATCATTATAATTCTGTTATTCATATTATTAGTTTCTTAGACATACTGTAAGAACAAATTCATTTTTTTCAGATGAGAGTATTATTTTTAAAAAAATACAATTTTACCACCTTTTAATGGAGAACCTTTTCTAAATCTAATATTTGAAACTTTTATATATTTAAATTGACAAAATAAACTTCTTATTTAGAATCAAGACATAAGAATTTAGTTTCAAATTTTTTTGGTGTTTTTCTAATAACTTTCATATTTGGGTGAATAGTGAAATATTCTATATTTTAACTGAAAATAAATTTATTAATCAAAATAATTTATAGTGTTTAATTATAAATTTTAATTGTTTGGATGTATAATTAGATTATATTTTTACCAATTAATCCAGTGATTGTCATTATAAGTAATTTTACATTGAAATTGGACATAAACAAGTGTTAATCTTTTGATAGTTATTATTTCTTAAAAATACGCATTTCAGTTTTGACAACTGGAATTAATTTTAAACTAATTAATTCAACTTATATGTTTTTAAATTGGTAAAATAGAATTAATTTTTGAATTCATAATATCAAAATTAGCTTAGGGTAAATTTATGGTATTTTTCTGAAAACTTTCAATTTTTGATGAATAGTGAAAAACACTAAGTGATAGTTTAAAACCGAATTTTTATTTAAATAATTATTTATTTTATTTAAATTTATTTTTGGTCAAAATATATTCATAATACCTATGTATGTTCAATGTAATTCATTGGAGTCAGTTTAGAATCATTTTAGATATATAAAAATTTTATTGAAATTTTTACCGTCTTTTACCCACATCCTAGGAAAATATGAAAATTCACATAAAACATAATTTTACCACATCTCTGAGTGTAATTTCAAAAATCTGAAAGACACGGTTGATATTAGTAAGTAAAATGTGGTTCAACAATATAAGAACAATTTTTGGAGAATAGTAACTTTTTACTTTTATTTACCCCGGTTAAAAGTAAATAAGGTAATTAAGAGTAAAAAGGATATTATTACTACCCTAACACATGTCCTAATTCTATTGAATAAGTATAATTCGACCAAAAACAACCTTAAAATATATGATGATCCTCTTTGGTCCACTTGGATTAGATTAGGACACTTATTATTATTTTATTTAAAGAAGAGTTAAACGAGTTAAAATCAAAGTTTAATAACTAAAACATTTTTTATGTCCTAATTATATTTGATATGTATAATTCGACCAAAAAACCCTAGGATTAAAATATGAACATCTTTCTTCCACATGGATTAGATTAGGATACTAATTACTATTTTATTAAAAGAAGAGTTAAAAGAGTTAAAATGAATGTCTAATAAATAAAACATTTTTAATATAGATTTATACATAAGATAAATTCTAATATAAATATTAATTGAAAATATAAAAAGTTATCCTACATAATGGTATTTTACTTTAATTTTTTAGACATTAAATAATTTCATTTATTTATGAAACAATGATGATGTAGTAATTACCTAATTAATGAAATATTAAAATAATTGATAGTATAAATATCTAAATAAATGTATGTTGAGACTTTTTATGAATTACACTAGTTTTATATGTTTATATGACATTTTAGGGTTGGTTAGATAAATTTTTTTCAAAGTAATTATGTTGTAATGAATTTATGAAAAACAAAATACCAAATAGTGTCAAAATCGACATAAAATAGTTTTAAAAACAAATATTATATTATTAATTGATATTCTTTTTCTAAAAATATAAGGATCTTCCAAAGGACTTATATAATAATAGGTGTACTAGTAATGAAAAAATTGGGGTTCTCTTGGAAGTATATGGTAAGATTATTAACCATATAAAATAAAAATGCATAGAGACATGGTAAATTTAGAACTATTTAACTAAGAGTTAAATCTAAAAGATAAAGTTTATCTAGTGACCCAAACCTGTCTAAAACCTATTAGTTGAGTATTTTTCAACTCATCCCCACCTTATCGTTTAAATAATCCACTTTGGAGCCATTAGAAACTGAAAATGATTTCATTATAAAATAACATCTATAGCTTTTCCTAAGGTGCCTTTCACCGCTCTTATAAAAGGGAACTCCCCATTCTATCTAATTCATGCCTTAAAAACCATTTGTCTCGGCCAACCCCTAACAAAATACCCCCTCAACTATCCTCCCTTAATCCTATAGTCCTTCATTTAGTCATAAATCCAACATAAGGATCCCTTTTGATCAAATCAAAAGGAAGAACCCGAAGAAGTTGTTAATATCTCACCACCTCTTTCAAGTTCCTTTCTTCATCCACTTTTTATTTCTTTGTTGTTTCCATTATAAAATAATAACTTCAGTATATTCTACATACTCCGATGTTATTATAAATATTGTACAATAAAATTCATTATTCTGTCCATCATTTTAATGACATGTCACCTTACGTTCTTATGTACGGCTTACCGTCTCCACGTCGTGGTGTAATTGTTATTCAATACATTATTATTTGGATGGGTATAATAATGATGTGTAATTGATGTAAATAATAAATATAACATGATAATGATTCATTATATATGTTATATCATCCAATTATATATTATTTTAATTTCAAAAGAATGATATTGTCGCTCGTGCGTTTGTATGGATTACCGTCTCCACGAATGTGATGAGATTCAATCTCCATCATCTCAATTCAAGACTAATTTTCATTTGATTATTATAAATAACGTTTAAAGACTTGATATCATTCTAGTAATGAGTAATATACAATCTAACCATAACAAACACATCTTATGTAACAAAATATTTAAAATAAAACTATTAAGGAACACCAGAAATGACGATAATACTAAAATATTATTAATAAAGAAATATTAGAAGATCATATATGATAACATATTTATGTATATGATTCTTCTATAATTTAATAAAAATTATTTGACTATTATAAAGGAGTTTGACATACCCTCGGCCAAGGAAAATTACAAGGTAATGGTTAATTTCACAATCTCATTATTATCTAAGGTTATTTTTATGTAAGTATCTACTGGGACCTCTTTATCATCCACATCCATGTTTCTTAAAAATATATTTCAAAACATTTTTACTATTTAATATACAATGGTTTAGAATCATTTATACCCTTATTTTACCTTATATGTTTTTGAAATAAATCTTTTCGTCATTTTCCAAACAAGGTACTTTATGAACATTTACACAAAATTAAGGTAAGAATGTTGTTTTTAATTTATACGGTGGGTGAGGTTTTTTTCAGCCATTATAACATCATTGAATATTCCCTTACAATATTATTATAATATGTTAAAATATAAATGTTTTCTTTTATAAATATGTGACTTTTAAATTATTTCATAATATATTGAAAAATTTCTCTAAAAAGGTTTTGATTTCATCTATGTCAACATCCTTTGATGGATTTTAAGTTTTTTTGAAGTTGATTTATTATGATACCAAACATACATATTATATTGAATGTTTTGGGATATGATTGTCTATGGATGTGATATTACATACTATTCATGGTTTGTGGATAAAGTATTGTCATTTTGAATGCCATTTTTAATATGAATGATTATGTTATGTTTAAACCTTTTCATATGGGGAATGCATTGGACTTAGTAAGTGATGGGTCAAGCCCTATATAGATCCTTAATGAATCGGTATGTCTCATGAGACAAACTAGTGTCTTGGAACAAGTACTTGAAAAAATATTATTTGTAGTCTTGGCACAAGGCCTTGACTGTGTGGTTATGAATGTCTGACATTATGCATTCCATCATTATAAAAGTGTATATTGATATTGTGTATGATCCTTAGACTAGTAGAATATCCATGTGAGTAAGTAAATAGAATTATTTTTATTTATATTTACCATATTATGATTAATTTTATGTTGAAAATGGTTTTGTTTTAGTTCTATACATTTCCTTAAATGATTATTCTTATTTATGAAATTATATGCTATATTGTTATCTTTACTGAGCATCTGAGCTCACCCCATTCTATGTTTTATTTTTCCCATGATGCAAAAAAGTATATTATGACTGACCTACATGGATATTCTATGGGATCTCAGTGTTGTCTATGGAAACAATGTTGTTGTAGTTTTCCATTTTATGATGTAATGTAAACCTTATGAATGTATCTAGTATTTCCAAGTCTACTAAACTAATCGGTCTTTCGAGACATGATCTTTTGTGATCATTCCAATGTTATGTAATAACACACTGAATCAGGGAAACTCAAGTTGGGGCGATATAGTTGGGATCAAAGAAGTTTAGTACAAAAATTTGAATCTAGATTTAAAAAAACTCTTATTAGAGCACATTACCCTAAGATAATCTTTGAGAATTAGTATAGAAGAACTTCCTAGAATTTCAATATTGTAGAGATTTTGTGAGTTTTCCAACAAATACATCCCTGTCTGGATACAAGCACGTAGAGGCATCTCTAGAAAAGATGTACCTAGGGGTAAAACCCAAAAACACCTCTTTGATATTGACTCGAATGGGAACTGGTGCACGACAATGGGCCTTGATGCACTCTTGGTTACGACACTCCCGTGGGATATGCTTAGGATAATTCTCATTTTCTTTACAAACCATTATGAAGGGTTATGAGTATATACTTCTTCAAAGAATTTTTTTTATGATTATTGATTATATCAACAAACTATTCAATTTACGTTATGTATTTTACAAGTTTGGAATTATTCATTGCAATTCATAAACTGACCTAGTGTATTCCGTTGTATAGAAATGGCACCCAGTAGAAGGAATGTGAACTCCAACAATACGTATGATCCTATAGGAAAGAAGGATCATATCTTTCACGGTATTAAGCCAACATTTAGAAGGTAAATAGTCTCCCATGTATTCTCAACATATGAAGAGATAGAATCATGTGTTAATAAGATAAGTAAAGAATTCTATGAGTTATATGGCTTTGATGGGAATCAAGAGAAGAAAAGGATGGAAGATAGAAATATAGATTAAGGGAAAAGGGAAAAGAAGGATTTTCCCATATGTGATAATTATTGAAAGAATCACCCTGGTCAATTCATTAATTGAATGGGAGTTTGTTATAAGTGTGGAGAAAAAGGACACAAAGTACGTGATTGCAATAGTAAGAAAAAAGTTTCAAATGTACAATGCTTCATCTACAAGGAGTTTGGACACTACACGAATCAATGTCCAAATCATAAGAGACTAACCCGAATGATGCTATTAGATAATAATAAAGTAATTATTATATCGAAGATGAAGTGGAATGATTAGATTTATTACGTTGTTATTAAAGTATTGTGTCATTTGAGTATTTTATTAATGATGTACATGTTATAAGAATTATAGAGTAATAAAGGATTATACTGCAGTACTATTTCATCAAAGACTTGAGATTCTGTGGAACCTAGAAAACTAACTCAATAGCAGGTTAAATTTTTAGATAATATATGGTTGAGAGAAAGATAAACCATAATATAGTTCTGATATCGAGTTAGTGATTTTTGTAAAATTCATGATTGATTGGGATAAATTATATTATATATTCTCGACTACCTTGAAACTGATTAATGATTTGTATATTCCATCATTGTTGGAGTTTACAAAATTTTGGATAGAAGGATTATATCCAGTATTCTATAAGAAATAAGGGAGCATTAATGTAATCAATAAGGTTTTATGGTAATTCAGGATGTTGTAGTGTTTTAAAAGAATACATGATGAAGGTGTTCACATGTTATTACCTCATAAAAAGGATCTTCATTGTGTTTACCTTCCTTATAAATTCTGGACTATGAGTTTCGACAAAATTATTTTGGATAATTCTAGTTTGATATTATTTTTGTATTTCCATGAAAAGTACAACTCGAAGGTCAGGCGGCAACCCATCGCGTCCGACAAGGCCGCGAAACATGAACCTGCAACTGAAGGGCGACAAGGGTGTATCAGCTACCACTAGCCCACGTGTTGTCCTAGATTGAATAATATATTTTTTTAAAGGTCTCCTAGATTAATTATAAATTCATTTTTTTAACCCTATACGAATAGGATAAATAAAATATTTTTGTATCTTCTATTTTCTTATTGAGTGAAAGATGATTTTGTGGTAGAAATTAGTTAAAGGATGAAACTCTACTTGTCAAGTAAATATTTTTTTCTTCTCTTATTCTTTGAAGAAATTAATTCTTCAACTTTAGGTACGAGATCTTAAACCTAAAAATGTGTTATCCTAATACCTTATGTTTTTTTAACCGATGAAATTTTAAATCATCATTGATTGATGACTTTGAGGCCCTCAATTCAACAATTGTTTGTGACTGATAAACTAAATCACTCCCAGTAAATATTTACGTTTTTCCTCCAATTATGTGTCTACAATTTCCACTAATGTTCTCCCAATCGATATCATAATTTGGTGGTGACTTTTTCATTCCCCTTTTTCCTCTTATTATGACATAATTATATTAACCCAATTTCTGATTTGGGATTTCCCACAAAGGTATTTTCTATTTTCAACCTTTTATTTTTGCAGAAAAATTTCAAATAGTGAGGATTTAATTTATTGAAGGAGGGAAGAATGTAACGGCCCATGCATTCATTGTAAAGACCTGGAAATTCTATGAATTTTTTTTCTTAAATTCATGGAATTTTTACGAGTACGTGAAATCAGACGGCGCGCGATTCTGAGGCCCGGAGTGCCCGAAATGATCCGTTGAAGTTTTTGTTAAGCTTAAGTTAATGCACGTAAGCAGTTTTCCAGAAAAAGTGATATAACTCTTAAACGGTAACTTGGATCAGAAATATGAGGGCACTGTTGTACTAAATATGGTGAGTTTACCCTTGGATTGACTTAAGATTAGTCAGCACATTCCTTCTGTGAGGAAACCCAAAAATGGCATAATCGTAAATAAAATAATTAAATAAATTATTTTATTTTTCAAATGCTTAAAACTCACAAACGGTAACTTGGACTAAAAATCAAGGACCACCGCTGAACTTGGGAGTGTATGCTTTCATTATGAAGATACTAACTTTTTCCATCGAGGGCCACCAGAAAAGTTATTTTTTGGCCACAAATAAAATAATTAAAAGAAAATTATTTTATTGTAAAATTCATAACATATAAACGGTAACTCGGATTGAAAATATGAGAGTACCACTGGGTTCGTCGGGGCATGTTTCACCTAGGGAGAGCCTAACCTTGGTTTTAGTGAGTCGAGGGTGTCTGATAATAATTTTCTGAACTTTTTTTAGGAACGTTCAGTAAATGTGCGAGTGGAATTTCATAACATTTGAACCGGTTCTCGGAATTGAAATTTTAGGGCACCGTTGAGCTCGCAGCATTGGTGATTGCTTAGTGAGACCTTCGCCGTGGTTGCATTTTGTCGAGAATGGATGATATTTTTGGGGGTTTTAGACTAAATTAAATAAAAATAAAGTGTTACTTTATTTTTATTTGCGGCCGTTAAATTCTATAAGGGGAGGTGGGAGGTGGGAGCCACCGCACCCTAACCTCTCATGAGAGGTTTTTGTGGTGGGGCCCACCCGCGCATAACCTCCCATAGGAGGATATTTTTTTTGGGCCCATCGGATGTTTAACTCCGCTTGTAATCAAAGAGGTGGGGCTCACATGGGCTTTAAACCCTTGAACATCCAGGGAACTCTTGAAACTCCCCATAATGGTGCCAATTCACCCAAAAATTAATTAATTTCTTCAATTAATTAATTTTTAAAATCTTTTGAATTATTTCCAACTAGTAAAATAATAGTGAGTCTATTATTTTTGGTGTTGGAGTAATCTTTTGGTGGAGCTTGAGAGAGGGCTTGGAAAAACCTTGGAGAACTTTATCCATCCAATGAAGAACCACCGAAGAACAATGAACTTCTCCATTGATCTTCAACCGAGTCAAAAGAGAAGGAGAAAACCGCAAATAATGCTGCTGACTCTTCTTCCTCGGTCTCCTACCTTGAACGCTTCTCGAAGTCAATGGAACGACATCCGCCTTACCGCGACTCCGTCAACGATCACTGAACTCGAGGTAGGTGGATTGGAGTTATTTTATATATGAGTTTTAACCTCTATTCTTCGTCATTCAAATTTCTAGATTATGAACTCCCAAATGTTATCTCCATGAAGAGTAGGGCTCGAACCGCACAAACATGGCCCGACCCTCCCCCTTTGGTTGTTCTTATTTGATGACGGCGGAGCGAACCTTGAAGAAACCGGTGGCGCAAGGTCACCAGGTCACCAAGAGGGAGCGACACCGTTGTGCCCCACGGAAGGATAGCCACGGCCATGCCAGGCCGCGATGGAGGCGCGCAGAGCCGTCGCGCCACGTGGAGTGTAGCAGAGGTCTGTGGCCGTGCTGGGCTACGGTGGAGGAGGTGCAGCGCCGTCGCACCGCATGGTGAAGCTAGACAGCGGCGCCGTCCCGCCGCGACAGAGGATCTAAGGTGGTCGGCTGCCCAAGGAGCCGAACAGCTGGCTACTTGGCCATTAGGTAGAAGCGGGACCCTCAAGTCCCTGCGTAACCTGGACCTGTGCCACCTGGCACCTGTTTGGGTCCCCACCCGAATGGCTAAGCCATTCGGGTGTGCCAGGGGGCGTGCGACTCCCCCCTAGGCACGGCTAGGGCAAGCCGCTGGGCCGCCCTCGGCCGGGCCGCCCCCATCGGGCCAGGCCGCTTCCTCGGACCAAATCTGACCCGCAGGTGGGGTTAGACCCTAGTCCGGACTGGGTCGGGCTAGGTCAGTCTGACTGGGTCGGACCGGACCCAGACCCGTTTGGCCATTTTACACCTTTTCGCCCCTATCTTGGTCTACGGGTGTCTGATTGATGAACCTCCTAATGTGATGGAAGGCTTGGAGATAGACGGTTCTTTTGGAATACCCCACTTGAGGTTTGGACATAGTTGGGATACAATCGGGTTGGTTTGAACCTAAAAACCAACCGAGCCACTAGAACGGAAATGTCAATAACTCACAGACCGGGAGTCCGATTGATGCACCGTTCATCACGTTGGAACCCTTGCAACGTGACGGTCATTTGGGTTACTCCTTTGTGTAGTTTAGTGGTGGTCGAGGTACGACTGATATCTCGAGGGAAGATTCTATCGAACTCGAGTGCATCGGGTGTGAGAAATCCAGTGGCTGATAGTAGGGTGGAGGTTGGATACAGATCATACGGAGGTCAGAGCTCAGTGATCCTGTGTGGGTCAGCACATATCGATCCTGTGTGGGTCAGATCCTATGTGGCTCAGTTCTCAGCATTCCTGTTTTGGTCAGCACATACAGATCTTGTGTGGGTCAGATCCGGTGTGGGTCAGCGCTAATCGATCTTGTGTGGGTCAGCACATACTGATCCTGTGTGGGTCAGATCCTGTGCGGGTCATTTCGGGGGGTAGTTCCTATTGATCCGGTGTGGGGAAGAATTTGTACGGTCAGAAGCAGTGCCTCTTGTCAGAATAAGATGATATAGCTTCATGACTAATCATTTTCACTTCTAAGCTACACTAAAAATACAGGTTTTAGCTAAGTTAATGACCATTGTGTTTTCCTAATGATTGAGATGGGTTACTAGATAACATAGGTATATGTATGAGCATATAATTAAGTAATGGTTGTCCGTTGTTTCAAACTTTCTGGTTTATCCTTGTTGGATTTTGAGAGACCTTGGGGTTCTTGGGATCCCTACTGACTATCTTTATACTCACCCCTGCACGGGATTTCCCCACAGCTCGTTGTGTTGGATGCAGATGACGGACAATGCAGACCGAGGCAGAGTGTACGAGGACTGGACTGTACCCGGAGGTGGACCTCACAAAGAATCGGTACCCAGAGGGGATGGACGGACGTGGATCGCTAATGAGGCTATTTATACCTACCCTTCAGGTAGGATCCGTGGTGGACGATCCAGGAGCTGCTAGACACCTTCCAGCTATTTATCTTTTTAGTTCTACTTGTTTTATCTTTTCCGTGTACATTACTGTTGGGCTTTTTTTCTGGATTTTTTTTCCATCCATCACATCTTTTGTATACAGTTTATACTTAGTGTTTTTCTTCTAGTTGTGTAATCTATTGTGTGTGTTTACTTTTATAAAGTCAATTCCTTCCTAGCTTAGGGATTTACGCCTTTGGTGCTAGTCGCCAGCCCCTGGCCTATAGAAGGTGGGCTTGGGGTAGTCACGACATGGGTCCTGAGGATTGGTCGTGAAAAGTTAGTGTCAGAGGAGTCAGTTCTACCGGATAACATCGGACTCTGATCTTTTCTGTGAAGCAATAGTATTAAGTTTTGTGAGTGTGGTTATCAGTTCAGGGAGTCCAGTGTTGGTGCAGCAGCCAACATATCCATACACGAGGACCCTGACTTCTGATTTCCGACTCGGTGCACAAAAACACTGATTGTGTTTGTGTTTTCAAGAGTTTTCTTTAAGTCAGCTCAACCAGGTCATCTAAGCGGGTATAGTCTTTTGACAGTGTCGCATATGTTCAGGATGCCTCCACGCAGACAGCCAGTTAGAGTTCCGAGAGAGTACATGATGACGACCCACAGAATGACGAGGCTCCGTTGCAAGGCCCTTTTACTATATCGGCACCTTCAGCTGGTATACCAGCAGCACCACCACCCAATGGCCAGCAGATGCCACCATCCACACTGGCGGATGATGCACGTCGACTGGGTGCGTTACATGAGTTCTAGAGGCATAGGCCTCCGAGGATACAAGGTGAGACATATTCCCAGGAAATAGAGAAATAACTGGAGGCGATTGCTAGAGTTATCCACCTAGTTGAGACACTAGTAGAGAAGATGGTGATCTAAGCTACTAGTGTTTCCCAGTGAGTGACCATGAGGTTGGACAGCATAGTGATGAGGCTTCGGTATGTAGACCGTTGCCCGAGATTGTACCATTAGGTAGTGTGTCAGTTATATCACTGCTTGTTGGTCAGGAGTATCGACCAGAATTACCAGTAGATGACACATGTAGGCTTAATACCTTACACATGTTTCAGCATCAGATACCCCTCAGTTTTTTAGCCGAGCACAACTTACAGGTGGCTGGGGAGGTGGCTGATAGTTCTCTAGAACTTCTGCAGCTTCGGTAGGATGACATGTCGGTAGCTGAGTATTCATCGTGGTGTACTGATCGTTCCTTGTACTCGATGAATATGATATGATCAGTGCTTCAATTCTTGGACCTCTGAGTGAGGTGTGTTTAGGGACATCTGAGCCATCACTTTTTCCTCTATGAATTCCTACCTATGTTATGATGCTAGAGAGAACCTTTACAGTTGAATGTTCTTTGGATGAGTGGATACAACCAGTGAATGTTAGTAGTGGGAAAGAAGGAAACTAGCGCCAGTCTCAGAGACATGGGCATGTAAACTATTTTGGAAAGAGAAAGTGTTAATGAAAGATGAATCTGCAGAGCAGCAGATGTGGAAGCAGAGCTATGAGAGCAGCATGAGGTGGTGTACATTTAGACATGTTACAGCTGCCCCCTTTTTGTGAATCCCACATGGCTTAGGGAGCTGGAGGGAAGGGGATGAGATTAGATCCATTTGGTCAAGGAGTGTGACCTAAGGGCTCTAGGAATGATTCGAGGTATAGAATGTGTCTACTTATAGCTACCGTATCAATAGAAATAGGTACCAATCATTGTTTCCTTCCACGAATCTTGTCCCAGTCCTAGAGTTTCCAGTTAAACTGTTGACTTGACCCTCACATCTGGAGATTCCTTTGAGAGGAGAATCGATAATAACACTTACACCGATGGTGTGATCTCACCCTAGAGGCAAGAGTTTCGGTTGGAACCTCTTGGTGGCAGCGTCGAGGACTTACGACGTCAGTTTGGGTATGGACTGGGAAACCACAGTTCATACACAGATTGACTATATTAGATACAAAGTTTGTGGTTTATCTACAACGTTGGTATGTGGTTTTCCTTAGTAGGTGAAAAAGGGATCCCAGGCAGCACATATTAAACTCATGCATAGGAGGGTGCAACTGATCACTCTTGAATCGGCTAACCTTACCCTCATGGCAATAGGAGTTTTCAGTTTTCAGTTCCAAACAGAAGTGACCGAACATGGGGACATATTTTCAATAGATGTTTCCAGAATTACCCCCCCCCCTAGGGGGATGGATGTTTGCTTTGGCTAGATACTACTGGAGGTTCGTTCCAGACTTCATTAGAGTTGCAGCACCACTATCATCCTTGACAAAGAAGGGGAAACCCTTCGTGTGATCAGAGAGATGCCAGCAGAGCTTTCAGGGGCTGAGGCTGGGGCTGACTAGTTCCCCCATCATGAGGCTTCCAAAGGAAGGCATAGGGTATGTAGTCTACTATGATGCATCTGGGACCTAACGTGGGTGTGTCTTGAGGCAGGGGTGAGAAATAATCACGTATGGTTCTCGGTAGCTGAGAAAACACAAACAGAACTACGCTACCCTTGACCTGGAGTTAGTAGCAGTAGTCTTCGTCTTAAATATGTGGCAACACTATCATATGGGTGAACGTTTTACCATGTACTCTGATCAAAAGAGTCTCATCTATATCTTCTCTCAGAAGGACATGAACCCGAGACAACGACGATGGATTGAGTTCCTCCAGTACTATGACATCAATATAGTATATACTTCTAGGAAGGGGAAATTTGTTTTAGATGCACTCAGTAGGAGTTCTAGAATACAGCTTCTAGGAGAGGCAACAGAGTATCTGGATGCCTTACAGATATCCTTTGTGGATAGAAACGGAGCAACCTTTCTACAGCCTCTTATAGTCACTCCCCCACTTCTTCAGTGAGTCAGGGAGGAGAAGTGTGGAGACACTGACTGTGAGACAGGACGTGCCCAGATATCCATAAGACATGCACCTGATGGATTTTCTGAAAGTGGAGAGCATTCCATTCTCTTCAGAGGAAATACCATGGTACCAGTAGCACTTCAAGAGGAAGTGTTGAGGGAGTTCCACACTTCCCCTCCAGTGTTATATCCAGGTGTGGCAATGATGTACCAGGACCTTCGACGATAGCACTGGTGGCCAGGTATGAAGAATGCGATAGCGCAGTTTTTCTCTCGATGCCTCACTTGTCAGTAAGTGAAGGTGGAGCATCAGGTACTAGCATGCTTGGTTCAGCCTTAGAAGTCCCAAAGTGGAAGAGGTATGAGATATCAATGGACTTCATGACGGGTCTTCTACGTACATCCAGGGGACATGACTCCATTCTGGTGATCATCGACCAACCCACTATGTCGGATCACTTCCTACTGACAAGAGATGGTACGAGCTACCACAGAGAAGGTGCAGCTCATCTAGGAGCGGATGAAGACTGCACAGAGCAGACAGAAGTCATATGCTGACAGGAGACTGAGACCTCTGGAGTTCGAGGATGGAGACCAAGTCTTTCTACGGGTCTCACCTCGACATGTTCTACAAAGATTTGGCGGAGGAGGCAAGTTATCTCAGAGGTTCATCGAACCTCTTTAGGTGCTCAACAGAGTTGGTGAGGTGACATATTTCTTATCTCTTCCACCTCAGTTACACCGGGTGCACGACGTCTTCCACGTATCCCAACTAAGGAGATACGTGCATGACCCTTCCCACATCATCGACCATGACGAGTTGGATGCTGACGATGGGGAAAATTTTATGGAGATCCATTAGATATTGAGGATCGACGGGAGCGGATCCTTCGTTGATGGTTGATACCTCTGGTGCATGTTCACTGTCAGCATGGGAACCTCCAGGAGAGCACATGGGGAGCGGGAGGCTGAGATGTGTGCTCAATACCCCCACTTGTTCCCTTAGTTGTGAGTTGTATCTTACGTGGACGTAAATACCTGAGTTGGGGAGAATATAATGACCTGGAATTTCTATGGAATTTTTTTTCTTCAATTCATAGAATTTTTACGAGTCCGTGAAATCTAACGGCACGTGATTCCGAGGCCCGGAGCGCCCGGAATGATCCGTCGATGTTTTTGTTAAGCTTAAGTTAACGCGTGTAACAGTTTTCCTGAATAAGTGAAATAACTCTTAAACGGTAACTCGGATCAGAAATCTGAGGGCACTGTTGCACTAAGGATGACAAGTTTACCCTTGGTGTGACTTAATATTAGTCGGTACGAGCCTTCTATAAGGAAACCCAAAATGGAATAATCTTAAATAAAATAATTAAATAAATTATTTTATTTTTCAAATGATTATAACTCACAAACGGTAACTCAGATTAAAAATATAAGACCACCGCTGAACTCGTGAGTGTATTCTTTCATTGAGAAGATACTAACTTTGTCCAGTGCGGGCCAACAGAGAAATTTAGTTCTTAGCCGCAAATAAAATAATTAAATGAAAATTATTTTATTGTGAAATTCATAACTTCTAAACGGTAACTCAGATTGAAAAATGAAAGTACCTTCTGGTTCGTCGGGGCGTGTTTCACCTAGGCAGAGCCTATCCTTGATTGCAGTGAGTCAACGGTGACTGATAATAATTTTCTGAATTTATATTTCAGGTAGGTTCAGTAAACGTGCGAGCATCATTTCATAACATTTGAACCGGTTCTTGGAATTGAAATCGTAGGGCACCGTTGAGCTCGCAGCGTCGGTGATTGCTTAGTGAGACCTTCACCACGGTTGCGTTTTGTCGAGAATGGAAGATAGTTTTGGGGGTTTAAAACTAAATTAAATAAAAATAAATTGTTATTTTATTTTTATTTGCGACGGTTAATTTTTCCAAGGGGAGGGTGGAGGTGGGAGCCACCGCACCCTAACCTCCCATGGGAGGTTATGGTGGTGGGTCCCACCCACGCATAACCTCCCATGGGAGGATATTTTTGGTGGGTCCCATCAGATGTATAACACCACTTGTAATCAAAGAGGTGGGGCTCACATGGGCTTGAAACCCTTGAACTCCTGGGGAACTCTTGAACTTCCCCATAATGGTGCCAATTCACCAAAAAATTAATTAATGGCTTCAATTAATTAATTTTTGAAATCTTTTAAATTCATTCCAACCATTAAAATAATTGTGAGTCTATTATTTTTGGGGTTGGCATAATCTTTTGGTGGAGATTGAGAGAGAGCTTGGAAAAACCTTGGAGAACAGCATCCTTCCAATGAAGAACCACCGAAGAACGACGAACTTCTCCTTTGATCTTCGACTGATTCAAAAGAGAAGGAGTTGACCGCGAAGAATGCCACCGACGCTTCTTCCTCGGTCTCCTACACTAGACGCTTCTCGACATCAACAGAACGATGTCCGTCGTACCGCGTCTCTTTCAACGATCACTGAACTGGAGGTAGGGGATTTCAGTTATTTTATATATGAGTTTTAACCTCTGTTCTTCGTCATTCAAATTTCTTTATTATGAAATGCCAAATGATATCGCCATGAAGAGGAGGGATCGAACCGCACAAACATTTCATGACCCTCCCCCTTTGTTGTTCTTATATGTTGACAGTGGAGCGGACCGTGATGAAACCGGTGGCGCAAGGCCGCGAGGTCACCAAGAGGGCGTGGCACCGTTGTGCCCCGCGGAAGGAGAGGCACGGCCATGCCAGGCCGCAGCGGAGATGCGCGGATCCGTAGTGCCACAAGGAGGGTAGCAGAGGGCCGTGGTCATGCCAGGCCACAGAGGAGGAGGCGTTGCGCTGTCTCACCGTGTGGTGAATCTGGACCGCGGTGCCGTCGCGCCGCGGCAGAGGAGCCGAGGCGGCTGGCCGCCGAAGAGCCGAACGGCTGGCCGCCTGGCCAACCGGGAGGAGTGGGACTCTCAAGGTCCCGTGTAACCTGGATCGGTGCCACCTGGAACCGGTTAGGGTCCCCACACGAAAGGCTAAGCCGTTAGTGTGTGCTAGGGGGCGTGCGCTTCCACCCTGGGCGCGGCTAGGAAAAGCCGTCGGGCCGTCTTCGGTCGGGCCGCCCCCATCGGGCCTGGCCGTTTCCCTGGACCAAATCGGACCCACGGACTAGGTCAGACCCCAATTCGGACCGGGTTGGGCAGGGTCGGTCAGACTGGGTCGGACCGGACCCGGACCCGTTTGGCCAGTTTACACCTTTTCATCCCTATCTTGGGCTACGAGTGTCAGATTGACGAACCTCTTAAGGTGATGGAAGTATTGGAGTGAGACAGTTCTTTTGGAATACCCCACTTGAGGTTTGGACACAGTTGGGATACAGTCGGGTTGGATTGAACCTAAAAATCAACCGGGCCCCTGGAACGGAAATGCCAATAACTCACAAACGGGGTGTCTGATTGACGAACCGTTCATCGCGTTAGAACCCTTACGACATGGAGGTCCTTTGGGTTACTCCTTTATGGATTTTTGTAGAGGTTGAGGTACAACCGATATCTAGAGGGAAGATTCTACGGAACTTGAGCGCACCGGGTGCGGGGAATCCACTGGCCCATAGTGGGGCATAGGTTGGAGACAGATCATACAGAGGTCAGCGATCATCGATCCTATGTGGGTCAGCGCATACCGATCCTGTGTGGGTCAGATTCTGTGTGGCTCAGTGCTCAGCGATCCTATATGGGTCAGCACATACCGATCTTGTGCGGGTCAGATCCGGTGTGGGTTAGCACTCAGCGATCATGTGTGGGTTAGCACATACTGATCCTGTATGGGTCAGATCCTGTGTGGGTCATTGCAGGGGTTAGTTCCTATTGATCTTATGTGGGGTAGACTCCGTATGGTCAGAAGTAGTGCCTCTTGTTAGAATAAGATAATCTAGCTTTGTGAATAATCATTTTCACTTCTAAGCAACACTAAAAATCCTAGTTTGAGCTGATTTAATGACCATTGTGTTTTCCTCATGATTGAGATGGGTTTCTAGCTAACTTAGGTATATGTATGAGCATATACCTAAGTAATGGTTGTCCGTTGTTTCGTACTCTGTGGTTTATCCTTGTTGGATTTTGAGAGACCTTGGGGTTCTTGGGGTCCCTACTGAGTATCTTTATACTCACCCCTGCACTGGATTTTCCTGCACATCGTTGTGTTGGATGCAGACAATGGACAACGCTGACTGAGGCGGAGTGTACGAGGACTGGACGGTACCTGGAGCTGGACCTCATGAAAAATCAGTACCTAGAGGGGATGGATGGACGTGGATCGCTGAGGAGGCTATCTGTACCTACCCTTCAGGTAGGATCTGTGGTGGATGATCCAGGAGCTATTAAACACCTTCTAGCTATTTATCATTTTAGTTGTACCTTTTTTATCTTTTCCTTGTACTTTACTATTGGGCTTGTATTTCTGGCTTCTTTTTCTTTCCAGTGCATCTTTTTTATATATTTTTTATTTAGTGTTTTTCTTCTAGTTGTGTACTTTGTTGTGTGTGTTTTCTTTTATAAAGTCAATGCCTTCCCAGCTTAGGGATTTACGCCTTTGGTGCTAGTTGCCAGCCCCTGGCCTATAGAAGGCAGGCTTGTGGAAGTCCCGACATGGGTCCCGAGGACGGGTCGTGACATTCATAGTACATTATTTCTTCAATGTAATCCAATAACATGCACTACACGCAACACTAAGTTCAAGTGCACTATGAATTACCAAACTAGTCGTTCAAAAGAGATTATGGATAGTATTAATTGAATTTTTAACATTATATAATCCTTATAATTTTAGTATCCATATTATGAGTTTCTTAGACATAATTCAAGAACAAATTCTTTTTTATTATATGAGAGTAGTATTTTTAAAAAAAATGCAATTTTACCGCATTGTAATGGAGAACCTTTTTTAAATCCAATATTTGAAACTTTTGTATATTCAATTTGAAAAAATAAACATCTTATTTATAATTGGGACATAATAATTTAGTTTCAATAAATTTTGGGTGTTTTTCTTGATAAATTTCATATTTGGGTGAGTAGAGAAAAATACTATATTTTAACTTGAAACCACTTTTTTAATCAAAATAATTTATAGAGTTTAATTATAAATTTGTATGGTTTCGAAGTATAATTAGTTTATATTTTTACCATTTAATACAATTATGGTCATTGTAAGTAATTTCACTTTGAAATTGGACATAAACAAGTGTCAATCTTTTAATAGTTATTATTTCTTAAAAATATGCTTTTCAATTTTGACAACGGGAATTAATTTTAAATTTATTAATTCAGAATCTATGTTTTCAAATTGGTAAAATAGAAATAATTTTTGAATTTAGAATATCAAAATTATCTTAGAGTTAATTTTTGGTATTTTTCTGAAAACATTCAATTTTTGATGAATAGTAAAAAAATACTAAGTTATAGTTAAAAACCAAATTTTTATTTCAATAATTATTTATTTTATTTAAATTTATTTTAGTTCAAAATAGATACATAATAACTACATATTTTATAATGTAATTCATTGGATTCAGATTATAATAATTCTAGATATATAAAAATTTTATTGAACTTTTTACCGTCTTTTACACACATTCTAGGAGAATTTTCAAATTCACCTAAAACATAGTTTAACTATTTCGATGAGTGGAATTTAAAAATTCTGAGAAACACGGTTGATATCAGTAAGTAAAATTTGGTTCAATAAGATAAAAATAATTTTTGTGGAATAGTAACTTTTTACTTTATTTACGTCATTTAAAAGTAAATAGGGTAATTAAGGGTAAAAATGATATTATTATTACCCTAACACATGTCCTGATTCGATTTTATAAGTATAATTCGACCGAAAAACAACCTTAGTAATAAAATATGAACCACTTTGGTAAAATTGGATTAGATTAGGACACTTATTATTATTTTATTTAAACAAGGGTTAAAAGAGTTAAAATCAAAGTTTAATAACTATAAAATTTTAATATAGGGTTATGAATAAGATAAATTCTACTATAAATATAAATTAGAAAGATAAAAATATTTCATACATAATAGTATTTTATTTACATTTTTATACGTTATCTATTTTAATTTATTTATGACACAATGATGATGTTGTAATTACCTAATTAATTAAATATTAAAATAATAAATATTATAAATATCCAAATAAATATAATATGAGACTTTTTATGAATTACACTAATTTTTTAGATTAATATTATATGTTATGGTCCGTTAGATGAATTTTTTTCGAAGTAATAATGCTGTAATGAATTTAGCAAAAACAAAATACCAAATAGTGTGAAAATTTACATAAAAGAGTTTTTAAAACAAATATTATAATATTAATTGATATTCTATTCGTAAAAATTTTAGGTTTGTCCAAAGGACTTATATATTGATAGGTGTATCATTAATGAACAACATGGTGTTCTCTTGAAGTATATAGTATGTTTATTAACCATATAATATAAAAATACAAAGAGACTTGGTAAATGTCAAACTATTTACCTATGAGTTAAATCTAAAAGATAAAGTTAATATAGTGACCAAAACCAATCAAAAAACCTATTGGTTGAGTGTTTTTCGACAAATCCCCACATTATTCTTTAAAAAACTACTTTGGATCCATTATAAACCGAAAATGAAAATATTATAAAATAATATTTCTAACTTTTTCTATGTTTCCCCTCACCAATCTTATAAAAGGGAACTCACCCTTCTCTATAATTCACACCATCAAATCCATTTGTATCGGCCAAAACCTGCCCAAATACCCTCTCAACTATCCTCCCTTCACCCTAGAGGTCTTCCTTTAGTCATAAATTCAACTTATAGAGCCCTTTTTATCAAATTAAATGGAAGAACCCCAAGAAGAGGTAAATATACCACCACCTCTTTCAAGTTCCTTTCTTCTTCCACTTCCTTTTTCTTTGTTGTTTCCATTCTAAAATAATAAATCCAGTGTCTTCTATATACTGTGATGTTATTATAAATATGGTACAACTAAATTCATTATTCTATCCATCCTTTGAATGACATGTCACCATACTTGTGTACGTACGGCTTACCATCTCCACGTCGTGGTGTAATTGTTAACCAATACATTATTATTTGGATGGGTATAATAATGATTTATAATTGATTTAATAATAAATATATCATGATAATGATTATTTATATATGATATACTATCCAATTATATATTATTTTAATATCAAAGAATGATATTGTCGCTCGTGCGTATGTACAGATTACCATCTCCACAAACACGATGAGATTCATTCCACATCTTATCAATTCAAGACTAATTTTCATTTAATGATTAAAAATATTGTTTAAGGACTTGATATAATTCTGGATATGAATAATATACAACCTATATGTAACAAACATTTCTTATGTAACAAACCATATAAAATAAAATGAGTAAGTGAAGACCTGAAACGTGATAATACTAAAATATTATTAACAATGAAATATTAGAAGATCATATATGAAATCATATTTATGTATATAATTTTTGAATAATTTAATAACAATAATTTAACTATTATACAAGAGGTTAACCTACCCTCGACCAAGGAAATGTACAAGGTAAGGGTTAATTTCACAAAATCTTTATTATATGAGGTTGTTTTTATGTAAGTTTCTACTGGGACCTCTTTATCATCCACATCCATGTTTCATAAAAATGTATTTCAAAACATTTTACTCTTTAATAAACAATTGTTTAAAGTAATTTATACACTTATTTTACCTCATATGTTTTTGAATGGAATCTTTCTATCATTTTCCAAATAAGGTACTTTATGACCATTTCCATAAAATTAAGGTAAGAATGTTTTTTTAACTTATACGAAGGGTGCCTCTATTTTTCACCGTTATAACATCGTCGAAGCTTCCCTTACAAGATTATAAGAATATTTTCAAATAGAAATGTTTTATTTTATAATTACGGGACCATTATATGATTTCAAAATATAATGACATATTTCTCTAAAATGGTTTTGATTTCATCTATATCAACATCCTTTGATGGATTTTAAGTTTGTTTGAAGTTTTTTTATTTTGATAAAAAAACATCCATATTGTGTTGAAGGTTTCATGATATGTTTGATTGTGGATGTGTTATTTCATACCATTCTTGGTTTATGGATAAATTAATGACATTCTGTATGGTAGTTTTAATACGAATTTTTATGTTATGCTTAAAATTTTTTATATGGGGAATGCATTGGACTTAGTAAGTGAGGGGTGGAGCCCGCTATATCTCCTCGATGCATCAGTAGGTCTTATGAGGAAAACTATTGTTTTGTAATAAGGCCTTGAAAAAATCTTATTTTAGTCTTGCTAGAAGGCCTTGACTATGTTGTTATGAAAGTCTGGAATTATGCATTCCATCATTATGAAAGTGGATATTGATATTGCATGTGATTATTCGACTTGTAGAATATCCATGTGAGTAATTAAATGGTTTTATTTTGATTTATATTTTCTATATTATGATGAAGTTTATTTTGAAAAGGATTCTGTTTTAGTTCTATACATTGCCTTAAATATTTATGATTATTTATAAAAGTTTCTGTTATATTTTTATCCTTACTGAGCATCTGATCTCACCCCTTTCAATGATTTATTTATCCTAGGATGTGAATTAGTATATTATCACTGACCTACAGGTATAGTCTATGGGATCTCAGTGTTGTCTAGGGAAACAATATTGTTGTAGTTTTTTTTATGATGTAATGTAAACCTTATGAATGTATCTATTATTTACAATGCTACTAAACTAATCAGACTTTCAAGACTTGGTCTTTTTTGATCATTCCAACATTATGTAATAATGCTTCGACTCTGGGTAACTAGGTTCAGGGCGTTACAACCATTGCATAAACCAGGTGATCATGAATTACATGTACCCACTCCTCAAGATTGACGACGTCTTTGATCAGCTGAAGGGAGCACGATGGTTCTCAAAGATAGACCTCAGATCAGGATATCACCAGCTTAGAGTTCGAGACGAGGATGTGCAGAAGAAGGCCTTAAGATTTCAATACGACCACTATGAGTTCTTGGTAATGCCTTTCAGCGTAACCAATTCTCCAGCAGTGTTCATGGGACTCATGAATAGGATTTTCCAGCCATACAATGATCGATTTGTCATAGTTTTCATTGAAGACATTCTGATTTATTCGACTTCTGTGGAGGAGCCTGCCTACTATTAATAGGTAGTACTCGACACACTCCGAGAGAACTAACTTTATGGTAAGCTCTCAAAGTTCCAGTTTTGGATCTGAGCAGTTCACTTTTTGGGACATGTCATCTCGGAGAATGGATTTGTAGTAGATCCAGTGAATATTGAGGTGGTACTTTCTTGGTAGCCACCCAGGAGTGTGACGGAGGTACACAGTTTCCTGGGTTTTGTTGGGTACTATAAGAGGTTCGTGCCAGCTTTCTCCAGAGTTGCAGCACCACTATCTTCCATGATGAAGATGGGGAAACCCTTCATGTGTTCTGAGAGATTCCATCAGATCTTTCAAGATTTGAGGCATAAGATTACTAGTTCCCCCATCTTTAGGCTTCCATAGGAAGGAATAGGTTATGTAGAATACTGTGATGCATCAAGTACCGGACTCGGTTGTGTCCTGATGCATGAGCGAGCAGTGATCACTTATGGTTCTCGTCAGCTGAGACAACATGAGCAGAACAATACCACCCATGACCTAGAGTTAGAATCAGTGGTCTTTGCCTTGAAGATGTGTCAGCACTATCTGATGGGTGAGAATTTCACAATATACTCTGACCACCAGAGTCTCAGGTATATCTTCTCTCACATGGACCTGAACCTACGACAGTGAAATTTGCTTGAGTTACTCCAGGACTATGACTTCGAGATAGTCTATACTCCTGGGAAGGGGGAAATTGTAGTAGATGCACTCAATTGGAGATCTGGTATACAGCTGCTAGGAGAGGTGACAGAGCAGCTAGATGCTTTACAGATATCCTTTGTAGATCGAGATGGAGAAACTTTCTTTCAGTCTCTTACAGTCACTCTTCCACTTTTTTAGCATGTCAGGGAGTCACATCATGGGGACACTGACTGATAGACACAACGTGCTTAGATATCCATAGGGTAGTCACCTGATGGATTTTTCGAAGGTGGGGAGCATGTCATCCTCTTTAGAGGATGTACTATGGTACCAGTGTCACTTCAGGAGGAATTGTTGAGCGAGTTCCACACATCCATTTTAGCGGTACATCCAGGAGTGGAGAAGATGTACCAAGACCTTCAACTACAACACTGGTGGCCAGGTATGAAGAAGTTAGTTGTAGAGTTTGTCTCTCAGTGCCTCACTTGTCAGCAGGTGAAGGCGGAGCACCAGGTACCATGAGGCTTGGTTTAGCTTTTAGAGGTTATAGAGTGGATGTGGGATGGGATATCCATGTACATTGTAATAGGACTTCCACGAACAACCAGGGGTCACAACTTGATTTGGGTGATCGTCGACCGACTCACCAAGTCAGCACACTTTCTACCGATCAGAGAGCAGGGATCAATAGAGAGATTGGGATGAATTTATGTGCATAAGATTGTGCAGTTAGAAGGAGTACATTCTTCTATTGTCTCCGATCATGAAGAACAGTTTACATACCAGTTGTGGAAGGGGTTGGATGAGGCTTTCGAGATGCAGCTTCATCTGAGCACCGCCTTCCATCCTTAGATAGGTGGCCATACTAATCGGACCATTCAGACCCTCTAGAATATCCTCCATGAATTTTTCCTCGACTTTGGTCGCAACTGGGAGAATCACTTACCTTTGGTGGAGTTTGCATACAACAACAGCTATCACTTCTCCTTTTGAATGTCACCTTTGAAGTGTTATATGGGTGAACTTGTAGATCACCCTTGTGCTGGACTAACCCTGGGGAGTCAGTACTAGTGGGACCATAGATGGTACGAGCTACCATAGAGAAGGTGCAGATCACCCAGGAGTGGTTGAAGAGTACACAAAGCAGACAGAAGTCATATGATAATAGGATATGGAGACCTCTAGAGTTCCAGTATGGAGACCACGTCCTTCTATGAGTCTCACCTCAATGAGGTTTATAGATATTTGGATGAGGTGGAAAGATATCTCCGAGATTCATTGGACCTTTCCAGGTCCTCAGCAGAGTAGGATAAGTGGATTACCGCCTGGATCTTCCACCTCAGATGCACCAAGTGCATGACATCTTCCACATATCTCAGCTGAGGAGTTACGTGCACTACCCTTCTCACATTCCATACCATCGAGAGCTGGACGTCGAAGATGGGGTGAATTTTACAAAGGTTCCAGTGGAGATTTTGGATCGACAACTCTGTTCCCTTCATTGACAGTCGATACCTCTGGTGCGTATTTACTGGGAGCTTGGGAACCCTTAGAAGAGCACATGGGAACGAGAGGCTCAGATGCATGCTTAGTACCCCCACTTGTTTCCTTAGTTTGAGTCGTAGATTATGGGGACACAATGCTCTGATATGGGGAGAATGTAAAGACCCAATATTTCTGTGGAAATTTTTTTCTTAAATACATGGGAATTTTACGAGTCTGTGAAAATTGACGGTGTGTGATTCCAAGGCCCAGTGTGCTTGAAATCAATTTTTGAAGTTTTGTTCGGGTACGTTTAGTAAATGTACGAGCAGTTTTTTATAACTATTGAACCGGTGCTCGGAATTGAAATCTGAGGGCACCGTTGAACTGGCAACACTGGTATTCGCTTAATAAGACTTTCACCTTGACGACAGTTGGTCGAGAATAAAAGATAGTATTTGGGGTTTTAGAGAATGATTTAAATAAAAATAAATTTGTATCTTTATTTTTATTTTTGGTTGGATGAAGCCTCCATGTGGATGTTAGAGTTGGGAACCACAACACCTTAACCTCCCATGTGAGGTTAAGGTGGTGGGTCCCACCCAATCCTTATATCCTCTTCATGTTTAATGTGGTGAGGACCACCCGGGATTTAAAACACCTTGAAACTTCCCATTAATGGAGAAACCCTCAATTTTCCATTAAGTGTAGGGGTGCCTCTTCAACTCCCCTAACACTTAATCTGCCGTATCCTCATCATTAATTAATTAAACTATTTTAATATTATGCCAAAAATATTATAGAATATCATAATGTATTATTTTTTGGCTTGGAATATTTTTCAACTTGGTTGAAATTTGGAGAGGAGAGAGCTTGGGGAGAAAATCTCTCACCAATGAAGAACGAAGAATGTCGAGGATCTTCTTCATCTTCCTTCCCCAGAACCTTCTTCGATGTTGGACGTGTTCATCCACAACCAATTGATGTCCACTTTCCCACGACATCATCAAAGAAAAATGAAAAAAGGTAGGGGTTCGAACATTGTTTTGTTTCTCGTTCATCATTTTTCGTCGAAGATTATTATTTGAAGCCACGTGCTATCACCCTAATGTGGAGGGTGTAGGCTGAAATAACATCGCCCAACACCTCTAACTTATTTTTGGAACTTGATTCTAAACACTGTATGAGTCCAAGATGAGCGATACTCGTCAACAATGATTGTGGATCGCAGGAGACATCCCGAGGAGTGTGCGACTACTTCTAGAACGACAATCGAGCCACCGACACTCATCCGGTGACCCATGGAAAGTCCATCGGCGGATGGAACCAAAAAGAACATCACCGTGTGGACAGAGGCGGCGCATCCGCATTGCTGGAGGAGTAGCTCCCAGACGACGGGCCGCGGCGGTGCAGCGACGGCCGGTGCATGCTCGGCCGTGAAGAAAACCAGCGGCTTGAGCCTTCGGGTTGCTGGGGAAGGCGTATCACAACCTCACCATGCAGTGGAACAAAAGGGGTGTGGGCTTTGGTCGCAGCGGTGCAGCGGCAGCTGGACACGAAATAGGCCGGTGACCCCAGCCACTGGGCCAATGGAGGAGATGCGCTACAGCCGTGCCGTGCGAGAGGCGGCTTGCTACTCGGACAGCCATGTGTAGCATGACCCCACTATGTGGGTCCTGTGTGACGAGGACCATCACCACGTGGCGTCGGTTTTGGAACTCACCCGAATGGTTAAGCCGTTTGGGATCGAGGGGGTGCGGCCTCCCCCTGGACGTGGCTATTGCGGACCCCATGGGCCACTAGCCACAGGTCACGCACGATCCTGACCATGCACGGGCTGGGCCCAGCGCTGGCCGGCCCGCCCCTGCAGACCGGGTCGGAACTGTAGACCGGGTTGGACCCCAGTCCGGACCTGGACCCATTTGACATGTTTCCACTCTTTTGCATGTAACTTGAGCTATAGGAATTATATTGAAGAATAGTCTATGGAGACGGAATCCTTAGAGGAAGAGGGTTCTTCTGGAATACCCCACTCATGGTTTGGACAGAGTTTGAGTATGGATGGATTGGATCAAACATAAAATCCAATCGGTCCCATAGAATAGAAGTGTCAATAACTCTCAGAACGGGCATCCTGTTGACACACGTATGTCGCGTTTGGTTCCTTTTGTAATGATAGATATTTTGGATACATCAACATGGGAAATCATGGTAGTTGATATATAGACACATGGCTTGAGGAGCGGACCCTCTAGGGATCAACCATGCTTTGTGCAAAATCATGTGGCTGGCTGAGCTCTGACGACTGTTCGTGGATCCTGTGTGGGTTCGACAGCTCCAACTACTATTCCTGGATCTTATGTGGGATCAACAGCTCCTCCACTATTCCTGGATCTTATGTTGGTTCGACAGTACTAATGACTGTTCCTGGATCCTGTGTGGGTTCAACAGCTCCAACCACTGTTCCTAGATCTTGTCTGGGTTCGACAGCATTGACGACTATTCCTGGATCCTGTGTGGGTTCAACAGTTTTGATTTATGTTCATGGATCCTCTGTGGGTTTTACATAATAGTTGATTAAGTGGAAAAATCTAATCATCTCTAACACTCTACATGAGTTTTATACTTCTGTGAGTTGAGTCAGTAAATTTTTTTTCTCATGATTGAGATAGATTAATTGATAACTTAGGTATATTTATGGGAATATACCTAAGTGGGGTTATCTACTTATTTCATACATTGAGGTTTTTCCTTGTCAAATTTTGTAAGACCATGAGGGTCTCGGGGTACCTATTGAGTATTTTTATACTCACCCCTTCATGGTCTATGCCTGCTCCTAGTTGCGTTGGATGGAGACGATGGACATCGCTGACTGAGGCTGAGACTAGCAGGATGAGAAGGTACCCCGAGGTGGACCTTACGATGAGTTGGTACATAGAGGAGATTGAAAGACTTGGAGTACTGAGGAGGCTATCTTTACCTTCCCTTTAGGTAGAAATCCCGAAGGACAACCCATCAACTATTTCACCTTTCTTCTATTGTACTCATTTTTCGGTTGTACTTGTACTTTCCTATTGGACTTGTATTTCAGCCCCTTCACTTTCAGCACTCTCTTTTGGTTATACAATTTTCTTAGTGTTTCATATCTAGTTGTGTGCTATGTTGTGTGTGTTTACACTTTATTAAGGCAATGCCTTACCAGTTTTAGGGAATTACGCCTTTGGTGCTAGTCGCCAGCCCCTGGCCTATGGAAGGAGGTCTTGGGGTAGCCACAACATGAGCAACGAGGGATGGGTCATGACAGGTGTGTCCGCACAGATGGGACAAGGTTTACCTTAACCGGCAAGAAGGGAGCCTTTTCAGAACGGGATGGACTTACCCGGAGAAGGGTGAAACCAATTACACATCAGTTGGCTAGCCTTACCCTTAGAGCGGTTGACGTGGAGAGTCTGAGCTATCCTATAGTGGTGGAATAGTGTGCGGATGTCTTCACCGATGATGTTCTAGGACTACCTCTTCTCATAGAGGCGGAATTTTACATTATCTTGTACCCTGTGATGACATAGATATCTACACCATCGTATCGGATGGCTCCCGTGGATCTTCGTGAGTTGCTGGTACAACTGGAGGACTTATAGCGGAAAAGATTCATTTGGCCCGGTGTTTCTCCTTGGGAAGCCTCGATGTTGTTCACCTTGTAGCTACATGTGAGCTCGAGGCTTTGTGTTGACTATCAAAACCTAAACCTGGTGAAAATAAAGATCAAGTACCCACTCCCAAGTATTGGCAACCTCTTTGATCAGCTGAAGGGATCACTGTGGTTCTCGAAGATTGACCTCAGATCTGGCTTTCACCAGCTCAGAGTTCGAGAGGAGGATGTGCAGAAGATGACTTTCAGATACTGGTATGTCCATTATGAGTTTTTGGTAATGTTGTTTGGCATGACCAATGATCCAACAATGTTCATAGGACTCATGAACATGATCTTTCCTTCATACATTTATCTCTTTGTAGTAGTCTTCATCGACGACATTCTGATCTACACGGCTAATGAGGAGGAGCATGCCAATCATTTGTAGATTGTTTTTGACACATTCTGAGAGCACCAAATTTATGGTAAACTCTTGAAGTGCCAGTTCTGGATCCAAGAGGTTCACTTTCTGTGACATGACATCTCAGAGTATGGAGTTACAGTGGATCCAGAAATGATTTAGGTGGTACTTTCCTGGGAGCCACACAGGAGTGTGACGGAGATACGAACTATCCTAGGTTTAGATAGATACAACAAGAGATTTTTTCCATATTTTTCCAGATCTGCAGCACCATTATTAGTGTTGACGAAGAAGGGCCAACCCTTTGTTTGGTTGGAGAGATGCAAGTGGAGTATTCAAGAGACGGGGCAGAGGCTGACTAGTGCCCCCATATTGAGGCTACCAGAAGAGGTTGTAGGGTACATAGTCTAATATGAGGCATCAGGGACCGGGCTCAGATGTTTCCTGATGTAGGACAGAGCAGTGATCTCATATGGTTCTCGACAGCTGAGACATGATGAGAAGAACTATGATACCCATGAGTCTTAGGTATATCTTCTCTCAGAAGGACATGAACATGAGACCATGACATTGGCCTGAGTTCCTCCAGGACTATGAATTCCAAATAGTCTATACTCCTAGGATGGGGAGTGTAGTAGCAGATGAAATCGATAGGAGATCTGGTATACAGCTATTAGGTGAGGAGATAGAGCAGTTGGCCACTTTGCAGATATACTTTGGGGATCGAGATGGAGAATTTTTCTTTAGTCCCAGAAAGTCACTCCCCCACTTCTTCAGTGAGTCAGGGAGGTACAGCATGGGGACACTAACTGTGAGGCTCGACGTTCTCAAATATCAACAGGACAGGTGCCTGATGGATTCTCTGAAGGTGTGTAGCATGCCATCCTTTTCAGAGGACATACCATGGTACCGGTGTTTTTTCGAGAGGATGTGTTGAGGGAGTTCATTATATCCCATCTAGAGGTAAATATAAGAGTGTAAAAGAAGTACCAGGATCTCTAATGATAACACTGGTGGCCATGAATGAAGAAATTAGTAGCATAGTTTGTCCCTCGGTTTCTCACTTTTCAGCAAAGTGAAGGCGGAGCATCCTGTACCAGAAGGCTTATTTCAGCCTTTAGAGGACCCGAAGTGGAAGTGGGATGAGATATACAGGGACTTCATGACCGGACTTCCACGTACATCCAGAGGTCATGATTCCATCCGAGTGATCATCAACCAACTCACCAAGTCAGCCCAATTTTTACCAATCAGAGAGCATGGTTCAGTAGAGAACTTGGGACACCTCTCTGTGCAAGATATTGTGTAGAAACATGGAGTAACCTCAAGGATTGTATTCGTTCGTGATTCAGGTTTCACTTCCTGGATATGGAAGGGGTTACATAAGGCTTTCAAGACACAGATTCGTTTGAGCACCGCCTTCCATCCTCAGACGGAAGGCCAGACTGATCAGACCATTCATACCATCGAGGAATTTCTTCGTGTGTGTGTGTCCTCAACTCCGGTCACAACTGGGAGGATCACTTGCCTTTGAAGGAGTTTTCATACAACTAATGCTACCTCTCCTCCATCGGGATGGAACTTTCTGGGGCATTGTACGACTGACCTAGAAGATTGCCTTTGTGCTGGACTGATCCAGGGGAGTCAGCACTCAAGGGACCAGATATCGTACGAGCTACCATGGAGAAGGTGTATGTCATCCTGGAGTGGATTAAGACTGCACATAGAAGGAATAAGTCTTATGCAGATAGGATACATATACCTCTGTAGTTCGAGGATGGTGATCATGTCTTTCAATGGGTCTCACCTAGACGAGGTTTGTGTATATTTGGTTGGGGTGGAAAGTTATCTATGAGGTTCATCAGACCCTTCCAAATCCACAGCAGAGTTGGTAAGGTTGCTTACCTCCTACAACTTCCCCCTTAGTTGGACTGGGTGCACGACATCTTACATATATCCCAGCAGAGGAGATACGTGAATGACCATTCCCACGTCATCGACCACAACGAGCTAGAAATCAATGATTGGGAGACGTTTATGGTGGTTCCAGTAAAGATTGAGGATCGACAAGAGCGGGTCCTTTGTGGGCAGTCAGTACCTGTGGTGCGCATTCGCTGGCAGCATCAGAACCTCAAGGTGAGAACATGGGAGCAAGATGATCAGATTCTTCCTCAGTACCCCCACATGTTTTCCTAGTTTTTTTGATGTGGCTTTCGGGGATGAAATTCCCCAAAGTGGGGCGAATTTAACGACACAAAAATTCCATATAAATTTTGTTTTAATTATATGGGAATTTTATGAGCCTATGAATATAGACGAAATGTGATTCTGAATCCTGGTGTGCCCGGAATGAATTTATGAACTTTTTTTAGGTACGTTCAGTAAACATACGAGCGGGTTTTTGTAACTTTTGAAATGTTTCTAAAAATTGAAATTCGAGGGCAACGTTGAAATTGCAGTACTGGTATTTGCATAATGAGACCTTATCCTCAACTATAGTAGGTCCGAGTTGAAAGTTAGTATTTTTTATTTTTCGTGGAAATAAAAATAAAATAAACTTTTATTTTATTTTTATAATATATTTTTTTGAATGCTCAGTGGTGGGAACCACTGGATCATGAAAACCCCCAAATTTAAATATATGGTGGTGGGGACCACCCGAACCCCTTTAAATGGGGGGGGGGACCTCTCACCTACCCATTAATTGATTTTAACCATTTAATTGAGCCAAATTAATTTTTCCAATTAATTATTCCAACTCCATTTGTGCCAACAAATTAAATTGATAAACTTAATATTTATGTTGGCTCCTCATTTGTTTTTCTTGGGGGAAATCATTGGAGAAAAAGGAAGAATTTGGACGATCATTCTCTCCCAACGATGAACGTGCCATATTCTCCAACAAATAACATGCCATATTCTCTAACTGAGAACACACCACCTCCAATGAGGGATTTCATCAACAACGAGGAATCAACGTCTGTCCATTACTCTTCATCGACGTCAACAAATCTCTGAGGTAGGGGTGTGTTTTTGATTGATCATCATTAATTTTCCTCTCACATTAAATCACCTCCCTTGAGATGCTTGCTACCACTCTAACATGGAGGGAACATGCCAAAAAAATATGGCCCAACCCCTACAAAAATCTTGTGGTTCTTTTGTGTTCTTCACGATGAAGGAGGATGACAACCATCACTGATGGGGATTGATAATGGTGGTTGGAAACACAATCATCTGCGAAGAAGGCAGCGGCGCAACTGCACTGCCAGGGAAGGGTTGTGGCCTATCGGCCACTGTAGAGAAAGGGTGGCATCCAGCAGAGACCGGCCGCACTACAGGGCGGCGGCGGGCATTCGTGACGGCCGGATAGCAAGGGATGCAGGTTGTACTATGATGGAGAAGGGAGGGTGGATTTCGTTCATCCATCCGAAGAGGTGCGGCAAATGAGGCACCACCAGGAGGCAAAGGGGTTGGCTGTTACGGTCGGCCGAGTTGAACTGAGTGGGTCTCACGAGTCCCATGTGCTGCTAGTGACCAAACAAATTCGGTGATATGGTGAGTGGAGGCAGTGGGTGCACGAATCCCCCCCCCCAAGCATGTGGCTAGGCAGAGCAGCCGAGCTCGGGCTGGGCCAGACCCGACAGGCCAGGCTGACCAAAACCAGGTTGGGTCGGCCCAGGCCGGGTCGGATCTGACCCAGACCAGTTTCAACCCTATATTCTCTTTTGACCACAACTTTGTCCATGGGCGGTCGATTGATGAACCATCTACGGTGCCAAAATCCTTGGAGTGAGGCGGTCCTTTTGGTATACCCCACATGAGATTTGGATAATGTTGGGGTATGGTTAGGTGGGATTGAGCATGAATCCAACCGGCCCCTCGGAACTAAAAAACTAATAACTTACATACTGGGAATCCTTTTGACGCACCATCTTTTGTGTTGAGACCCCTATGACCAGGTGGACCTTTTGGATACCTCTTCATGAGACTTCATGGCAGTTGGCATATCGACCAGTGTCTTGAGGAGCGGACCCTTTAGGAGACAAGAGAGCTTAGTGCGGGAACCATGTATCTAGATGTATCATGAGAAAGGGATCCTAGGTGGGTATGTGTTTTGGGATCCTTTGTGGGTCTGTGTTTGAGGGTCCCACATGGATCCCATCTATGAATCTATGCTGGGCTACTCTAGGATCATGTGTGGGTCTGATGCAGTACAAGGATTCTATGTGGGTCTGATGATGTACTAAGATCCTATGTCGATCTGATGATGATTTAGGATCCTACGTGGCTCTTCCTTTTAACAGAGTAAGATGATTCAGTAGATACATCTTGTAATATTTACTACTGTACCTATGTTTTACCTAGTATGAGCTGATTCTTTACCTCTATGGTGATACCTTTTTGTTATTCTTCTCTATGGTGTACCTGTATTGTACATTACATCATGGTAATATCGTGGTGGTATTATTCTTTTTGGCGTACCTGTGTGGTACTTACCTTCGTGGTATTCCTTCCTTTGTGGAACAGTTGAGCTTTGGGATTTTGAGTTGGACCCTGTGTTTCCTCATGAATGAGAAGGGTATACTTGATAACTCAGGTATATGTATGGGAATATACCTATGTAGTTTTTTCAGTTTATTACATGTTGTTTGGTTTATCCTTGGTGTATTTTTTGATTCCTTGAGGGTCTCGGGGTCCCAACTGAGTATCGTTATACTCACCCCTGAAGAAGCTATGCTCGCACCTTGTTGTGTATGGTGCAGACGACAGACAGTGCAGACTGAGGACAAGAGTACCAGGACCTGAGGTAGCTCTATGGTGTATATTATATGAGACTTACCGCAGAGACGGCTGTTCAAGAGATGTACCAACCCTACATGTAGGATCCTTGGCTGGTGTTCACATGAGCTATTCATGTTTACTTATACTTTTTCAGTTTATTGTACTCTCTAGTTGGTCTTGTATTCTGGACCCTTTACTTACTATACACACTCTATTTACTATAAAGTTTACCTTGTGTTTGTATTCAGTTGTGTTCTTGGTTGTGTGTGTTTACAGGTTATAAAGGCAATGCCTTGCCAGTTTTCGGAAATACTCTTTCGATGCTGGTCACCAGCCCCTGGCCTAAGGAAGGTGGGATTGGGGTAGTCATGGCACATGCCCCAGGGGGAGGGTTGTGACTAAATTTCATATTAAATTTTTAATAAAACATCTTAAATTTTAAAACTTTTCCCATTGGGAAAACATTATCCATCATGTCTTTGAGTTTAATTTTAAATTAAATTATTTATAATTCATTGAATGGGATTTGAAAAAATTGATTTAATATTTTTAATAAAAATAATTAATATCATATAATAATTTTAACTTTATTTTGGTATAATTTAATGCTACAAACAATAAAAATTAATTACTATGTTCGAGTTTAAATAATGTTTATAGATGGTTTAAACTAAAAATATAAGTGGTAAAATGACCTATAAATTATTATAACACAATTTTTTTGCCATTGTTATACCTTGTAACCTTTATTTTGAGTCAATGTCCCATTTTAGATCCAAGTAATTTGAAAAAATTTGTTACACATTATTCTTTTGAAACATCCATATTTTTTCTCTCCCCCACATATAAAAGGCCACCCCTCTCTTATCCTATTCACACATTAAAAACACTTTTAGTTTGGTCAATACATGCCCAAATATATTCATTAATCCCCCCAACTGACATCCTAGACACCGTATATTTATTACAAAACCCCCAAAAATAATTATTTAGATATAAACCTAAATAGGTTCTTCAAATAAGAGGTAAAATTCTTAAACATGTGATTTTTTATTTATTCTTCCACCTCCCTAAAATATTCAAAAACTAGTATTATATAAAAAATTTGTACCCAATATTATAATATGTTATTATTTAAAAGTAATAACCTATATATATCTACTCTTCCATTAAATGGGAAATTGATTTGATAATCGTGTGAATAGTGGGCTACCGCCTCACAAAATTATGTTATTCATTTTCCATCATCGCTTCTCATTGCTAGATATAATGATGTATTTTTTTTATTTATATATGATATTTATAATATAATTAAACATCTATAATTAAAATATCACATATAAATTTTACTTTATATTCTATGGGAATATGATAACATCACTCGGGTGCACGACAGACTACCTCTTTGTGAAGCAATGTGATTAGTTTTTTAGTTATTATTTACATAGAAGGTAAGAATGATAAATTTAATATATATATATATATATATGTTTTTATATGTGATGTAAATTTTTTTCTATAAATTTAATATTTTATTTACCTTTTTTTGTTGTATCCATCATGAAATTGGAAACAACGTTCATGCATACATATGGAATACCCTCTCCATGAATGGTAAATATCATTTTATATCTCTATATTTAATTTATTACTCTAAATATATAGTCAATGAATATATATGATATTTATATAATGTTTAAAATTATTTATTTAATGTGAACATGATAAAATTGAATGCATCAATGATTCCAAACCAAAACATATATAAAACATGAAACAGTTATTACCTAAAAATTGATTTTAACAAAGAATTTTAACAAAACCAGTAATAAAATTTCATAAGTAAATAATATTTTGCATGATAAATATTATTATTATTATTTAATATATTGATAATAAATATTAATTTATTACACACATGTTTCAAACATTTATGAATGAAGTTGAAACTTAAGGTATCATTTTTTTTTCAATTTTCCTTCTTTGGGACATATGTAATGTCATGAACCTGTCTGCTTTTATGAGCTGTATACACATACAGATTGACATGTATTATATTAAAATTCAATATTATCTTGAAACATAATGTTTCATTAAATTTTATTCTTTGATGGTAATTTTGATTCATAATTTACTTGTGTTAGGGGTTTGATGTTAAAATGTCATTGTTTATCGAAACTGTTTATGACTATAATTTTCACGGAGAAATAGTAATATTTTACTCAATAACAAAATTTATTTTGGTACCCTTTTATTTTTTCTCAAAATATAAACTTTTAAATTAATTTTTCTCCATTTATGTAATCATAATTTGAAAATAATTTTTCAATGAAAAATTGAATTTTGTTCCCTCTTCGGATAAAAATATTTTTTAATCTCCTTTTTTTCAAAAAAAAAAGTTTTAATGCGTGTTTTAAAATTTTTATATTGATTTATAGCCATTTTTTTAATTTTGTTAAAAAATATTTTAAAAATATCATTCATTTCCATTTATAAATAAGGCCCTTTTAGCTTTTATCGAAATTGTGAATGAAATCATTATTTTAATGTGTATAGTAAGAACAACATTTCCAACTCTCTTGGATGAACAATGATTTCAAGCATACCATGAATATTTTCAAGGTTGTTTTCAAATAAAATTATTTCTTTAATATTTCTGAAATATTAATATTTCAAATAAATAATTTCAATGTTAAAAGTTATTTTCTTAAAGAAATGTACAAATTGATCTTTTAAAATCATTTTCCTTCTAATGTAGTGTCCTTTGATTTTACTTATTCTCTGTTGGAGAAACTATCCAATGATACCATCCTTGTTATATATTTCTATGGTTTATGTTGATTATTAATATAAGTTTATGATACCCATTTCTTTTTTTCATAGATTATGTTAAGATAAATTAATGAAATAATAATGAAAATCAATTATTTTTAATGGTTTGTGCTTTGATGAAATGTTTATGAAACCCATTTATTTTCATTTTTTATAATATGATTAATTTTTTATTCTCTTGTGGTACAAAAATGTATGGATTATGTGATGTGTGGGGCATATATTTCCCTCCAATGAATTGGGTAGTGATTAATGTCATATGAACTCATAGGGTACATGGGAGGTCATCCCAGTCCCAAAAGATGGTACATAGGAGGCCTTCCAAATCCTAAAATAGGGTACATGGAAGTTTACCACAAGCCTATAATAGATACATAAGTAGTTATTAAAATTCATATCATGTTAGGATTTCCTTATTAGATATCCTTAACTTATTTTTTTATATTCTTATGTTTATTACACACATATATATCTTTTCCCAATGTCATGATCTCATGGATCATTTCATATGATTATTTTATGATTAATTTCTTATTATTATAAATTATTTATTCCATGAATCATGTTTAAGATAAATGATATATATGGTATCATTTATCAAATTTTATTCTCATTCTCTCATACCCTTATACTCATGTTGTGTAAATATCTCATTTGTTACCCTTACGATGAATCAATGTTCATCATTTCTTATGTTTCCATTCCCCAATATATAATGAAATGTTTTATGTGTGATATCTCTAAGAACGGTTTTTGTTATGAATAACTTAGTGGGAGAAGAAATAGCTCATTTATGTACTAGTATTTTATCTGTTTATGTTTTCAAAGGAAATAGTACTAATCATTAATCATATGGATAGTTCAGTTATATAAAGCATATTAATCTTTTAACATTTAATATTTATGTATGAGATGTGTGGGTATTTACACTGTATGAATCTATGAAAACAAAATACACCATTATTATTCATACATGGTTTCATTTTCAACAGTAAACCATCCTCCTTTCTTTACTATAACTTATGATATTCTCCAAAACATAACCTTATCCTAAGGATTGTCACTAATTTTTCATCATACTAGATTCCAAAAGTTACTAATAAATTATTATTATAACAAATACAGTGACCCAAATATTCAATTCAAAAATATTAAATCATTTTGGATAAATATTTAATACAATTCAAAGAATACATCATTCAGGTCTAAATAGGTTTATTGTCTTTGCAATATAGGATACATAAACAACTAGTATATAAATTATCTATATCATTTATAATTAAATAATTCAAAACTATAACCCATCATAGAATGATCATAACTAAAACAATCTCTATAAACATGGGGAAGAAAATTCTAGGAAACTATAGGTTTAAATGGTTATTAAAAGTATACATAATAGATATCAATGAATTTTCAAATGTCAGAATAAGATAAAAATAAGGGTATGATAAAATATTCTAAGAAATAGAAAAATCATACTTAATAATTTATATTTCATATACATAGTATATCGCGTAATGTTTTATTAATAAAAATATTTAATATGTCATAGTGTTGAATTCTCAATAATAAATCTTGAGACATGAAAAAAAATCATATGAATAAGATAAAATGTTTTTCATTCAAATAATTATAGATGTTTTTTTCTTATTAAAGGCTCACTGTAAAGAATATCATAGTCGATTCAGTTCACTTCATATTCTATAATTTTATTATTCTAGTTTGACTCCCAAAACCATATTTTTGGAAAAAAAATATTCAATGGAATTGGGTTTAATTCCCATTATAGTCCATATAATCTCATGGGATATCCTTATTTACTAAATAAATTTTAGGGATCAAATGGACCCACCCATCACATAATTTAAACCATTGATATGTGTGATATAGGATCATAAAACACTCATCGTATCATGATATATTTACACCTAGAAAAGATATGTGTTATATAATTATTTTACAATCATTATCAAAAACCATATATAAGACTAATAAATATGATAAAATTTGATCATATACCCATTAAATGAAAATAAACATATTAATATGTATCAATAGATAAAAATACATTTAAAATGTCACTAGAACATTTCTTGATTAAATTACTCTCGTAATTTTAAATTTATTATTTAGAATAGAAAACTTTTAAAAATATTAAGGAATACATTTTCAAATAAAATAACTAATGAAACTAAAAAAATATCTAAGTGAAAGTCCATTTATGATTTTAAGAAATATGTTTACTTGGTGTACTTTAAAATAAAATTTCCTATCGCATTTTAGGTAAAAGTCAAAAGAACCATGTTTGAAAAATGAAATGAAATTACCATTAAACCATGGTAGTGATGGAAGAAATTAGTTTATAAATAACATTAAATATTAATTTTTAATAGCATAAACTTTATTGAATGAATTTTAATTAAAATATGGATATAGAATAACAGATTTCTAACAAGAGAGAAAAACTTGTTTGCCTATCCTTGAAAACATTCCTTTGGTATCTATTGTACTAAAATAATTTAGAATAAAGTAAAACCAGAAATATATAGAAATAAATAAATAATAATGAAATAAATAATATTTTTGAGATATAGAACATAACTTATCATCATTGGAAACTTTAATCATAAACAATCCTTATAGAAATTATATCGTCACATAAAACCCTTAGCTCATGTCAATTTGGATTTGCATGTTATATAGACTCATGTATAGTATATTATAATTTATTATAATGAAACAAAAAACATAATAATACCTATTAATACATATATAGTATACTTATAAATTATTAAAACTCAATTTTATCAATGTTTTCTTATTACCATCATTTCAGGTGTTTACTACCTCATTTTTCTTGCAATTTTTTGTCCATCTGTTATGGTACATTAAAATTAACAAGGTCACTATGATATCTAGAATTTTAATCATGATATTAATATCATATACATATCCATTATATAAATATTTTTATTTATTCAAAAAAATAACTGTTAAAAAATGAATTACACCACTACATGGAGATAGTATTTCATTTTTATGAACATGTGAAATTTGTAATTTTCGATGGATGGTATGAAAGAAAAATAAATATTAATTCACCAATCCATAAATTTATTATAAAATAAATATCTTATATAAACATAAAATTTATAATAATGACCAACAATGAATGATGGGAGTATAAAATTACTGTATCAGTACATGAAAGATATACTCCACACATATGAACAAGTGATACTTCCATCTCCAATTGGATTAATATGATGTGGTAAATGGTTAATCAATCACCATAATAACATATCAATATATATTTCAAAAAAAAATTATCATTTTTATGTAGATAAATAATATTTTTTGTATAAGAAGAAATAAAATTGAATGTACTTTGTTAATATCTATACCTTTCTCACATATACCACCTTTCTATTACTCTTCAATCCATGGAGGGTTGGTGTTTCAAGAACAAAAATGTAAAGACCGGGAATTTCCATGGAATTTTTTTTCTTAAATGCATAGTAATTTTAATAGCCCGTGAAAACTAATGGCGCGTGATTCCGAGGCGCGGTGTGACCGAAATCAATTTCTAAAGTTTTTTCGGGTACGTTAAGTAAACGTAGGAGAGGGATTTTATAACTTTTGAATCGGTGCCCAGAATTGAAATCCTAGGGTACCGTTGATCTCAAAGCGTCGGTATTCGGTGAAAAATTATTTCACCATGATGGAAGATGGTTGATAATAAAAGATATATTTTGGGTTTTACGTGCAATAATAAAATAAAATAAGTTCATGTCGTATTTTATTTAATTTTTTGTTGTAACCACCATGTGGAGGTTAGAGGTGGGGACCGCCAAACCCTAACTTCCCATGAGAGGTTATGGTTGTGGGGCCTACCCTAACTCAACCTCCCCTATGAGGATTAATTTTTTGGGGACCACTCAAGTTGGAAGCCTCTTAAACTTCCCATTAAGTGGGGAGAGCCTCTTAATCTCCCCACATTATGGTGCCAATTCAATCAAATTAATTAACAAAGAATTAATTAATTTATTTGATTATTTTGGAATTTTTGGGCCAAAAATTAAATAATGGATAATCATAATCCATTATTTTTGGTTGGCATTTTCATTTGGGTGGAGTTTGGAAAAAGTAGAGCTTGGGAGAAAAAGAATTCTCCAACGAAGAACACTTCTTCCGCCAATGAGAAATGATCTTCAATCAAAACAAGGGATGAAGTGCCATCCATGAAGAATACTGATGTCGTCATCCTGGAATTCTTCATATTATTCTCTGACATCAACGAATCAACATATTCCATTCCGCGACATCGTCAAAAAACAATGAATCCCAGGTAGGGGTTTGATATATGTTTTTTCCTCATTCTTCATTTCCCGTCATGGTTTAGAATTCATGGCTGCATGATATCACCCTAACATGGAAGGGGCGGGCTGAACAAACATGGCATGACCCCTCCACCTTTCTTATGGATTTTTACAGCCAACGCGGCATGAGTCTAGGTTGAGCGTCTCTCTTTAACTTTGTTGTTGATCAAAGGTGACGTCTCAAGGAGTGCACAGACTCTTCCGGAATGAGAATCAGGCCACATGAACTCATCTGGTGACCTGTGGAAAGTTCGTGGTGAATTTCATGACAATTTACACTGCATGGACAGTGGTGGTGGCACCACGCCGCTAGAAGTGAAGGTCGCAGCCGACGGGCCGTGGTGGTGCAACGGCAGCTGGCACAAGGCTTGCCACGAAGGAAGCCAGCAGCCCAAGCCATGTGGTCGTTGGAGAAGGCATGGTGCAACCACGCTGTGTGGTATGTTGAAGGGGGGATGTGGCCTCTAGCCGCGGCGATGCAATATCGACTGGACACGATGAAGACTGGTGGCCCAAGCTGCGAGGTCGCCAGAGGGGGCGCGATGCAACGACACCGCCCGGGAGGCGGCTGGCCACTCTATAGCCAGGAGGAGCGGGACCTAGGGTGTCAGACGTGAGGCGGAATGCTGCCACGTGGCACCATTTTGTCCTCTAATCGAACGAATTAGTCATTCGGGATCCAGGGGTTGTAGCTTCCCCCTGGACACAACTAGGGCAGACCCCACGGGCCACCAGCCAGCCGCGCAGGCTGCCCCCGTGGGCCGCCCCCCCCCCCCCTGCGGGAACGGCCGCCCTTACTGTCCAAGCCACCCTCATGATCCAGACCACCTCCATGGGTTGGGTTAGATTCACAGACCGAGTTGGACCTACGGACCGGGTCAGACACCTGTCTGGACCCGTTTGACGTGATTTCAACATTTCGCCCATAACATGGGCGAAGGGTGTTTGATTGATGAACCGTCTATGGTGACAGAAATAATAGAGAGGTGCAGTTCTTTGGAATACCCTAATTGTGGATTGGACGTAGTTGGGGTATGGTCACGTTGGATTGAACCTAAATCCAACCGGGCCCTCGGAACAGAAATTCCAATAACTCTCAGACCGGGAGTCTGATTGGCACACTTTTTATGGAATTTAGTTTCTAATGGCAAGACAGAACTTTGGGATGCATAAAATTGGGAAATAGTGGCAGTTGATGTATCAAATCTTGTCTTGAGGAGCGGACCATCCCAGAATCAAGCATGCTTCGTGGAAACCCAGTTGATGCATGTGCACTGATGGCTGTTCCTGGATCATATGTGGGTCTGACAGCTCTGAATACTATTCTAAGATCCTATGTGGGTCCGATGATTTTGAATTATGTGTCTAGATCCTATGTGGGTTCGACAGAATAGCTGGTCTTGGATTTTGTGTGGGTCCGAGAGCTCTGACTACGGTTCCTGGATCCTTTGTGGGTATGACAGTTCTGACTTCTATTCCGAGATCCTGTGTGGGTTCGATAGAATAGATGGTATTGGATCATGTGTGGGTATGACAGGTCCAACTACTATTCTTGGATCTGGTGGGGGTCTGAATGTTCTAACTGTGGGTCCTGGATCCTGTGTGGGTCCAACAACTTATATGATTCAGTGGCTATATCTGATCATCTCTATCTCTCTACTTAAGTTTAATACCTATGTGAGGTGATTCAATGGATTCTATGTTTTCCTCGTGATTGAGATGGGTTATTTGATAACTTAGGTATATGTATGGGCATATACCTATGTAATGGATATCCGTTGAGTTTATACTCTATGGTTTATCCTTGGGGGATTTTGTGAGACCTTGGTGGTCTCGGGGTCCCTACTTAGTATTGTTATACTTACCCCTGCATGGGATATGCAACAACTTGTTGTGTTGGATGCAGATGATAGACAGTGCAGACGAAGGTTGAGTGTACAAGGACTGGAGGGTACCCGGTGGTGAACCTCACAACGAGTCTATACCCGGAGGAGACTGACGAACGTGGAGTGTTGAGGATGCTATCTATACCTACCCTTCAGGTAAGAACCATAGAGGATGATCCACGATCTTCTTTTCACCTTTCCGTTGTTTTTCCCTCTTCTGTTGTACTTGTACGTTACATTTGGGCTTGTATTTCTAGCCCCCTTTACTTTTCAACACTCTTTTGTTGTAATTTTTTACTTAGTGTTTTGCTTCCAAATTGTACTATGTTGTTTGTGTTTACATTTATAAAGGCAATGCCTACCCAGATTTAGAGAATTACGCCTTTAGTGGTTGTCGATAGGCCCTGGCCTATGGAAGGCGGGCTTGGGGTAGTCACAGCATGGGTCTCGGGGATGGGTCATGAAAAATTGGTATCAGAGGAGTTGGTTCTATAGCAGAACATAGTACTCTAATCATTCTTATCTATGAAAAAAATAGTGTTAAGGGTACTGAGTGTGGTTTTTAGTTCAGGGAGTCCAATGTTGGTGCGGAGGCCGACATATCTATACACTTGGAACCTGAATTCTGATTTCTGAATGAGTGCACGAAAAAACGGATTGCGTGAGTGTTTCAAGAGTTTTATTTGTGATCTCTTTGAGTTATCTCACCAGGTATAACTTGGTCATGGAGCACCTGTATCTTTTCACGATGGCCCCATGCAGACAACCACCTATGGTTCTGAGAGTTGTATGAGATGGAAGACCCCCAAGAGATGAGGCCTAGGTGCAGGTCCCTATCATAGTGGAGGAACCAGCGGTACCACTACATGTTGGGACACCAATAAAACCATCCCCAGTAGTAGAGAGTGCACTTCGATTAAGTGCGTTGCACGAGTTCCAACGCCAGAGGCCTCCCAGGTTTAGGGGTGAGATAGACCCACATGCTGTTGAGGATTGGATAGAGGTTGTGGTGAGATTCTTCATACTAGTAGGGACACCAACCGACCTTATAGAGATCCTTGACACGAGGCTTCTTCAGGCAGTAGTAGGAATAGGGTGGAGCCTCATGCTTCTGGTACATGATGAGGCGACACTACTTTGGGTAGAATTTGGGGGCCTGTTTCGGGCGGAGTTTGTCCCAGCCACCCTACGTACGGTATAGATACAAGATCTACTGCATATACAGTAGTGTAGCATGACGGTGGCATAATACTCAATGAGGTTCACCGACATCTCACGCTACTCCCAAATATGGCATGGGACCCATTCTTCAGGGCTCAAACTTTTGAGTAGGGGCTCAGGCCAGAGAGGAGAGCTTCAATGATCTCCCTCAACATCCCGACGCATGAGGGGTGTTGGATCGAGCCCTCTTAATGGAGAGTTTCCCTACTAAGTAGTCACTAGCAGTGAGACCCGCCAACGAGAATCACGTAGCAGAGTCTTCTACATCTGGTAGCAGACAGATGTCACAGAGGTCCCAGCGGACTAGACTATTCGATGGATGACCACAAGATACAGGTTCAGTAGTGTGGGGCACACGAGACAGAGCCAGACATGCCAGGAGTGGGTAATGTTATTCTTACGGTGGTTAGGGTCTCATGGCTCGTGACTTTCTGACCTTCCATACTGACGATCAACAGATGGTTAAAGTATCGCCTAAGTAGAGACAATGATTTGATTGAGGCAAATTACAGGGTGTATGCAAATGTGGAAGAGGAGATGGTCTTGTATTTGGTGGTGGACAGTGATAAGAGGTGTTACCACCAGCACCACCAGGAGGTCCACCCCGACCGCAAGAAGCATGTGGACAGGCGGGATCTCAGCTCCAGGCAGCTGAGGCTTATGATCATGACACTCTAGATATGATTTGAGGTTCGATCTGTGTCTACTCCACTATAGCTGCAGTTCTTATAGACACAGGTTCCAGTCCCTCTTTCATTTCCACTTCCCTCATTCAGAGCTTCAAGATTCTGATGGATCTGTTGGCTCGATCCATAGGGTTAGAGACTCTTACGGGAGCAGACTCGATGATTACACACTAGTGCTGGTAGTGTGAGTTTACTCTAGGTGTTGAGAGCTTCGTTTGGGATCTCCTCATAGTGGCATTGAGGCCTTATGTTGTCATCTTGGGTATGGATTGGTTATCCATAGTCCATGCACAGATTGAATATATTATGTGTAAAGTGTGTTGTGTCAGCACGGATGTGACCAAGTTCACCTTCACCAGTGATAAGGGAGCCTTTGCAGCCCAGGATGGACTTAATCGGAGGTGGGTGCATCCAATCACTCATCATTTGGCCTGCCTTACCATTTAAGCAGTTGATGTCGAGATTCTAAGATATCTTGTAGTGGTGGAGTAGTAAGCGAATGTTTTCCCAGACGATGTACCAGGTCTAAATCCTCATATAGAGGTGGTATTTTACATTAACCTATACCCCATGACAGCACTGATATCTACACTAGCATATTGGATGGCTCCCGCTGAGCTTTGTAGGTTGCAGGTACAGTTATAGGACTTGTAGTTGAAGTGATTCATCCGGCTTAGTGTTTCTCCCTAGGCAGCCCTGATACTTTTCGCCAAGAAGGTAGATGGAAAATTGAGGCTTGGTGTCTACTACCATCACCTGAACTAGGTGATCGTGAAGAACTAGTACCCACTCCTGAGGATCGATGACCTCTTTGATCAGCAGAAAGGAGCATGGTGGTTTTCAAATATAGACCTCAGAGAAGGCTATCACAAGCTTAGAGTTTGAGATGAGGATGTGGAGAAGATGGACTTCAGATATCGGTATGGCCACTATTAGTTCTTGGTTATTCCTTTCGGCATAACCAATTCTCCAGCAGTGATCATGGGACTGATGAATAGGATCTTCCAGCCATGCCTCAATCGTTTTGTCATAGTCTTCATCGAAGACATTCTGATCTACTCAACTATATAGGAGGATCATGCCTACCCTTTGCGAGTAGTACTAGACACACTCCGAGAGCACCCGCTTTATGGTGTTCTATTGAAGTTACAATTTTGTACCGGAGTGGTTCACTTCTTGGGACATGTCATCTCTGAGGCTGGAGTTGCAGTGGATCCAACAATGATTGAGGCGGTACTTGCTTGGATCTTCAGATGAGTGTAACGGAGGTACAACGTTTCTTGGGTTTGGATGGGTAATACTGGAGGTTCGTTTCACACTTCTCTATAGTTGCAGCACCACTATCAGCCTTAACAGAGAAGGGGAAACACTTTGTGTGGTCAGAGAGATTCCAACATAGCTTTCAGGAGCTGAGGCGGAGGCTGACTAGTGACCCCATCTTGAGGCTTGCAGAGGAGGGCGTAGGGTACGTAGTTTATTACGACGCATCAGGGACTGAACTCAGATGTGTCCTGATGCTAGTATTAGTAGTGATCAGATATGGTTCTCGGCTGCTAAGACAACACAAGCAGAACTATGCTACCCATGACATGGAGTTAGCGGCAGTGGTGTTCGCCTTTAAGATGTGGAGGCACTATCTTAGGGGCGAACTTTGTACCATATACTCTGATCACAAGAGTCTCAGGTATATAATCTCTTAGAAGGACCTGAACTTGAGATAGAGACGTTTTCTTGAGTTCCTCCAAGACTATGAAGTCGAGATAGTCTATAATCTTGGGAAGTGGAACGTTGTTGCGGATGCGCACAACAAGAGATCTGGTATACAGCTGCTGGGAGAGGTGATAGAGCAGCTGGCTACTTTACATATTTCTTATGTGGAACGAGATGGAGCAGCTCTCCTTTAGTTTCATAAAGTCAATCCTCCACTTCTTCAGTGAGTTAAGGAGGCACAGCATGGGGACACTAACTGCAAGACATGACATGCACAGATATCCACAGGGTAGGTACCTGATTGATTTTCTAAAGGTGGGGAGCACGTCGTCCTCTTCAGAGGACGTACTATGGTGCCAGTGTCATTTCAGGAGGAATTGTTGAGGGAGTTCCACACATCCCCTCTAGAGGTACATCCAAAAGTGGCGAAGATGCACCAGGACCATCGACGACAACACTAGTGGCCAGGTATGAATAAGGAAGTAGCGGAGTTTGTCTCTCAATGACTCACTTTTCAGCAAGTGAATGAGGAGCATCAGGTTCCAAAAGTCTTGGTTCAGCCTATAGAGGTACCAGAGAAGAAGTGGTATGTCACGACCCGACCCTACCCAGGCTCGATATTCCACTACCCCAAGCCCGCCTCCATATGCCAGGAGCTGCCGACAAGCGCTGAAGGCTAAAAAACTCTGGGAGGCCTTTTCCAGAGTACCTGTACACACACACACACAACCCACTCAATGAAGAAGTGCAAAGTAACAGGAAAAGTAAAGTACTAACTGCTATAAATAAACAACAAAGTGTATCGACCTCTAAATAGTACAAAGCAAGTGGTGAAGGTAAAGTGAAAAGAAAAAGGGGGAAAACACACACCCAAGCCGAAAAGTGCCACAACCTGGAAATAGGTAAATGAAAGTAAAACATCTGGGAGAACTCACACATGAAACCTGACTACGACCACCGCATGATGTCCAAGATCCTGAACTCCTAATCTCTTTTAACGCCATGACCAACCTATCTGTCGTCTGCAAGGGAACACAAAGTGAGGGAAAATCCCAAGCAGGGGTGAGTATAAAAATACTAAGTAGGATTCCCTGAAGGATTGAGGGAGAAAAAAAGGAGGTACTGAGGAGTTGATAAGTAGATCGCAAAGGGAAAAGTAACGGAGTACAACTGAGAGTGAAGTAAAGTGTAAAGCTCAACCCAATAAGAGGAAGGATGTAGACTCGTCCAAACATAAGGAGCTAGAAGCGGTGAGAAGATAAACTTCTCATAGAGTCTTCGCTACCAATAGAAGGAGAGTAGACTCATCCCACCGGGAGAATCTAGACACAGAAAGAACGTGGCATACCCCACGCGTCATCACCTCTCCTGGAAGGAGAGGAATGAAAACCCAAGAAGTGGGTACCGGAACAAGGTATACATATATATATATATATATATATATATATGCTTTGCCAAGAAACCCGAACAAGATCGTAAGGGGATCTCCATCCCGTAGCTCAGCACAAGAAAGTGAGTAGAAAACAATCCCATAATTAAACACCATCGATGCCCAACATCCCACACATATTCCCCAAACTACAAGCCAAGGGGCTTAAATCACCGCACTTTGACACTATCCTCTTTGGCCAGCACTGAATCGCCCGAATAGTTTTAGGTCGAGTCGCAAGGACGCGTCTCGGTGGGGAAAGTGCCCCTCATACTTGAGATTTCTGGGGGAACATCAAACCACACCTCATCACTACCCCACAGTCGAGAGGTCTCGTCAAACTCAATAGGTGACCTCCTACCCAGCCTCGTTGGACGGTAATCCCTAGAAGTCGATGGTCTCCCACTGGAGGAGGACCCGAAAAAGGTCGACGGGTTCCACATTGCCCAGTCCCATAAACGTGTAATCCACTGGAGGGAGACCCAGATAAAGTCGTCGATGAGTACCAATGCCCAGTGCCGTAAAAGGGTACTCCACTGGATGGAGGCTCGGAACTCTCAACGGGGACCACTTCCCAGCTCAGCTGGAGGTAAACCTGGCGTCAGGGACCACTTCCCAGCCCCACTGAAGGTAAACCCGGAACCTCTCTGCCCATCCCTGCTGAATGGTACTGCTCAGTGAACACCGCTATACTGGCCATCCCTACTAGATGGTACAACTAGCATTCTCTGCTGGATGGTAACCCACTGGCCATCCCTGCTAGATGGTACAATTGAAATTCTCTGCTGGATGGTAACCCACTGGCCATCCCGGCTAGATGGTACCGCACTGGCCATCCCTGCTGGATGGTACAACTGGCCACCCCTGCTAAATGGTACAATTGGCCACCGCTGCTGGAAACAACCTCCTATCCAACCATGTTGGAAACAACATCCTGGGTAGAGGATTGGGGCCCGCGTAATGTGTTGGTCACACCTAATCCACAAGAACTCTACCAGGGAACACGAAGCAACTCTGCCGGCCAAACCATCAAGAACATAACCAGGGAAAACTCAACCTTGCTGTTCAGACAAATGAGAACAGAGGGACCATATATGTCATGAGAGGTCAAGGGTACTAAAATCAAAACGCACATAGGGCCCACATGACATGTGGCCCCATGTCATCTCCAACCAAGAGCACAAATTCTCTCAGGTACAAACAACCACATGTACCTCCAAGAATTCTCGTATACTCCCAGGGTAAACCACGTTTCCATCCCAAAGGTTTTCATGCACACGACACACACCGTCAACGCGAAGAGCGTAAATGTAACAACTCCAACTTTACACCTCAAAGGCTCAGGCACATCCAGCCACATCTCTTCAAGAATTACTTTACACACACAGGAGTGCATGTGATCACAGGCCAAGGGTCCTCTACAGACACAGTAGGACAAACCACCACTGGAGTACCTTACTTGCATCCGCATTTAATGAGATCTTAAAAGTGACACCGCACATCCAAAAGGATCACACCATTGTAATCCTCATGGAAAAACATGCGAGATAGACTATTTACTCGCCTCCAATGGAAATCCAATGGAAAATCCATCCAACACCGCTTTACGCCCGAACGACGTCCCCTGATCCTGAGCCTCGGCCCCGAAAATCGTCGGGTGTATCGCACCATTTTGATCCCGTCGGGAAAAAAATGTCAACTTGACTTCTCAATTGAGTGGAACAAATATCCGGTGAAAAAGATGCATTCCGACATATTGAACATGAGCGGTGCTACGTGGGACCTGCATCCGGGTCTCGAAGCACTGCCAACGGATTGCACTGTTGCGATTCTCTTGGAAAAGTATGCAAGGTGGACAATGCACTTGTCTAAAGAAGTCACCCAGTGATAAAGATAGAAATCCCCACCAACTCCCAAAATGGCCCTCGTGGGGCCAGCACCATCATGCAAAATTGAAGCGGGTAGATTGCGCCAATGTAATGCCCTTAGAAAAACACCCAAAATCAACCGCTCGCACGCCACGAACGGAGTTCGGATGAAAAAGTTGCTAAACACTGCTCACAACATAAAAGACGGGATGTGGGGCCCATGCCTAAACTCCGAATTCAATGCCCAAAATCTCCTTGGCAGTCTTCGTCTTGACGCTAGGGTCACAACTCCGCTGACGGCGCTCAAAACAAGCATCGGATGTGCTCGCGCCATCCGAAAGAAGACTCGGGGAAAAAAGCGCAAAACTACTTAACAGACTTGTCGCGCTGCCAAGCCCCCGTCTAGGGATTTAAAAATTCCCGAAACCATCTCAAATGCTCCGTCTCGACCAATGAATCGCGTCGCCGTAGTCGGTGCCCAATTCAGACACCCTGCGAATGATTTATTATTTATAAATCATTTTCATAATAATAATAATAATATTTTTATTATTATTATAATAATATTATTTTTTTTGTTTTTTGATTTTTTTTTAAACTAGACAGGCCATCCTGGCCAGTCTTCTTCTACACACCACCTAGCAGGACCCGCAAAGTGTGGGTCCTTGCTACTACTCCCCCTCCCCGAGGCGCTGACCTCAGGGTTCTTCCCGACCGCGACAGCCCGAAGGCGTCACTCGCGCCGGCTCCACGCCGACTCCCCCTTCGACCGCAACGACCGGCTCCGCCTACAGTTCACTGATACACCTTGCCACGCCACACGCTACCTCTCCGCACTGCCACCACCCAGCTCTGCCGCTAGGCTCCGCCGACACCCCGCGGCTCGCTCCACTGAGCGCCACCGCCCTGCTCGCTGCAGACGTCGCGACAACCCCACGCCGACGGCTCCCTGTTCCGCTGCGTTGCTGCCGCAAACATGACCACCCCCTTGGCCAATCGCACTGCCGCACTTGAGCCCGCAGAATGCCACAGCCCGTTCAGATCCCTCTGGTCGGACTCCTCAGACCGCCGGGCTCCGAACCCCATCTGCACCGGTCACCTCGTCCGAACCCCGGCTGTGCCTCCCCAACCTCCATCCACCGCCCTTGCCGGAGCAGGGCTTTCTACGACCACTTCCACCACTCTGGTGGCCCAAATATCAAAACCAAACATGGGTTTGGAATCCTCGGTGCATGGCCTTTGCAACGCCTACCCCGGATCATTGATCTGATGCGATTTGGCGCGTCCAAAAATTATAACGGGTATCCGCGAAGAACGGAACGAAGAACAAGGTTCCAAGTAGAGATCGATGGCTGTGTTCGTGCAGACATCGATTAATTTTTCGAATAAATGAGGGAAAACAAATAGCGAAACCAAAGTATAAATTAAATTAGAGCTCAAAAACAAAAGAGATTCTACCTCGTTGGATCTGTTCATCATTGGTGAAGCCTTCGTTGTGTTGCATCTTCGATCCATCGAGGTTTCGGCAAAGATCACTCCTCGATCCGTTGAAGAACGGCAAGAGAGATAGAGAGATAGGAATAGAGATAGTGAGAACGAGAAGGAAATGGGTCTTCCCTCAACACTTAGTGAATTTATATAAAAAAATTCACTAAAACTCTCCCAATGGGTGTGGACTCCGAAATATCCGTGCCCGCCGATTTTATCTCTCGCCTAGGCAAAATGCCCCATTTCAAATTCAATGGATGTCTCTGATTTCAATTACAAAACTTCATTCAATAGTTACTAAAAAAGAAATCCAGTGATAAAAATCACTATGTGAACATTTCAAAATGACCACTTTGCCCCTGGGTGACATCTCTCAAAGCAGGCCCGTGCCCGAAACTTTTACACCCCTCCTAGGGTAAACGGCATGCTCATGAATCAACGGTGCCCTAGGTCTTCCCATACGAGAAATCGTTTAGGAGTTACTCGGGTTTTTTCTATTAAATGAATAATTTAATTCAATTTATCCATTTAACACACCGCTAATGAGTGAGGGGTCCGAACATCCCATGCTGACTTATTTTATATCGTTCATAGGGTAAACACCCCATTTCTAAACCATCCGTGCACTCAGATTTCTGATCTAGATCACCATTTAGGAGTTATCCAATTTATTTGGCATTCCTAGTGTGAACGCACTGAAAACATAATTCCGGCCACACTAGGGCTCAGAATCGCACGCCGTCTGAAGGTGCTGCTCTGGAATAACATAAAGATTATTCAAAAGTATTTTATAGAAAAAACAGTGTTCTTACATCATTCCCTCCTTCAAGATTTTCGTCCCCAAAATTCAAAACCAGGGAACAACATAGTGTACTAAGCCCACACATGGCTCTCCCGTACCATGAAGACCTCTTGCACAGTCATGCATCACTGCACATAGAGTAAACGGTTTGATCTTTTCAAGCGAGGTTTGACCTTTATGATGATGTGCATAAGAGCACACACACTTATCCTCAGGTGATCCATGCGGGAGACACCGTGCACCCACTCCAGACCTTGGGGGGTAAGGGCATGGCAGTAGGGAACCTCTCTGTCCCTTCGCACGGTCTCAAACGTCCCAAAGTCCCTCGGGGGAAGCACACCTCCCCGATCAAACCTTTACGTTACACGCCGCGACTGGATTCACCTTTTGGATTTGGGACAAAGCCCAGGGATTACCTCCTTCAGAATATCCATATGGTGAAACACCTAAGGATATGTGGTCACACACGGTTTCATAGTCGATGTCCCACAACCTAGACTCTCTTACATGCTCGGAAAGAGAAGGAGTCGACACCATTGACTAACGGAAAAGGTTCCATAACTTCTACCTATCCGACACAGGGTTACATCAATGCCCTACGTCACCATGGTAACAACTCAAGCAAGGAGTAGGGGGAAAAGAGCAGTTCAGACACACAGTCTGACAATTATACTGCAGAAAATAGATGAGATGTAGATCGTACCTCTTGCCACCTCATGCTCTACAAGATCGTATACATCCAAAGCTCGCGGATATCCGTGGTCCCAACTTTCAGCTCCCAGATCTTGATGTTGACCGCTTGGTGGTGATGGGAAGACCTCATAAAGTTGTCCCCCACTATCAGCTTCCCCCACTCCTCCATTAGCACCATCTCTCTGGGCACTACTCAGATCATGATGCTACCTCTGCCATGGCGGTGTACCTGGAGCCTGCCCGATATTGTTAGCATGCCTGGTCGGGAAGTCCCACGCCATGTGACCTCCCCCATCGCAAGCATAGCATCGGTGCTCTCCGAGATTCCCTGGTGCCCTCTGGCACCACTATGGTGTACAAGCATGCCCCAGAGTCCGGTTATCAGAAATCCACCTATGTCGAGGTTCTGTCACCCGACACCCTCTAGCTATGGCAGACATCTCAGATCTATCGAGCCTACTTCCACCACCAACGGTAGAACATGAAAAGAAGACTTCTATCACCAGTTTCTGCTCTAACACCCCATCATAAGTGGGAATGACCAAGGGAACTACGACAACACGAATCTCTTGGAGGAGACCCAGATCAAAATCTCACGCTTGGAAGTTTCTATCATGTACCAATTCCAGGTAAAAGCGTGCACGGTCTACAAAACTAGCTGCATACTTGGCCACCGTCATCCCTCCCGGCTAAAACTGCTGGAGCTCCTGAATCCGAATGGTGCATAAGCTGGAGGGGTAAAAATCCTCACGAAACTGCAGCTGAAAGTCTCCCCACGAAATCGAAAACTCGTCAAGAAACTGAGTCACCAGACTCCACCAATGCACAGATGCTCCATGGAAATGGCTGGCGGCCAAAGCCACCATAAGAACTACTGGTGTCTGCGCAAGCCTAAAAAGGAGAACCACTGTCCCAAGCCAAACCTCTGCTACCTAAGGGTCTGGATCACCACTAAACCTCAGCAGTATCTGACATTGGAACTCACGGAGCGTGCTCAACCTACACTCAAGCTCAGTCTGCTCTGCTAAAGCTGTCTGCTGCTCACTAGGTGGGGGTGATGCTACTGGCCCACCCAGATAAATGGACTCGCATGATGGGTCTTGGACTGAAGCCTCATAGCTCACAGGGTCTTCTCCATGAACCAAATCTGGTATCTTGGTTGGCTGTCTTCGCGGAGACATCCTAGATATTATCAAGGACTACGGCGGTCAAATGAGAATATATGAATATAATAGTAAAAACAATGGGGAGTTGACTCAAGAAGGATAGTCAAGACTCAATCCTATGTGATGAAAAAACCCATTTCCCTGCAATGAGTGTCTCATCAAGCCGAGTCCACAAGCGGGTTATCAGGGTCCTGGTGAATGGATACGTCGGTCGCCGCACCATTACTGGACTCCTTGTCCTGAGAGCCGCTCTCGAGACACGTCGACATTGTTTCCCTAAATACCAACCAATTCCTTTTTAGGGACCTCTGAACAACGTCCCAAGGAACGAACCACCTCTGATACCTCATTTTTAGGACCCGAACCTACCCAGGCTTGAGCCATAACTACCCCAAGCCCACCTCTATAGGCCAGGGGTTGGCGACAAGCACCGAATGCTAAACAACTCAAGGAGGCCTTTTCCTGAGTACATTTACACACACACACTTATCCCACTTAATGCAGAAGTGTAGAGTAAAAGAAAAAGTAATGTACCAACCATGATAAATAAACCACAAAGTGCATCAACCTCTAAAAAGTACAAAGCTAGTGCTGAAGGTAAACTGAAAAGAAAAAGGGAAAAAACACACGCCCAACCCGAAAAGTGCCACAACACGGAAACAGGTAAACAAAAGTAAAACAGCTGGGAGAGTCCCAGACCTGGAACCCGACTATGACCACCTCATGTGGTCCAAGCTCCCAAACATCTAATCTCCTCTAATTCCACAACCAAACTGCCTTCGTCTGGAAGGGCACACCAAGTGTGGGAAAAGCCCAAGCAGGGGTGAGTATAAAAATACTCAGTAGGATGCCCTGAAGGCTCGAGGGAGAAACAAAGGAGGTACTAAAGTGGTGAGAAGTAGATCGAATAGGGAAAAGTAATGGAGTACAACTGACAGTGCAGTAAAGAGTACAACTCAACCCAACAGGAGGAAGGAAGTAGACACATCCATACGCAAGGAGCTAGAAGCGATGAGAACATAAACTTATCGTCGAGTCTTCGAGACCTATAGCAGTAGAGTATACTCGTACCACCACGAGAAGCTAGACACGGAAAGCACCTGGCATACCCCATGCATCTTCTCCTCTCCTGGAAGGAGAGTAACCAAAACCCAAGAAGTGGGTACTTGAAGAAGGTATATATATATATATATATATATGCTCTTTCAGGAAACCCGAAAAAAATTGTAAGGGGATCTCCACCCCATATCTCAGCCCAAGAATGTGAGTAGACAATAGTCCCAGAAGTAACCACCATCAATGCCCAACATCTCGCACATCTGCCCCAAACTGTAAGTTAATGGGCTCAAATCACCACACCTTGACAATATCCGCTTTGGGCATCACAGACTCACCCGCACAGTTTTAGGTCAGGTCACAAGGATGCGTCTCGGTGGGGGAAGTGCCCCTCGTACTTGAGAGCTCTGGGAGAACGTCAAATCAAAACTCGTCACTACCCTACAGTCTAGAGGTATCCTCAAAGTCGACAGGCGACCCCCTGCCCAGCCCCGCTGGAGGGTAATCCTTGGAAGTCGATAGGTTCCCACTAAAGGGAGACCCAGCAAAAGTCGACAGGTGACACACTACCCAATCCCATAAAAGGGTAATCCACAGGAGGGAGAACCGGCTAAATTCTTCGACGAGTCCCAATTCCTAGTCCCTTAAAAGGGTACTACCCAGGAGGGAGGCTCAGAACCATCATCAGGGACAACTTCCCAGCCCAGCTGGAGGTAAACCCGGCGTTGGAGACCACTTCCCTACCCTGCTGGAGGTAAACCCAAAACCACTCTGGCCATCCCTGCTGGATGGTACCACACTGGCCATACCTGCTAGATGGTACAACTGGCCAGCCCTACTAGATGGTAACCCAATGGCCATCCCTGGTGGATGGTATGACACTGGATATCCCTGCTGGATGATACAATTGGCCACCCATGTTGGATGGTACAACTGGCGACCCCTGCTGAAAAAAACCTCTTAACCAGCCTCGCTAAAACCAACCTCTTGGGTAGAGAATCAATGCCCGCGTAATGTGTTGGTCACAATGAATCCACAAGAACTCTACTAGGGAAGACGAATCAAATTTTCCGGCCAAACCATCAAGAACATAACCAGGGGAAAACTCAACCCAGCTGGTCAAACAAATGAGAACAGAGGGATCCTCTACATCACGAGAGGTCAAGGGTATGAAAAGAAGAAAATGGGATAGAGATGGGGCACACACGATGTGTGGCCCAAAGTCAAATCCATCTAAGTGCACAAATGTTATCAGATAAAAATAACCACATGTACCTCCAAGAATTCCCGTATACTCCCTGTGTATACCATGTTTCCATCCCAATGGATAACGTGCACATGGAACCAAACGTCAACGTGAAGGGCATAAATGTAACAAATCCAACTTGCCACCTCAATGGCTCAGGCATGGCCAACCACATATCTTCAAGCATTACTTCACTCACAGTTCATGCAATCACACGCCAAGGGTCCACTACAAACACAGTAGGACAAACCACCACCGGAGCACCTTACTTGGTTCCACGTTTAATGAGATCTCTAAAGAGACTCCGCACATCCAAACGGACCATACCATTGTAATCCTCTCAGAAAGACATGCGAGATAGACTATTTAATCACCTCCAATGAATATCTGACGGAAAAGCCATCCAACACCGTTTTACACCCAAACGACCTCCTGTGATCCTTAGCCTCGGCCTTGAAAATCGTCGGGCGCATCCCACCATTTTGAGCCCCTCTAAAAAACATGTCAAATTGACTTCTCACTTGAGTGGAATAGATATCCGAAGAAAAAGATGCATTCCGACATACCGAACATGGGTAGTGCTGCATGGGACCCGCATCCCAGTCCCGAAGCGCTGCCAATGGATCATACTATTGAAATTATCTTGGAAAAGTATACAAGATTTACTATTCACTTGTCCGAAGTGGTCACACAGTGATAAATATATAAATCACCACCAACTCCCAAAACAAACCTCATGGGGCCCGCACCATTGTGCAGAATTAATGCGGGCGGATTGTGCTAATGCAATGACCTAAGGAAAACACCCAAAATCGACTGCTCTCATGCCCCAAATGGACATCTGATAAAAACGTTGCTAAACGCTACTCAAATCTTAAAAGACGGGTCGTGGTGCCCACACCTCAACTCTGACTTTAATTCCCAAAAACTCATTGGAAGTCGTCGTCAAGATTCCAGGGTCACAACGCCACTGACGGTGATCAAACAGACATCAGATGCGCTCGTGCCATCTGAAAGAAGACACATGGGAAATAGCGATAAACTACTTAACGGACATGTAACACTGCCGATCCCCCATCTCAGGAATTAAAAATTCCTGAAACCATCTCAAAAGCTCCGTCTGGATCCATGGATTGCGTCTCCTCAGTCGGCACCCAAATCAGACGCCCTGCAAATGAATTATTATTTATAAATCAATTTCATAATAATAATAATATTACTATTATTATTATTATAAACTTATTTTTTTTGTTTTTTTTAACCTAGACCGGCCATCCTGGCCAGTCTTCTTCCACACGCTGCCCAGCAAGACCCGCAATGTGTGGGCCCTTGCTGCTGCTCCCCCTCTTGGAGGTGCTGACCTTGGGGCTCTTCCCGACTGCGACAGCCCGAAGGCGTCACCCACGCCGACTACACGTCGGCTCCCCCTTCGACCATGACGGCAGGCTCCACCTATAGCGCACCGGCGCACCTCGCCGCGGCCCACACTACCTCTCCGCACTGGCACCACCAAGCTATGCCACTGGGCTCTGCCGAAACCCCGCAGCTCGCTCTGCTGAGCGCCACCACCATGCTCGCTGCCGATGTCGCGACAACCCCACATCACCGGCTCCCAGTTCCACTACGACGCTTCTGCACACACGGTAGCCGGCTTCGCTGAACGCATTGCCATACTCGAGCCCGCTAAATGCCACTGCCTGCTTGGGTTCCTCCGGCCGGACTCCTCCGACTGCCGCGCTCTGAACCCTATCAGTGCCCGTCACCTCATCTGAACCCCCGCTGGGCCTCCCCGACCTCCGGACCCCACCCTTTCCTGAGCCGGGCTTTCAGCGACCACCGACACTACTCCGGTGGCCCAAACCTGAAAACTGAACACGGGTTCGGAATCCTTGGGGAAAGGTCTTCGCAGCCCCTACCCCAGATCGTTGATCCGACACGATTTGGCGCTTCTGAAAATTATAACAGGTATACGCAAAGAAAGGAATGAAGAACCAGGTTCCAAATACAGATCGATGGCCGTGTTCATGCAGAAATCGATGATTTTTGAGAATAAATGAGGGAAAACAAACATTGAAACCGAATTATAAATTAAATCACAGTTCAAAAACAAAAGAGATCCTACATCGTTGGATCCATTCATTGTTGGTGAAGCCTTCGTTGCGCTCCACCATTGATCCATCAATGTTTCGATGAAGATCTCCCCTCGATCCAATGAATAACGGTGATGAATTGCTAAATAGATGGAGAGAGAGGGAGGGAGGGAGATAGAGAATCAAATGATTCTTCCCTCAACACTTAGTGAATGTATAAAAAAAATTCACCAACACTCTCCCAATGGGTGCGGACTCTGAAACCTCCGCGCCAACCAATTTTATCTCTATATTAGGAAAAACGTGCCATTTAAAACTCAATAGATGTCTCAGATTTCAATTCTGATACTTCATTTGACTATTACTCAAAAAGAAATCCAGTGATAAAAATCACTAAGTGGACATTTCGAAATGACCACTTTTCCCATGGGTGACATCTCTCACCGCAGGCCCGTGCCTGCAACTTTTACACCCCGCCTAGGGTAAACGGAACGCTCTAGACTAAACGGTGCCCTCGGTTTTTCCATCCGAGAAACCGTTTAGTATTTACTTAGTTTTGTGCTATTAAATGAATAATTTAATTCAATTTATCCATTTAACACACCGCTAACGAGTGAGGGCTCCGAATGTCCCGCGCCAACTTATTTTATGTCATTCCTAGGGTAAACACCCCATTTCGGACCCATCTGTGCTCTCAGATTTGTGATCTAGATCACCATTTTGGATTTGTCCCATTTATTTGGCATTCCCAGTGTGAACGCACTGAAAACATAATTTCGGACACACTAGGGATCAGAATCGCATGTCTTCTGAAGGCACTGCTCTAAAATAACATCAAGAATATTCCAAAGTCTTTTATAGAAAAACTGGTCTCTTACATGTGATGAGATATCCCTGGACTTCATAGTGGGTCTTCCACGTACATCCAGAAGTAATGATTCGATTTGGGTGATCGTTGATCTACTCACCATGTCGGCACACTTCCGACCAATCAGAGAGCCGAGTTCAGTATAAAGCTTGGGACATCACTATGTGCAGGAGATTGTGTAGTTACATGGTATAACCTTGATGATTGTCTCCAATCATGACACAAGATTTACTTCCCGGCTATGGAGGTGGTTGCATAAAGCATTCAGGAAGCAGCTTCGCTTGAGTATCACCTTCCATCCTGAGACAGAAGGTCAGACCGAGCGGATGATTCAGACCCTTGAGGACGTTATCTGAGCATGTGTCCTCGACCTCAATCGTAGCTGGGAGGATCACCTACCTTTTTTGGAGTATTCATACAAAAATAGATACCCCTCTAACATTAGGATGGCACCTTTTGTGGCCTTGTATGGTCATCCTTGGAGATCGCCACTGTGCTAGACAGACACAAGGGAGTCAGCACTAGTGGGACCAGAGATGGTACGATCTACCACGGAGAAGGTGCAGATCATGTAAGAGCGGATGAAGACTTCACAAGGACGGCATAAGTCATACGCTAATAGGATACGGACACCTCTAGAGTTCAAGGATGATGGACATGTCTTTCTACGGGTCTCACCCCGACGAGGTTTACAGAGATTTGGCCGGGGCAGAATGTTATTTTCGCGTTTCATCGGACCATTTCAAGTCCGTAGCAGAGTTGGCGAGGTGGAATACTGCTTAGCTCTTCCACCTCAGTTGAACCAGGTGCATGATGTCTTCCACGTATCCCAGTTGAGGAGATACATGAATGACCCTACTCACACCATCGACCATGGGGAGTTGGACGTCGATAATGGGGCGACATTTACAGAGGTTCCAAGGGATATTTAGGATCGACAAGAGTGGATCCTTCATGGATGGTCGATACCTCTGGTAAGCATTTGATGGTAGCACGGGATCCTCCCGGAGACCACATGGGAGCCGGAGGTTCAGATGCATGTTTAGTACCCCCATTTTTTCCCTTAGTTCAAGTTGTATCTTATGAGGACGTAAAGACCTGAGGTGGGGAGAATGTAAAGACCTTGTGTTTCCATGGAATTTTTTTTCTTAAATTAATAGTAATTTTACGAGTTCGTGGAAACTAACGGCCTATGATTCCGAGGCCCGGTTGGCCTAGAATCAATTTCGGAAATTTTTTTAGGGTAAATTTAGTAAATGTAGGAGCAATATTTTATAACAATCTAACCGATGCTTGGAATTTATATCTGAGGGCACTGTTGATCTCATAGTGCCTATATTCACTAAAAAAGTCATTCACCTCGATAGCAGATGGTCGGGAATAAAAGATAGATTTTGGGTTTTACATGGAATAATAAAATACTATAAGTTCATGTATTATTTTTTTTTTGTTATAACCACCATGTGGATGTTAGAGATGGAGACTACCACACCTTAACCTCTCATGAGAAGTTATGGTGGTGTGGCCCACCCAAACTCAACCTCCCATGTGATGATTAATTTGGTGGGGACCACCCGAGTCGGAATCCCCTTGAACATCCCATTAAGTGGTGAGTGCCTTTTGAGCTCCCCACTTTATGGTTCCAATTCACTCAAATTAATTAATAGAACATTAATTAATTAATTTGAATCATTTTGAATTTTTTGGCCAACAATTAAATAATGGATTAACATAATCCATTTTTTTGGTTGGTATTTTTCTTTTGCGGGAGCTTGGGAAAAGGAGAGCTTGGGAGAAAAAGAATTCTCCAATGAAGAACACTTCTTCTACCAATAATGAACAATTTTCAACCGGAACAAGGGAGGAAGTGTCGTCCTTGAAGAAGGCTAACGACGTTGCCCTTGAATTCTTCATCTTGTTTTCTGAAGTCAACAAATCGACGTCCGTCTTTCCGCGACATTGTCAATGAACAACGAATTCAAGGTAGGGGTTTGAACATTGTTTTGTTCCTCATTCTTCATTTCCCGTCGTGGTTTAGAATTCAAAGCCGCATGATATCACCCTAACACAGAGGGTGCGGGCCAAAAAATCATGGCCTGACCCCTCCGCATTTCTTATGGATTTTGGTGCCAAAAGTGGTATGAGTCTAGGTTGAGCATCTCTCATCAACATTGTTGAGGATAGAAGGTGATGTCTCGAGGAGTGGTGGACTTCTTCCAGAATGAGAATTGGGCCACCGAAACTCATCCGGTGACCCGTAGAAAGTTCACGGAAAATGGTAAAACAATCGACATCGCATGGACAATGGTGGAACCACTGCACCGCAGTAGGAGAAGGATGTAACCGACAGGTTGCGGCGGGGCAGCGGCAGCCTGAGCAAGGCTGGCGGTGAAGGAATTCGGTGGCCCGAGCAGCCGGGTCACCAGAAAAGGTGCGGCGCAACCGCACCGTGCGATGGGTCGAAAGGGGGAAGGGACCCCTGGCCACGGTGATGCAGTGGCGTCCAGCGCTAGGTGGGCCGCGATAAATACTGGCGGCCCAAGCTGCTGGGTCGCCAGAGGGGGCGTGGCGCAACAGCGCTAGGCGGGTCCTGCGTGACGTGGACTGGTGCCGCATGGAACCTGTTTTTCCTCCACCCCAACTGCTAAGCCGTTCGGGATCCAGGGTGCATAGCTTCCCCATTGGGCATGGCTAGGGTGGACCCCACGGGCCGGGAAGCTAGCCAAGATGGCCGCAAGCCGGGCCGGGGAGCCAGCCGCGCGGGCCGGACCCAACACGGGCCAATACCAGCACGGGCAGGACCCAATGCGGGTCGGGCCACCTCCATGGGTTGGGTCAGATCTAGAGACCGGGTCGGACCCACATACTGGGTCAGATCCCAGTATGGACCCATTTGACCCGATTTCACCTTTTAGCCCATAACTTGGGCTATGGGTGTCTGATTGATGAACCGTCTGTGGTGAAAGAATTCTTGGAGTGAGACGGCTCTTTTAGAATACCCCACATGAGGTTTGGAAACAGTTGGGGTATGTTCGGGTTGGATTGAACCTAAATCCAACCGGGCCCTTGGATGGGAATTCCAATAACACTCAGACTAGGTGTCTGATTGACGCACAGTCTATCACATTGAGTTTCTTATGGAAAAACAAAAATTTTATATACATAACATGGGACTTCGTGGCAGTTGATGTATCAACTCTGGGATTGAGGATAGGACCCTCCCTGAATCAAGCATGCTTTGTGGAAACCCTATGGCCGGTTGTGCATTGGTGACTGTTTCTGGATCCAGTGTGGGTCTGACAACTCTGACTACTGTTCCTGGATCCTGTGTGGGTCCGACAGTTCTGACATCTATTCTTGGATCCTATGTGGGTTCGACATAATAGCTAGTCTTGGATTTTATGTTGGTCTGGTAGCTCTGACTAATGTTCTTGGATCCTATGTGGGTCTGACAGCTCCAAATATTGTTCCTGGATCCTCTGTGGGTCCGACAGTTCTAGCAGCCCGTCCTAGATCCTATGTGGGTTCGACATCATAGATGATTTAGTAGTTATATCTGATCATCTCTATCTCTCTACATAATTTGTATACCCATGTGAGCTGAGTCAGTGGATTATGTGTTTTCCTCATGATTGAGATGGGTTAGTTGATGAATTCGATATATGTATAGGCATATACCAAATTAATGGCTATCCATTGATTTCATACTCTGTAGTTTATCCTTAGTGTAATTTTTGAGACCATGGTGGTCTCGGGGTCCCCACTAAGTGTCGTTATACTCACTACATCATGCGATATTCCCACAACTCGTTGTGTTGGATGCAGACGATGGACAACGCCGACCAAGGCTGAGTGTATGAGGACGGGACGGTACCCAGAGGTGGAACTCACGACGAGTCGGTACCCAGAGGGGACTGATAGATTTGGAGTTCTGAGGAGGCTATTTGTACCTACCATTCAGGTAGGAACCCTGGTGTAAAATCCAAGAGCTTCTCTTCACCTTTCAGTTGTTTTCCCTTTTTTAGTTGTACTTGTACTTTACATTTGGGCTTTATTTCCAACCCCCTTTACTTATCAGAACTATTATTTTATATAGTTTTACTTAGTGTTTTGCTTCCAGCTTGTACTCTGTTGTGTGTGTTTACAGTTATCAAGGAAATGCCTTCCCAGATTTGGAGAATTACGCCTTTGGTGCTAGTTGCCAGCCCCTGGCCTATGGATGGTGGGCTTTGGGTATTCATGGCACGTGCCCCGGGGGACGGGTCGTGACAAACATAATATATAGGGTTACTGGAAGGATTATATGAGGAATTTCAGTAAGTATTTTCCTATTTAGAAGTGTCAAATTTAGTGAATATGGGAGGATATGTGGTTCCCTTTAATAAGTGATGAGAGGGATACACATGCAATTTCAAAAAATTATTCAATGATTTAAACTCACCTTCATGGGAAATTGGTTCTAAATATCTAGGGATTTTATTTTAAGATAATATGAGTTTTAAATATATACAACTAATAAACATTTTCAAGGTTTTTGTGAGAATACTACCAATATATACTTTTTGAGAAACCCCCACCCACCCCCCAGTAAACTCATTATAACCATAATCGTGGTAAAACCATTTTTTTAAAATTCACTATTACTATGAAAAAATAAAATAATTTAGCAATGTTTTTTTACATTTGATAATTTTGTAAAAATAATTAATTAATTAATCAATGTTGCAAGAAAAAAACATTTAAATATGGTTATTATAATTAGTGACTCTTCTAAACAATTACTAATGTTTCTAGAAGCCTTCTAAAATAATTTTTTTTCTAATGTTTTGATAAATTTCACTATTTTTTTAATAATATAGTCATGTTTTTCGAAATGTGGTTATATATTTATAAACACCACTATTTGTTTAATATATTTTTTATTATTTTAAAAAATATTTTATTATATGTTACATATATATTTAAAAATATATTTTGTATATATTTATATGTAAATTAAAATATATCTCATTATATTTTATTATTTATATATATTATAATGATTTGTTGTGACATAATATTTATTTTATATATTAATGTATAATTGAACATATTTGTTATTATATATATAAATAAATATAAATATATTAATTTTTCTTAATAATGATTTATAGGATTATAAATAATTTATTAAAAGTATCTTTTTAACTTTTTCCATTTAATGTATATATGTACTTTTATATTCGGTTTGTATGAATAACCGTAATTTTTTTTACAATGTAACACAATTATATGGGGTATTATTAATAATATTTCTATATATATATATATAATAAAATAAACAAACTCGGAAATTTTTATATTAAAATATTGATTAATATATAAATTAATATATATAATCTTAAGGTGCAGCTTAGTGGAAAATTCCCCTGTGTGTCTCGATGGGGTCTCTTGTTTGAGTTTGAATGAGTTTCTATAAATTAATATGTTTCTGTTTCTCTGTGAATGAGTTATAATAATAATAATATATATAATTATTATTTATTTATTTGTAACTTTATATATTTATTTGTTTATTAAAATATCAATTTACACACACACATATATATATATTGATATATGTCGATGAAAATAATGTAATGAAAACATAAGTTACTTTATTAATAAATTCAAAAACATAACAGAACCTGTACTTGGAAAAAATCATAATTTATATAAAAATCTATAATTTTCGTAATTCACTGATAAAAAACATTAAATAATATTTCACAAAAAACATTACCATAAGATAATATTGACATGATAATATTAAAAATTATATTTATTTCATGACAAATAATATCTAAAAATCATTTAAATATATTATAATATTTCTATATGATAAGAATTATAAAATCCATTTTTGAATAAACTAAATTTTCAAGTGTAATGTTACATTACTAAAAATTGAGTACTTAATTATTATTCGTAAAGAAAAAATTTGAATTATTGAAAGAATTATTCATATTTTATGTTAGTTTTTTATTTATATTCATACCTTAAAATATAGTGAATAAGTTATAATAGTTTACTATATCTTAGTTCCAATGGACTCTGTGTTGCGTTTAACATAATCAATTGAATAGTTCTTGTTTTTCTAACAGAAATACATTTAAAATATCAGGGTACTACACAGTATTTATAGAAAACCCATTCTTTTACACATACAATGATTCCATGTGGTGACCCTCCCAATAACAAATTTAGTACTCAGACATTTTCCCAACAACTCCAATTTCCAAAAAAATAAAATATTCAAGTGATGGAAGTCCTTTTAAACTTGGAATCACTATCTTTATCACTTTATTACCACAATACTACTAGGTTCAATCATATTCAATAGTATTATTACACTTTCATATGTTATATTACCATAGCTTCCACTATGTATCAATACTTTCTATTTTAATTCATCAACATTCCAGTTATTGTATTGGAAAACATCACCTTAGGAATTATTTATGCTACATCAAAAGAGAATAACTTTTTTCACCATTTCATAATCCCATGTCATGATACTCATTTACCATGGTTTATCTTCTTCTTTAAGGATTATTCATTAATAATTTCATGTAACATAGTCTTTATCATATATATTCCTTTAGACATGAACATAATATATTTTCCTGATTATTTAGGATTTTCTAAAAGTTCAGTTCATATTTCAATTGATGAATTAAAAAATAATATTAAAAATCATGATAATGATATTTAATCTCTTATAAATATCCTAATATTCAACGCACCAAAAAGTATACATATATGGGTAATTTTAAAATCATTATTTTGGTTTTTGGTAAGTGAATGCACCACTAATAATGATTACATATACATTAATTGTGAGAAAAAAATTAAAGAATACATGATATGTTAACATATATAATTACTCTAATCCACCATATCTCCACTCTTACTTCTATATTTTAGGTTTCAACCATTCATAAAATAATATCATCATTCAATTTAAGTACATTTCTCTTACATTAGATAAAATACTCTAAAAACACTCGAGCAATGGGAATGAAGTGGGATTCATATCAAATTATTTTTGGTATTTTTTTTTGAATAAAATATCCATTTAATATTATACTCATTAATTGATATTATAAATTATTTATTGAATTTTTTGTAATAAAATCATTAATAAACCATTTTATTCCTATGTAACAATCAACATTAAAAAAATAAGATTGAATAAATAATATAAATTTTTTCTTCCCTTTGATAAATTTACTTATATCATGTCATTTTTTTGCATGATACCAATTTAAATCGATCTAAATAATCAAAATAATGGATACCAATTGATATTATGGTCAATGTTTTAGGGGTTTCTGATCATAGAGTCCCCTTAAATAGGAATTTAAGGACTCTTCCTTTGTCATTCAATTCAATATATTGATTTATACCAATGTATAAAATTTCTCATGAAATATAATTTTATATAATATAATGTGAAAAGGGTATAACAATCATAACACATCTTGCTATAGGTGAACCTATTCATTATAATAATCTTTCGTTATGAATATCATCAAAATATATATTAATCTATTTTATAAAATACATTTAAAATGGAAAGTGTTGATACAAAGGGGAATGTATGGAACTATCACATATGAAAGTGTCATAAAACTATTGAATATGATTGAACCTATTACAAGTATGGTCATAAAGTGATAAAATTTGTGATTCCAAGTTGAAATGGACTTTAATCACTCGAATGTTTTATTGTTTTGGGAATTGGAGGTGTTGGGAAAATGTCTGAGTAATAAAGGTGTTATTGGGAGGCTTACCCCATGGAATCATGGTATGTGTTATAGAATTATTATTTTAAAATAATGTGTAATAACCCAAGATTATATATTTATTTTTTAAAAAACAATAACTACTCAATTGCTTGCGTTAAACGCAACCCGAAGTCCATTGGAAAAACGATATAGAAACTATTATAACTTATTCATTATATATTAATGTATGAATATAAATAAAAAATTAATACAAAATATGCATAATTTTTTCAATAATTCAGATTTATTTATTAATGAATAAAAAATAAGTACTCAATTTTTAGTAAAGTAATTTTACACTTGAAATATTATTTTATTCAAAAATGGATTTTATAATTTTTTTCTCACAGAAATATTAAAATGAATTTAAATAATTTTTAGATGATATATATTAGAAAATAAATATAATTTTTAATATTATCATTTCAATATTATCTTAAGGGACTGTTTTTATGAAATTTTCTTAAATGATTTTATTTAATGAATAGTGAAAAGTGTATATTTTTATAAAAAATATCATTTATAATAACGTACATGTTCTGTTTTGTTTTTTAATTTAAATATAATGTTACCTAAGTTTCCTTTACATTAATTTATTCAATTTAATTAAACAAAAAAACATTATACATGATTTTTCAATAATTTAGTTTCTTTTTTCTCAAAGAACATTTTTCAACAAAAATTATTTTTAAGCGTGGAATGTGTTTTTATCGTAATAAATTAATTTAATATATATTTAGTAATTGTTTTTATTAAAATTTATATAATATGTATTCAATAAAATATTTAATATTCATTAGATTTTTTTTACAAGGTAAGGAATGTATGTAATTTTTTTTAGCTTATTAATTCATTTTAATGTGTCTTCATTATAATTTTCATGCGTAATTAAACTTCAATTATATAACATATAGATATTTAATTTTTTAAAAATGAATTTCATATTTTGTATAATAATATTTAATATTTTACAATATGTTAAACTTAATTTGTGGTCCTACATTAAGAAAAATAATTATTTGGTGACATTTCCTTAAAACATTGTTAATTATGAATTTAAATAAGTTTATTTGGAAAACATCAAATAAATAGTTAAATTTTTATAGAAAATTTTAAATTATTTTCAAATTCTTAATTAAAAAATGCATTTAGAAATATGTGGCTATGTTTACAATGCATTGTTGAAAATGTTGCTAAATTCACAATGTTTTTACCAACACATTAAAAAAAATTGTTGCTTCTCAATTTAAAAACATTTTCTAGAAAACATGGATAATTTTAAATTTAGTGACCTTTTTTAAAAAGTATAATTTTTATTCTATTTGTAACCCATTTTAAAAAGGTTCCATTTTTAACAAAACTTTGAAAAAATGCTGCTATATGGATCACATTTTTTCTATTTGGGTTTTAACATGTCAGTAATTATATATATATATGTATAATTAAAAAATTATCAATTAACATTAAAGTGAATATATATATATTTATAATTATATATGTTTATATATATATATATATTTATATAAAATTACAATATCTTTTATTTAAATACTATAATATATTATATATATTAATTTAAAAACACACACACACACACACATATATATATAAACAATCAAATAAATTTATAAATAAACATATATATAGTCATAAATATACAAATATATTATCATATATATACATTAATATAAATAAACAAATATATATATATATATATTTAAAAATATTAATTTATATATATATTTATTAAAATGTCTTGAAACCATTCCACATTGAAAAAGTGAAAGAATACATGCTATGTTAAGATATATAATTACTCTAATCCTCCTTCTCTCCATTCTTCCTTCCATTTTATAGGTTTTGACCATTCATAAAATAAAATCATCATTAAATTTAATTACATTTCTCTGACATTAGAAATAAAACTCCAAAAACACTCATGCATTGGGAAGGAAGTAGGATTCATATCAAATTAGTTCACGGTTTTATTATCAAATAAAAGAGTCATTAAATATTTTATTCCCATTTATAAAAAAATGAAACATTCCATTAATAGATATTATATATAATTTTTTGAATTTTTTTGTAAAAAAATTAATCTACCATTTTCTGCCCATTTAACTATAATCTTGAAAAGAAATAATAATGAATAAATAATATTAATTTTTTCTTCATTTTGATACATTTACTTATATCTTGTAATCTTTTTGAATGATACCAATTTAAGTTAATCTAAATAAAATAAATAATTGATACCAATTGATATTTTGGTTATGTTTTCAGGGTTTTCTCATCTTAGAGTCCCCTTAAATAAGAATTTAAGGACTCTTCCTTTTTCATTTCATTCAATACAAGGATTTATTCAAATGTATATAATTTATCATGAAATATAATTGTATCTAATATAACGTAAAAAGGGTATAAAAATCATAAAATATCATTCTATATGTGAATTTATTCATTATAATAACCTTTCCTTTTAAATATGATAAAAATATGCAATAATCTTTTTCATTAAAATTAAATATAAAATTTCATGCATATTATATTTTTGGTTTTATTGTATTTCAATGAAAAAAAATAAAACCTCAATTTTTTATATATTATAATTCTTTAACTTTATTGTTCCTATATTTTTTAAAAAGTACACATTTAATTAGTTTAAATGTAGGTTGTTCAATTATGTACTAAGTTTAAATTTTGGAATAGGAAACCCTTCAATAAAATAAATTTCATATTTATTCATGGATAGTTGATATTTATGAATTAAAAAATAAAATTCACAATAATTCTTCAATGATTACCACTACATAACACATGGTTTAATTGTAATTAATATTTTCATTGAATGTAATTAATGGTAAAGACACAATTTATTCCAATTCCTTATGCCTCTTTTATCTACCACCTAATTTATTATTCCCATTACTATACATACATGTAATATGATACATGTATTCATTTATTTAATTCTTCTGTTTAACCATACATTATATAAAAAACATTAAATTAATATTCTCTAAGAATTATATATATTATCCACATCGGGTTAAATTTTATTCACTCACCCCTTCAGTAATTTCATTATTGAATTATCATTTCCTAATAAAAATATCTAAAGGTTATCCATCATGTTTAATCCTCCCCAAATACTCAAATATATTATTAATTGTGAAGTAAAATTTATAATCATGTTACATATTCAACATTACTCAATTATTATAGTCACTCCCTCTAAAAAAGAATATTTTCTTCTTAGGCTTCCATAATTTGTCATCTTTATTTTTTTTGTACCCTACTACCCTATCAAATAATAAATGAGTCCCCTAAAATACTTGGAACACATTCACTCTCCTCAAATATTCCAGTATCCTTTCGTTTTCGTTGTAAATTATTATCCTTTAAGATTCAAATAAATTACATGATTCACATTATGGATCTTAAGCCTCTTATTGTAAAAATCAATCATTCCTTTGAAGTCCTGGACCACATATTTTTTTAAAATTATGTGACAAAAAAACTCATTACTATTATTAAATACCACTTTTATACTTATTTCAACCAATAAATATGACTCAGAAAATAGTAATTTATTTCAATAAAAACTTATATTAACCTCATAATATATTTCATTCAAGGTTATAAAATCTTGTTTTTTATTATCAATATTCCTGCTGAAATTAATATATATATCAACCATTTTAAATTCAAATAAATATTGATTTAGGATTTTGTTTATTTCAAAAAAAGATTCATCAAAACCCATTTCATATTCTTCAATATAATTATTTCATCTTTATATTTATCATTACATATAGATAAATAATCTCCAAAATTTATTTGTACACAAAGATACATTTCACTACTAGTAAAACATGAAAAAAATATCTTACTGTCACCATCATATCATGATCTCTATTCTTATTTATTAATTTATTCACATGAATGGTAATACAATGTTTTCTTTTAGAATAATTATATAGTTTTCATAGTTTTACATATTTTCCCCAATCATTGTAAAAAATTTACTTAATGATTCTTCATTTACACAAGTATCATTTAATTTTTCAGGAGTGAATATACCCAATCACCCAATACATATACATATTAATCTTTTATAAAAACAATTTGATAATTAGTCCCCATAATTCGTTTTCAATGAACATTCCTCAACATAGGTATCCTTTTTAACAATATTTTACACCCTAATAAATCTATTAAAATAATGTTTATATTAATAACATGATGTATCATTAATCCTTTTATATAGATATTCTATAAAAAATATACAATTGATAAATAATTTATTAAAATACATTTAATTTTATTGATAAATTAATTTTTTTTAATTCATAGTGAATACTACCTTATTCTAATAAAATTTTATTTTTCCATGTTTCATATCGAAATCCATTACGGAGTAAATATCTAACTTCCTTATTTTAGGAGACCATTAGTTTCAATCCACAATATATACAACTTATTTTTCTATAAACTTATATTCATTATTAACCTAATATGTTTTATATAAAGCACTTCAATTAATTAATATATATAACATTATTAGGTATCTATCAGCTAAGAATAATATATATAAATCCATTCATTATTCCTAGAGAAATAAATTCAACAGTACCAACATTTTTGTTGTAATAAATAAAATATAATGTAATTTTTACAATTAAAACCATGTAGATATAAATTTTTTTGTTGATGATTTAACATAAACAATTATAAAACCCATATAAATAATATGTTGATATAAAATCAAGATAGAGAATTAAACTCAGAAACATCTCCATTTTTTAAAACTGATGAAGAATAAATCAATAACTAAAGATAATCAGAAAATTAATTTTATTGACAAAAATTGATATAAATTTCAAATATATTAAATTAATATGTGAAACCTAGAATCATTATTAATAATTAAAATTACCTATGTGAGGATATATCTATAGTGGAGGAGTGAACTGGTATTCCCTTTTAATAAAATTCCACTTTTTGATATATCAATTGACTTTAACCTTTTTTACTTATAAAATTAAAATAATTAACATTATAATGAATCAATCAATATGAATCACATATAATAAAAAAAAATTAATTATGAAAAAATATGATATTTTAAGAAGATTTTATTTATAACTAAGTTACAACAGCCATGGATATTTATATCCAACCTTATCAATATATAGTTATCTAAAGTACTCTATACATTGTTACAAGATTCACATGTAATGAAGAAACATTTCCACTACACACACTAAAAATATAAAATATTTAGAAACACTTTTTTAAAATAAACCATCATAATCTCTTGGAAACAAACATACATGAATAAAATTACCTTTCAATTAGAAAATGTATATAGTAGTTTAATGTCAAATATAAAAAAATAACTTGTAGTCAATTACTTGAACATTAAAATGTTATTATAAGTCAAATTCATCCTACACAAGTTCGTTCATATTTATTGATTCATTATAAAATAATACACTCCAATCTGAAATTAGGTATATTTTAATTTTCTTTAAATGTTCTATAGATAAATTCCCAAGTTCTTTATAGAATTCCCACTACTACATTCATATTTTTAAAAATTAACGTGTTTCCATGTTTCAAAAATTATTTGATAAACATGGTTCCAAAGACATTTTAAACTAGCCCTTTATATTATCATAGGCACTAAACACTGTTTCACTAGGATAGTATAATATTTTGTTATCACCTTCACAAATATGATAGTATTTCTTAAATTGAACTTGTACAAGTGGAATTATCCCATGTTATGTTTGGGTCGAATCACTATTGAATTTATGAAAAATACATTAACCTTTTCTTTATGTGAGTATTGAAAAATAACTAACAGGATCATCCCTTTATTAGTGTATCCATGTTGTTATTGATTTTTCTATAAAATTATAATTCCATTAAATCATATTATATCAACGTCTATATATAGCTATATGTAAGACCAAAATATATATGTTTTCTATTGTATGTGTTCTTATATTCTATATCCAAACATTCTTATTTATCACAATATATATAAACTAGAGGAATTATCATATTTTATAATGGAATATTTGATTTAATAATTCGAAGATATTCTTCTTATTTTCCATTAGCTTCTATGAAAAATTTCTTGAAACACACTTTTTGTTTTCTTATACATATTTATTTCTTTAATCAGTAATAGATCTCTCTACATATAACAATATAAACAAAACTACTCATAAAATTTTGATCTTCTATATTCGTATTCCAACATGCATCAAAAAATCATTTAGATTTCCTTACCATGACACTATAACATTACAATAATCCATAGTACCCTTTAGATATTTGAGTACTATTATAATAGAATCCCATAATACCCAAACTCAATTACAAGTATATTTAAACTAGCCCATTATTTTCTCATAGACACCAAGAACTATTTTAGTAGGATGGTATAGTATTTTGTAATTACCTTAACAAATATTATAGTATTTGTCAAATTGAACTTGTACAAGTGGCATTATCACATGTTATGTTGGGGTCGAATCAGCTTTGAATTTATGAAAATACATTAAACTCGTCCTTATGTGAGTATTTCAAAATAACTACCTTGAGCATCCCTTTATTATTGTATCCATGTAATTATTGATTGGTATATCAAATACTAATGTTATTAAACCCTATTATATGAAATTATATATATATATATATATATATTTGTGTGTGTGTGTGTATGTCCAAAATATATATGTTCACCCTTGTAAGTGTTCTTATATTCCATATCCAAAATTTACATATTTATCACAATATCTATAAATTAGAGACATTAGTATGTTATATAATAAATATTTATTAGAATAATTCCAAGATATTATTCTTATTTTCCAGTAGATTCTGTGAATAATTTCATTAAACCCCCTATTTGTTTAGTTATACATGTTTATTTCTTTGATCAGTAATTTCTCTCTCTACTTATAATAGTACAAACCAAACTACTCATAAAATTGTGATCCTCTATATTGGTATTCCTACATGGATAAAAAAATTATTTAGATTTCCTTATCATTACACTATAACATTACAATAATCCATATCACCCTTATGATATTTGAGTATTATTCTAATAGAATCCCATAATACATAAACTTGATTATATGTATACCGACTCAACCTTACAAAAAAATGAAATATCAATTCTTGTTCTTTTCATGTAATATATGACACAAGTAATAACCCTTTAATATTCTAGTTGGGAAACTAATGTACTATTATTTATTATAATAATACTAATCAAATAAATATGTTATAAATAATTGAAAAATATGATTTCTAAAACCTCATTATTCCATTTTTGATATAAAGAGATTGAAAAATAAAGAGAATATTTTTATTCCCTTATAATTTTTATTTCTAAAAAAATGGTTCACCTAATTTTCTATATATAAATATTGATAGATAAAATATTCTAAGCCTTAGTTACATTATTTATATCATTTTTAATTTTTCTATTTTTTCAACAAATAAAAAAATTACCAGAACATGATTATTATTGAAAATTGAATAATCACATTTCTCAGTTTGGTAAACCACTATGTAATTTGATAAATTTAATTCATTAAAATTTTTATCACATTTTTAGTGGATTATTTTAAATGATACGAAAACTTTACCAATTTTCAAATACTTATTTTACATTCTAACTAATATGAATTATTCTAGTTCATCTATAGATATTTTTATATCTAACTCGCCATTTAAGAATATTATTTAAAAATCCATTTGGTAAATTTATTAATTATATATAAAAACTAAATCATGAATATTGATAAGATAATATAACCATGTAAATATTGAATATGTACCAAAATAATTGATTCCTTCATTTTGAGTAATACTCTTGGATAACAATCTGGTATTATATTATTCAAGTATACCATTGACTCCGCATTTTCTCTATTTACCCACTTCAAACATAACAGCTGTGAACCCAATTAAAGGTAAAAAAATTACATTTTTTATTCATGTTAATAGAATTAATTTCATCATTTATTGTTTTCTTTTTGTGAGATATATCATTACATGGCACTAATTTAGAGAAAAATATTGTATCTAACATTATATTAAGAAAGACAAGAGTTTGAATATCAATATTGTCATTAATTACATTCAAAAAGTATATATAATAATAATATCAGTATGCCTTAGGTATGTGACAATACTTAATCATAAAATCTTCATCAAATAATTTTTCTTCATATACTCTTTTATTTGATCAAAATTCATCTATTTATACTTTATTAAATAAATAGTTAATTTATGATTCATCAAATATATAATCTCTTATTTTAATAAATATGTTAACAAAAACTAAATCATCATATTCTATATATATGAATCTATATAATTTTTTTTGTAATATCTGATAAATATTATTTTAGAACCTCTTTTACCACACTTCTCACTTTAGGTTTGGGTAAAATTATAATTTTTTTAAAACCCCAACAATTTAAATAATTATGGTTCTATTTCATATTCTACAATAATATATATATTGTCATCATCTTTTATTTTTTATGGAAACTATATAGGATGCTAAATTAAATTAAAAATACCTCTCCCAAAATCCTCTTAAGAGTGTTTCTTGAAAATCATATAGATTACTATGTATTAAATATAAAAAATTAATTTTCTTTATATAGTTTGAAATTGTTTCATAACTCTTATTGGTTACATGATAGTCACAAATATATGATCAAAATCAAACAATATATAAAATAATAATATTTAATTCATGTTAATCTTGTTCTTATTATTTATGTGACCATAATAATTATTCTATAATGAAATATACTCTATTAAGTAAGCTGGAAACAAATTTATATTTAATTTGAACAATTCATCATACAAGTGACCCTTTTGAACAATGATCCTACAAATGGAAATAATAATGTTATATACCTAAAATATCATAATAAACCCTTTAATTTTTAATAGGCTACCTAAAAACATTTCTATTAAAATGTTTTATGTATAAGAAATCATTTCGAGTGAGTACCAACCCTCATGGAAACATTAGAACATATAAACTCATTACATTAATGTTTATTCTTGTAGAGTTATCCATGTATAGGTACATTCTATATTTCTCTATTTCCATTCTCTTGAAGAGATATTTGTTTCACATATATCTTTTATCAATTGGATAAATCCATAAAGAAGATCTTTTCTCCAGTATATAATATTGGATGAACATATACACAGAGTTATATTTTAAAATTTATCCCTTTCATTTTTCTTATCAGGAAGAAATTCTCATTTGAAGTATCACATATTCCATTTAAGTATCATTCCCCTTTCTTCTTCTACAAAGAAAATTTCTTCTTAATGAATTGTTCATACCCGTTTTTATTTTATATACATAAATGGACCCACTCCCTCTACGTTAAATTCCATGGATTTATCATCCTTATCTTTATTTTCTTCCCCACTCATATTATATTTCACCAAAATTTGAAACAAGTTGAGTAACTCATTTCAGACAATATCATCCATCTTATGTTTTAAATAGTGTTTTATATTATTCATAGATAAAGGATGTTCATTGAGGATGGATGTGAAAATGGTGATATACTATAAGTGTATATTTTTTTCAGGTATTGTAATATGATTTATATTTCAAAAAACAACTTTATGATAGATGTATTATTGGTAATTTTATGTGAAATTACTTTCTTACATTAAATTTTATACATATCATATCTTCAATAATTATTTTTTTATATGTAATCCAATTTCTTCTTTGTCTCTGAAGGGTTTGGTATGTTACGAAGAGATCATCATATAATCCATTATTAGGGTCATTACCACATTATATCATTTTTCCCGATTTTCCCTTAATGAATCTGATATGGAGTGTCTCATATTTAGATGTTATGGTGTTAAAGTTATGATTATGAATAATAATTAGACTGGTCCAGGTATCAAGGGTGTCATATTTTCCTACCTCTTGGAAGTATTTCCATTGAAATTATTCAGATTTACATCATATTTATGTATCACCATATCCATTATTCTATAATAAAGTCTCAAATATATATATATATATATAGGATGGTAATAGATATGGTATGTTTTTTTCATGGTATATGGAGATCCTTGAGGCATGTTAAAGATTCACTCTCATTAATATGGGAATCAACCCCACCAATTCATTGGCCGAATGAGTTTAAGTTAATCAAATTTAGGATACAATGGTTGGACAATACTCTCTATAGATACATTGAGATTGTAAAAAAGTATTTCTTTATTGAGAAGAAACAAAATTCATTCAATTATTATTAAAATACATATTGGAATCTCAAATTGAGATGGATTCATTGAATGTTAATTAGATAACATGGAATTTATTTTTACATCCAATGGAGTGTCCAATGTTTAGGAATTTAAGAACTCATTTTGATTAGTCATGTCTCCCATTAGTATTTAGTAGATAAATTTTAATAAAAGGAATTAATTTTCAGGATTTAATGTTATCCATTAGATAACTACTAAATGATTAAATGTTTAAAATCAAACACACTATAAATTTATATGTCCATTAGAATATTCCCAATCTAATAGATGTTACATAAAATACTAATTTAGTGAAATGATTTGACCCACTAAACATACCCATTCAATTTACGGCCTAAAATAGATTAATTTAAAAATATTATAGGGAATATAATGTTCCCTCTAAGAACCTCACACAGATGTGACATGTGAAGCGAAGAGTGTATCCTAAAAGTTCAGCAGAGTGTGATTACACTTGTGCACACACACACAAGGATAGTGAGGTTTACCATCTCCCATAATAATATTACACTGAATAATATCATATTAAATTATTATAAATGTATCCTGATAAATAAAAACACCCCAATTCAACCCAAATTCCAATACTGGACTACCAAAATCCTCCCCCTTTAAAAATTAAGAAATAAAATATTTTTAAAATACATTTAAAACACTTAAATTACATCATTTTTTTTGGTCTATTGTAGAAATGGTGGTCAACATTACTACAAATCAAGGATCCAAGACTTTTCCTCCATAACTTATTCATTAAGATCTATGTTTAACAAAGAAGTATATTTTCTAATCCCTAAATGTGAAAATTGGATTCCATGAATGAACATGTGGTATGAGATAAATTGATATCCCCCCATCATTGATTTGATCTCAAAACATATACCTTATTTACAATTAATCATAATATTGTGAGAGTATGAAAGTTTAAAAATACATAAATTATAGATGAAAAAATACTAAGATGAAAAAAATTCAGTATGGTAATTGAAATATGTACAATTATCAAAAATAAATTTTTATGTGTTCATCGCATGAAAAAAACCCCACTTTATGAAAATGTTTATAATAATAGGGTAATACATTTTTATAGAAAAAATATGTCAACAATGAAAAATATAACTCTAATTAAAAAAATATTTTCAAGTTTTAGTAATAAAAAACATTTCTAATATTTACATGTGTAATTTAGCTAAATATATTTTTTTAAACTACACTTGTATTTCTCATAATTAAATTTAAAACAACCTAGTTATTTAAAATAATTTCTAGAATATATATTCAATTTTTTACTGTATAATTTCAAATAATGAGTTATTATGATAAAAAATCCAAATAAGTAAAACAAATCTTAAATATATTCAATACCATGAAATAAATAAAATACATATTTGTAATATTCAAACACACATGTATTTTTAAATTTTAAATCAAATAATATATTTCAATTGTAAAAATTAAAATTTTTATAGTATTTTCATCAAATAAACAATATGATAGACATAAAACTTCAATGAATATATGTCACACCATGTATAAAAAATCCCACCATAATTTACATTAAAAATCCAATAAAAAAATTTCAACCTTAATTATTTATCAAAAAAATCATTTAAATCTAGAAAAAATATTTGACTCATAATTTTAGTATGAAAAATGTAATTTACATTAAATGTAATTAAAATAATAATTTCAACAAAAATAAAATATCATCAAACCCACACAAATATAGTTTATACACTAAACTCAAATATACATCAATTTTTTTGACAAATTCCATGATAAAAGTGTATGAAATTTTACACCAATAAACAAATTAGGAAATATTGTTATTTTATGCTCATAACAATTTCCACAATTTCTCACAAAATTATTCAAGTAATCTTATCCACCGATATATAATTTCAATTAAATTACTAAATTTTTTCTATCATCATTCAACATTTATTATTATATTGAAATTCTAAAACAAAATATCTTATATTCTTAACCATATGCTCGCTAATTCTATTGATTTTACACTAAGGAATCATGTCGGTATAGAAATAATACGGTCATGTTATTATTATTCTATCAGTGAAGTTGAGTGTTTCAATTATGAAAGATGATGACTGAAAAAGGATGTTAACTCATATTGAATAATGCGGGATATAAAATTTGAAACTCATAAATTATACCTTACTATATCAAACTACAATGATATTACATCACTAACCTTCCCCTTTTCAAAGGTTACACACTCAATAATGATATAAATAACTATTTCACCCTCCTTATCTTTATCTCAAATTATTTTTATCAAATTCTTTTCTACTACTTCACCCCATGAAATGTGGTAGCTTTATATTTCAACAATTATACTATCAATTGCTACAACAAATGATTATAACCCTTCATAATTTTTAATGTTTTTTTCTTAACCCTTCTAATCACATGTTAATAGTATAATAAACTAAATGTTAGTTAAAAATTTATAACTAATGTTTTGGATCAGTATATTGATGTTTAAACAAAATATAAATCAAGAGTCGGATTAGTCACTTAAGTAAACATTAATTATAGAAAGCCTAATCACAATGAATATATACTATACAAATACCCTTAAACATATCATCACACGTTCCACGTCTCTTATTTTGGAATCCCACATAATATTAATTATAAGAAAATTATTTACATTCCCAAGTAAATAATATTCATTTATATTCAATATTTTCAACTAATTTAATAAATTTTTTATACAATCAGGGACTTCAAACCATGAAATGTGGTTTATACTATATTTCTCTATAAATTATTATGGAAAATATCCTCACCAGGACAATTCATAAAATTCAATACATCCATGAGTAGTAATATCCTTCCCTACACCTATTTCATAATAAAACCATTTCATTTTACTCCATAGAAGGGGAAGGGGCTTTGGTTTGTATCTTTGATTCTAATACGGTTCTTATTGATCTCTAAGGCTTAAAATGGAGAAGATATTAATAGTTAATGAATAGTTAATTATTTTGGAATCAAGGAAAAAGAATTATTTTATCATGTTGAAAACAATTTCACAAAATGTTAAAAATAAATAGTATAAATCAAATTACAACAAGAACTATACTCCAACAAAACACAAAAAATCTGTTTCCCTGGAACTTTTTTTCCTTGAAAACCATTTGAAATCATTAAGAAAATGGTATGTGTGGTTGTAAGATTGTAATAAGACTACCTATAAAGATATCTATGCCTTGTGGAGGTTATAATAATGGTATCATTCAAATATAGACTCAAATAGAGTAATTCTGATAATGGTCTATCAAAGTGGTGTCTTTATAATTTTTCACATAATCCTAATTTTCTAAAATAACAAATAAAAAGAATAAAATCATGTTTTAGTTAGCATAAAAGATTTGATTCTCCTATGTTATAGAAAAAACCTCTCAATATTGATTTGTTTTTAGATTTTTTGTCAGTGTTTTGTGGAGAATGTTCTAAATTTACGAGGACTGTGATATAATATTAAAGGAGTGGTTCTTCTAAATTTTGAAGTTGTTTGGGAGTTATACATATAAAATTAAAGCAAATAATTTTCATCCAAGAGAACCTATGTTCTCAACCAAATATATATCTTCATGAACTCATTGATTTTTGTGAATTTTTGGGGTTAGATATATGGTCTTTTTTATGATTACCTTTTATAAATCATCATTTCATGATGAAGTAAGTTTCTAAGGCATGAAAGGACATTTTTTTCATATAAATAGGGTTATTATATCATCATTATTATGTGATAAAAAAGGATTAGGGGATATTTATTTATTCCAATCAATATGATTTCTCATAATACTTATATGAATATATTTTTTATATGAAATCATTAAAATAAAAAACATTTAACCTTGATAAGAGGTTTTGCTTGATGAGTTACTCGGACAATAAAATGTGATCAAAAGAAAAGGGCTAATGTGAGACTTAATGACACTACCCAAAATTTTAATGGGAAAGTGGCATTATTATTTTTAATAAGTTAAATGATTAATGAAGCGAAAATACTAGCATAAATAGAGTTTATTTAGTTCATTATGAATATATATTCATTCATATTAGTTAAGAGGGAGGTGAATTCATTATTTTAATTTGTTGTATAACATAAGGATCAGTGCAGCCACTCAAAATTATAAATGAACAAGCAACTTGATTAGTCAATTTGGTACATCAACCCATCCTCATTGTATTCTCCTTAGAAATATCCCATCATCGGTGAACCATGTGAAAATTTCTTGTGTCTACATTTTAAAACTAATCACATCATATTTATTCAAAGGGAGGTAAGTGTGAATAGGAATAGTGTAACACCCTAAGACATTACTAAATATTTATTTTATAATTAATTAAATTACATTGATAGCTTTGGATGCACAATAATTTTAAACGAAACATAATAATCTATTAAAATGTTTTAATTTAAACAGGGGCATCCATAACCTATACATTAAATTGAAGAGTATGAATAGTAATAAATAAATTTTGATAATTATATTATTTAAACTTGTAAAAATAAAAAAATAACTAAGGATTATAGATAAAATTAGAATTGTTTGAATGAATAAAAATTCTTTCATAGAAAAGGATTATTTTTTAAAAGGATCTTTACTTAAGATTTTTAAATATAATTAATATTTATATTAACAATTTTAAAAAAATAATTTATAAGATAAAAAGTGATTTTTGACTAAATAAATAAAAAAGTTAAAATATGAATTTAATTGTTTTAAATGGTAAATTATTTCAATATTATTAAAATTTTTCTATTTAAATTATTGGAATCATTTTCATATTTATGTTTGATATAATTTTTTTTTTAATTTTGACCATTTTCCCTTTGAAAACCATCTTTCTCATCACATCTGGTAGATTAATATAAAATCAAATTTATATAATTATGTAAATATAATTATTCAAAATGAATTAAATATTTGGACTAATAAAAATTTATATTATCAAATATGGTAAAAAAAATTTAACAAAACAAATAGATAAAATTGTTAAAATTAATTATTACAAATATTATAAAATATTATTTACTGGGGTTTAAATAAGAAGATATGGGCAAAAATGACCTAAAATGATATAAAAATATTTTATTATGCCCATATTACAACCTTATGAATTGAATTATTGAATATGGTGTAATATAGAATATTTTTGTTTATATGAATGACTTTATACTTTTAGTTTATTTTTGAAAATATTCTAATTATTTCCTTGATGGTTCACTTTCCCCACATATAAAAGGGAACTCACTTTAATAAATGTTGCACACCTCAAATGATATTTGGATTAAAAACAATGATTAATTATCTCCACTAAATCATTATTAATTTTATATATCTGATTTGTCACCCCAAATATCATCATGGTGGTCTTTGGGATGAGATCTTAAGGAGGTTTCTCCTAGAGAAGTTAATTGGCTTAACAAACCACTTACATTTTCATTTTTATTTTTACACCATAAATTATTCCTTAAAACACAAAATATAATAACAGTAGTATATAACATATAATAATATGTTATTATTTTTATGGAATAACTTTTTTCCACCTCCACTTCCATCAATGGCATATCAAATCGTTGATCATGTGTACGACGGAGTAACGCCTCACAAACTGGTTTTATTTATTTTTCATCGCAACAATTCAATTATTGATATATTTATGTAATTAATGTTTATCTATAATATTTATGATATATATATTATTATATTATTATATTATAATATATACCATATTACTTTTTATTCCTTTTAAAATTTTATAATGTCATATGTGTGTACGGCAGACAACCACCTCACTTAGAAATGTGAAGCTTTTTTCACTTAAAATATATATATAGTCTGATAAGGATAATATTAATTAATATTTGTGATATATTTTAGATGATATTGATTGGTTTTATTTAAAATATCTCCGACTATATTAACAATTCACTCGTTAAGGAAAGGATATTGTTGCTCGTTCGTACGTATGGCCTACTATCTCCACGAAGCGAAGGGATTTTTTTTCCATGACCACCATTTTAGAGTGGTACTAATAATATTTCTAAAAATTAAAAAAATATTTGTATAATAATTATTATTTTCGAAATTATTTAATTATATCCTATGTACAAGAACATTATAATTAATTAAAATACATGCATGAGAAAATAAGGAACTTAACAACTGAAAAACTGATAATAATGAAATATAGTTATCATATGTGTGGTAAAATTTAATAAGAGGTTAATATATGAAATTTTATGTTTTAATATAGTTTTGGTATTAATTAGTAACATGATTAAAATTATTTCATGTTTGGTTAAATCCAATTGAACTAAAGAAATGTGCGAGGAAATGGAATTCATCTCCATTTCTCTTCATTGGAGCATTTATAATGTTAGTAATATAGTTTCCTTAATGTTGTTTAAATAATACACCTAGACATGTAATATCATGATTAAAAAATAAATAATTTAATTTAAATTTACAATTATTAATATTTCATCCAATTGTACTTTACTTGAAAATTATAACGTGGTAAATGTTATTGTACGATATCGCATTATTTTTTGATTATTAACATTCAATTGAAAACAATAATTTCTTATAATCATTTTTTAGTGGACATTAAATTTCTCTTAAATATACATATTCTTTTATAATTTATATCATTATTTTGTAAATTATATAATATTTTTACATTTGTTGTTTACTTTATATTCCATTTGTTTAACAACGGAAAGTTAGATAAATCTGTATCGATTACTCTATATAGATATTAGTTTATAATGAACACTGATTCATGAATTAAACCAATAATTCAACATATGTGGAATAATTTGGAATTTGTGTGATGGGTGGGACCCAAAAATATATAGGATATCAATGCAAAATTGTGTCTCATGAGACAAATCAATTGGCCAAATTAAAGGGGTTTTACTAGTAGTTTTAAATAATCTTATTAAATGTCTCAACATTAGATGTATTAGATACTTTAAGAAATTATATCCAATGGTTATGAATTTGGTTCATCAGGAATTCAATTATTATTATCCAATATGTTTTTATAAAGATATATTATATGGGTTCATTTCATTTTTTATATATTGATTAAATTTAATGTGTTTTCAGATATTAAACTATACATGTTGATTGTGGTTATTGATTCATGATATTTTCTGTAGTTATTATCCATTATTTTGAATTTTAGGAAACTCTAGTTTTTTTCCACTCCCTAATAAATAAATAAGAATTCATAGAGTGATTTCACAAATTCCAATTTTTTTCTATTTATAAATGATTTATTTTTTATCCCTTTGTAAAATAAGGATCATGTCTTTATTTGGTTCTCTAAAACTGCTAAACTAATCAGTCCTTCATGATTTGAAATCTTGTATTTATGCTAATGTAATAATGAAGACACTGGTTCCGAGCTACTAGGAATGTATCACTATAATTGATATCAAAGGATGTCTACTGGAATCCACATGAACCAGATTAACAAATACATAGATTAAGGAATATAAACCTATGATATAAGATTCAAACAAGTATTTATGAACATACTTTTATTGTGGTGATTATGTGATTATGTAGTTTTTTTATAATACATATATGTTTGAAAAATGCAGATGGAAATGGTTCTATAACAAAGTTGGTTGTGTGAAATAACTCTGAAAAGGATACATTGGGCATGACCTGTTCATCTCTTAGTGAATGATAACAAGCTTTATGGCATACCTAGTTTGACACTACTAGGGGATATTCTTAGGATAATTCAAATTTTCATTACAAATCATTATTACGGGTTTTAAAATAATTATTTACCCAATAAAACGAATGAGAATAATTCTAATATTCTCTATGAATATATATTTTTAATTTTTGTTATGTAATGGTCCATAATTATAATTATAGACAATTATTTAATATTCATATTTTTTTTATCTCCAAAGTATATTCCATTATTTGGAAATGGTTTCTAGAAAGAATAATGGTATCAATTGTCTTGGATAATATATATATTTTCCATCTAAAAATTCTAAATGAGCTAGTATTGGACATAAAAAAATTATATCTATATACTGTAAGATTAATTTGGTTATGAAAAATGACCTTTTTTGTCTATAGAAACCTATTCCAATGCCTAATTCTTTAATATTGGATTTCCCAATATGAAAGAACCCCAATCATTTTGGGGGACTACTATAGCGACCCAACCATTTCTTAAATTACTATTAAATCATTATAAAAATAAAAAACTATATTATTACACCACAAGGATCCATAGGTTTAGTGTATTTGGAATACAAAGACCAAAAATAACCTTTACAACATCAATAATAACCATTTATTTAATTCATCATCATCTAGCCTATTATTGTCCCTTGTAATCTCTGTAGTACACATATTCACCTGAGGAAATAAATCAAAAAGGGGTGGCATAAAAGTACAAAAAGAGGATATATAAGAACAATATATCAATAGGTGAGTAAATTCATAACATATGCAACGGATTAAGAACATGAGATGAATCGTTAATAAAAGACTTGATATGTGGAAATGCATAAAAATGAAAGATCATATCTTAGTTGTTAATTTTTACAAATATTTTTGAACAATTATACCATTATATTAGTGCATAATTCCCATTTAACTCAGAATATTATTCAATTTAAACAAGGCATTAGCATGCTGTATAATTTTGGGTGCACCAGCCACATCAAAACATTCATATTGCACTATATAATTCTGGGTGCACTTGCCGCATCGTAATATTTACATTATCTTGCATGCCAAATAGAACATAAGTAAAACATAAAAATAAAATAACTCATATAATTTAATAGGCTTCAAATTCTAATTAATACATTCATAAACATTTAGTTCCCAAAATATAGAGGAAATAACATTCTTGAAATAGAAAATGCAACGATGAGTGAAAAGGAATCAATCTTTGATAGGATGTTTATTCAAAATAATATTTCTTTTAAAAAACATTGAATTTTTCATGAACATAAGTAGAAAATATTTGTATCACATTAAAGGTAATATAATTTCAAGAAATTTTTTTTATGAGTAAACATATTAAAAAAGGAGTGAATGAGGGAGAACCTAATTAAAGAAAGTAAGGTTTGATAATTTCTCATTACCTTGTATGTGAACTATTTATTCACTTTAATGTAATGTATGACCACATTTAATTTATTAATTAACAACCCCATAACCTTTTATACATTAATAATATTCTTTATGGTTTTATTTAGTTCACCTGCGGGCTTTTGGATGAGTTACAGAATTTAAATTAATTTTTTTGGAATGTTCATTTTTATAGATTTCATGAATGGTTAGCATGTACTCATGATTGGAAGTTCATGTAGAACATGGATAAACATATAGAAATGATATTTCATGTTATTAATGATAATCTAGAAGTTTAAATTATCTTATAATGAATTATGTTATATACCATGGGAATGAATCATTAGATAACAATTTAATGATGATCATTTGGGTTAATTCGAGCGGGTTTTCAACCAAAATAAACTTGTTTTGTTTTATCATATTGTCATATGTAAATAAGTTAGACCTAGAAAGTTAAATAATATATAATACATATAAGATAATCTTTTTAAACCACGAAAATGGTTTCTTGACCATATCATAAGGTGAAAAAGGTAAATGAAAACATGATGTTCTTGATGGTGATAAATTAACACCCCATGAACAAAATTTTCCCTTAAAAATAAATAGAATAGGAGAAGCGGGTTGGATGATATATTATCCCAGTAGTATCATAAAATAACATTATATTTAATATAAAGGATTTATAATACCATGTGTATGAGGATTGATTAGGAGATATTAGCAAAAAAAACATGAAATTGAAAGGAAATTAAGTGAAAATAGAGATAGAGATGAATTACCTCTTGAACCCTCCATTTGAGATCCTATTTAGGAACATTGGATTGGTATTTTAAATATAAAATAAACTATTGGAAACGATGGAGGGGAAAGAGAAGTTGTTTTGGAATAATTTATTCAAATATTGAATAATGACAGGTGTGAATAAATGAGGGTATGAAGGGTGGTATTTATAATGTAGGGGAGAGGTGTTTTCCAAATAATTTAATCATTAGATTAATAATTTCCTACAAGAAAATAAAAATGGGGTGTTCCATGAGTAAATAAAGTAATTAGGTCATTTGAGTTTGAACATATTGGGCTCAAATCAGTATAAAATCACCCATGACTCTACAATTCATGAATTTAACTTAATTTTGTAAATTATCGTATTACATTATTCATCGAAAATACAATTATTTTAGAAAAATCCCAAAAAAAATCACCCTAACCATTTTTTACGTGTTGAATCCAAAAAATAATTTCATTTTGCAAAATTAATTTTCAAAATAATGTTAATTTAATTGTTAATTAAAATCATTATTTACTCGAAAAATACAGTTTTTAAAACATTTATCTAGCTATTCCAAGACAAAGGTACATTATACTTTAACTTAAATCCTATATATATACTATCATATGGGAGGATAATATACATATGGATAAGTTACTATACATAAGGGTATGTCACTATATTATAAGGGGAGGTAACTATTCCCCAAAAAGTATGTTTGTTCTGTCAGACCCCAAAAATCATCCTCGACGCAATCTTCTATGTTATATTTTCTAAATTCAAAACACATAAGTGGAAAAATTAGGTTTATTGGTCACATATTATTTAGTATAATTATATTTTATTGTGTTCACTAATGTCATTATACTATATGGGATTACTATAATAAAGAATTTTCATTGATAAAACTTTGGGTCGTTACATTCTTCCCCCCTTTATGAAATTTCGAACTTGAAATTTCATTTTACACAAACATGTGAGGGTAATTATCTCTCATCGTCTCTTCTTGTTCCCACGTTTCTTATTCAAACTTATGGTTCCTCTAAAACATTTTGATAAGGTTGGTTGTCTTGTTGTAGAGAAAATTTTCCCTCCGGCAATAAATCATTACTGGTTTCTTCTTATAATAGATATCATCTTCCTACTGTACCACCTATGAGTTCTGTACATGTGAGGGATCTGAAATGTAATTCCTCAAAAGTTATTACTGAACCCATCATGAACTTGAGCCAAATTTGGTTTAAGTTCAATCTAATAGATAATCAATCATATGTGTTTAAGGGTCTCAAAGGTTCCAATGTACATTGGGATTAACTTCCCTTTCTTTCCAAACCGCATGAATCTCTTCCCGGGTGATATTCAAAGGGATACTTTATCTCCAAAATCGAAACCCCATGTACCTTCAACTGTTGTTAGCATAGCCTGTTTTTTGAATCTGAGATGCGTTGATATGATTCTCGATGGCTTGGACCTTATCTATCGTCTCTTACACAAGACCAAGTCCAAGTAGCTTTCATTCTCCAACTTTTTTCCAACATGTTGGAGTTCTACATAACTTTACATATAGAGCTTCATATGGATCCATTTGAATAGTCAAGGGTAAGATACAATTTTATGATAACTCAACCAATGGGAGATGCTGATTCCATCCTCCATTGAATTCTAAAGACTAGGATTGTAGCATATCTTCAAGCGCCCGAATAGTCATTCTAGATTGGCCATCAATTTGGGGGTGACAGACTGTGCATATCCTCCATTGATGACTCGTCCAATATTTTTATGTGAACCTTGGATTATGATCATATAAAATCGAGATTTGGACACCATGCAGTCTCCCCAAATCCCCCACATATATCTTTTCATGTTGTTCAAGAGAGATATCTTCTTGAATAGTGATAAAATGAAAATTATTGGTGAGTCAGTCAACAACAACCCATATCGCATTATCTCCCTTCAACATCTTTGGTTGACCCATAAAAAACTCTATTGTGACATTCTCCCTTTTCCACAAAGGTATAGGAAGTAGTTTCATCACTGATTTGGACTTTTGTCTCTCTGCTTTAACTTGTTTACATACTAAGCACCTTGAGATATATTCCTTAATCTCTTTCTTTATGTTATCACACCAGAAGAGTTCTCAGAGATCTTGGTACATAATGGTGCTACTCGGAAGGATAGATAATATTAAGATATGTGCATTTTCCATTAGCTCTTTCTCTATCCCGAGTGATGAGGGGACACAAAGACGCATTCCAAACCGAATCACACCGTCATCATCGATATGGAAGTCATTCAGCTTCCCTTTCTGTACTACATTAACCTTTTTTGTAATTCCAGATCATCTCTTTGTTCCTCCTTAATCATATATAGGAATTATGGTTTCAAAATAATTTGGGACTCGTAGGATTTATCACCTTCCCTTATTATTTCTAAATACATCCTTTTCATATCCATGAATATCGGGTCTTTCTCAAACCATTACATGGATTGAGTAGCAGATGTGTTTGCAGCTACTTTGTTTTCCATTCCAGGATGTAAGTGAATAGATAAATCATAGTCCATTATTATATCTAACCATCTCCTTTGATTCATTTTGAGCTCATTTTGTGTAAATATATACTTTTGTCTCTTTTGGTCAGTGTATATGTCACACTTTTCACCATAAAGGTAGTGCTTCCAATTTTTCAAAGAAAAAATTACAATAGCCAACTCTAGATAATGTGTTGGGTTGTTCTACACATCATTCTTCAACTAACATGAGGCATATTTCATTAGTAAAAAACCAAAGAATTTCATTGAAGCATCACTAAATAAAACAAAAACTTCTCCAATTTTCGGTAAGGTTAGTATAGGTGCAGTGATCAGCCTTCTCTTTTCCTCCCTGAATCTTTTCTCATGTTATTTCATCCAAACATACTTTACTCCATTCCTTATTTACTTCATTTTTCGGCGTGATAGTCTTGGGAAATTTCTCAAAAAACAATGATAATACCCAGCTGAACTAAGAAATGTATGTATTTCTATGACACTAGAGGGTCTGTTCCATTCCTCAATATCCTTTTTTAAGGGACCAAATAAATTCCATCACTTGTGATCACATGTCCTAAGAACATGAATTGCAACATCCAAAAGTCACATTTTATGAACTTGGAATACAAATTCTTCTTTCTAAATGTCTCCAACACAAGTCTTACATGTTTTTCAGGTTCCTCCATACTCTTGAAGTATATGATAATATCATTGATAAACACTACCAAAACAATTTTGAGGTATGGTCTAAAGAATATATTAAACAAATATATGAATATTTCTGGGGAAATAGTAAGTCTCAAGGGAATCACTAGAAACTCATAGTGCCCATAATTTATACATAATGTAGTTTTATAAATATTATACTTCTTACCCTTTAACAAATGATATCTAGAACAAATATCCGCTATTAAAAAGTACTAGGATTCTTATAACTGATCCAAATATTATTCAATCCTTAGAAGAGGAAACTGGTTATTTATGGTGATCTTGATGAGTTCTCTATAATCGATACATAGATGAATTTTTTACCATTATCCTTCACAAATAGAACTAGAAATCCCCAAGGAATACCCTAGGGCATATGAATCCTTTGTCCAAATTCTCTTACAGCTACTTCATTAACTCCTCCAGTTTTATTTTATCCATCTTATAGGGACACATTGAGATGGGAGTATCTCTGAGTTTATGTTCAATTTGGATCTCTACCTCATTATTTGGGGGAATTCCACATTACTCTTAAAAAATACATCACTGTATTCCTTTATAATGGGAATTTCTGTAAGGTTGAAACACTCCTTTGACTCAATAATTTTTGAATGGTATAATTGTTTATAGGGTATCAACAACCACACCGTTGAAGGGTTTTTCCAAGGATATCCATGATCATTCTTTAGTTTTTAGAGGATCATGGGATGGTTATGAATATGAAAAGATATTTCCTTTTCTCTATAGTAGATATGTTCTCTATATGGTGAGAGACAATCCATTCATTTATATCCCTGAATTCCACCAAGGGATATATTACAAGCTTTTCTTGAAGAATCTTCTCACATACTCCAATAGGATAAGAGTAAAACACTTGGGTTGCGATGATTTCACCATTTGGTGTTTCTACCTATATCATTACTTAAATGTTTCAGGGAATCGATTCTATAGTTCTAGAAAACATGAACGATATAATGGAATGCGTAGAACTAGAATAAAATAAGGCGTTTTCCATTATTTAGTTAATAGGAAGTGTACCATTTATGACTTCATTATCTTTATCTATTTCCAGAGTAGTGATGGAATAAGCCTTCCCATATTCCATTTTATTTAAGGGCTAATGATGATGATTACCCTCTAGGAATCGAGGTTTATGCACTGGCTTGAATTTTTCTCTTTCTCCCTACAATTGTAGCATTGGAACATGGGTGGTTTGATCCTTTCATCCACCATATTCTACTTCTTATCATCTCTTTTAGACACTATTTATCATAGTGTTCTTCTTTCCCACAGTTGATTTATTTCCATGTACCTTTGAGGTAGTTAGAATGGTGCAACTTCACACATTTTTGACATGTGGGATGTTAAGTTTTCTTCCCACCTTTATCATTATATACTATGGCATAACATATTGTCTTTAATTTATTATTACCATATCCATGGGACCATTATCCAAACTCAATCTCTACTTTGAGTTAACACTAAAAACATCTTCATGACTTTCAACCTCTCAAATTACAAGGGCCTTTAGAAGGGGTGGTTTTAATCTACTAAAGAATCTATCAATTTTTCTATTAGTGGTTATGAAAAAACCCAAAGCATACCTTGAAATCCTTGTGAAACTCACTTCATAGGTTTTGAAAGATTATCCTTACTTTTGCATGATCTCTATGAATTCTCTCTCTATATTCATATTAATTTTTCAGGGGAAATAATTGTTATGAAACATGATCTTAATCTCTTCCCAAAACATATCTTAAATTTCGTCCCTTGTCTTGATGTTCTTAATAAAATCCCACCATTGATTGGCCTCTCCATCTAGAAGATAAAAATAAAGAGTTACCTTATCTATATCTGAATAGTGACGTACAAAAAAGATATTCTTTATTGAGTTTACCAACTATTCTACAACAAGTGGATGAGAAGATCCACTAAAAATTGGTGGTCACTTCCACATAAAATACTTGATAGTCAATTACTCCCTCATAGATAAAAGAACGAAATTCACAATTAGTTAGGTTATTATTCATAACCAGAGTTAGATGGGTAAGAATCACCATGATGTTTTTAACTCCACCACCTAAATCATATGGGATGTCATTCGGGAAATTATTGCATTATCCCACGTATGGGTTGTTGGCCTTATTTCTGTAGGTTCCCACCATTTTATAAAATAGAAATGGTTCGAACAAAACATAAGTCAACAAGTCAGGAATAACTAATTCATTTGTAAAACTTACACTAAAATCTTAAATTATGGGATCCCTATGTAAATCTTCCTATGTGAATATTTATACATAGTCTCGTACTAGATGTTTTCTCCAGGGTTCACTAATCCTAATTCCCAAATTAACTAAACCATTCCTCTGATTCCAATTATAGAGACACAACCTTTTCGTACATTACTATTAAATTTTTATAGATATAAGAAACATAATGCTATTATACAATTTATATCCATAGGATTAGATTCTTAGAAAAACTAGGAGAAAACATAACATTTACAACATTACGAATAAACATTTATTTAATTCATTATTCTCATGCATCTCATTTTCCCGTAGAAATTATAAAGTATACTTATTCACATGAATATATACATAAAAAAATATTTAGATAAAATCCTAGTAAGAGTATAGATAATAATAATATAACAATTGGTGAGAAAATCATTAAATAAGAAAAGTATCATAAACATGATAGGAAAAAAGTAATAACAGACTTTAAATGTGGCAATGTATAATAATGAAACATCGTATCTCAATGGTTAACTCCCACACATGGTTGTAAACAATGATAGCATCATGTTCACACATAATTTCCTTTTAACTCATTATATTAATCACTTTTAACAATACATTGGTGAACTATATAATTTCTGCCACACCCATCACAACATATCATTCATATTGCGCTATATAATTCCAGGTGCACCCGTCACATCATAACATTTATATTATCATGAATTAAAAATAGAACATATTTAAAAATAAACATAAAATAACCCATTGAAGATAATGTGTTTTATATCATAATTATTACATTAATTAACATTTGGTTCCCAAAAAAAGATGGAATAAAATTCGTGACGTAGAAAAATCAATGATGAGTGATGAAGAAACAATCATTGAGAGGGTGTTTATTCGAAAGAAGAGTTATTTTGGAATAAATTGGGGTTTTAATTAACATATTTAAAAAATATTTATATCCCTGTGAAGGTAAAATAAATATTAAAAAAATTTAAAAGGAGTAATCATACTGAAAATGGAGTGAATGAGGGAGAACCCAAAGAAAGAATGTTAGGTTCCATAATTTCGCCTTAACTTGTATCTAAAAGAATTCATCAATTTAATTTCATGTATAACAATATTATATTTATTAATTAAAAGACTAGACCGTTTATACATTAATATGATTCATTATGATTTTATTAAGTCCACTTATTGGCTATTTTATGAGTTATAGAGTTTAAATTCATTTTTCGGGAACATTTTTTTTTGTAGTTTTCTTGAATGGTTCACTTGTATTCATTAATTCATGTTTGTGTAGAACATGGATAAACATACAAAACTAATATTTCTGGTTATTAATTATATAAAATGTGTTTAAATGATCTTAAAATAAATTATGTTATATACCTTGTGAGTGAATAATTAGATAAGAATTTAATGATGATCGATTAGGTTAATTCAGGAAGTTTTTCAACAACAAAGAACTTGTTTTTTTAATCATTTTGTATTATTTACATAAGTTAGATCCAAAATAATAAATAGAATATAAGACATATAACATAATCTGGTTCAACCATAAAAATGGTGTAATGACTATATCTGAATGTGGTAAAGGAAAATGAAAAAAATGTCATTCTTGAAGGTGATAAATAAACCCCTCATGAACAACATTTTCCTTTCTAAAATAAAAAGAATAGGAGAAGGGGTTTGGATGATATATTATCCCATTAGTATCATAAAATTCTAGTATATATAAGATATAGTAGTAACCAGACCATTTTTATGAGGTTAATAAGGGAGAAATTATGAAAAGAACATGAAATTTAATGGAAATTAAAGGAAAAGTGAGAGAGAGAGACAGAGAAAAATTACCTCTTGAATAATCTTCTTAAGATCCTTCTTATGTTACATAGAATTGGTATTCTGATGAGATCAGAATCTCTTGGAGGATGGGTAGGGGATAGGGAATATTTTTTGGTAGATTTTATACAAGGATTGATGCTTGTGAGGTGTTAATAAATGAGGGTGTGAATGGTGGTATTTATATTAGAGGGGACGATTGTTTTTGAAATATTTTAATCATTAGTTTATTAATTTCCTTAAAGACAAGAAATAGTGAGTATTCCATGAATAAATATCGTAAATAGGTCATGTGATTTTGAAAAAATTAGTATTACAATATCATAACATCACCTATGACTCTATAATTCATGAATTTAACTTATTTTTGTAAATTATCGTATCTCACTATTCATCAAAAATTCAAGTAATTCAGAAAAATCCCAAAAATTCACACTAGCCATTTATAGACTTGTAGAATAAAAAAATTTATTCTATGTTTCTAAAATAGTTTTATAAATATGAATATTTTATTTTTAATTAAAATCATGATTTACTTCAAAAATTCTATTTTAAGATATTTATTTATTTTTAAAAAACATAGGTACATCGTACGTTCAGTTAAATACTATATATATACTATCACTGGTGAGGTTAATATTCATAAGGTTATTATACTAATCATAAAAGTATGTAACTATTTATAAGGGTTGGTTACTATTCACCAAAAATTATGTTTGTTCCATCAAACCCCAAAAATAATCCTAAAGGCAACTGTGTATGTCAGATTTTCAAAATTCAAAACACATATGTGGAAAATTATATTTAATGGTCACATAGTATTTCATATCATTATATGTCATTGTGTTTCATAATGTGATTATAAATTAATGTATGATAATAAGAAGGTATTTCCATTGATAAAATTATGGGTCTTTACAACTATTAATCCAATGGTAGTTGATAATGGATTGGGTCTCTAGATGAGATATTTAATACCATGGGATATGATGGGAAGGAAAATGATATTGTTGTAGTGTATTATCTCAATGATGATGATGATATATCATGGTCATTGATCATGAATGCTAGGGAGGAAGATGAAATAAAACTCAATGAATGGAATGATTTTAGGAAGACATTCCTTGACAAATATTTCCTTCATGATCAGAAAAACCAAATGAATAAAAATAATATCACCTTAAATACAAAGGAATATGAATGTATTACTGAGTATGATGCTACTATTATAAGGTTATCTAGGTGTGTTAATTATTATATATACAAAATGGTGTTCACAATCCACAATTTATTTTAAGGGATTAATACAATTCATTTAAGGGAACAGGTCTCTGAATCCTTTTCATCGTATAGTGAAATAGATTTTTGTTCAAAAAAGTTGATAAATAATTCACTAGATAATACATGTAAAAGTGAAATTATAAAAATAATAGGTTAAATGAGAAACATTAAAAATGGAATACGTCGAATAAAAAATATAACTAATTAATTTAAACCTTCAGACAAATGTGGATAGAATCTTTCTAGAAAACACCTAAAGGGCATGGATGTTAATTATAAGTGTGAACAAAAGGTTCATCTGACTCATGACAGCAAGGGGAAAAAGAAAATAATGATTCTAGGGATTTATTTTCAATATAAATGGAAATTATTCACAACAATATCACAAGACTAAAGATAAACTACCACAAAATATTCCAAGGTGATAAATCCAAGAATAGACGATCATTATAGATGAGGAGGAAGTTCATAATGATGTGTAGAAAGATACATTAACCATATATTAAAATTTAACTAAGGATTTATTTGATTATTGATCCTCACACTCTTTTACATCTACCTCATTTTTCATGAAAATTATAAATTTCACTTTCAGTTTATGAATGGAATTGTAAATAAAAACTTTTCAGGGATCTAATTGAAACTAGGATGTCTTAGGTAGTCCACATTATATCACAAAAACATGCCTTACATTCAAACCTAGTTATAATACATGTGTTTAACTTTGATATAAGAGTTATTATGAAATGAATTTAAAAATTTGATCCAAAACCTAATTTCAAGAATCCTTAAATTATGGTTCAAGATGAATTAGAATAACCTTATATCTTTAAAATAGAGATATCCTCAAATGATATAAGTCTAAATCCCCCCCCCCAATTTGATATACTAGATAATATTCGTGGGAAATAATGGAAAATAGAATATAGTAATGTAAAAGGTAATTTTAAAATTTCTTATGTATCTATTGTAAAATAATATATTAATTTATTTCCAGAGAAATTACCTAGACTTCCTCCTGAGTGTAAATTTTAGCTTTCTATTCATTTAACCCCATACGCAATTCCAATAACAATTAATCCATACATAATGTCCACTGAATAATTAGTAGTGTTTAAAAAAATATAGGAGTTTGGTGAAAATGGATTTATTCATTATAGTGTTTCACCCTGTGGATTTTTATTTTTGTTAATAAGAGAGATGGATCCATGATTCAATGAATTTATTATGGGGAAGTTATTTTATTATGATAAAGAATAATTATCATCTACTATGCATTGTTAAATTATTAAATAAACTTCACATGATGAAACGTTTTTAAAAGATTTACCTTCATTATGGGGATCATAAATTGTGACTAAAGTAGTAAAACATTACCAATATAACTTTTCATACAGGGTATAGACATTACGAGTTTATAGAAATTCTATTTTAATTGACTAATTCAATGTTTATTTTAATGGATCCAATCAATAGATTATTTATGGACATTAAATATTATTTTTTTGGTATTTATTATTGATATATTAATATAATATAAAGTATATGAGTAGCATTAGAGTAACGTTATATTACTCTTGAGACGCTTTAATGTAAATACTTATATGTGAAATTTTTTATGTGTGTGTTTTGGCATCAATTTTTTTTTCATGGCCATGTTGTATCCAAGGATATAATATTAATTGATCATATGATGAAAAATGATTTAAAATAATAGAATACACCAAAAATAATAATTGAGATACGTAGTTTCATTTGGTTATGTGGTTATTATCATTGATTCATTCATTGTTTTACCTAGTTCGATAACTCATTAACAAGGATTACATGTAACTAAATTACGATCATTTGGACAAAGTAATGTGAATAATTTTTCTATTAGTTTAATATAATATTGTTTAATGCACTAATTTTGAATATACCATCTAGAAATGATGGGTTTTTAATATATAATGATTCATCGAAAACATTAATAGTCTTTCTACTTAATAAAAATTATAATGTTACTATATATGAATCAAAGAAGTTGAAGGCTCCTAAAAATAACTATACAACCCCAGATCTTGAGTTGGGATCATTAAAATATTCTTTGAAGATGTGGATACATTGTCTCTATTGTGAAAATTTATGATATACACATGCCATAAATGTATAAAATACATTGTTTTATTTAAAGATCTCAACTAGAGGAAAAGGTTATGAATTAAGATACTCAAGGATTATGATAGATTAATAAAAACACACAGTTAAATCAAATAACATAGCAGATGCATTTAATTTGAATGATCATGGAATTCTATCCCAAATAGGTATTGAGAGGGATCATATGTTAATTAATCATATAAATTTAGATATTGTAATTATTAAGGAATGCGTGACATCACACATTTTAAATTTTTTGGTAAACTATATGTATTAGAACTGAAAGAAAATTCTCAATCAAAAGATAAAAATTTTTGGATGAAAAATAATGCAGTAAATGCTTGTAAAATAAACAAATTATTTTTAATGATTGTTTTTGAAAAATTTAAAGAGGTTATATTTTATATCAATAATTGAGGTAAAATAGTGTTTTTAGGTGGACTTTATAGCTCAAATTTATCTATAAACCCTGGTTCTAAAAAAGGTAACGGGATTTGTGGAAACATTTTTATGGGATGACATGATGTGGGATATTTCTAATTATATGTTTCAATGTATAGGTTGTCAACAAGTTAAATATATGAAGAAAAATACTTGAGGAATCATGAACCTTATTTCTATTCTGATTTGTAAGGTCACTAACATCAATATAGACTTTGCATTGGACAACCAAATACTTCAATAGAAAATATTTCAATATCTATTATCATTTATCGTCGAACCAAATCAGAAAATTTCCTTACTATAAGAGAATATTTACCTCTTCAGTTCCTCACACATCACTATAATATTAATTTTATAATACTACATTGTTCACCCCTTTCAATTGTATCTAATCATTATCTATATTTTACATCCAAATTATGAAAGTTTGTTTACAAGGTTCTTGAAAATAATCTTCATTTGAAAACATCCTACCATTATAAAACCAAAGGAAAATCCAAAAGTAATATTCAAATAATGTAATACATTTTAATTAAATTCCCAATTGACTTTCACAGTATGTGGGATAATTATTTTACTTTGGTAATGATTTCATATAACAATGGTTTCCATTCATGTGTTCACACATCACAGTATGAAGCATTATATGTAAAGAGATGTTGTACTCAAACAAGTTGAGATATAGTTGATAAATGTAATATTATAGAAACATAACATTCTGATGAAATAATGAAAATGTTTATAACTATTCAAGATCACATTAAAGTATCTCAAAGTAGGAAAAATTGTTTTGTTGAAAACTAGTGGAATAATTTGGAATTCCATGTGGAAAATCAACTTTACTAATAATTATTTATATGAAAGGGAGTTATAAGGTTATGAATGAATTGAAATATGAGCCCTAGTTACATCAAAACCTTTAAAGTTTTGGATATAAATACTGTATTGACTAACCATTTTTCAATGTAACCAAGTCTCTCAAAAGTGCATAATAGGTTCTGTATATCCTTATCAAAGATGTACATGATTGACCGAATGCATGCGATCACCTCTTGAAATAAAATTGGAACTTGGTCATTATTAATATGAATAAGTCATCAAGATTATTAATTCTAAATAGAATTTTGTGAGGAATTAGACAACTCGACTAAAGAAATTACTTTAGAGAAATCAAAAATTTGAAGAAACAACATTGGAATCAGAGAATATCATAAATAAAAACTACCCTTATATGTTTTTAATGTAATATCCATAAAGGTTTAAGGATAAAATTTTAGTAGGAGGGAATAATTTAGTACCATAAGAAATTAAAATATATTTGTTTTAGAATTATATCAATCTCTTTTATATCCTTCAATACCCACAATATCAATATTAAATTAAACGTGACCCTCTATTAAAAAATTATTATTTAAATATGATCATTATAACCTAGCCATTAAAATGGTGTTAAACATAGTATTAAATAAATTATGATAACTATTTGTTTTAAACATTTATAAAATATATACAGTGGATATCTATTAACTAGATATAGAAATAAAAACATTTGAAATAAAGAGAATAATTTTACCAAAAAAAGATTATTTTTTCTAAAAGGTTGTATGGTTGTGCATTAAACATAAATTATAAATAAATTACCATCTTTTGAAAATGTTTTAAAAAAATAAAATTAATTTTTAAAATATTCATATCAAATTTATATTGGGATTTATTTTTAAATTTATTTGATATGGTTTATTTTAATATGAATAGTAAATATAGAGTTGTACTAAAAAATATTTGTTGGTTATATTATTTAAAAATATTAATTATATTTTAAATTAGTTTTAAATTAAAATTAGTTAAATAATATTACAATGTAACTAATTTATTTCATTATATTATTTTCAATGTTGATTTTTTTAATAAAAACGTTGTAAACTTATGGAAATTTTCTCTTTCAAACCATTCTTTCACATCCTGTCTGTGAAATTAATTTTAAGTAATATTTTTACACAACTATGAAATTAATTACTAAAAATTGAATCTATATTCTGTGTAATAATAATAATATATATTTTCGACCAATAAAAAATAAATTTTTTACATAAATAAATATTGAAAAAAAAATATCAATGTGGTTAAATATATAGATGGGTTTACTAGGGTCAAATAAAAAAAGTTAAATATTAAAAATGACCTACCAACATGTAAAATTTTTATTGTATTTGGATATTCAAAACATTTAATTTCAAATTCACAATATAGCGTTATAATTAATATTTTGTTCTTGTGAACAACTTTATTATTTTGGATTCCTTTGGGGAGATTCCAAGTAATTTCTGAGAGGGTTCTCTCTCCTGACTTATAAAAGGGAACTCTCTCCCATCATACATTCAAACCACCCAAGCTAGCTAGTTAATTAAACAATAAAATATACTATCCATGAAATAATTAGTCACATTATAGAATTTTTAATTCTCCAATAATACAATCCCAATGGTCTTTGAAAGGAGAATAAAAAGAGGTTTCTCTAAGAGAAGGAAATTTTCTTATCAAATCTCTTTCATTTGTTTTCTTCTTATTCTTCCTTAAATTTTTCCATAACACATAATATATTAAAAAATATATATACCATATTCTAATATGTAATTATTTTTATGGGTTAATATTTATCCATCTCCACTTATATCAAATGTGAAACGAAATCATTGGTCGTGAGTACAGTAAACTACTTCCTCACGAACTTATTTAATTTGTTTTCCATTATAACATTTAAATTATTGATATGATGAAATAATTAATTTTTATATAGAGTATTTTTTAGATAATTATTTTTATAGATTATAATACCCGATATACCCAGTAATAATCTATGCCATTTAATATATGATAACAACACTCATGTGTCTGGTGGACTACTACCTTGCGAAATGGTGTAAATTATTGTTCACATATACTTTACATGGAATGTAATAAGGAAAATAATAATTAATATATGTTATATAAATTATATTTTAATGATTATTGATGTATTTAATATCATTTACTTCCATACCATTTTACTCGATAGGTGAATGATATATTTCTCTTTTTTTAGCACAACCAACTGTCTCTATGAAGCGATACATTTCATTTTCCATCCCCAAATATTAAATTTTTTATTATAATGTACCAAATTCATAAATATAAAACTAATAAAATTATTAAAATTATTAAAATTATTGAAACTATTTTATTATATCATGGTTACAAGAAATGAAACTTTTATTACAAAAAAGGCTTGACAAAACAATGCAATTAGCACCCAAAACAATGAAAATAATGACATATTATTATCAAATGGGTGGATAATGAAATAGAAGGATAATATATGATATTATATGTGTGAATATATAGATATAAAAAATTAATAAATTCTTTAAACCCACTATACAAGATTTAAAATATTTTTCACTAAAAGAAATCTTGTGGTAAGGGAATTCATCTCAATTTCCCTCCATTGAGGTATAATGTAATGTCTTTGTAATACCCCATGTATTTATAGAGTAAATTTTTTTATATCAACTAATATTTATGAATAATATGGTAATATTATTTTAAATAAGACACTTTATTCTATAGTTTAATCAACACACAACAATGGGTTTCTTGGAAATCTTATGTTGCACACAACTTTGAGTTGTAGTGAAAAATAATACAATAATAATATTATTTTAAATCGTTTTTAAAGCATAATCATTTTATTTATTATAATAAAAATAAATAAATACATTATGATTAAAAAAATTTATTAAATTTATTTACATTTATCAAATAAATTTTAGATGCCTAAAATAATAATGACTTTGATTTTAAGCATAAAATACTCTAATATTCTTTAAAAGGTCGATTTACCACCTTTTGATGGAGAACCCTTTTTAAATCTAGTTATTTCACTTTTATATATTAAATTTTAGAAAATGAGCTTTTTTTAGAATCTGGATACTAATATTTACTCTGGGTAAATTTTTAGTATTTTTCTGATAAAGTTCATTTTTTAATTAATACTGGAAACTACTATATTTTAAGTCATAACTATCTTTTTATCTATTTTATTTATACGTTTTTATTTTCCTTTAAAATAATTTTTAAGTATTATTAGAGTATATTTTTATCATTTAATTCAATTTTGGTCATTTAAAGTAATTTCACTTTGAAATTAGATATAAACACGTGTTAATGTTTTGATTGTTTTTTCTTCATAAAAAATGCTTTTTTGTTTGGACAATGGGAATAAATTTTACATAAATTTCTAAAAATTCAATGTTTGGAATTTGGAAAAATGGATTACATATTTGGAATCAAGAGGTCCAATTTTTTTATATAGGTACCTTTTTTTAGACATTATGAATAGTAACATCTACAATAGTTTATTTATCATGGTTAAAGGGTAAATCTGGTAAATAAGGGAAGAAATAATATTATAATAATAGTAAATTACCCTAAAGAATGTCCTAACCCTGTTTTATGAGATATTTCCGACCATGGGAATCCATTGGAAGATTTTAGGACATTGTAGAGCCAACTGTGAGTGAAAATGATATTTAATTACATTTAATTTAACGTTAAGGAAAATATAACCTAAACATGTATATTTTAATAAAAAATATTTATATGGGGTTGTATAAGTTATATCTTCAACTATAAATATTTCTTATAAATTTAAAAATATTTCCTACGTCATGGTATTTTATTTATAATTTTTAGACGTCAAATAAATATATTTATCTATGATAAAATGGCGATGTAGTGATTACCTTATTTATGAATAATTTAAATAAATGTGATTATAAATATAAAAGTAAATTTATTTTTTAACTTTTTATGACATCCACGAGTTTTAGGTATTTTTAAGACTTTTTTTAATTAATGATATTTTTTTGAAAGAATCACATTGTTATGGATTTTAAAATAATTCATGATATAAATAGTATTAAAATTGACATAAATGAGATTTTATATCAATTAATAATTTTTAAATTGATATAATAGCCCAAATAATATAATATTCGACCAACATACATATATTATATTTTAAATTTTATTAATGATCAATTTTTGGCTTTCATAGAATTTTATAGTAACTATACTAACCATATATTATGAATATACAAGAAGATATGGAGGCAATTAAATTAGTTTACTAAGGGTTAAAGTTTAACAATAAGCTTAATTTATTGACATAAACTTGTATAAAATCTCATTTAAAAGATTAGTTTGACCCATAATCATATGATATTCCAAATATATCAATTTGGTGTTATTATAATTCTAAATTCAATTAATAATAACATAATATTTTCAAACTTTCCTAATGTGTCTTGCCTACCTCTTATAAAATGAAACCACTTATAACCCATACTCACACATTTCGACCCCCTTGTATCATCCAAACCGATCCCAAATAATCTCCAAAAATACCTCTATTCCTCCTAGAATCCTTACTTTGAGAATAAAGAAATTAAAGAAGGCATTTTAGCTTAAATCAAATGGAGTTACCCGATTTGAGGCAAAGTCGACTCTCAAGATTTTTTTCATTTATTTTCCATAATCAACCCCCGAGACTATATTTATTCATTTATTTTATATCAAAACCAGTATATTAAATACACTAGTATGCTTTTATAAAAAATATTCAAACTACACTTAGACACACCATCATCTAATGGGTATAGAACTTATTGTTTCTGTGGATAATGAACTACTGTCTCACGAAACGATGATTGATATATATTCTCCAACCACCTCTTATGGTGGACATTATTAGAGAAATATAATTATATATTATATATATTATATTTATTTTATCTATATGCTTCTTTAATTCTCATTTATAAAATACCTTTATTCTTTTCAAGTTGTATAAATACAATAATTTCATTTGAGAAAGTACAGACTACCACCCCCTCAAAGTGATATGACCCATTCATTCCACACATGGAATGCATAAAGGATATATTTAATGAACTTATATATGATAATATAATATAATTATAATATACTTATGTATCATTTAGTTTTGATTCCATTAAATATTAAAAATAGATGAAAGTGACGTGCATGTGTACGTTCAGCTTTCCATCTCCATAAACGGTGCATTTCATTCCCTATATCCAAACGCTATGGATTATTATAAATAAATATACACAAGATTTATATGATATATATTATATGTAAATAATAAATATAATTATGGAGAAAATTTAATTTTGACAACATGAAAAATATGTAATTATAACAAGTTCATTATTTATTCATGTTCCAAACATCGTCCAAATGTTTAATATTAACTCAATTAATAAACTAATTGTTATAATATAGTAATAGGTATTATAAAAGAAATAATAAACATTAAAAAGGTTTTGAAACAATTAAAAAATAACATAAGTTTATTATTTAGGAAGAACAGGGAACATATGATACAAGTCGGACTCGAGGTAAGGGACTTCATCTCAATCTCGTTTTTCCAGGAATATTTTGATTTATAAATGACATGATTTTATAAGGTGTATAATGTAACGTCACATTTCTAGGTTCCACACAACAGGTGCCCCGAACCTGGTTGTTCATTTGACTTCAAGTGCATTTCCCCAAACGCCAGAGGCTGCTGACTACCAACGAGGGCCTAGGTCTGATAGTGGGGAAACAATGCCTCTATTTGTCAAAGTGTAGTGTAGCAGAAAAATATAAACATACCCAAAAGCGGAAGTAGTATACAACATAAACCAGAAATGGACAACTAATGTAAAATATAAATAGCAGTCATATATATGTGATAATGAAACATGTCACTAATTATATGAAGTATCCATAACATGTTACACTGCTATCTATAACAATACAGTAAAAGGTACAAGTACAACAATAAAAAATGAAAATAGTGCAGCAGGAACTCAGAAACACCGCAAGCCTAAGCTCGGTCCCATGCTCTCATACTCCTCTACAAAAATCAAGTACCTGTATAGGTTTCCTTTCCCTTATCAACACCTGCAGCAATATAATCTGTTTGGTCCCAAGACATGACCCTAACAGGGTGTGAGAAATAAATCCTAGTAGGCAACCACCAAAGGCCCGTGCCCAACTGACAGTAAAAATGTGCAACAACATTATGAAATAATAAAATGTAGTAAACTAGGTAGTACTAAAAATTTAATATCTCTACTAATTCCTTTTCCATTTTAATAATTAATTATCAAATCCAAGCATGTGCTTTAGCTTGGCAGGTATAGTATATAAAATCACCTTGGTAAATATTCATGTAAACATTATCCTCAGACATGAAAATACTTACCCTCAGGTAACCAAAATTGAAACCCGCAGGTGACTGCCCACATGCATAATGAATAATTTTCATATGAATTGGAGATATTGCCTACGGGCACAGAAGTTACTACCCACGGGCATAAGAAACGTTTCCCTCGGGCTAAAAAAAACAATGCCATCAGGAATAGAAAACACTACCCCTAGTCTAAGAAAGTAACCAGGTCGATCCCAACACATTATCAAGAAATTTATACACATTTCTCTCAAGAAAACACAAATCATTCTATAATCACAGCATACACACAGGTTTCCTAGCCAAATGGATGAACAAGGGAACACACCCACGGGGTGGACCAGGATCAAAGCAGTGATCCCAAACAACAGTTTAAACAAAATCATTAAATAACCAATTTAATTATTGTAATTTTATCAGTCAACAACTCATCCATATAACACCACAAAAATGGGAGCGTAACACAACGGTACACAAAACCACTCAATATATGGAATTAAACACCATACCACCTACCTTGATCTTCACTGATCGATATATGTGATTGATGCCTCCAGAATCATCAGTGAACAATGTAGATCTTGGATAAAAATTCACCCATTCAAACTAAAATAATATCCCATTGTAAAATAATTGGAAATAATCACACAAGGACAGGGAAGAGCTTACTCGTACGGTCCAATCATGATGGTTAGCGAAGGAATCAGAGTTCGGGTGTTAGGTCAGGAACTCTTCCAAGGTTCAGCCGTCTCACCTGTGAATTCCGGGCATTGTAAGATTCCTCTGTTGAAAAAGGAGGATACTTCCAGTTTATAACAAAAAAACACAACTACACGGTGTGTAATCTCAAGTACACGGCGTGTACATCCCATTTTTTGACTATTCCTTTGGCGGCCACATTCCACCGCCTCACTATTCATTTGTCAACATGATTACACGAAATGTGTTTCTGAAGACATGGCTTGTACTGTTTCTCTGCTGGCAACTACTCCACTACCTTACTGTTCACCTCCCGACTGATTACATGGCGTGTAGATACCATGTACACGGCATGTAGTCAGTTTTTACACACTTCATGGCCGACATGCCTACACGCCCTGTGTACTAATCCCACATGTCCAAAGTACTTGGAGTGTGGAAATGTACATGATGTGTACCCATAAAATTTGGTATTTTAACCCATTTTCTTTGTTTTTACAAAACACTTAAGGAAAAGAAAATAGGAAAAAAAATGTACCAAAACAATGAGAACCAGGTTCTTACAAAGGTCCCCCCATATAAAATTTCTCTGAATTTACCTTCCAAGGGTGGTGAAGATAAATCTGAGAACAATTCTGGCTACTGGGCATGTGCGTCGATCTCCCATTCCCAGGTCTCATCCTGCACTCATCCATACTACCATAGCACCCGAATGAGAGGAAAAAACCAGCCTCTGATAACCTTCGTGCTCTTATCAATAATACGAATCAGATTATCCTCAAAGGATGCATCAACCTGAAGTTCAACCTCCTCAGGATGAAAAATGTGAGATGGGTATAAGTGATAACAGCGCAGCTGAGATACATAGAAGATGTTGTGCAGGGCCCATTACCTCTGTAGTAACTACAATCGATAGGCAACCAGCCTGACTCTCTCCAAAATCTCAAATAGCCCTACATACCATGGTGAATGTTTACCATATCTCCTGATCTGCCTGTATCCCATCCTCGGTGAAACACGTAAGAAAACCTGATCCCCTACCATGAACACTAAGGGTCATCTCTGGTGACCAGCATAAGATTTATGACAAGACTGTGTAGTAGTCATTCACTTCTGAATCAACTGGACCTACTCTGAAGTCTCCTGTACGAGACGTGGTCCCAGTAAAGCTGCCTCCCCTGCCGCCATCTAGAACAATGGTTATTGGCATGGCATACCATCTAAATCCTCGTAAGGTTCCATATCAATAGTTTTCTAAAAACTATTATTCTATGAAAACTCTAATAGGATTATGTGCTTCTTCGAAGAGCCACCAAAGTCTAATAAGCATGCACGAAGCATGTCCTCTTGCACATGTATCGTACACTCTGACTGGCCATCGGTCTGAGGGTGGTATGATGTTCTCAGAAGCACTTGTGTACCCAGTGCCCTTTGAAAACTCTATTAGAAATGAGACATAAAATAGGTGGCCCAGTCTAAAACAATAGAACGAGGGACCCCTTGAAGACATAAAACCTCTCAGATATATAATTTCCATGAGCTCGTCAACACTAAAGGTCTCCTTGATCGAAACAAAGTGAGATACCATCGTAATTCTGTCCAAAACAACCCACACAACATTAGTGCCTCGAGGTGACCTCAGAAAACCAGTCACAAAATCCCTCACGACATCTTCCCATTTCCACTCTGGAATGGGTAACTATTGTAACAGTCTGGCTGGCCTCTAATGCTCCATCTTTACCTGCCGACAGGTGGGAAATCTCATAACAAAACCAATTACCTCTCTTTTCATACCCGGCCACTAATACTGACGTCTCAAGTCACGGTACATTTTGGTAACTCCGTGATGCACCACCCAAGCTGAAGCATGGAACTCCAACATCAACTTCTTGCATCTATCTGCTGGAACTCACACTCATCCACGGGATATTCAGTACCTCAACATCGCTTATCGTCTAACCAGGAGGAGGGTCCTCACTTGTCGCTGACTTCCATAGAACCAGGACTTCTGAATCTGATAGTTGTCTCTTCGTCACTCTATCCAGGAGGGTAGAATTCACAGCTAAATAAGAATGATAGGTTCTCCCCTGACTATCTTTCACCTCCAAATGTATCTCAGAGAACAAATCCATGAGTTTCTGCTCGCCACTGGTCTCCTGCACTGCATGTATCTGAGTCCTCTTATTCAGTGAATCGGCTACTGTGTTACCCTTACCAGGTGTATAGGAAAGTTCAATGTCGAAGGACTGAAGGTACTCAACCCACATCCACTATCTCAAATTCTGGTCACACTGGGTAAAGATGTATTTATGAAATTTGATGTCCGTAAATACCAAATAATGTTCTCCCAAGAGATAATGTCTCCAAAAACATAACTCATGAACAATTATAGCCAACTCGAGATCATGCATCTGGTAATTCCTCTCATGTGGCATCAACTGACAAGACCCGTATGCAACTACTCGATCTCCCTTCATCAACACTGCTCCCAGAACAATAACTGATGCAACACAGTAAACTATATAGCGCTTCCCTTGCTCTGAATGTATCAGGGCTGGTGCTGATTTCAACCTTCCCTTCATCCCCTAAATGGCTATCCTGCAAGCTTCTAGCCAAAATAACTTCACACCCTTCATAGTCAAACCCGTCAATGGCACTGCTAACCGGGAAGAGTCCTGTATAAGGTGCATGTAGTAACCAGCCATCCACATGAAACTCTGAATTTCGAACATGTTCTTAGGTTGTTCCTATGAAACAACTGCTCTCAATTTCTATGGTTCTACTACAACTCTTTCCTCTAAGGTAATATGACCTAGGAAATGTATCTAGTCCATTCAAAAGTGGAACTTTGAGATCTTATCATATAACTGATTCTCTCTCAGTGTACTCAATACGATCTGAAGATGGGTGGTATAGTCGTGTCGATTGTGAGAGTACACCAAGATATATTCCACGAAGACTACCATAAATGAATTCAGATATGGGGGAACCCATGATTCATCAAAGCAATGAAAACTGATCACACATTCATGAGTCCAAACGGCATGACCAAGTAATCATATAGTCTATATCTGCTCATAAAATCAGTAATCAGTATTTATGATGGTCTAACGTGCAAGTCATGATATCCAAATCCCAACTCAATATTTAAGAACACTCAAGCTCCTTGAAGTTGATCAAAAAAATAATCAATACTCTGCAAGGGATATCAGTTTGTAACCAAAAAATTGTTTAGCTTCTGATAATCCACACCGAGTCTGAGGGTACCATCTTCCTTCTTCGCAAACAGGACTGGCGAACCCCGTGGAGATGTACTGGGTCGAATGAAACCTTTTTCATGCTACTTCTCTAACTGCCTCCGGAGCTCCTGAAATTCTAGCGTATCCATCCTTTATGTAGGAATAGACACCGGTGCTGCTCCTGGCACAAGCCCAATAATGAAATCCACCTCTCGCTCCAGAGGTAGACTTGAAAAGTCATCCGGGAATACATCCTTAAAATGATCAACCACTGGAGGGAAATTCTTTTGACAAGTTCATTGTTCATCCAGATATAAACTCGCAGTCTGGGCCGTAACAACACCTTGTCCATGATGCTCGGGTCCATCTTGGCTTGCTTGGACATTCCATTCAACCTTGCATTAAAACTTTCTGCCCTATGGTGACGTGAAACTCACCATACGACAATATCAATATACAAAGGCTTGAAGGGGTACCATCTAGTCCATCCCGATAATGACATCATACTCATCATCTCTAATGCATAGAGGTCCCATATAAGGTGACACCCACCAACCTCAAGGGGAACTCCTCACACTGAAACACACCTGCTGTTCTAATCCCCAACGGAGTGTCTAGTGTATTAAAATCAAAAGAAGAAGGAACACAGAGCCTAAGGCTAACCACAACAGCCACAGATATAAAGCTATGTATAGAACCAATATCGAAAAGTGAAGAAGATAAAATAGAAACAACTGGAATAGTACCTCTGATAGTGGAAGGTCTGGGATCCTGCTCTGGTTGGGTCTATTTCAGTGCTTATGCCTGCCCAGTGTCGTGGCCCTACGACACAGCCTGGCTACCTTGAGCCGACCCGCCCTCCTGTCTCTGAGATCCTGGTGTCTGGCTACCACGACCACGACCACCACCTCTTCTGAAACGTCCCAATATATTCCAAATTCCCTGACTGGTAAGAACATGATGGCCCTAGTCCCACACATAGAGTTTGCACAGAAACCCTCTCACTAGCCACTGGTAGAAATGCCCCACAAAAATGTTACATATGACACATCCTACCACAAGCTCGACACTCCACTAGGTCACGTGGACACTATGGTATCTTGTGCCCCTCTTTACCACATTGGTAAAACATGACCTGGCCACCTGAAGAATTCTTATGGCTAGTGCTGCCTCCATGATAGAAATCCATCTGCCTCTTCCTCTTGCTGGTAGAAATAGTACCAGAAACTGGTCCCGAACCGCCCCGGCCTGTACCACTAGCTTCCCACAGGTTCCTCTCAGTAATCAGTGCCTGTTTCACAATAGCATGCACTGTGGGAAACCTGAAAACGTTCAACAACATGCGAATGTCATGTCAAAGACCATCCTCAATGTGTCTTTCCCTCAACTTCTCATCACCCTCCAGAAGAGGTAAAAAAACGTTGTAGTTTGATGAAGCAGGCAGAATAGTCCATCACTGACATGGCTCCCCACTGTACATTCATGAACTCTTGAGATCGATCTTCCCTTAGTGTCTATAGAAAGAAAAAGTCATAAAACTCTGCCTGAAAATCTTCCCACGCCATGTCTCAGTGACGATCGGTCTTGGTGGTAACATCCCACTATCTCATGGCAGAATCATGCAACATGTAAGTAGTGAGCTTGAACCTCCTCCTTGGAGGCATCTCTAGATGCTCAAAGATAGTCTGCAGAGAACCCAGCCAAGGCTCCACAGTATGTGGTCTTCCATCCCCTAAAAACATAGGTGGATACTGATATTAGAATATACGTTTCAACTCTACCATAGATGTGTCAACTGGCGGTGCTCCCTAGAAGGTCTTCATGAACCACATAAAGCCTTCAATGAACTGCGCATCCACACCTATGTCCAGTATAATGACTGGCATCGCATCTGGATCTACTAGATAATTCATTGCTAGCCCATGGCCTACCATCTCTGGAGTATAATCTTTGTCTCTCTCTTGGAGAACAACTCATGGTTGTCTCGGTGGCATGACTCTACAAGGTCAAACACACGCATTAGTTTAATTTACTGTCGAGGTTCTTTTTTCCATTTAATAGTGCCAACAAAAATGAAAACAAACGCCATAAAAACTAGTAAAAAGAGACTACACGGCATGTATAAGGTCTACATGGCATGTACCCTTAAGCCCTTACATGTTCGTGTTCTGATGCCACCTTGGGCGTGTCTCAACACTAGGTACACGACATGTTACACCTGCACATGGCATCTGCACCACTTCATCGTCCCAACCACACGACCAACTCCATGTAGTCTCTCACTGGTCAAGACTACACGGCATGTTCCACAGGTACACGACACATACTAAACAAGCTTCGTCGAACCATTTTTTTCGAGACATGGCCAGATACACGGCGTGTTCAGCATTTGGACACAGTGTGTTACTTATGGACATGACGTGTACAAGAAAGGATAACACTAACCCATGTTGTTAGTTACAGATCTGGATTGCCAGATTACACTACAAGGTGTGTTCAACATTGACACAATGTTTCTAACAAAAGTTTTCTTCGTCCATGTTGTTAGTGACATGGTAGACATAGGGTCAATGCGACACGATGTGTACAACATTACACGCCATGTTCCCTCTTGAGTTTCCCCTCCCGTGTTTCTTGCCTACACGACCTATGACACTGTTTGAAACTAAACTGCGTGTACGTAGGGTACACAGCGTGTACTTAATTTTTTTTACTTCTTCTAGAACAGAAGAGTACATGGAGTGTGTTCATAGAACCACACACCGTGTTGTATGGGTTTTCGGATAGTACACCTAAGAAACTACTCCAGAGCCCCTTTTTTCCTTAATTTCAAGCATCACTATGCCAAATTCCGATCCGTGGGGGCCCATACTCCCTGCAAATCAATGTTTAACAGCCGAACATTCACATTATATTACAAAACACATCAAAATGGTGGATAATGATCCGCTAAATTCTGGTCCAAGAGAGCCCATACTTTTCAGGAACCAAATTTCTGCATCCATAAACCCAACCGTAACATGTACCAACACCCTAAAAATAGTAGGCATATCTAACAAGGTACCTATCACAACAGCATGCAGTTTATAAAACATCATCTTTCACAACAGCATGCAATTTCTAATGCACATATACGCAATGGAATCTATACATGGCATGTGATTTTAACATGTGCCTAATGATGCATGAGATGGAATACCCTCATCTCATCAGGTTGAAACTAAATAGAAACCATGTGTAAAATATATCCAGCGCCCCACAAGTGCATTAGCCAACAGTGAAAATAAAATCAACTATGAAATTGCAAAACCAGATAAATCACTATTATAAGAGGTAGATTGGATTTTATCTGTACATGACATAGCTACTCACAGGTAAAACTTATTAAGAAATTCCAATTCCATCATATCCATAACTATAGGCTCCAAATAGTAAGTCATAGAAAAAAATTTCTTCTAATACCACTTTGTAACGTCCCAGATCCAGGTGCCACACAACAGGTGCCTCGAACCTGGTCGGTCACTTGACCTCATGTGCATTTCCCCAAATGCCAGAGGATACTGACTAGAAGTGAGGGACTAGGTCGGATAGTGGGGAAACTATGCCCTCATTTTTCAAAGTGTAGCGTAGTAGAAAAATATAAACATACCCAAAAGTGGAACCAGTAAACAATATAAATCAGAAATGGGAAAATGAAGTAAAAGATAACCATCAGTTATCTATATGTGATAATGAAACATGTCACTAATTCTATGAAGCAGCCAGAACATGTTACACTGCAATCTATAACAACACAGTACACGATACATGTAAAACAAATCATAAATAGAATAGTGCCGCAAGAACTCAGCAGCATCGAAGCTTAAGCTCGGTCCCATGCTCTCCTACTCCTCTGCAATAATCAAGTACCTAAATAGGGTCCTTTTACCTTATCAACTCTTGAAACAATATAACCTGTTTGGGCCCAAGACAAGACCCAAACAGGGTGTGAGAAATTAATCCCATTAGGAAACCACCAAAGTCTCGTGCCCAACTAACAGTGAAAATGTTAAACAATAGTGTGACATAATAAAATGCAGTAAACTAGGAAGTACTCAAAAGTAACTATCTCTACCAGTTCCACTTCCATTTTAATAATTAGTTATCATATCCAAGCTTGTGATTTAGGTTGATATGTACAACATATAAAATTTCCACAGTGAATATTCATGTAAACATTGTCCTCAGATATCCAAATACTTACCCTTAGGTAACCAAAATCGATGCCCGCAGGTGACTGCCCACAGGCATAACAAATAGTGCCCACAAGCATCAAGATATTTCCCGTGGGCACAGAATGTACTTCCCACAGGCATAAGAAACATTTCCCTCAGGCTAAAAAAGACACTTCCCTTAGGCATATAAACCACTGCCCTCAGAATAAGAAAGTAACCATGCCGATCCCAACAAATAAGGAAGCAATTTATACACATTTTCTCTCAAGAACACTTAAAGCATTCTATAATCACGGCATACCCACGGGTATCCTTTCCAAACAGCTAAACAAAGGAACGCACCCAAGGGGTGGCCCTAAATCAAAGTAGTGATACCAAACATGGGTGTGTAGTACAACGATACAAAAAACACTCAAAAGTTGGAATTAAACACCAGACCACCTACCTCAATCTTCACTGATAGATATATGTGAACAACACCTCTTGAATCATTCGTGAACAATATATATCTTGGATAATCATTCACCTATTCAAACTCAAAAAATGTAACCTCAGGGAATAATTGTAAAGAAACACCCAATGAGAGGGAAGGGCTTACTTGTGCGGTCCAAACGTGATCGACAACGAAGGAATCATAGTCTCGGTGTTCGGTCGGGATCTCTTCCAAGGTTCGGTCTTCTCTCTCCCCAATTACCAGCGTTCTAAGATTCCTTTGTTCAAAGAGGTGTCTACTGTCAGTTTATAAAAAAATACACAACTACACTTTGTGTACTCTCAAGTACATGACATGTACTTCCCATTTTTTATATGTTCCTTCGGCTGCCACTTTCCACCGCATCATTGTTCATCTGTTGACATGATTACATGGTGTGTGTTTCTGAATACATGGTGTGTACTATCACTCTGTTGGCAGCTACTCCCACTGCATTACTGTTCACATGCCGAATGATTACACAGAATGTAAATACCATGTACACGACGTGTAGTCATTTTTACACCCTTCATCGCTGACAGGCCTACATGCCCTGTGTACTTATCCCACATGGCCGAAGTACACGACGTGTGGAAATTTACACTACATGTACCCACCAAATTTGAGATTTACCCCATATTCCTTATTTTCTCAAAAACACATAAGTAAAAGGGAAAAGAAGAAACTCGTACCTTAACAATGGGAACCGAGTTCTTACATATTAACCCCATTGAATTTTAATTTCATTCTAAGGGGAGTCTTTTTTCTACGTATCATTTTACTAAATGAAAAAAGGAATGATTGTTTTTAACATATGCGGTGATAATGACCTTTCCACAGCCACAGTCATTATTTTATATTTTGCTTCTTTAACAAGAGGTGATAATTTTAAATTGAAAATAAATACCATATAACTTTCTTACATTTTTTTTGAATTTCTTTTGAATGTGGATATTACTTTTTCAATATCTTGAAATTATTTATTGTGATTTGAAATGAAATATTATGATTGAAATTTTTATATTTTAAATCTTTTATATGTGATGATTATATAATTTTACTTATATATAAAATGGGTGGTTACATGATAATCCAAAATACGGGTGGTTACGTTATAACCTCCAATGAATTGCGTATGGACTGCGGCTGTATGTCTATTCCATTTAGTGATATGTGTGGAAGTCAACTATATGGTCATTCCATTTTTGTATGTTTATGTCCCATGTTAACTTTATACGTTATATGTTGCATTATATGGTATTATTTTGTATACAAAAAGGGTAAGAAAAGATCTTATATTCACTGAAGTGTTTTTACTACTTCTTAGAGGTGAAAAGTATTACTTTATAATATTTTTTTCATAGTTATTAGGTTATACAAAGACAAAAAGAATTTTTTATGTATCCCTTACTAATAATTTTATACTCATTCTATGTTTTGAAATGATGTTCAAAGGATATAGGTATTAAAAAAAAGTCAACGATGGGATCCAGTAAAATTTATGTTGTTAAAACATGAAATGATTTATTGTTTTGTTTTAAAGGGATTTTGTTTTAAAGGGATTTTGTTTTATGGAAAAAAAGAAAGTGAGTTTAAGTGTCTTGATTTAATATTCGATATGTTATGTTTAATTTTTGACCTAATTATCTGAATATCTAAACCTAAAAAGATCATTAAAGTGAATTATTATCCTAATTCATGATTATGTAATATTTACGTTTGGGGCCAAATAGCATATATCAAAGGTAGATTTAGAAAACATTAAAGGTTAGGGTGTTTTTAAGCATAAGTGACATAACCATAATGGTTAGAATATCAAAAAGAGTCATAGTTATTTTAGATAAATAGAATGAGGTTAAGATATCATGAGTAAGTATATCTTTTTAATTACCCTCTTCATAAGATAGTATATAATGATTTTACTGATAAACTCACACTAACATTTTTTATTTAGTAAATGGTTGGATCTATTAGAAACCAAAGTAACAGTGGAAGTGAAGAAGACTGTGGTGGTCTTATGAATGATAAAACAAATGAAATGAGAGATGAAATGAGAACTTTTGTGGTTATTCTTACACAACTATCTATAGTAATGATTTACCACTTGAACCATGTTGATTTTTATAAGGCATTATATATGCGAGAAACAAATCCCAATGGAAGGTTAGGTAATAATAATAAAGGTAAGTATATTCAAAAACATATGTTTCAAGGATGTGAAAGGAAACACCTCGGAAAATACTTCAAAGTGACAATAACATGTTTCAGATGTGGTAGTGAAGGTCATAAAGCAATAACCTATCCTGAAAAAAAGTATCAAGTTGACTACAAGGAAGAGAAATAAGTTCTTACTAAAGGGTAAATTGAATGTTTTAAATGTGGTTTTCATGGTCATATACAAATAGATTTACTACGAAGAAGGTTTGGAAGTGGGATCAGCAGGATCATACAAATGTATGCTTACCAATTCCTAATCAGCTTATTCCCCATAGTATTTTATTTACCAAGCATTTTGGTTTTGGTTAATGTCTAAAAATAGGGGAAATATATAGTTTATTATTATGGATTGTGTGACTCTCTAGATGTTGATTCTAGCACTTTATATCGGACCAAGTCATCTTGGATACTCGTCATTTGATGAAAAGATGAGTTTATTGTAGAAATTTATTAAAGGATTAAATAATACTATTCGAGTATGTATATTTTCTAATGATTATATTATAGGTAGTAATACAGTTATTCAATTCTATGAAAAGTATATTGAATAAAAAAATTATATGCTTTCTTTTATCAAAAAACATTTACCCAACCACAAATTATTGATATTGTGGTGGTTATATTTTTTTGATCATGATATCTATCACTCTCAATTAATCTATGAGAGTCAGTTTCTCTTCCATATCATTGTATTTCAACATGGAATCCTAGTATTTTTTATCTTGGGTGACCTTTTTAATTTTTTTCTTTGTTCTAAATTGAATTTTTAATTGACACATTTTCTAACGTCGGACTTTCAATGAAATTTATAAGCACAATTTTGAAATTGCGAGGAGAAAATTTTAAAAAGGTGGGAAGGATCTAATAACCCAAGTATTTATAGAATAATACTTTTTCATATATATTAATATTTATAAACAAGATATTAATTTTATTTTAAAGATGAATATTTTTTTATATCTTACTCAACATGAAAAAATGAGTATCTTTAAAATCATATGTTTCACAAAACTTTGAGTTATACTGAAATATAATATAACAATATTATTAATTCAAATGTTAGTTAATGCATAGCTAAAGAATTTCTGAGAATGAACATAACGAACTATATTATGATTACACTTTTTTTTTTAAATGTATTTAAATTTATCCAACAAATTTTAGAGGCTTAAAATAAGAATGAATTTGATTTTAAGCATTAAATACTCCCATATTTTTTAAAATGTCAATTTACCGCATTTTGGTGGAAAACCCTTATTAAATATAGTTTTATCCACTTTTATATTTTCCATTTGAAAAAAATAAAATTCTTATTTAGAAGTGGGACATCAAAATTTACTTAGGTAAATTTTTGATATTTTCTGATAATGTTCATTTTTAATGAATAGTGAAAACACTCCATTTTAAGTCAAACTGTCTTTTCTTCTAGTTTATTTATATGAATATATTGTCCTTTTAAAAAGTTTTAAAGTGTAATTTGATTATTATTTTTATCATTTAATCCTATTTTGGTAATTTTATGTAATATCACTTTGAAATTGGACATAACAACATGTCAATATTTTGGTAGTTTTTACTTCTTGAAAAACATTTTTTTGATTTTGACAATAGCAATTAATTTTAAATTATTTTTTGCAAATTCTGTGTGTTGAATTTGGAAAAATGGATTCCATATTTTGAATCAGGAGGTAAATTGTTTTAAAATATTTACCTTTTATTTTTAGATTTCATGAATAGTAACTTTATTAATTATTTTATTAACCATTGTTATAGATTAATTATAGTAAATAAGGGTAAAATTAATAATATAATAATATTAAATTACCCTAACACATGTCCTAACCCTGTTGGTTTATATATTTACGACTATGGGAATCATTGGGTCTATTTTTTGACCTCATGGAGCCACTTTTGTGAGAAAATGACATTTAATGACTTTTAAATTAATGTTAAGAAAAATATAACATAAACATTATCTTTTACTAAAAAAAATTTTATATGGGGTTATATAAGTTCTATCTTAAGCTATAAATATTAATTAAGAAAATTAGAATGATTTTATACTTCATGGTATTTTATTTATAATTTTTAAACATTAAAAAAATTAATTTATTTATGACACAATGGTGATGTTGTGATTACCTTATTAATGAAAGATTTAAATATATGCGATTATAAATATTAAAATAAATTTATTTCTAAACTTTTTATTCAATAAAAATTTTTAGGGATTATTAAGACTTATTATCTTTGAATTAATACAGGTTATTCAAAATAATCATGTTATGGATGTTTTAAAAATTCATGATATGATTAGTATAAAAATTGAGACAAATTCGTTTTTAAATCAATTAATTTTTTATTAAATGATATAATAATCCTAAAAATATATTATTTTTCCAAATAACATATATGATGTTACAAATATCATTAGTGATCCATTTTAGGGACTCATGTCATTTTATAGTAACTATGGAAATCATATATTATGAATATACAAAAAGACATTTTAAAAGTTAAATTAGTTTACTAAGGGTTAATATTAAAAGATAAGGTTACTTTTAAGACCTAAACTTGTCGAAAATCAATTTTATAGGAGTAAATTTACCCATAATCATATGATATTCAAAATATATCACCTTTTGGTTTTTAAAATTTGAAAATAAATTAATAACAAAATAATATATTCAAACAATCCTAAAATGCCCCCCCCTCTTATAGAAGGACACCACCTCTAACCCTTACTCACAGATATCAAGCCCCATTGGCCCATCTAAACTCTTCCCAAATTAGTTCCCAATATCCCAATATTCCTCACAGAGGCCTTAATTTTGGTAGAAGTCAATTAAAGAAGGCCTTTTAGCTTAAATCAAAAAGCGTTACTTGATTTTAGGCAATGTCTTATCTCAAGATTCTTTCAATTATTTTCCTTATCAAACCCTATAAACTATATTTATTCAATTATTTTATAAAAACACCAATATCGTAAATATAATATGTTGTATTTATGAAAATTATTTAAACTACACATAGATACACCTCCATATAATGTGTATTGAACATAATGTTTCTGTGCACGGTGTACTATTGCCACCCGAAACAATGATTATTCAATATTCTAATACCAACATTTATGGTGTACACTATAATGGTACTATAATTATATAATATATATATATATGATATTTATTTTTTCTCTATGCATTTTTTTAAAAACATTAGAACATACCTTTATGCTTTTCATGTTGTATAAATACAATACATTCATTTGAGGAAGTGCGGACTACCACCCATCAAAGTGATATGACTCGTTCATGCCATACATGGAACATATAAATGATGGCTTTAATGAAAATATATATGATATTATAATTTAATTATAATATAACTATATATCATTTAGTTTTCATTCAATTAAATTTAAATAATTAATGAATGTAGTGTTCATACGTATGTATGACTTTCCGTCTCTGTGAACGGTGCATTTCATTTATTATATCCAAATGAAATGGAATACTCTAAAAACACATATATTGGATATTTATGATATATACGATATCTAAATAATGAATATAATTTTGTATATAATGTAATTTTGATCACATATACTATTTGTAATTATAACAAGTTCATTTTTTACTCATGTTCCGAACATCAGAAAAATGTCTGATATGAACGCAAATAATTAACTAATTGTTATAGAAATTTACTAAGTGATATAAAAGGAATAATAAACTTGAAAAAGGTTCTAAAAAATTATAAATTAACTATGTTTATTATCTAGGTTGAACAAGGAATGTATGATACAAGTCGGACACGAGGTAAGGGACTTTGTCTCAATCTCTTTTCTTTGAGGCATATTTTGATTTATACACGACTTGATTTTATATTGTATAAAAACCACATTGAATATTAATTTCATTCTAACGGGAATATTTTCTCTACATATTGTTTTACTAAACGACCAAGGGAACATTTATTTTTAACATACACAGTGAAAACGACCTTTCCATCGCCACACACATTATTTGATATTTGGATTCCATAACAAGTAGTGATGATTTTAAATAGATAATAAATACCATATAAATTGATTACATATTTTGGTATTGAAAATGGTTTTGAATGTGGAAATTACTATTTCAATATCTTGAAATTATTTTTTGTGATTGTAAATTAAATTTTATGATTGAAATGTTGATATTTGATATCTTTTATGTGAGATAATTATAAAATGGTACTTGGAAATTTGATAGGTGGTTACGTGATAAACCTAATGAAGGGTGGTTCTGTGATAAATATGGGTGGTGGTTCTGTTATAACCTCTAATTCATTAAGTATGGAATTCATCCATACATCTATTCCATTTATTGATATGTTTGGAAGACATCCATATTGTCATTCCATTTAAATATGGTTATGTCTCATGTTACCTCTATATGTTAAGTGTTTCATTCTATGGGACTATGGTAATTTTTTTAAAAAAATGGCAAGAAATGAGATTATATTCAGTGAATTGTATTTACTACTTCATAAAGGTGAAAATTATTACATTTTAATTAAATATTAATGGTTTTCATGTTATTTAAATACTAAAAATTTTCTCTCATTATATCCATGAATGAGGTTTTTATTCTCATCCCGACTTTTGAATTGTTTTTCATAGGACATAAATAAGAGTATATTCCAGTTTGGGATCATGGAAAATTTTTTCTCTTAAGACATGAAATAATTTCATGTTTTGTTTTAAAGAGTTTTTGTTTTATTAAAAAATGGATAGTTAGTTGACATGTGTAATTGTAATATTCAATATGTTATGTATAAGTTATGACCTAATTATCTAAATCTATAAACCTGAAAATAACCTCAATGTGAATTATTACCATAATTCAACATTATGTAATGTTTATGGATGAGACCTTATAGATGATATCAGAGGTGGGTTATGTAAAGTTAGAGGTTATGGTGTTATTTATGAGTAAGTGACATAACCATTGTGGTTAGCATGTTTGAAAGATTCATAGTTATTTTAGATAAATTGAATGAGTTTAAGATAACATGAATAAGTATATATTAGTGTTAGCCCTCCACATAAGATAGTATATAATTATTTTACTGATATACTCACACTGACCTTTTTGGTTTTAGTAAATGGCTAGGTCTATCATGCACCAAAGTAACAATGGATATGAAGGAAAGTATGGTGGTTTTATGAATGAGAAACTGAATGAAATGGTAGATGTAATGAAAACACTTTTGGTTATTCTTAAACAACTTTTTGGAGTCATGATTGACCACATGTACCATGGTTATTTTTCTACATCATCATATAGGCGAGACATGAATTACAATGAATGTTTAGGAAATAATCGTAAAGTACGTATATTCAAAAACCTACGTGTCAATGATTTGGAAATAAACACCCAGTAAAATTCTTCAATGGGATAGGAAGATGTTTCAAATGTGGTTATGAAGGTTATAATACAATAACCTTCCCTGGAAAAAGGAAGCATCCAGTTGAAGCCGGGAAAGGGAAAGAATTTCTTTATGAAGGATCAATTGAAATTTTTTAATGTGGTGTGCAAGGTCATTATACGAATATATGTAATATTAAAAAATTTTGTTGTGGCATTAGAAGGATCTTAAAAATTTTTGTTTAACAATTTCCAATTCCATTCCAATTGAATACGAAGAAACTAAAAATTACATATTAAAGGTATATATTATTTCATAGCTCATGTGTTGACACTTCTAAAATATCAGGACATGATTATTGATTTGGTTTGTAAAAATGAAGTATAAAATATTAAGATGGAAAAATTTATGTAGAATCATGAAGAATGTTCGATGATTAAGATGTCTAAATTTTAATAATTGAAGGGTTTTGTTGGATTTATGGATGATGATATGGTAAAATGTATTAATGATAGGATTACTTTCGAAGAAATTTTCTAGTATGTGTATCCCGAAAGTTTGATATGTAAAAATGTTATTCAAGGATGAATTATATTTTCTATTGTGGAAATAGGTATAAAGAAACATTTGGATTTATATGATCCTTCAATATGAGGAAATTATAGGTTATTATTTTTTAGAATAAAAATTCGTGGTATGAGAGAACATTTGTGGTTAGAATATGTTATCGTTATTTTTGAGAAATTTAGCTCATTTTGGGAATTTAATAAAATTTTATTGTTTTTTAAAAAGTTTAACACACATACTGTGTGACAATCCATCGTGTCGGACAAAGGTTTGGGAATCAAACCCACAAACAAAGTGTGATTGGGATTTATTGCCTACCATTGGATTACGTGAAGTCCCTAGTTATTATGACTTATTCTTTTTTAGTTTGATGATTTTTTTGGTCAAGAATATGTTTATTTGGGATATTATGTTTTATCATATGGATATCCTTTATATAGGAAATATATTTAGTGATTAAGTGATAAAGGTTATTTTGTAAGACATTCTCTCTTTTGGGAACACTATATGATTATTGAAAAAAAATATTATGGAATCTCATTTGTGTAGTAGTGGTTGATATTTTAATTTTGAAAAATACATGTTTTTATTATGGAAATATGGTGTTTTAGGTTATTTATCGAAATTATTAACCTATTATAGACAATATGTGATTAGGTTAATTGTACATGAGTATGAGACTTTAAGACTAGTCGATGTTATTGGGAGATAAATGATAAGATTTACTATAGAAGACTAACTGATTAAATCCTTCTGAGTATTGGGTTTTAATCATAGTTTGAATTAATTAGAATAAATTTAAGGGAATTTGATTATCAAATGGTCTTTGATGAATTTTGGGTGTCGTTTTAGAATTTTTCAGATTATGATTATTATTTCTTTTTTTTATGTATTATCCTTTTTGGGGATTATCTACCCTTATACTAACAATTTCAGTTTTGGTTAATGTCTAAAGAGAAGGAAAATATATAGATCATTTATTTTGATTATGTGATTCTATAGAAGTTGATTCAAGTGCATCAGATTTGACCAAGTCATCTTAATTACTCGTCATTTGGAGAAAGTATGAGTTTGTGGTAGAATTTTTATTAAAGGATTAAACATTAATTTTCAAGAAATTATACTTCCTTATCATCTTAGTCGAGGTAGTAATAAAATTCTTCAACTCTATGAAATGATCATGATGAAAAAAATTTATACGCTTTCTTTTTTCATCATAATTTCACCCTAACCCAAATTTAAGGTATTATGGTGGTTAAATTTCCTTTATAAAGTTCTCTGTTACTCTATATTAATCTATAAGAGTTAGTTTCTATTCCATATGCATGTTTCCTAAATGGAATCCTAGTATGTGTTTTCTCAGGTGACATTTTTGCTTCTTTTTATTTATTTCAATGTGAAATTTCTACTGACTCTTTTTTCAATGCGGGACATTCAATGAAATTTCCAATCCCAATTTTAAAATTTCAAGGACACAATTTCCAAAAGGGGGGAAGGTTGTAATGACCTGTGTATTTAAAAAATAATAATTTTTAATGTCTATTAATATTTATAAATAAGATATCAATTTTATCATCAAGAGAACACTTTTTTCAATAGCGTACTCGACATGAAATAACGAGTTTTGTTGAAATATGATGTTGCACACAACATCATATTTCATACCTAAAAATAATATATTATTATTATTATTTTAAATAGTAGATGATGCATAGTTTTTGTGTTGCTACAAATAAACATAACTAACTACAATATAATTACACATGTTTGTAAAATGTACGTCTATTTATCCAATAAATTTTATTGGCATAAAATAAGAATGAATTCGATTTAAGTATGAAATACTCTGATATTAATTAAAAGTGGATTTATCGCCTTTTAATGGAGAACCCTTTTTTTAAATTTTTTTTTTAATTTTATATAATAAATTTGACAAAATAACCTTCTTCATTAAAATTGAGACATTAAAATTTACTTTGGGTATATTTTTTGTATTTTTTAGATAAAGTTTGTTTTTAATGAATAGTGAAAAATACTACATTTAAAACCAAAATTGTATTTTCATCTAATGTATTTATATAATTATATTTTCCTTTTAAATTGTTTTATAGTTTAATTAGATTATATTTTTAACATTTTATACATTTTTTGTCATTGGATGTAATTTCATGGAGAAATTAGACAAAAACACATGTCAACCTTTTAATAGTTTTTACTTATTAAAAACAACTTTTTGGTTTTGAACACAAAAATTAATATTAAATTAATTTCTAAAACTTCTGTGTTTTGAATTGGAAAAATGTATTCCAAATTTGGAATCAGGAGGTCTAAATTGTTTAAGTAGGTACCTTTTATTTTTATACATTATAAATAGTAACATCTGTAAATAATTTATGTACCATCGTTGAATGGTAAATCTGGTAAATATAGGGAAAAATATTATTATAATAATATTAAAGTACCATAACACATGTCTTAACCCTATTTTATGATATATTTCCCACCATGGTAATCCATGGGTTGATTTTAGGACCCCATAGGGCCACTTTTGTGTGAAAATGACATTTAATTACTTTTAATTTAATGTTAAGGAAAATACAACCAAAACATATATATCTTACTGAATAAATTTTATATGGGGTTCTATAAGTGATCTCTTCAACAATTTATTAGAAAATAAAACAAGATTTCATACATCATGTTATTTTATTTATTATTTTTAGATGTCAAATAAATAAATTTATTTTTGACATAATGGTGATGTAGTGATTACCATATTAATGAAAGAATTTAATATATGAGAATATTAATATTTAAATAAATTTATTTTTAATCTTTTTATTTCATCCCCCAATTTTACAGATTATTATGACTTGGTATATTTGAGTTAATGAAGTTTTTTTGAAATAATCTAGTGGTTATGGATTCTTGATAAAGTGATGATATGAATAGTATAAAAATTGACAGTAGTGAGTTTGAAAATTAATTAATATTTTATTAAATGATATAATAGTCATAAAATTCTAATATTTTACAAATTTACATATATGATGTTACTAATGTAATTTATAATCTATATTTGTGTATCATGGCAATTTATAGTAACTATGGTGACCATGTATTATTAATATACAAGAAGACATGGTAAAAGTTAAATTAGTTTACTAAGGGTTAAAGCTAAAATATAGCATTAATTATAAATCCTGAACGTGTCTAAATTATATTATCTAAGAGGATTTAGACCCATCCTCATCTGATCTTTGAAATGTATCACATTTGTGTTATGATAATGTTACTTGGACATTTGACGGGTGGTTACGTGATAAACCAAATGATGGGTGGTTCTGTGATAAACCAAGGAAGGGTGGTAATGTTATAGCCTCCAATGCATTTGGTATGGAATTTAGTTGTATGGCTATTATATTTAGTGATATGTGTGAAAGAAGACCATATGGTCATTCTATTTATGTATATTTATGTTCCATTATACCTTTATATGTTATTTGTTTCATTCTATGGGATTGTGGTTATCTTTTGGTTACCAAAATGGTAATAAATGTTCTTATATTCATTAAAGTGTTTTTATTACTTCTTAAAGGTGAAAAGTATTACTTTATAATAAATTAATCATGGTTTGTATGTTATTTAAAGACTATCAATTTTTTCATTATATATCCCTTACTGATATTTTTATACACATCCCATGTTTTAAAATGTTTTTCACATGACCTAAAGAAGAATAAAGTCAAGGATGGTATCAAGGAAAAGTTAGGAAGTTAAAACATGAAACGATGTCATATTTTGTTTTAATGATTTTTTGTTTTATGAGAAAAAAGGATAGTTAGTTTAAGTGTCTACTTTTAATAATAATGATGTAATGTATAAGATATGACCTAATTATCTAATGTTGTAAACCTAAAAAACCCCTCAATGTGAATTATTAACATAATTCAATATTATGTAATGTTTAATGATTGGGCCTTATAGTTGTGAAACTAATTTACTATATCTAGTTTACATAATACCCATTCACATGTGATATCCTGCTTCATTAATAATTCATGTTATTTTAGGTTATAATTTGAATTATTTCATCTTAGGGGTTATTAATTGAAAATAACTAAGTGGTAAAAGTTATAGTTGAATTTCATATTTTTTTTGATTACGTACTTTGTCCTAAAACAATCACTTTCTTGTGATCATATTTCAAAAGAAAAAATAAATGTCTTTTACATATTCATATTATCTTTCTTGTGTATTCTTTGTCCTAAATCGAATAACATTTTTACATATACATTTTAGTTTAAAATTTATTTAATTAACTATGGAAAATCTAATAAATCTATATCCATTATTCAAACATATATTTGATGATAAAAAATATTGAATCATGAATTATAATAATCATTAGATATGCAAGGGATGTTTTTTATTTGTAGTGAAGGGTCGGTCCTAGAATAATATATCTCCTCGATGAATGGGTAGGTCGTATGAGACAAATTAGTTGGTCAAATTAAATGGGTTTCTATTTTTATTATTAAACTCTCTTGGGAAAGGATGTGATGGTTGAGGTATTGCTTTCTATAAAATATTATGTCCAATGAAGAATAATCTCTTTAATTAATAATTTAGTAATTATTGACCTTCCAATGGTATTTACCATTTTCAAGACCATCAAGTGGTATCAAAGCTAATGGTTTAAAGTAGTGAAGTTCTTATGTTTTTTATCATGGAACAAGTGGATCACAAAGGTATTCATATATTTAATTGAAACATTTAATTTTGGAATAATCGATTGAATTACTACTTTTGATCAATATGAATGGATAATAATGTACATTTTATTCATGTAATTTTGGTTTATAAGAACAATATATATATATATTTAAAGGATACAATAAATAAATTGATGTTTTAACCATGTCAAAAAGATTTTTAGAATCTAGGAATATGATTTGAAGTATATAAATTTGAACCAACTTATCTCTTAAACAATTTTAAATATTTTATGATGAACCTAAATTAATTTGTCGATATATTCAGTCATAAGGTTTATATGATTGTGGAAAATAGTAATATAATATGATAAACCATCAATTATTCTTTGATCATAAATTTTATCTTAATAATATTTCATCCTTAGTTCAATGTAACTGTGTGTGTATTGGAGGATAAAGATCCAATGGTGTTTTTATTAAATATTCATCACAATATTTTGTTTTCACATGAATCGAAGAGTAAATAAAATGCTATTTTTTGTAAAAATTAAAATCTCAATCAGTTGAATATAATTATGTTTGGAAGATATATATGGGGTAAATCCATAAAAAAGAAAAATTATAGAATTCATATAATTCCATTCCTTAAATATGAGTAGGGAAAAATAATATTCATATTAAAACCTAAATTGTCAATGTTTAGGAATATAAATGTTGGAAACCTCCTTCATAGGTTTGAAAAAAATAAAAAATATTATGATGATGATGAATTTCACAAGAGGGAATTATTTAAATTGTGAGAGGTTGTAGCAATAGCAAGAAAAAACACCAAGAATAATAAGCTACATTCATTGGAGTATAATATCTCAAAATAAATTTGTGAATGGAAAATAATTAATGAAGATGTTATCATATCAATTTTCGAACCATAAATTGAAGAATAAATTCATGGGGAAGTAAATTATTTGGAGTGACTGGATATCCTCAAGGTGGATCTAGAGTCAATAATCAGAGAGAAAAATTTTTAGGGCTAAAATTAAGAAATTTGATGTAACGGTATTAGACTCCAAACACTACATAAAATAAAAAGAGTATAAATGTGTGCTAAATGATTAAAAAGTGTAGGTCAATTTTGAATATCATGAAACATTATAGAATGTAGCAGTTTAGTAGAAACTCAAAATTGAAAAGATAGATATGATCATTAGTAGTTTAAACATTATAGTAAATGATAAAATAAAAGAAACATAAGAGAATTATGAAAAAATGGCCAATGGTGGAATATTGAAAATCATAAAAAACTCTTTACTCCTTGAATGGCATTGGTAGATTTTATAGAATAGTATATATAAAATATAAAAGTTTAACATTTTAATACAATTGAAAAGATATAGGATTGCTTATAAAATTAGAGTTTTGATTATAATTGAAAAGGAAGTGTCATTTATTCTCAGAAAAAAAAGTTTTCTTTATTGACCATAAACTATAAATTCATACTCCGGTGATGAAGTTTGAGTTCGGATACTCAATGTCAAGGACCAATGAATACCAAAACAAAAATTCAATGCAATGATGAAAAAACATAATAAAATACCAATTTTCATTATTATGGAAATAAGGGACATACTAAAGACCAATATTACATATAAAAGAGTTACTATAATATAATATAAAAATGAATGAATATAATGAATAATCAATATCATATCTACACTTTGGATTAACACAACTTATGGAGTAGGGGATATAAAAAAATTGAGAAAGTTCCACTCAATATTATGGGGGAATTCAACTATGGAGTCCCGAATTTTTTATACATAGTTAATCTAGGAACCATCAAATGGGATGAAAATAATAAATTTATTTGAATCAATGAAAGAAAAATTTATTACAACATATTAATTGGATGATTAAATGCATCAATCATCACTGATTTTTTAATAAAACACAAATATCAAAGAGAAATGAAATGAAAATTTATTTTTAACAAATATTTAATTGAATAAAATGTTATTTTTTGAAGTATAGATCCATGATAGTGGTAGTGATACAAATAAGTTTATAAATAAGGATCATATCAAATGTAAAAAATTAAATAAGAACTATTTGATAATATTTGAAAACAATGAAGGCTTAATGATCCTTGGATCTAGGACAACTAAACATAGAGGAAAATGTAATAGGTAAGAATATATCTTATGTTTTGAAGTCATTGGTAATAACATAGTATGAGTATGTCAACTATGTAACTTAAGACATTCCATAAGTTTCACCAGGAAATATCGTATCATTGAAGGAACATATCCTTAAATTAAGACATAATAAAATTTGTTGAGGGGAATCTATCTATAATTAATAGTGATGTTAACCTATGTGTAATGTCAAAGGAAGAGGAAAACATCTTTAAAAAATCTATAAAAACAATAAATATATAATAATGAATGAAAAACCATGTGATATCCCTATATTTTCACATGAGTAAACACGTACTTGCAATGTTTTACTAAATTATAATATTATCGTAATACATACAGGATAGTATTCAAAATGTATATGAATTTTATAGAGATGGTTCATTTGGAAGTTTTTTATTTGATATCTATTAGTGATACTAATGGAAATAGATACTCAGAGTTATTTTTTAGGTTTAATAAAAAAGGGAGAATTGATAATGGTGACCACCTAAAAGTCTGGGGTTTTCATTTTCATTACACAGTATTGGTAGAAGGTTGAAAAATAATTTTGAAAAAGATTCGAAAATTCCAATTATATAATTAAAATGGTTTATTAACATCCAATATAAGTATTGTATTGATAATAACTTAATTTTATATGGTTGTTACCCATAATTACCCATGTATCTCACTGATTAAATATGTTTTTTTAATAATTATTCATTAGTATATTATATTTTATGTAATAAATTTCTCTGTGAATAATTATTTCCAAATAATTTCACTAATCCATACTAATATGGGTTATATGTAATTCATTTTTCAAACCTTATCAATTATAAAATATATGTATTCGCATCATATTTCATTAATCATTCATTAAAAATAACTTTTAAACATCTAATTTACCATTTCATTTAGTTTATTGAAAGCATATTGTAAACATATTGGATCTCTTCTACTATTTTTCACTATGTTGTCTTTCTATTTCTATATGTACAAGTGTTTTCCCCATTTTTTCTCCATTTATAAAAAATTAGTATCAATACAGGGTAAGGGAATAAATGTGATGGAAAATACTAATTATCATATTTAGAATAATATTATGACGTATTAAATTGAACTTTACATTATATAAATGTTGAAGTATTGGTCTTCAAGACCATTGTTCATTGGATTGGGTAGGACATTATGATAATTTAACTATAAATGTCTTCCCATGATAAAAAAGAGTTCCGATATGGTTCTAACAACCAGTTCATTTCTTATCCTTTCATATAGTAATGTAATCACCATAACCTAGAATTATATTCTTACACATCATTATTTATTCATTATAGATAGTTGTGAGGAGGATTTATTAAATTCAATGTCATCCTTTAATTTCAACTATTAGATGATAAGAAAGTATTTATAGTGGCCATACATTAACTCATAGTTTCAATCATTTAGACTAAAACTAATTCATGATGAATTATAAATAAATATATGAATTTATAGGTCCCTATAAATTTTTTAAAACTATTAGTTATATCTAATATAATTTATGAATTTTTTATTCAATTATTTGTGTCATTCTTAAAGGATTATTTTCCTCAATATCCTTGTTTTTTTCCTAACTTCAATGATACTAAATTTCAATATCTGATATTATTTGTAAGATATCACCAATAATATATTTTTTAATGAATATGAAATTAAAATCCATATTAGTGAATCATTAATTAAATTTTGAGGAATATCATTGAATCTATGAAAATATATTTTAAATATAATGTATTTTTTGGAATTTTTGATACGAAATACAAACAAAAATTTTTGAAATGAAATTGATGACCATGTCATCAACCCTAAATTTATATAATATATACTTATATATTACTATATTTAAAATACCCTATATATGCATAGAGTATTGTGGATCACAAATTTGTAGTTCCCTCAATCTTTTCACAAAGATATCCCTCATACGATTAATGTAATTTTCCTACATATAATGAAAGAATATTGGTGGATAATTTGTGTTTTATTGGAAACTAAAATTTAAAAAAATTAAACTAGAGTGTAACTTGATTTAAAACTATGTATGTATGTTAATTTTCATCTCAAATAGGAAAAGTGAAATAAATATAGGTTTTGTATCAATTTGGGTAAATTTGGTTATATAGATCAATTTTCATCAGTCCACAATATTCACAATTATATTTATTTTTTTATTCTTCCACACACATTATTTCTTTTATGATCTCTCAGAACACAATATTTTTTTGAGGAACAACTTTAGTTCCCCATGAGGTTATTTATGGTTTTTACACTTTCAGAGTTTTTATTTTTTTCATGTTTGTTATTTAAATGTATATTATCTTCTTAGGGACAATAATTATTCAAAGATCTATGTCATTCCATCTATATATCATTATGGATTTAAACCGTAATTACATCAACCAATCCTCAAGGAATATACACTAGGTGATATAAATACTTATAAATACCCACATCCTTTGGAGTTAGTTTTCTTCTATAAATTTTTTTCGTTGGATTCATTTTATGTTTTTTTATTTATTTTATTATGAATTATCTCTGTTTAGAGGTGTTCTTAAAATCATAAAATGAGGGACCCAAGGTGTTATATATTACTGGGTACCTGGTGTTGTGATCTAAGTATAATATTGTAGATATAGTACTAAAATATCACTGTTAATTCCATTGGGTGCTTGATAGACCTATTGTAGGGACCCCATAGGTGGCAGTTTATTTTTTTAGATTAGAGAATTTTCTTTATTTTAAAACAAACATTGTAACCTGTTAAAATAACTAATTCAGGATTCCCATTTCATTTTCATCTCATTGAATCACTTAGGGGATTATTCATTACTACTCATCCTTATATATCGACATAATATAATATAATTAATGAATTTATCAAATTTTTCCAATAGGGATATTTATTTTGACACCCTATAATAAGTTCTCTAATCCCTATTAAATTTTTACCATATTTACCACAATTTCAATTCTCTCATAACCTTCTCATGTTTTAAATGTTTGTAAGGACACTCTCATGGTCATTAGATTAAATATTTCTAATTAGATATTTTTTTAATTCATCTTTGGTCTCTCCATGGTATCTTGATTTAGATGGTGGTAGAATATCTATCTTCTTTGAGAATTGGACTACATATATACACAAAATAAGGTGGGTGACCTCTTCTATTTCTCTTATAGGTCATTCTGTTACTATTATTGAGTCATACTATAGAGTGAGTGATTTTAAAATAATTATTTTCATAAAAAATGCATATAAAATGACTTTCCATATAATATAATGAAAAATTAGTTCACCATTGATGGTTTTTGAAGCACCATGCATTAAACATGCTTCTTTGTTTAATCCCTTATATTCAAATGATAAATATTGTATTCGTACTAACATTTTTTAATGACGAGTTTCTAAATAAAGATAAATTATGTATTTGAAATGATTTATGATAAATTTGGTATCTTTACCATTGATTTATAGATATTTAATATATTAGATATATTTCAAATATTTAATGTAATTATTCTACCAATATCGTCATAATTTATGGATTATTTGATGAAATTTGAGATATCCTGATACATTAACTCCAATATCAGGAGATGAAACCAGATGTATAACTATATTTATATCAAACATACAACTAAAAAATATATAATCATTTAAACCAAAGTATTTCATTGTTAAAGGTTTTTGAAGATTTATAAATATAGTACCACATTTCAGAGACTAAAAAAATTATAAGAAAATAACCACATTTACATGATCTATATACTTATTCGAAATAAAACACCTTCTAGGATTCTAAAAATCCAATACCATAATTTTAAAATTTATAGTGAATTTAAAATTTCACATTAATTTGTTTTAAAACAAGGAGTAAAAAAAAATTTTATAAATACCATAAAAAATAATTTTTTAAAACCACTAATTATAAATCAATTAAAAAACCTTTAATGTAGAAAAAATTGATTTGGAAATATAACTCTATATTTTTCAAAAAAAATCCCATAAAGATTACTACTAAAAATTATTAAGTATAAATTTTTTTTGAAACACCATTTAATTTCAAAATATTATTACATTTAAAATAGATATTAATTTCTCTATGAAAACATTAAACCTTTACTTTGAATATAATAACATTTTATAGAATATAATGATACAAGGAAATCCTTATGAAATCAATGAGTCGACTAACAATATCACTTTTAGTACAACGTATCCTTTGTGGTCATCAGTTCACTCTCCAATACTCAACATCACATTCAATAACAAAGTCTCTAATATTTAAATAATATATTTAATGAATAATTTCTTTCTTATTCTAATTCAATTAAAAATAATTTAAAAAACATCTCTTGATCATTATTTTTAAAATTAAAGTAACTAAACTTTATTATTTGTTGCATTGATGAAAATATAATATTTTCAATGGAACTCTTAAATTCATAAGAAAAATTTATAAAACACACATAAAAGTTAAAAAAATATCGTGTTTTTAAAAAATACATGAATGTAATGTTAAGGATAATTGTAGTGTATATAAATTCAAATAATTATTAATAAAATTCAAAAATTAAAAATAAATTTTATGTATAAAATAATATATTTATCACATTAATACCAACTTCTATATCTGTAAGTAATATTCCTAGAAATAATCCATTCATGAAATAATTTTTGAAAATAAAATGTTATCCCTCATAAAATGGATTTTCTAATTAATGAAAACAATAACATATTCAAAATAAATATAACATGTAAATAAGGATATTTAGAAAATTAGTAGATGGTTTTAGGAATCTAATTTCCTTTGCATGATAATCGTTTAATGTAAAACCCCATGACTTTATAAAATTTTCGTTATTGAATAAATTTAATTATATATTACTAGTTTATTTATACTCGACACTATGGTGACCATATGAAAAACAAAATAATTATTTGGTTTGTGTTAAAAAAATATCATGATTTACAAAACATAAATATATTATTAAAATATTATAATTAAATATAATAAGATATATCACATCTATTATGTTGGTAATTATTATTAGTATTAACTAAATTATGAAAATAAATTTTGGAATTCAGTGGTTAACAATTAATTATAAATCAATATATGAACCAATTGAATAAAATGAAAATTATTTTATAAAAAACTATTTTTATTCTCATAAATGCATTTTATATTAGTTTATTAATATTTTTGAACAATATTATTGAAAAATATGTTTTATATATTCAATAAAATATTTTTTACAAAAATAATATATATCATAGTCATAAGATAATAATGAACCAAATATTACACATAAAACCTAAATTTTAATAAATGTAGTTATTTCACCTTTCGATGGTGAATTTATTTAAATACATTTTTTCAGTTATATATTTTATTTTAAAAAATAATCTATTATTTTAATTTCTAACATAAAAATTTACTTGGGTGGAATTTTGGAAGTTTTTCTGATAAGTTTCATGTTTTGATGAATAGTGATAAAATATTACAGTTTAATTGAAAATAACTTTTTCAACTATAAAATTTATTGGGTTGAATTATATTTTTAATTGGTTTAAAAGTTCAGTTATATGAATTTTTTATAATTTAATATAATTTATTTCATTTTAATCAATTTCACATTTAATTCAGATATAAATAATATTCAATATTTTTTTTCTTTTTCACTCTAATAACCTATTTTATCATTGAATCAATAGGATTAATTTAATATTAATTATTACAAATTTTTTGTTCTGAATCATAAAAAATATATTTCATATTTTAAATAAGTGGTTCTAAATTTTATAAATATGATTCTTTTATTATTGTTCATATGAATAAAAAATTTGTAAAATTTTAATTACTACGATTATGGGTAAATCGGGTAATTATTAGTAAAAATATTATTATTAAGGCCAATTCCCCTAACATTTATACTAGTTTTATTTTTATGACATATTGTTGTAAAAATTATTTTTGGATATATTTTATCGTCTCTTGGAGCCATTTGGATGACTTTAAGCCTTTTATTTCATTTTATTCTATGAGAAGTCGAATTTGTCAAACTCTTATTTTAAATAAGTATTAAATTTTTTAGACGTGGTGATATGGAGGATATATTTGAATAAAAACAAAGATTTTAAAATAAATTTTTTATATTCATCATGATAATTCATTTTTATTTTTTATGAATAAAAAATTAAAATAAAATCTTTCACAGTGATGATGAAATAACTATTTAATTGATGGACATATCAAAAAAATGATATCAAAATTATTAAAATATATATAATTTGACATAATTTATATATAAAAAAATTATAGATTATATAAACATATTTGGTATGTATTAAATGTGTTTTTATGTTATTTTTTATTTCTATTTTTTAAATTGTCATGAAATAAATACTGTCAAAATTAGCATTACTGATATTTTAAAATGAATAATATTTTATTAAATAATATAAAATTAATATAAATATAATCATACCATAAATTAATGGGATAATGTTTAAAATTTCAACCTTGATTAATTTATGGTTCGTTTAGTCATTTTATAGTAAGTATATAAACCTCAAAAAAGTGAAAATCCATCTTTTCATCGTAAGGGTTTAAATGTTTAACTAAGGATTGATGAAAAAAATAAAGGTAATAATTTACCTAAACATGTGTGAAAATTGTTTTTTGAGATTATTTGGACCCAAAATATACTTGTATTATAAATAAATCAATTTGGATCAATTTTTAATGTAAAATAAAGTTATATTAATTTAATAGTTTGATAGTATCAAAAAAAACCATCACCCCAACCATAAAAGGGCACATCCTCCCTCACTTCCTAACACCATAGTTTTCCTTCTATCACAAACAAACCTCCCAAAATAAGATCCCAAATTCATTATATTCATCATAGAAGCCTTTATTTTTAAATTAATCCATTTAAATAATCACTGTGGTGAAAACCAAATGGATTTACCAAATAAAGAGGTAAGATCTTTCCACATGCTCTTTAGTTTTATTTACATTATCCACCCCTCATATCTTCTTAATCAATGCTTATATAACAAAAATTATATCTTCAATATACTTATATTTTTATATTATAAGGATTATAGATACACTTTTACACAATTCAATAAAATGTGTAATGAATTTACTTTTTATGTGTACGATAAACTACAACCTCATGAATCAATGATCATTTGTTTTTTCCATTACCAACATCCATGGATGGGAATTATGATGGAAATGTATTTATATATGTTTCATATGATATTTACAATTTCTATATTCTTATTTAATTATTTTATTCAATATACCCTTATGATTTCAATTTCTATAAGTATGGTAACATCATTTGTGGGTGTTTGGACTACAACCTCCTCAAAGCAACTTGATTCGTTCACGCTATGTAGAAAATGTATAAATTACAGTTTTCATAATAATATTTTATATCTACGAAATCAATATGAATATATAATTATAATATACATATATATATTCATATATATATATATATATCATTGACTTTTCATTATTTTAATATGATAATGAAATGAAAGTAGCATTCCCGCATAAGTACGACCTACCATCTTCTTAAAAGATGCATTTCATTTCCAATATCCAAATATTATGCACTATTCTAAATAACTATATAATGAATATATATAATATTTAAATCATGGATTACATTATTTTTATTATTAAACCATGATCTTATGAAAGTTAACATCAAATAGGAAGTTAAAACTTACTTCACAGACTAGTCAATTAACACCCAAAATAGTGAAACTAACAAATTAATGTTAAAAATAGGTAATAATATATTATATGATGGTAATATGTGATATCATATATGTTATGATGGTCATGAAATATGTTACTAACACTATTAAATCTAGTGTTCAAAAGGTAAAATAATGATTATTGAAATGGAAATGCAAAGTAAGGGATTTCTTCCAAATTTACATTCCATTGAGACTTGTTTGTTATTACACCCAAATTCACATTAATATGATTTTTATAATGAATTAGAAATATTATTTCATTAATATCATTATTCTAATTATATTTCAAGTTTTATTTTATTTAATTATATCATTTATATTAATATTTAAATGTTTCGAAGTTGTATCTGAAAATATTTAATTTATGGAAGATTGTTTTCCTCAAAAATGTTTTAATGACATTTAAATGGTATTTACATTTATTAATATTAGAATTCCTTAATGTTAATTATCCTATGCTAGGGAATTATTTATAAATCTATATCATTTATTTAATTGATCAAGAATATTTTTTATTATTTGAATCAATTATTCTCTATGAAGAATGATTTAGATAGGTATGACATGGGCGGAGCCTGGTTATAGATAGCCCCTCGACGAATCAGTTGTCCCATGAGACAGAATAGTTAGCCAAAATATTTGTGTTTTTACCTGATAAGATAAACCTTCTTGTGAAGGGTATCGATGATAAAGGTTCCATGTACCTAGGAAACATGGCATCTAATTATTAATCAACTCCCTCATTTGGAAACAGCTATTTTTTATCCATGGGATTTTTAATTATCATTCCTATGGATGAATTATATTCATAGTTTATTGATTTATATGGAATTTATTAATAATTATTTAACTTTAAATGCTGATTTAGTTCCATTTCATCAATATTTACTCAGATTTACATACCCTTACTAAGAATTTAGTCTCACCCTTATTATGTTTTCTTTTCCCAAACAATAAAGAGGAATCCTTTTAATGAGCATCAATGATTCTGTTTATTTATATTTATTATGTATCATGTTATTATTTATTATTTATTAATGTGCTATGATTATCATGTATGTAATATGAATTTCCAAAACTGCTAAACTGATCGGTCCTTTGGGATTTGATTACTTTTAATTCATTCTAATGTAATAAAATAATGCACTGACTCTAGGATTCAAGGGTTGGTACATTACAGTTGTTATCAAATCAAGTTTAGAAAGAGCCGTAGAAACTATATTTAGAAAACATATATATGGAAACATGACCCTAATTTAGAATTTTAGGATAATTATAGAAGAAAATTCTATAATTTTGGTAACGTGGATATTATGTGGGACTTACTATAAACAAATCCATGTTTGAATACTATAAGTAGACGTGGATCTGAAAAATATGTGCATAAAGGTAATAAATCTGACAAGGTTTGATGGGACAAACTAGGAATAACCAATTAGATGATAGTGGGCCTTACTATGTACCTAGTTTGACAATCCTATGGGATGTTCTTTGGATAATTCACATTTTTATTACAAAACATTATAAAGTATTTGAAATAAAGATATCCCAAATGAAATCAAATATTAAGATTATGAGATTGGTTGCACATAAATTTTTTATTTTTTGTTGTGTATTTCACTATTTTTTGGATAATTCATTATGTTTCTTAATGATATGATCTAATCTAGTGTATTCCATTATTTAGAAATAGCACCTAGAAGGATAAATGATATCAATACTCGTCGACACTGTAGCTATTGTCTTACTAAAGAAACCAATACCACTAGTTTTAGAATGGAGAGAATTATAACCATAAAAGGGAAGAATATTAAGGTTATAGAAAATTACCATGACCAAATAGAGAAACCAATTCTACAATGAGATTTTATGGTGTTGGGTCGCTTAATACGATAGAGTTATCCATGGTTTAGTGGGACTACTAACCCAATGATAGCTTAGAAAACAATTAAGACACCATAGAAGATATATTTGGCATTGGGAATTGGTGACCTTAAAATTTTTCCCCCTCTTATTAATAATATTTTTTATTAACCCTATTTAAGATTTGGACTATTCAAAAAATGTTTATATTTAAATATCATTAAATAAAATATCAAAATCATGTTTAAATTTTGAGGATAAAATAAAATTAATGGGGGAAGAATGTGTCCCCACAATAGATTACAGTATTTTTGTTTTTGATTAAATGAAATTTTATTTCTACCCTTCTTTATATGAAACACCATGAAAAAATTAGGTTGCACATAATAATGTGTTGGCTTGCTTTAAACATAAGGCCATGTTTTACCAAACAACAATATAATATTAAAATATTATTATTTAATATAATAACACATAACATGGCCGTTTAGTTGGAAATTATGAATATTATTAATTAAATTATAATAATATATGGTTCAATGAATTTCTACCAGTTAATCAGAAATGAATATAAGAACCAGTTGAATATAATGAGAATGTTTTTATAAAAGCCAATTTTATGCTCACAAATGAATTTTATTCTAATTAATTAAAATTGGTGGATGATATTAAATAAAATTATATTTTATATATTCAATCCTATAATTTTTATGTTCATAAAATATAATAATTAAGCATAATATTGGAAAAAACAAAATATTACACATATAAGCCTATAATTTTATAAAGGTTGTTTTACAGCCTTTTGATATCGAATCTATTCTAAATAAATTTTTTGACAATTTTATATATTATATTTGAAAAAAAACTTATTAATTTAATTTATAATATAAATATTTAGTTTTTTGGAGTTTTTTATATTTTTATGATAATTTTCATGTTTTTATATACACTGATAAAATGTTCTATTTTTATTGAAAACAAATTTTTTTCCTAAAACTTTTATAATGTTAAATTATATTTTTAATTATTTTTAAATTATGATTAAATATATATTTTTATCATTTTAAATAATTTTTTCCATTTGAATCAATTTTACATATAATGTGGATATAAGAAAATTTGGAACATTTTTATGTTTTCACTTTATTAACTCATTTCCATATTCTGTCAACGAGATAAAATTTAAATTGATTGCTGGAAGTTATTTGTATTGGATCTTTAAAAAAAGATTAAATATTTGGAATCATTGTTTCCAAATTATTTAAATAGTTTTATTTTTTTTGGCACATAAGAATAGTAAATTTAATCATATTTTAATTACAATGGTTATGGGTAAATCAGGTAATTATGGGTAAAAATAATATTATAAAGACCATAAAATTACCCTAATACTATCTATATAATATTTATGTGATATTTTCAACCATAATCTTCATTGGGATGATTTTATGGCTTCTTGAAGTCATTTTAATGAATTAATATCACTATAATATTTTATTCTAATCGAAGACCAATATATCAAAATCATGTTTTCAATAAGTATTTCATTTAAAATATATGGTTATTTAGAGAATTTTCAACTATAAATAGTCATTTTAAATATAAAATTAATATATTATTCATGATTTTTTTTAAAATTTCTACGGAATATATATTTAAAATAAATGTTTTCACAATGATTATGTGGAAATTGTTTAATTAATAGACATTTAAAATAAATGTTAATAAAAATATTAAATTAAATACAACTTTATATAATTTATTTCAAAAAAGAATCATTAATATGATATATAAATATTAGGATTTTATTATTATTTTAGTTATCTTGGGTATTGATATTTTTAAAAAAAATTAATAAATGAATACTGTCAAAATAGGCATTAGTGATATTTTAAATTAAATAATATTTTATTAAAAGATATAAAATTCATAAAAATATAATCCTCATAAAAATGATTATTATAAAGATTATATTTTTATCCATGACTAGTTTATAGTTTTTTTTGACTTTTCAATGTAAGTATTTTAACCCATAAATAGTAAAAAATCATGTAGTCATATTTAGAGTTAATGGGTTTTACTAACGGTTAACGCCAAAAGATAAGGTTAATAACGTGACCTAAACATATCCATTTTTTTGAGTTTATTTAGACTTGTACTCATATTATATTATATATAACTCACTTTGGAGACATTTTTAATAGAAAATTAATTTTTACTAATTTAATAGTATCAAAGTTTCCAAAAGTACCTATCGCCTCAATTAAAAAAGAAAGATTCTCCCTCACTTCCTCACACCACTTTGAGCATTATATCTTGAACTAATCCTTCGCAAAAAGATTCAAAAATACATATATTCATATTATAGGCCTCCATTTGGGAATAAATATATCCAAGCAATCCATTTGGGGAAAACCAAAATGAGTAAACCAAAGAAGATGTAACATCTTTCCTCAAGCTCTTTAGATTTATTTTTCACCTGCACCCCCTAAATAATCATTATTATATGCTTATATAAAAACATTAGTATAATAAATATAGTGATATGTTATCATGACATGGTTTCTATATACCCTTACTCACAAATCAATCTAACGGGTATCAACTATACTATTTATTTGTAGGATATACTACCACCTCACAAAGCAATGATTGTTCATTTATCCATTACCACCTTCTGTGGTTGGGAATTGTGATGGAAACTCTATTTATATATGTTATATATGATATTTATTATGTCACACCCAGACATGATAGATTTATTATTATTATTAAATACTTTAATAATTTTTTTGGGTTTCAGACAACTTTTCTGCTATTGCATGGTCATCCCGTGCAGTTAGAAGTAATTTCGCTGTCCCCGGATGAATGCCCAGGTGTGTTAGAGTTATGTCACACAACTCGCGCGCAGTTTATAGAACCATGTGAAAAGCACAAGATAAGACCCTGAAAGAAGGTGGTACCGGGTAGCACGGTTCAGGCGGAGTTTACTCAACTGTGTGTTGGACTGCAGGCGAAGAGTCCAACTTCCCTGGTATTCAAAATAAAGAAATGAATTAATTTAAATGGTAAATGGAAAATAAATAAATTAAATTATGTAGGTTAAATTAAATTATGTAGATTTTTTTATAAAATGTTTAATAATAATAATAACAATAATATGATTATTATTATAATAATATTGTAATTATTATTGTTGTTTTTGTTGTTTTTGTTGTTGTTATTATTATTATTATCGAATGAAAAAAGAAAAAAACCCATCCCTTACTCAGTTCATGGCACAACCACCCCTACCCCCTATTTCCCATTACCCTCACCTCCCTGCGGTGCTCAACCCCTCCATCTATCGCCATTCACCCCACCGGACTCATCCCTGCCCTCTGCAATCCCCCTCGTCAGCTTTGGCCATGCCCCTACCTCCGACCCTCTTCCATAATCTGGCCCCAGCCACCTCACCGCCACCTCCGACCTCACAGCTCCCCAACCTTGCACTAGAAGTGGCCTCTGCCTCCATCCTTGTTGTACCAGCAGTGTCACACTTCCCGTCACCGCTCTACCTAGAGTCGCCCATCTTCGTAACTTGGATAGCCGACCCCCAACATCACCAGTGCAGCCTCCTCTCTGGTCGGTGTTTCCATTGTTGGTGTCCTCCATACTTCAGACTTAGTGTTTTCTTTATTAATTTTTGGGGTTTTATTTAATTTGGTCGGTTCCTAAATTGATGGATGATACGAGACACGAATTCTTGGGGTTTTAGGGATTGTGGATCATTTTCGGGGTGTTTTCCTCACTTCTAGTGAGGTTTCATGGCATTTTTACTCAATCGGTAACTGTTTGTGTGTCTTTTTTTTTGTTCATAATATGCTTGGGTGAATATATAAATGTGTTCCATGGTTTTTTTGTTTATTATGAATGTGTTTTTTTATCCTTTATTTCATAAGGGATAATGGATAAGTTTTGATTGTGTTTTATTATAGTTTTTTTCAATTTATTTTATGATTTTTTTAAGAAATGTGATGTGTGTTTTGAAATGGTTTTGGTGTTTGTGGAAAAGAGTAGGATTCATGGAAATACTTAGTGAAATGGATATTTCACATTGTTTGAAAAAAATAGTTTTTGAATTGCTTTTGGTAAATACATTTGGGGTGTGAAATACATAAAGACCCATTTGGAACTACATACATTAAAAATAGTGTTTTCTTTTAACATTTTCTTTCTTAAAATTTTAATGGGTTATTGTATCATATATGGGTTCCTTTATTTGACTTATTTATATTTCTTTTGGTGTATTATGATTTTTTGGATTATTATAACAAGATAAAAAATAGTTTTTGAAGTGAATCTTAATTTATGTCAATGTGTGCATGTGTCAAATGTTTTTGGTTAAATGTCATTTGGGTTTTAAATAGTGAAATCAGTTGTTTTAGGTGAAGTGAAGTATATTTCAAAAGTTATTTGACTTTCATATATGGTGAAATATGATTTCTTAAATGATACGGTTATGTTTTAATGTGTGTTTATTTAGGGTACTTCTTGGAAGTGTTTTTAGAATTATGAAAATTGTGTGAAATGTTTTTTCAAAGGAACTATAGATGTGAATTCATTGATAGTGGGTTTCTACAATGGGGTTTCATTAAATGATTAGATAATGGTAAATTCATTTAGAAAAAAAAGTTTGCCTCCTGGAATGTTTGGTGTTTCACTAGATGTTGACACACCCATGGGTGCACTTGGTGCACGCATGGGGGTGTCATCAAAGGAAGGTGATGATTTAAATTTTTGTTTCCCTGAAAAATTGTTTTCCTAAATGGTTCTTGTTTTCTAAATGACATTGGTTCCTCTAGATTAAATAATTAGAGCTTGGGTGGCTTTTTATTGGTGCGCACACAGATACATAGGTTTGTATGTGTATATGTATATATTTCTTCTTTGCTCATATTCCCTCGTGGAATAGGGAATATGTTCAAATGATTAAGGGTATATATATATATATATGAGAATGTATGTGTGTACTAGTGTGGTCATTTTTTGTCAAAAGAGTCAAGAGTTGAAGTGTCTCGACTTGGTCCACTTCATTCTTTGAGGTTGGGTTCCCTATGCATTTGTCATTAAATTAAAGAATTATTGATTTCTTGTTTTTATAACATTTATTAAATTCTTGATAGTAAATTAGGGATTTAATAATAGTTTCTTGTTGAGAAATAATGTAAGACGATTTCAATTTGAACTGCATGAAGTTGTTTTATTAAATGTTTTTACTAAGTGTTTGATGAAATGGCCCTTTAGACCTTGGAAATGTGCTGCAAATATAAAGTGGTGAATTGATATTCATAAATGGGTTTGCAAGTACACCTAGTATTCAATGTAATGGCATGTGTTACATCATTTGGAAATTATTTAGTGTTAAATTATTTCTTAAGGCCTATTTTTCCAATTTTATGTGAAATGATGTTTGGACATGCTCTATAAATTGTTTTTTAAATGATTTGATAAATGTTAGACTGTTACAAAGATAAAGTTTGGATTGTCACTTTTGAATGGTGATTTGGGAAAAACCCCTCTTATGTTGGGTCTCTTGACTCATCGTTCGATAATGAGATGTGAGAGTCCTTAGAATGGAATCTTCCTTGTATAATTATTATATTCCGGAAAAGACTACCCTTGAGGTTGATGGGGTGGTGCTGAGTTGTGTGGTGTGTTCGGATATATATATGTGGCTCGTTATTTGAAACGTATGGCACACCTTCTTGAGAACTATACATGGGAACCTGGCATAACAAAGAGGTTTACTGAGAACGATTGTTGCACTAGTTTAGATTACGCACTGGATATTGGCCCATATTAGAGGGATGTTTTGTTGTTATTGCTATGGGATTGGACCCTTTGATTAGGCCAGGTAGGGTGACAATCGTGCATTAAGGCATTATTATTTCATCAAGAGTAGGCATGCCTTCTAGACGAGTCACTGATATAGTATGTTCTGGTCTTCCTCTAAGATCGTATGATTTCCCATGTTTTTTTGACATTAGTATAGTTAGTACCATTGCCCTATCTGTATGTAGTGATACCCATTGTTCATAGTTTTAGTGTTCTCTTGTAAAATTTTAATTCTATGGTTAATAAGGAACTTTTCAAGAAAAATATTTTAAACGAACAATCACTCTTTCCTTTGACACTTTTATGAAAAATGAATGATTTATTTTTTGTCTCCTTTTCTTTCCTCCCCTTTCACCACATTTTAAAACATGAGGGAAATGGATTATGATTGTGATTTTTTTTACATTTAAATTTTATTGTGTAGAAAATTATATATTTATAAATTGTATTTCAAACCTTAAATAAATGTTTTCTATATTTAATTAATGTGCATTGGGAATTGATTAGTCACGCCTACCAATAGAGTTTCAATGCTCACACATATATAGTATTTCGTTTATTTAGTTTCACCTGTAGGCTTCAGTTCTATGTTCAATCATTATGAGAGATGTTTTGTTCAGTACTAGAGAGTAACCCATGGGGTTACATGGATCTAGTTTTAGAAATTGACAGCTTAGTCGTGTTGTCGTCCTTCCTTTACTTGTCTTGTTGTTTATTTATTTTTTTATGTTCTATTTGTTTTTACTGTTTAGTTTATTTGTCTTTATGGGCCAAATAATTCCCAATGACTAAATTTTGATGCTCGGCTCTAGTTTTCGGCCTATGGGGATCCGGAATGCCCCTTGGGCCATGTCACGGACCGGCTCGAGTGACCGGTTCAGGGTCAACCTAGGATGATTCGTGAAAAAATGGTATTAGAGGAGGTTCTTGTTATTTGGGATGTTCGTTAGATGGATATTAAGACTATTAGGACTTTAAAGCTAGGTAAGGGAATGGTGTCATGAACCATTAACCGTTCTGAACCTCGAGTCACCAGGGGTAGTCTGGGAATTGAGTCCTTGTCTCGTTCTGATTTGTTTTGGATTGAGGGAAAACAACGGTGGAAAGCTGATGTTTCATTATGACCTCGCATGGAGTAGTGACCCATGTGGATTTTGAGTACATGGTTTAAATTCCTCCAAGTTGTTTATTATTAGTTAGGGCATGACCCACTACCATGTCTCCAGGTTAATCATAACTACTAGTCTTTCTGTTTGGTAGTGTGATGCATTTTGAGTGTCATTGTTGTTCTGATTGGTGTATGTTCACTTTTGAAAATGAAATATGGGTTTTTGAAATGATAATGATATCTTGTAAATTGATTTAAATTTGTGAAATGGTTTTTTTAAAACTGAAAGATCTTGGTATAAGGAAAATTTAGTGTTTTTTTGGAACTGGTAGATATATGGTTGGGTGTAACCTTGGGTACTCTTTATGAAAATTTACACATGCGAGGGAATGCATGGGATGGGCGTGTTGGTGAGTATGGATGAAAGCGGATGAAGTCATGTGAAATGGTTCATGGGATTACTAGGTGTGCAGTTGGAATTAAAGTCTTGACCGTGTTTTTCTAATGTGATTTAAAAAGGGAAAATGATTTTTGGAAAAATTGAATTCGGTTTGAAATGTGGGTTTGGTATTCAGAAAGTGGCCCTGAAAGAAGGTGGTTTTTAAATCTAAAATGGAAAATGTAATTTTGTGTTGTGTTTTTATTTTTTTGGTTTTTTATCTTATTGTTTTTGGATGAAAGTGCATTCATTGATGTTGCTTTGGTTTGATATTGGTTTTGGCTTTGTGTTTTATATTTTATTTAGAAAATGCCACCCAAAAAAGTTCATAAGGTTTCTTATAAGTCATGCCCCATTTTTGGTCCTTCTCGAACATTGTATACACTTAATGGTGATCGAGGTCTGTTAAAGGTAGTTATGTGGTTTGAAGAGGTCGAGTGAGATTTTAAGATGTTGGGAACTCCTGTGTGTTAGAGTCAAGCTATCCTATGATTATTTGATGGTCTGGATTTGGACGAATGGGAGTTGCTCGCCCCAATGTCAATGAAAGTTGTGATGAAGTGGGATGTCTTTAAATCCGTCTTCTTCTGATGTTTTATATATGATGAAGTGAATCCAAATAAAAGAGAAGAGCTCATGCATATTAAAAAAGGCCAATGGATGGTGAGAGCATATGTAGACAATTTCAAGAAGCTTGTGTCATTTTTTCTGGAAGTAGCATCGTAGGAATCGATAAAGACTTACCGATTCATCAGAGGTCTTCGACCATAGATCACGGAGTGGGTACTCCCTTCTAGGGACCATCATTTTGAAAAGTTTTTGGATGGTTCATTTTTAGTTGAGTTGGTTTTCGGAGCGCCGATGGTTGGAAATCCTACGAATCCAAATGCTCATAAAGGTTCCCCATCTAGCGAGAAGGGTATGCCAGGGGGAATTATTTCTAAAGAGTCATATATAGTGGTTATTGATTATAGTTTATCAGACCATTCAATGGTGTGCCAGCAGTGTGGCCAGTTCGGGCACATGAAGTCATCATGTCGCATCCCTTCAATGATGTTTCATCATTACGGGTGTCTGGTCTATCTAGAAATGTTCTGCAGGAATAATATCCAAAAGAATATGCTATGAATGAAGGGACTCCAGTGCTGGATAGTGATGCAGGATATGATTCAGCCATTAGAGCCCTAGCCACATGTCTTGGGTTGAAGCTCACACACAGTTAAGAGTGGCTGGAGGTGTGATGCTTTGGTTTGGGTTTTGTGTTTCATATTGGGAGTAGAACATTTAAAATCATTTTGTTCATATTTTCCACTATAAAAGTTTTGATGTTGTTGTGAGTTTATTTTTTTTCATGAGGTTATGATGGAATTCTTCTATTATAATATAAACGGTTTTCATTTGTCTAATCATGGTTATCTGAATCGTGCGTTTTTCATAAAAGTGTGTTTGGACCTTGTGTGGGTTAATCTCGATTTGGCTATGTTCGTTTGGAGGAGTATGTTCCTACGGAGGATTCAAGGCTTGTGGTTATTCTTATATTCAGTGTTAGGGGTTATGAACTTCTTAGAGGTTTTTCTCATAGTGTTGGGAGTTTCTGGTCTGGTTCGAGAGATTCAAGCTTCAGCGGTGTTGTTGTTTGCTCATGCTATAAAAGTTAGTTTGGATCGGTTGGGAGTCCCCCCCCCCCATTTTGGGGTTGCATGTTTGGATGTTAAATTTCTACACTAGTTGAGTTATTGTGGTCAGGAGAACCCTCTCGTGTTCTCCATCTCTCTTGTATTGTGGTTTCAGTCAGTTTTATCTGAATATGGAATTCAGTTTTCTATATCATTTGACTAGATGACTTTCTGGGGGCATAAAGTGTCTTTGGTGGGGAGAATTATCACACCCCAGCCTGACCAATTTATTATTATTTTTAATTACATTAATTATTATTTTGGGTTTCAGACAACTTTTCTACTGTTACACAGTCATTCCTCGTGGTTAAGAGTAACCGCGCGGTGCCCGCACGGATGCATGTGTGTGTCAGAGTAATGGCACGCGACTCGTGCGCAGTTTATAGAACCGTGTGGCAAGTGCACGACTTGACCCTACAAGCGGGTATTACCAAGTTGCATGGTTCAGGAGCAGTTTTCTCAATCGTGTATTGGACTGCAGGCACGCAGTGCAACTGCCCCGATATTTGAAATAAATAAATGAATTAATTTAAATGGTAAATGGAAACAAATAAATAAATAAAATAAAGTATGTTAAATTGAATTAAAAAGATTTTTTCTTATAAAATATTTAATAATAATGAAAATAATATGATTTTTTAATAAATATAATAATAATATTATTATTATTATTATTATTTTTATCAAATTAAAAATGGAAAAAATTATAAACCCTTTCCCTTACCTAGTTTGTGGCGCAGCCACCCCTACCCACTTTTTCCCATTCCCCTCACCTCCCCATAGTGCACTACGCCCCGAGCTCTCATCCTTCACCCCGCCGGCCTAATCCAAGACCTCCGCACTATCCCTCACCATCATCAGCCGCACCCCTGCCTCCAGCCCTCTACCATGATCTGGCCCCCTGCAACCTCACCCCCTCCTCATACCTCACAGCTCCCTAGCCTCGCACTAGCAGTGGTCTCCACCTCCATCCTTGCCGCACCAGCAGCACCGCACTGCCTGTCGCCTCTCGACCTACAGTCACTCATCCACGCAACTCAGACAGCCAACCCCCTTCCTCACTGGGGTTGCCTCCTCTCCAGTTGGTGTTTCCATTGACGACGTCCTCCCCGCCCCGAATATAGTGTTTTCTTTATTAATTTTTTTGGCTTTCATCATTTTGGATAATGCCTAAATCTCTGGTTGATTCATGGCTCGTTTTCTTGTGGTTTTAGGCATTGTGAATTATTTGGGAGGTGTTGTCCTCCCTTATTGAGAGGTTTCGTTGAATTTTCACTCAATCAGTTAGTGATTCTGTGGCTTATTTTATTTTGTTGTTCTTAATATGATTGGGTGAATTTATAAATGTGTTCCATGGTTTTATTGTGTGTTAAAAATGTGTTTTGGAATGCTTAATTTCATAAGGGATAATGGATATGTTTTGATTGTGTTTTAATATGGTTCCTTTTTAAAGTATTTATTGAATTTTTTTCATGAAATGTGAAGTGTGTTCTGAAATGGTTTTTTGTGTGGGTGGAAAATATTCGGATGCTTAGAAATACTTAGTGAAATAAATATTTTGTGTAGTTTGGAAAAAAATGGTTTCTGAATTTATTTTGGTAAATGCATTCAGGGTGTGCAATACTTAAAGACCCGTTTGGAACTTCTTACATTAAAAATAGTGTTGTATTTTAACATTGTCTTTCTTAAATGTTTTGTGGGTTTTTGTATCGTATATGGGTTCTTTGTTTGACTTAATTTTATTTATATTGGGGTATTATGATTTTTATGGATTATTATAAAATGATAAAAAATAGTTTTTGAAGTGAATATTCAATTATGCTTATGTTTCATCTGTCAATTTTTTTTGTTAAATGTCATTTAGGTTTTAAATTGTGAAATCAGATGTTTTAGGTGGTGAAAAGTATATTTTAAAAGTGATTAAACTAGGGTATATGGTGAAAGTGGTTTTCCTAAATGATATGGTTATTTTTTCATGTGCGCTTCTTTAGGGAACTTCTTTGAAGTGTTTTTAGGATTACGAAAAATCTGTGAAATTTGTTTTAAAAGGAACTTGAGATGTGAATGCATTAATAGTGGGTTCTTACAAAGGGGTTTCATGAATTGATTTGTTGATGGTAAATTCATTTAAAAAAATTGGTTTTTTTGTGTCTCTTGGAATGTTCAGGGGTCACTAGATGTTGACACATCCATGGGTGAACTAAGTGCACCCATGGGGGTGTCATCAAAGGAAGATGACGCTTTAAAATGTTGTTTCCTTGAAAAATTGTTTTCCGAAATGGTTCCTATTTTCCAAACAATGTTTGTTCCTCTATGTTAATTAATTAAAGCATGGGTGGATCCTTGGTGGTGCACACACACATACATAGGTACATATGTGTATATGTACATATATATCTTCCTTGCACATAATCCCACATGGTGCGGGGAATGTGTTCAATGAACTAAGGGTATATATATGTATGAAAATGTATGTATATGCTAGTGTGGGCGTTTTTTGTCGGAAGCTTCAAGATCCGAAGAGTCATGACATGGTCTGCTTCATTCTATGAGGTAGGATACCCTATGCATTAGTCTTTAAATTTAAGAATTATTTATTTATTATTTTCCACACTTTTATTAAATGCTTTATAGTAACGTTGGGATTTAAGAATAATTTATTGTTGTGAAATAAAGTAAGACCCTTTCTAGTGGAATTGCATGATGTTATTTTATTATATTTTCTTACTAAGTGTTTGATGAAATTCCCTTTTAGCCCTTGGAAATGCACATCAGATATAAAGTGGTGAATTGAGTTTCTTAAATGGGTTTTCATGTACATATGGTTTTCAATGTAATGGCATGTGTTGCTTCATTTGGATTTGATTTAGTGTTAAATGGTTGCATAAGGCCCATTTGGCCAGGTATATGTAAAATTAAATTTGGACAAGACCTGGAAATGGTTTTCTAAATGATTTGATAAATGTTAGAATATTACACAGATAAAGGCATGATTGACAATTTTGAATGGTTATTTGAGAAACAAACCCTCATGGGGTGGGTACCTTGCCTCATCATTTTATCATGATATTTGAGAGTCCTAGGTATGGGAACATCCATGAATAAATATTATATTTTGGAAGGGACTACCGTTGGGGTGGACAGGGTGGTGCTGAGTTGTGTGGTGTGTTCAGTTATATATATATATGGATTGTTATCTAAAATGTATGGCGCACCCTCTTGAGAACTATATATGGGAACCCACCATAACAAAGAAGTTTACTGAGAATTATTTTTTTACTAGTTTTGATTACACACTAGATAGTGGCCCATAATAGAGGGATGTTTTGTTATTATTGCTATGGGATTGGGTCGCACGATCAGGCCAGATTGAGTGATGATCGGGCATTAGGGAATTATGACGTCATTGAGAGTAGGCATGCCTTCAAGATGAGTCACATGTATAATACGTTCTGGTCTTCCTTAGTGTTCCTAGGGTTTTTTGTGTTCATTTGACACTAGTATAGTTAGTACCGTTTCCCTTAATATATGTAGTGGTACCCATTTTTGTTAGTTCTGTTGTTCTCTTGGAAAATATTTAATGTGTGGTTGCTAAAGATCTTTTCAAGAAAAATGTTTTAAATGAACAATCACTCATTCCTTTGAAACATTTATGAACATTGAATGATCCCTTTTGGTCTCCTTTTATTTCCTCCTATTAAACCTTATTTTAAAACTTGAGTTCAATGGATTATGATTGTGATTTGTTTACCTACAAAATTAAATGTGTAGAAAATTATATATTAATAGATTGTATTTCTAATATAAATTCAATGTTTTCATTATTTAATGAATGTGCATTGGGAATAGCTTAGTTGGGCCTACCTACTAATTTTTAATACTCACACCTATAGTGTTTTTCTTTTTTTTAGTTTCACCTGTAGTCTTCTCTACTGGTTTGGATTGTTTTGATTGACGTTTGGTTCATTACCAGAGAATAACCCATGGGGTTACGTAGAGTTTTAGACATTGACAAGGTAGTTTTTTATCATCCTTTAATTTTCTTGTCATTTTTTTATTTTGTGATGTTCTATTTGTTTCTACTATTTAGTTTATTTGTCTTTATTGGCCAAATCATTTCGAATGATTTAATTTTGATACCCAGAACTAGTTGGCAGCCCGTGGGGATTGGGAATTCCCCACGGGCCATGTTGCAGACCGACTTGATTGACCAGTTCATGGTCTACCTGGGTTAGTTCATGATATATTATGTATTTATTCCTTTTTAATTAAATTTTAACACATACCCTTATCCATTACATTTGAATAAATATAATAACATCATTTGGGGATGTGTGGAATTCCACCTCTTCAAAGTGATGTGATTCATTCACGGTATACATGGAATGTATAGTGGATGGTTTAAATAATAATATGTGGCATGTATAAAAAAAATATTATACTTAAATTAATATATATATATATATATTTTACAATTAATTCGTTTAATACGTCAATGAAATGAATGTAGTGTTCATGTGTATGTACATCCACCCATCTCCATGAATGATGCATTTCATTTATTATCTCCAAATATAATATATTATTATAAATACATATATATTTAATGTATATATTTTTAAAATAACGATTAAAATTATTTATTGGATTAAACTGTGATCTAATTAAGAGGAATAACTAATAAAAAATAAAAACATTCTTGAGATACATTGGAATTAACACCCCAAATAGTGAAAATAACGAACGAATATTAAGAAACAGCTATAAATATATTATAATATGATAATATATTATACCATAAATAATAATAAGGTTCTTCAATAAGTTATTAAAACTCTTAAAACCACTATATAATAGGTTAAATTATTATCACCCAAGAGTAAATGAAAGTTAAGATATTTCACCTCAATTTACATTCCATTGAGACTTATTTATTGTTTTACACCAATCCAATTTTATATTATGTGTGTATACATACATTAGACATATTATATAATGAATCTTTTTATTCCCATGATATTCTATATTTCATTTTATTTCATTGCTTCATTGATATTATAATTATAATGTTTCAAAGTGGTATGAGACAATTTGTTATGTTTTAAGATCATTTTCATAAAAAATTATTTAATGATATATCAATGGTATTTCCATTCCTCAAAATTAACAAAACATATTGTTAACTTTGACACCACTTGAGAATTATTGAGAAATATGTAACCATCATTGAATATGAATATTTTCTAAGGAATATACTTTATTATTTGAATTGATTTTTCCATATGAGGAATGCTTTGGAAAGGTACGACATAGGTGGGGCCTCATTATAGATATCTACTTAATGCATGGGTGGTCTCACGACATCAAATAGTTTTCCAAAATAAATGATTTTTTACCAAATATGCTAAATCATCTTGTGAAAGGCCTATATGATAATGGTTTTATATATCTAGGAAACATGGAATCCAATAACTAAGAATCCCCCTCATCTAGACTCAATTATTATTTATACATGAGATTTTTGGTCAACATATCTATGGATGAATTTAATTATAGATTTATTGATTTATATGGAATCTTATTGCAGTTATTTACCATTACATATCGATTTTTTTCAATTGATTAAATATTTATTCTGAATTATGTACCCTTACAATGCATTTGAGCTCACCCTTATTTTGTTTTCTTTCCCCGGGTTATGAAGAGGAATCCTTGGAATTTGTATTTGGGATGTAGTATATTTATTTTTATTTTGTATCATTTTTTTATTTTCTATTTTTCAGTGTATTATATGTATCATGTCTGTAATATATATTTCCAACAATGAAAAATGGATAGCTCCGTAAAGTTTTTATTTCATGTAATTCATTTCAATGTAAAAAAATAATGCATCAGCTCCCAACTTTTGGGGTCGGGTTGTTACTTTTTTAGATAATATTATTTTAATAAAAACCTTTACCCATACATTAAATAATCATTTCTGAAATGAAAATAATAATATAGAAAAATTATAGATTACTTCAGAAATCAAAAAAAATTGATGGGTTTTTTTAAAAATAATCATTTAAAAATAACCCCCATACCTTATTAACTTATAGATTAAGATGGATCTTAACATATCTAAGATAATGGTATTTTTACTCCAAGTGTGAGAGATAAAAAATGGACTGATGTAAACAAACTTGCGAGGATAGTGTTTTAGTGGTGTATATTTTCCAAGGAGTAGGAATATGAAATTTATTTAGATATTAGATGAACTATTTTAAGATAAATCACATAATCCACATAAAATATATCTATTAAATAAAGGATCTATGAATCATTTTCTTGTTTGGAAGAAATTTTTATTCAAATTTCCACATTAGATTCAGATTTAAACATCCTCATTTAACAAAAAAATCCTTTATTCTTATGATTTTAACACAAAATATTGAATAAATTTCGGCAGATAATAAATATTAATATATATATATATATACTTATATATCATACTAACCTAGTAATCTTGTAGTTTTTTTCTAAATAATGATGTAAAATTTATAATTGTATCCACCTCAAAGAAACAACTCCTGTCACTCAATGGAGAAAGGATGATAACGTGTGATATCATACGCATCATGGATGATCTTCGTTTTAAATTAGATTGTTACATTCAGTTATAAAAATGTATTAAAAAAATTCTAAATATTATTTTTACTAGTGAAAAAAACCATGATTTTGATTTTATTTTTCTTGAATAGATTATGCATTGAATGTCATGATATAGATGTGAGTGGAATGTGGATTCTATCATTATAGAATAATGGAAAAATGTTGAATGAGATGTTGTTGAAAAATCTAATCTAAGAAGTTATCAAACTTAATGTTTCATGGTTTTAATATGGGGAATAATTTTTTTCCTCAGAAGAACATGAAAATATCGGCAAGACATTCATTTTTTCTATGCATGCATGGTTGAGAATGAAACAAACATGAGAAGGAGAAGAAAATGAAAAATAATAATGTTTTTAGGGTTTGAATTTTGTGTGAGGTTGAAGCCGAACAAAGAGGATGTCAGATATGATATATTTTTCCGATTGAATGATTATGATACAAATGGAGGTTTTTAAGGTAGGGATATAGTGATCATATAATCCCATACCACATAAAACATCCAAGTGAAGGGTGACCACTTATATTACGACCACTCCTATATCAGATCATCTTAAGGGACAAAGGGATCAGAACCAGAAACACACTCCACACAAACCAACAAGCACACGATTCATGAAAACACTCATTAGCCCATGTCAATGCAGTCACCTAACACGAACCATGTGGTAGTTTTTTACACACCCTTCTATTCATGTATAATATCACCCAACCATCATGATTTCTAGGATTAAATCCCTCCCAAGTTGTCGACCATTGGCCTCATATGTGGTTGAGGTGGGTACCTTGCGGGCTTTGTTGGAAATTTTTTTTTACTATGTAAATTTAATGATTTACATAATATAATTAATATTATTATACCACCCAATGATAATTTATTCATATATATATATATATACTAAAACCTTATAAATTTTTATCTCATTTAATTTATGTTTCTTATATATCAAAAAATATTAATAACAAATATATTAATGTTAACTATTATAACTACAGGATAAAATTATTATAAAATATTAAATTCACCTAATATTTTAATGACTATAAGTTTTATCATTGTTATTAAATTAATATTTATACTAACCATGTTATATAATTTACTATAAAATATAAATATGTATCATTAAATAATATTATCTAATATTATACGTTACTTATAACACATATTAGATGAAAAAATAATAATTTAATAAATTTTAAAAATTGATCCATTTATTATTTCCTCGGAAATAAGAATTTATTCAAAATTAATAGCATAATATATTGAATAGTATAATTTTTATAGTCATAATAAAAGCAATTTAAAATAATAAAAAATCATTTTAATTTTAAATAAACTGTTATAAATAATTCATATTTATCATAAATTAATCATATCCTGTTAAATTTTAAATGAAAACATATTTTATCTAGTTTAATTCATAAATTTATTTAAAATGAATTATTTTACAAATAAGGAAAAAAAATTAATTTTATTGTATGAAAAATAAATGTATAACTTTTATAACTTGAATATTGATATATAACAAAAACTTATTTTGATTAAAGATATTCATTTTATTTACTAAAATTTATTTAAAAAAATTATTAGTTTTTTAATTATAAAATAGTCATTTTGTGAACATTTATTTATAATAAAAATTGTCATAAAAACATAGGATGTTACATTCTACCCATTAAAATAATTGTGACCACAAAATTATTTCATTTTTTATAAAAATATTTGAATCATACTTTTCATATTTTATTATTGTAAAATATCAATATTTATAAGAGTTGCACTCTACCATACCCATGGGCTCACCTAAGCACACATCATGCATGACCTGTACACCAAGCATCCAATCCATAGTGGCTCTGAAGCTACCACCATACTTGATAGGTAAACCGTCCTCCTTCAAGGTTGACTATTGATCCCATATACGGTTGAACAGGGTACCATGCAGGTTTGGTTGGCTAGTTTTTTAATACTGTTAAAATTAAATTATTTAAGTAGAATAATTAATATAATTAACCCCCCCCCCAAGATTAATTTATTCATAGAAACATATATTTATTTCCACCTTATAATAATTTTTTCCTAATTCAATTAATTTTTATATTTATCATAAAACAATAAAACCAAATGATTTAATGTTAAATATTATAAATAATGGATAATAATACATGTAAATTTTAAATAAAACTAGCAATATAATATCTATAAGGTATATCATCATTATTAAAATAATATTATTACTAATCATATTATATAACTTCTCATAAAGTACTAATACTTATCATGATATAAGATTAATTAATATGATTATTTATTCATATAAATTCTTAGGAAAAATAAATATTATTATTTAATAAATATTTCAAATTGATTCATATCATTTTTTATTTAAAAAATAATAAATTATTCAAGAGAAAAATAATAATATTTTAAAAACTATAACTTCACATATAAAAATAAATGTACTTTAAATTAATTAATAATTATTTTCATTTTAAAAACATATTTATAAATAATATAAATTTATAAAAAAATGTCAATTCATTTTAAATATTGAGTTAAAATGAAGTATAGTATGTTTAATTATAACATTTAATAAAATGTTATTAAATTTTTGTTGAAAATTTAAAATAAAATTTTCTATAATATAAAACATTATGTAAAATAAAACAAAAGAAGTATTTCTATGATTTTATTATTAGTTTAAAACGAAAATATATCTTCATTAAATAAATTTATTTAATTTCAATAAATTTCACTATAATAAAACATATCATAGTTTTTTACATTTTTAGAGAAATCAATTTAATAATTATTGTTTAAAATTAATATATGATTAAATTCATTGGATGTTATAACATTTCTCATGTATTTAATTTTTGTACCATATTCAAATTCAAGATTCAAACAATATTTTTTAGGTTCTATTTCATTATGTCCATACTTGTAATATGAAGATATTTATAGATATGAAATGTTCCACGTGAATTGGTGAGGGACCTCACATAGTAGAGGATCATATATATGTATATAGTTATGGATATCTATATATATATGGTTATTTAAATTAGAAAATTATTGGTCTCTTAGGTTAGGATGAAGCTGATATGAATGTGCAATTCCTTTACACAAGGATGGGATTGGACTCATATTGATGATGATTATAGGTACATATTGATAGTTTTGTATGTGTGTGTGTGTTCACTACCTACTGTAGAGGATATTATATGTTAGGTATTCCTGGTTTAAAGGCCCATTTATAGTGACTATGTACATCAAATGGAATATAAGTGTGGATTGAATAAGGGTTGTCTGATTAAATTGAAAAAATAATTATTATTTACCTAATCAAGATATCTATTTGTCTACATCAAAGAAAACGTCTACATATTTATCTAGAACATTGATAGGCTTTGTAAAGAATAGTTATTTCACTTTATTTATTGTTAAATACATAATATATTGGATTTTATGGTTTACACAGTATACCAAACTAAAAAATTGATATATATTTAATATTAAATATAATCATGGAATAATATCAATTAAATTAGTTTTTATAAATTCGAATTGTCATGACCCATCCCAAAGGTTCCCATTCCATGACACCCCAGACATCCTCTAACAGGCTAGGGGTTGGTGACTAGAACAAAGTAGGTATGTTAATTACATGGGAGGCCCTAGCCTATGTACAAGTACAAATGATCACATGTCCCAGCCCACTCAATGATAAAGTGTAGAAACGACTAAACAACCATGTGTGCATACAAATAATTCTCACCACTAGAGTATGATATAATGTAATGTAAATTTCACATTTGAAAAAACAATACTTCAATAAAGAGTATAAAATATGTCCAACAAGAATGTAAAGATAGTGAATTTTTTCAAGATACCATAAAAACACACGTTCGTTTCTTTGGTCTCTCAAAGCATCATCTTCTCCGGGTCTATCTAGAACTCTTTCAAAAGTTCGAACATCCCTATAAAAACGCATGTGAAAAAAGCTTATGTATGTGTGAGTATATAGATGATCAAAAGGATAACTTCGAACCATAAAGCATAATAAAATGGAATAACAGTCTTCTCTATATTGGTATATTTCTGGAATTCATATAGCAGTGATATCTTGACATACATAAAAATACACATAGTTTAATGAAAATTCACAACCATAATTACAGCTTAGGATTCCTTCCCAAATTATCCACAATGAACATGTCTAAGATAACACACTCCATGAGTATGATATCGCAGATGGAGTCCATTATGTAGGTAGATATCATATGGTCTCAAAATTATAAGTATTTTCTAGAATTATAAGAAGATATGATACACATATGAGGATCACACCCAAGGTCATTGGGTATACCAATAACTAAATTTGAATAACCTTATAAGTAATGAAGAAGTTTCTATTTCATATTGGTCATGATGATACCAATAACTCATCTTATGAAATGATGATGACAGAAGGATCTCAGTCTGGGCCACATGGAATGATTTCAACAACTCTTTCTGAGAATTCATGAAGAAGGGATCATTTCCCTATGAGAAGTTGGTGATTCCATACTATCCCTCGGGGAAACGATCATGGGAATGTTCCTAATGAAAAAAGTCCATGATATAGAGTAAAATTGTTCTAAGACAACATCAATAGAATACATGACATGAAGTAAGGTCACATGTTATCTCTCTTCGACCAAGGAATAATCCCATGTAGATGCACAATGTCTATGTTGGTGTGTAATTAAATGACATGTTTCTCAGTGTGTACTTATATCCATTTATTAATACACATCTTATCCCATGTACATATTATCCTAGTCATGCCTTTTTAAGAGTACACAGTGTACTCGTGGTTGTGTACTTCAGGTATATGTCTGTGTTCCAATTGAGGTACATTCCAAGCTAACCAAAGGGGACAACATGTTGTGTGACATGGTAACATGTCGTGGGATACTTATATTCCTCCTAAAACCCTAGCCACTTCTAGGAGGAATCCACATTCATTTTAATCAGGGATTAAATGTTAGGTGGGTCTATCATTTTTAGAAAAAACAGTTATTTCATTCACAAGTACTCTCTCTACCGATGCACCAAAATCCGACCTCAAACACAATGGAAATCATATACCTATTCTGATCCGGGCAATCAGTGGTCATTCGTAAGAATCAAACCATTTAATATATTCGTGAAATATATTTCATTCATGCCATCATTGTTCACACACCCCAATAGAATTAGGGGTTCCCAATTTGGAATGATATGGTCGCTCCTACAACTATCAGACCTCCTTCACATTGTTTCGGGCCAATGTCTACAGTATCAAATCTTTGCACAAATAAATTTGTGCACAGTGAACAATTTCTTTAGTGTATTTTTAATGAGGAGACAATGACTAACTCCTATTATGAATGGAAGAAAATAAGAGAAATGAACAACCATAATCACAAGAGGTAATCTTCATCCAATGTTTTTGTCAGAATCGATCCATCGACATTACAAAAATAGTAGAGAAAAAAATAATCAAAAAAATTCTACCAAGAAATCCCTACAAAAATCTCAACTTCCAGTATATATGATCCATAGATCAATTTTTGGTTTATTGATATGTTTCCTTAATATATATAAAAAATGTAGAAAGACACCAATCAAATTTTCATCGTAACTCAAGATGGATTGATCACTAACAATGAACAGATCCACCCTATGATAATTAGAAAGATAATCTAATTCTAACTCATAGTAGTCATAAATATCCTATTTGTCATTTTTCTACCAATATAATATCTTTTGATATCTCTCCAGTGGTCCTTTGCATCACCAAGTTATAGTAGTTAAACATATTAATTCCCCATTACTTTTTATTTATATAATATGTTAGTTCATTGTGTCAATAAAATAAAATAAATTTATTTATTTATTTATTTATTTTATTTGACACCCATCAATACATTTCATTAAATGTCTTTCACTAAAAAATATAATGTCGTTTGAAGGGTAAAAATTGTGTTATAAACTGAACAGTTCCCTATGATTTATGATTTAGTGCCCCATTTAGATGTTATTCAACTTTTTCATGAAAATTTTGTGTTTACTATTTAATATACTTGATATATTTCAAAAATTTATTCCAGGCACACCAAGACATAGATTCACTAGGTGTCTAAGAACTTTATCTTCAAAATAATCCATACAATATAAAAAAATACTTTTAAAATTAAATTCATTAAGCTCTCCCCACCTTGGGTATTTAAATCTCAAAAATCCTAAACAAGGATACACAAAGAGATGTGACTACCAAGCATGAATCTAAGATTCCTTCTCCCTTGTACTATTTTGATAGTTCTCATGCTACCACTAGACACAAACTAATGGAATTTATATCCAATAAAGGATCCCCTCCTATTGATCATTAGTCTCTAATGAGTACACAAATAATTTAGCTCCATCCTCAGTGTCTAAATTTCTCTATTTGATAACCTACTATGGGTCACGAACATACCTCCTTAGCTGCAACACATGGAAGGAGTTGTCTACCTAGTCTAACTATGGTGTTTGAGCTAATCATTACGCCACCATTATAACTCTGTACAGTATCTAGATGGGGTTCGTGAATCTATCAGATTATATGACTCCCTATCCAAATCTCCAAAATAATCATTGTTGTAAAACTAGTAGGAACACATGCTCTCCCTACTTGAACTATAAAGTACTCCATCATCTATCCGCATAATACTTTTATGGATCTGTAAACTCCATATCCACTCCTGGATGATCTGCACCTTCTCAGTAGGATCTTTTACCAACTCTGGTCTCTTCATTTCTGACTCTACTAGGTCATTCAAAAAAATTGGTGGCATAAATTGTCACCTGAAAAAAGACCTAAATGGTACCATGTCAATGGAGGAATGATAGATGTAATTTTACACTAAATCTAATTGTGGTACGTGATCCTTTCAACTACATATAATGTGCAAACAATAATATCTTATGATTTCCTATAGAACCTAAATGGTATACTAAATCTGGTTATAATTCTGGGGTGAAATTCTATAATCAAGCATAAATGATTCTCAAACACATCTTTTAATCCCTTTCATAATAGATATGTGAAGCGAGCATCACTGTCAGAATAAATCATCAATGTAACTCCATGGAGTCTAACTATCCTTTTCATGTAGAGGCATCATAAACTCTCTACTGAACTCTACTCTTGAGTAGCTATGAAGTGAGATGATATGGTGAGTTATTCTATAATCACTCAAATGGAATTATGTTCCTTGTACATACATGGTAATCCAATTATAAATTCACTAGATATCCCATCCTACATCCTCTCTGAAACCTCATGGTGTTTATCTAAAACCACTAAAAATGGTGCTCAACTATCACTTGTTAACATGTAAGACATCAAGAGATAAACTCAACAACTAACTTCTTCATCCCTGGCCACCAAAACTAACATCAATGGACCTGATATATATTTTCCACACTGGGATCCACTTCCATATGATATGTATTGAATCATCTTCATACACCATCCCACAACGCCACTAGTAGCATCATACATCCACTGAAAATAAGGGCATCCTCCCCACCACTAGAAATCCATAAAGATCATGTCTAGTGTATATTTGAGTGTGTTGGGTCTCATAGTCGACATTACAAAGTTGTGCCTCCATGAATCACTATAAAAGTGGAGGTTTGAAAAAAAAAATGGAGGAAATCTACTCTATATCAATCCATAATGGACATCCTCAATGAGGTGACTACTTCGACACCTCATTCATTAACTATAAACAAGATCTCTTTTTGATTGAATCTAATACCATGTTTCTCTTCCCAATATTATATACAATCATTAATGAATAATCCAATAAGAACTATATCCATCACCTCTATCTCAGGGGATATGTTTCAGAGATAAGATATAACTATGGATATTTTTATCAGAATAGAAGATAAAGTGATCACCTGTTTTGTAGAGTCACCACATCTTTAGTTAGAATAATAAAACTTCTTACTGTAGATAATGGGACACATTGTTCAACTCATGTGGTCTCAACTAATGTGAACCATAGGTAATAACCACCTACCTCTACATCATAAAATAACCAAATATGGTTCTTGATGCATCACAGAACACTACGTACATGAAAACCTATTGTGGAAATCATAATATGGTAGCATTCATAAATCCTTACCTCAACTCCTAAATATCATGTTGGAACCACTATGTACACATTAAAGGCATCCCCTATCAAGTCAAATCTATCATGGGTGCTAATATCATGGAAAAATCATACTTGAAACATCATTAATTTCCATCCAACCCAATTAATCTTGACACCAATGTCATGCTCTTGGGTGGATCCCAAGCTAACACTACCTTGACTTTGGAAAGATAGTGTAACACACCATCATCTAAGATAACATTTCCCAGGAATGGTAATCCTAAATCTAGAACATATTCATTGAGTGATTCTTATAATGGTGGGTCAGAGATTACATCTCGAACCATTTTCAAGTGCCTCGCATGTTCCTACATGGATTCTGAGTACAATATATTTTTTTATGAAGACTATAATGAAATGGTCTATAAAATTTTAGAATATCTTTTTCATGAGTCCCACGTACAATGGTGGGAATTTGTTATGCCAATGGGAATCACCGATAACTCGTATTGATTGTAGAGACACAAGAATTCTATCATTGGTATATCTCCATATCATACTCGCAAATATTGAGATATTGACTCGAGGTCAACATTCGAGAACAATCATTTCTATATCAACTGATCAAAGTGGTCATCAAACCTAGGTATTCAATACATTTTCTTCATAGTAACCTAATTTATGTTCTGGTAGTCCACACACATCCTCAGACTCCCATCTGTCATCATGGTGAAGAAATCTGGGGCTTCCCAAGGAGAAACATTGGGTCTAACAAATCTCATCCTCTAAAATTCCTCCAAATTCCCCCACTTCTCAATAATCTATCTGGGATCCATATAATATTTTTTCATAGATATAGGTAGTTTTTTAGTGGTGTATATCGATGTATAAGTCTATCTCTCAATAGGGAGGTAATCTTGGAACATCCTCAGGGAAGACGTCCTAATACTTTTCCACCACCATATGTAACTAAAAACTCATAATATCCATTTCAACCAGGGTTATTCTGGAAAAATTATTTTTAATCGGTTAATCCCTCAAATTCAGGAGTTCATCATGAACTACATAGTTTGTCCCTTTCATTGATAAAGGAAACACAAGTCCCATCATGGTGGACACACTTTATTCTCCACCATAAGCATTCAATCTAGGAATGAACTATAGATAACCAGTCCAAAACTATGATGAAACTATAATCATTCATTATTGTTACAAATAGATCCCAACAGAAAACCTCAAGTTCAAGATTAGGTCACACTATCATCACAATTGTGTGATCTATGAGTCATCTCCACTAGTAGTTTCGATTCTTAAGGGTCGATCCAAGGGCTTATCCAGAATCTCTAGGTCTAGAATCATATAATTGAAAAGAAATATTTTACTAGAAACTTTTTCAATAAATAATGAATTTAAGGTAGAAAACATATTTATCGTTCCTTGAATAATTCCCAGTGCCTCTAGGTTATATGCCCCAACCGCCTACAGCTTCCCCCACCCCAATTCAGGGGATCCCTGAGCCTAATGTGGACCACCTAGCGTAGTTGTGGAAACAACCCAAAGGATATACCACCGCTAGCTACTCTACCAGCTCTTCTAACACATCTTATTCATTGATAACATGTCTTCTATTACCATTAACTCTACCTGAACATCCCTTCCACGGTCTCCCTATCAGTTATATGGATGGTTTTAAAATTTTGAGAAAGATATCCCATACCATAACAAGAGTATTACCAACTCCCTTGGGTAGAATAATCCCATGAAATAAGCACCAAACCATAGACAATCTATCATGGTACCTCTTATTAAAACAACTCAAACATTTTGACACATGCGACTGATGTCACCTCCATAAAACTAAAGTCTATCGCAAGTGTCCCACTACTGGTAACCTCCATATGTATTTTCTCATCTTGTAAATTTACATCCACCAATTTTGGATTCAGAACCATAACATAGGAAGGAATGGATAGAGGAATGACACTTCCACATATGTGTCCATGTATTCCCCACTAAAATATTTTATCCTAGAAGAAATGATCATGAACGATACACATCGAGTACATGGAGATGATGGAACACGATGATGAATTCTTAGAAATTATCATGATTTACTTATAAATCAACATAATCCACTAGATAAGTACATAAATCAATGTAACTGAATATAAATATTCTCTAAAAAGGATTTCTAACTCTAACCATTCTAGAGTCACATCATCAAAATTTTGAGTCCCTAAACCCACCATCATATTGATAATCAATGGAGATGAATCACCACCATAACCACCATCTAATGTATTGGTGTCTAGACTAGATAGAAAATCCATGCCATTGACTAATTATAGTCCTCTTCCAGCTGTGGGTTGGCCTTTCCCTGGAACATGGGGGTTCTTTTTCACTGAAAATCATCAAAGTGATCTCAGCCAACACACCTCATCCGTTGGTATTATGGTTACCATCTACTACTCTACAGGTGGTGTTATAGATGGTCAACCACCTAGAGGTAGAACCACTAAAACTGGTCCTTATAATGGTGCATCGTCACTAAGGGGATCATTGTCATGATCATTGTGATAAATCCTAGATGAAAAATGTCACAGAGGCATCCAAAAAGTAACCAAGATATACTACAATTAATGAGTATATTAGGGAAACTGCCTCAAGAATGACTTGGAAATCATAACTCATTTATGTATGATTTATGTACCATTTCTTCCCAACAAGCATTGTTCTCATATAAAAATTCAGAAATCATGGGATCAGAGTCCTATTGTATGGATATGTTGGCCATCACACCAACACTGATGTCTAATACCTAAATGCCGAACTTGAAACACTTAAAACTATTTCCTCAAAACAAATCTCATAGACTCGGGTTCTATGGTATAATTGACTCTTCTGATGCAACTCTATCAGGACCAGACCCAATAGAGCTCTTTATATAGATACCCACGCCCTCCACTATTAGGTAAGGGGCTGTAGAGAAGAAACAAGTAAGAATATCACTAACATGAGAGGCCTTAGCCTATGTACATGTACACAAACATAATTCTCTAAGACCATACCATGATTAATTGAAAAAATAACAGAACAAACATGCATGCCTACATCTAAATCCTAAAACCATAATATTATGGGGAGTAATGAAATGTGTACTTTTCTAGACACAATCCTAGCCAAAAGAGTATGAAAATAAGTCCAAAATAAAAATAAATGCCTGGAATACTGTTAAGATACCAAAGTAACACAACTCAGTATGTCTAGTCTGAAAAATCATCATATGGTCCTGGTCCATCTAAGACTCTGTCGAATGGTCAAATGTCTATACAAGACATGAATTGTGTGGAAAAAAACCCATGTACGGTTGAGTATAAAAATAATCAGTAGGAAACCTTGAAACCAAAAAGAATAAAACAATGGAATGACAGTCAACACTACATAGTTATTTGTGTTCAGTACCTAGAAAAATAATATCAAAATATTCTCAAAAAATGAACAATAAAAATTTATGTAACAACCATAATGCTAGCCTAGGATTCCAGATCCAAGGTTCCACATAGAACTCATCCAAGATAACACACTCCATGAGTCGGAAAAAACTGTTGAAGTATATCTAAGAGGTAGTGCTCATCAAGTCTCTCAGTTGGAAGTGTACACTAGAATCTTGAAGAGAAACGAATAGAATAGGATCATACCCAAGGATATAGTGTATACCAACAACTCAATCTGGAATAACCTACTATATAAAGTAATAGTTTCCACATAGTTTTGGTCACAACCATACAAATAACTTCATGAATAGAGTGAAGATGAACAGAGTATCTCACTTTATGAATTATTAAAGGATTCGAACAACAATGTCGATGAATTACTACTGAAGGGATTGTTTTCTTATGAGTAATTTGTTATTCTATTCTAACCCTCTGAGAATTGATATGGGGAACACAAAAAGACAAAAATTGTCAATGATATGAAGGAAAAGAGAACCAAGAAAACAAAATGAGTACATTGTGTTTCATATAGTTAAATGATTCCCCTTCAAACCTAGGACTTGACCATGTAAATGGCATGTTTATGTGTCTATGAGTAAGTACACGGCGTGTTGATATCCATATAATTATTTATGTGTAGTCGTAGAGGGCATATCTTGTGTACATACTAGCCTGGTTGTTTTAATGTAAGAGTGCATGGAATTCTTGTGACTGTGTGCTATTATCAAATACTTGTTTACCCACAGAGTTATAAGAATAGATCACCAAAGTAAACCACAATTTATATTATAGGGTCACATGACATGTGATACTTGACATCCTCCATAGAACCTAAGGGTTTCTAGGAACTCCCCCACACGCTCTGTAATCCCATAGTACACATTGTGTGGGTCCGTTTTTTCCAAAAATACTGGTTCTTTCTACCACACATGCTCACACTAAATTCCCCTCTAAATCTTGCCTCAAATGCACTGAAAATCAACGGTCTATTCTAGATGACCATTTTTATGATTGTTCTCTAGAATCCATGATTATAATCCATTTAGAAAATATATTTCATTTTTATTATCATTGTTTTCACACCCGATCGAAATTTGGTGTTTATAATCTAGATCAATCCATTAATTGCAACCAATATCACACTATTGTCATGTCATTTTGGTCAGATATCTATAGTATTCAATGTTCTTGTAAATTAGTGTCCAATAATCAATTTTATTACTGGATGTCAAAACAAATTCCAGAAAATAATGCCCACAAAAAATAAAGAAAAAGGGGATAAATTCACATCCACAAACACAACAAACAAACCTCATCCAATGTTCATATTGTCCTTGATACATGTCCATTATAATGATAGCAGGGAATAAAATAATATTAAATAAATTGTACTAATAATTCCATATAATTATACCATCCAATAATACGCATGATCCAAATATCAAACTGTTGGTTGATTTATCCATTTTTATCATAGAAACTAAAAATGGGGAAATATTCTATAAAAATTGTCATAACTCAAGATGAATCGATCACCGATGAAGAATGAAGCTGTACTATGATCTTTGGTGAGATTGTACGATTTCATCCCACACAGGTCGCCAATCATTGATTTGTTCATTGTCCACCAAGGGAATCTATTTTGAGGGCTCTCCAATGGTCCTATGGGTCTATAGGTTTTGGTGTATAAACCCGGGAATTCCAAATAACCAATAATTAATTGAAGAATTTAGGTTCTTACCTCAACCAAATAAACTAAATTCATTAGTTATTTTCTTCATTTAACACCTATGATGACTTTCTTTCCATCCCCTGCACCAATATAAGTTATTACGCACTTAGGGTAAAATCGGCATTTTAAACTCAATAGAGCCCTTGGATTTTTGATTGGTCCCTCCATTTAGAAGTTATTATACATTATTAGGAAAGACATTCATGTGTACTATTTAATATATTTAATATATTTCAACCATTTTTTCTAAGTACACTGGGCCAAGGAATTGAATTTTGTGTGATATCATGATCTAGAAAATTTTCCATATAATATCTAAATATAATACATGGAAAATTTGAGTCATCACAGGAGTAACCATATCACAATATATATATATATAGTAGAAATAAATAGAATACAGAAAATGAATTATTATTTATGAATACCATTTTTATATTACGGGAACAAAGGTATCTTTCTTAAGGTTTTCCATAGACCAAATCCAAGAAAAAATAGAGTAATTATGAATTGAACAAAATCGTCAATAGAAAAAAGCATAATCTTGTAGAACTCACTGTGAAATATTTGATAGTATAATCACTAGATATGAGAACCACAACCATTTATATTACCCATATATCTTATACAAAGTTTATGAAGATTTTTGTAAGTTAAAATTACTATGAATGCAAAGTTAAATTATTATCAATTGAATTTAAGGACTGTATCAATATAAAAATCATTTTTGGCTTCATTAATTTTTTTCAGAGTAATGAGTTATTAAATTAATATAAAATTTAATCCACTTCAGATATGAATTTAATACAAATAAAAATAATTTATAATCCATCCAATAGATATTTCTTGACACAAAATAAGAATATATTCAAGTTATACTTAACAAAAATGTTTGCCTAAATATTTTAGTATCGTTCCATGAAATTTTATATTCTAAAAAATTTATCCTTGTTTTATAATTTCAAATTTATAAAATAAACGTAATTTTATATTTCATCATATATAAAGTTTTTTATTTTTAATTTTTGATATTTTTCTATAAAATACATTTTTAGGTGAATTATAAAAAATACTGATTTTTCTAATACTTCCACTTTTATATGAAATATTTTCTGTATAAAAAATATATTTTACTTATTTAAACTAAATAATTTTAAAAAATATCATTCAATTTATATTAACCATGATTAACATTTCAGAAAATCAAGTTATGTTTTATCAAGACTCTTTTTCATCAATTTTTAGCTATATTTAATCGTTAAAGAATTGTGTTTTGGTATATCATTTAGTTTTTTATAACTCTTATTTGATTTATAATAATATTATTAAAATCATTACAATCTATTATATTGATAATTTTTCCTACATATTATCTTTATTCTTAAAATAAACTGTTCATAATAATGCATTTTTAGGCTATTGTTAATGTTAATTCCCATAAAAAAGAGAGTTGTATTGATAAATTATTCATATATTTTAAATAATATTGTTAAAATAATTTAATATATACAACTTCTTTTATATATATAATTTATATTCTTAAAATTATTGTTGATTACAATGATAATGTTGAAACAATTGTATTGAATTTATTATTTTACTAATATCATGTACATTTTATTGAATCAATTAAAACAAAAAATTTTAAATAATTTAGAATATAAGATTTATAACCATATAAATTAATATATTAACATTAATTTAATTTTTAATCAATATTAAATATAGTTAAGAATTCTAAATTTGTCAGAAATGTATTATTTCAACTAAAACAATTTATAAACAGTTTACATGCTTAAATTTAAAAGTTGATTTTTTTAATATTAATAAATTGAATTAGATAAAATCAAGGATTAATTATTTTCCATAAAACTAGAATTTGGTTCATGGGTTTTGTCATATTTTTAGAAAATCATAAAATCATTTAGTTCAAAACATGTTACCTGGTTTAAAAGTAACAGAGTGAAATGTAAAAAAGTAATTGTAAAACCATATAAAATGATAAATAAGTTTTGGAAATCCTTTTAAATGTCTCTCGTTACTCAATTATATCCTAAACTACATTATTTAGATAATTTGGATCCATTAACCTTGGAATAGTGTAATGGAATTACTAAAATATAAAGGGTATTTTCAAAAGTACCATTTATACACTTATAAAAGAGGGTCACAATAACCCTTTTAAAAATAAAAAACCCATTATAAATTGAATAAATATATGTACCAAAAACATATTTTAGAGTTGGATCACATGTTTCTGGTGATGACCCGAACCATTGGGTCCCACCGAATCGATTTTGAGTCTGAGACGCCCCTGCACTAGGCCCGCCTTCATTAACCTAGGTGCTAGAAACCAGTGTTGAGTTTTTATATTACATACATAGGTGGAATTAGCTTGTGTTACTTATAAATATGTGCACATATCCATTTATATAAAATAGTATAGAGATAATAATGCATCTAAAACAAAAATATTAATAATTCATATGTATTCCCATATTCATATTATAGAAAAGGTTCTGAAAGCATTAAAGAGGGAATACAATACCAGGTAAAATTTAAAAAATCATCCATCTATATTTGTAGAAGGGTACATATTTCAAATGAATCTACTGCAACACACATCGGTCTATCTATCTCGTTAATCTCCACCAGATCTTAGTCCTCTTAGAACTATGTTAAAATTAATGTCATCTATATAAGACATGACTTGTTTGTATTGATCCAATACAGTGGTGAGTATAAAAATCAAAATAGGAACCCTAAAAACTAGAAATAAAATGTGGTAAATAGAATATAATAGTTTTCTTAATCTAAAGATGAAGGATAAAACCCAAGTGATAGGGAAAAAACTCCATCTCAACTACTCCTCAGTTATACATGACTAGTCAAGTCAACTCCCCATTGAATGTCAATATTTATATGTTACATCCCTACAAGTCCTTCTAGAATATCCGAGATATAATGATCAAGGAATTTAGGTATCATGAGGTCCCAACCTCCCGAATAGCTACACACTTCTACTCTAAGTTCAATGATAACGCTCGTCTGGATGGTCTCACTCCATGATCCATTCCATCCCAAGTGTTACTGATAAAATACATCTCAATTATTTGGTATAATTAGTCCAATGGAACATCCCCACCATCTAAAATTTCATATATCCATGTATATTTGATTATACACTCTAGCCATGTAAAAATTAATGTAGAAACACTATAGATATTAGTAACCACATAGCAAATCCTACACATCCCTGATGTGGGACTCTAATAACCACTATGAAAAATATAATATGTCCCCACTCAAATAGGGGGGTCACTCCCAATACCACGAGTGTTCACTAAAAATCCAACATATCATTTTATAGATCATAAATCATGGATAGGGGATCATACTCAGGTATATTGAGGCCACTTCAAACCCTACAGAGAATCGAGACCATGATACTTAGATCTCAATACCTAGATAGGGAATCAATCCAAGGAATAATGGGGGACATCAAAAACCCTATTTATGTATCCTTCTAAGACTTCAACATCTAAATAGTGGATTATACTATATACCATTTTGTGAAATTGTAAATCCTACCAGAGTGACCTATAATTTGATGGGGTCATATGTCTATGATATTGAAAACCCTCTTTGAATGAAATTCTAGATGGGAGATAAATTCTATGTATCATTGTGTTCATGCCACTGTTTTTAACCCCTTGTAGGGTACATGAATGCTAGATTATCACAACCCAAGCCACATGGATGGATACCATGAATTCTATCATATGAAATTTTTCAAGGGTTGATAATTTTATGTTGAATATGTAGTGATATGAAGTTCCCTCATAAAAATAAACTAATAGAGAAAATTCATTGATATAAGTACACACATATCTGAAAAAACAGATTCATAAACATCACCTCCATCATTAATTAAACACAAAAACTACTTCCACCATCCCATCCCATGCATAATACAACTCGGGATAGGATTCTCATGGGCCTCCATCTAGGTATTGTAGGTAGAGATTCATGATGAAGAAGTATATAAGGGTATTACATAATGTGTACCCGTAGTTCATGGTGTGTCTCTTAAAACAATCATCTATCAATTTCCCCGATGAATACATGGTGTGTTTAAAGAATGGAATGTGGGTACCCAATTACACATGGAATGTAACCTTAAATGATACTTCGAAAATTTCATTTCCTATAGAACGACTCATCTTCTATGTCCCCATACATGGTGTGTACCATTGGTATATAGAATATATAATAAAATTGTTCATATAGTCATTCCTTTTCCCTTTTTCCCTTTTTATGCTTTCAATTAACACTTCCTTTAATAGTGTACTTCCACATGGTTATATCTCATGATACAGAATGTATGGCCATGTCCTCATCCTTATAAAATGGGATCACTATATGGAATATACCAATAGTACATGGAATATTTTCCCGAAATTTAATCTTCCTAAAATGTTAAGAACACATGTTGTCTGCTCCAAACTACATGCTATGTGATTTTTATTTTGAGAATGAGAAATCCTTATATGCCTCTTGAAACCAGAAAGTTACTCTTGAAACCCATAAATCTGCCCCATGTAATCTATAGGTGTCAAAATAGGGCTCTAAACCCATTAAAACATTAAATTGGTATCAATATTTACATTGTGAAAATCTTCTACCCTCATAGTGAAACACTGAATCCTCTGGTACAAAATGAAGCTCAGAAGCTGAATCACTTCAATTTGGTGATGGTCAGCTTAAAAAACATGGTTTGATGGAAACCCCTCACCTAGGTTAAACCATGGTCTATCATTTACCATGGGAGAGGACATTACCTCCCCTTCCATAAAAATAAATCCAAATGGAAGAAGGTATCATTAGTAATTTAATTTTATTAAGTCAATAAATTCTCTATTTAACACCACACCAATGGTTGCCTCAAACCAGATAAATTATGTTGAAAAAAATGATGTCTCATAGGATAAAACCCACAATTTGAACTCAACCACAATCTCAAATTTTTAATTTAATACTCTTCTAAGCATATAAATTTAATTTATATAAAAAAAATTCATAGGGTACATAAAAATTTAAATTATTTTTAAATCACCGCATTAAGGAACATCATAACCTATAATCCTATACTGACATAGTGATTAGCTTTAGAAATAATCAAAGAAATATTCCAAATTCTTATAGGAAAAATCAAAGATTTTATTATCTGTACACCTTTAGGCTTTTCATCCCAAAAAGTGAATGTTGAAGAAAAATGGTTAAGACTATGCTCTTAACAAGATCTCCCACACCAGTGATCTCTCTATAGGGTTCTCATGATGTCAACAAACACACACCTAGGGAAACAACTTCCCTACCACTGGGTACCTCAAAAGGAAACTCTACACACAATTACTATTCATCCTAGGTTGAAATCCTAAAATGATGTGTAAATATGTATCCTCCGCTATGATAGATGGAAAATTACAAGCACCCATCCTAAATGTGGTCACAGGGTAATGTGGTACAACACCCTAGAAACATGACATAGATACTTATGTAACTAGTAAGTCCCTATCCACCCATGGATGAACTACAACCTCAACAGCCATATTTAACACAAAATCTTGGTCCACAAAGCTATCTCCTAGTGGCTCTAACAAATATAGTGGTCACCTAAAAGGAATCATGAACATGACCTCAATGGTGATACGAAGATGGTGCTGAGAAAACCACACCACACCAATATAAAAACATGTATCATGTTCTGCTAAACCTAAATGATTCTCTCTACCTAGAATAACTACCCCAATCTTAGGATAACTATTGTATAAAAGAAACCTACTTGGTACCTCATATCATATAATTATTGGTGTCATCATCAATCCTTAAAAGTATGATGTATTTCCCATTATTAATAAATCTATCAAGAACATGTCAAGTGGATATATATTCATGACTGACCATATGAACAGAATTTCTTAAATTTACCCACCTCACTAAAAATATGGAGGGTTAACCACAATTATCTAGAACCAAGTTGCATCTCCCACACCCACAAGGTACAACTGTAAATAGGTTAACTAATTTGTTACATCCCATAACAAAAATGATCTTAGAACTCATTATGCTCATTTTTTCCCAATCCAAGTCCTTGGGTAGACCTCAAGAGAGCATGGACTCAATGTATTCTGGGTCTATTATCACTCTCATGCCTAAGAGTACATATCATAAGAACTAAAAATGGGATTGGGACTATACTTTTTGAGAGATTAACAAAATGTGTATACCCTATAAAAATGTCTATAATTGATCCTCGAGTGTCTCATGTGAAATACTAAAACCAATAACACGAGGGTACCATTGAAGAAGACATTCATGAACCCATATATAAAGGGTGAAGGGCCTGATCCAAACCAATCTTGTTCACCTCCCACTAAACGTAGGGATACCCATGTGTAAAAACATGGTCTTACTAGACCGGCCATGGGTAAACCTTCAACTTAATCACATCTCTCAAATATCCATTGAATCATCTGATATGCTAACACAGATATCAAGGAATTCCCTATGTGTCAGTATATGTGAAATTATAAATCATATTGGTGAGATAAACCCCAAACATCATTAAGATGATGTTGTCAACCCCTTCGCCACTATAGAAATCTAAAATCTCATAGAATCAGCTTCTATGTGGGTCATACTAGTCAATTGATAAATTTAGGTAGTGACAACAAGCACATTAGCTCGTCTTTACTAGGTTGGGGTTGCACCACTATAAAGGGATGGATACTCCATCCCATATGCCTAAAACACTAACACCACCCTTAGAGGATACCATATGATTATGGTTGGTAAGAATCCAATCCATAATAAGGTAAATAATCATAGGGCCACTCATCCACAACAAAATGATTCTATGCAAGGATCTCCCTCTAACAGAACTGGATTACAATATAGATTAGAGTTCATGAACATTGAAGCTCTCTGTTGGTGCCTCAAATAATATTGGTCAATAAAAAGGATCTACTATTATCATGATCCTAGAACATAGACTATGATTAGGGAAAATGGATTATAACTCTATTTCAATATAGCTAGGGAAACAATATCACATGTCATACCTTGAACCATATTTGATCATCCTAGAAAAAATCATCATCTATATGAAGCTCATAATTTTCCTTTCCTACTCGTTCACACCAGAAAGGTGCTGCTCTGAAACCTCAAAACACTAACCCAACTCGATCTCACAAGGCATAGTATATTTTTTTCCACACCTCAATACAATCCTTTTTTGGTAGAATTGACTCACCAAAATAGTTTTTCCATTCATCTCGATAATGACTCTTAGTGGGAGAAGCCTCTATCTTTCACATGAGTCTATAGATACCTAAAAAATCAATATTTTTGGGCTCTACCAGTATACCATATCGCATTGGATAATCATCGAGAAAGGAGGGGAAGGAAAATTGAATCCTAAAAATATATGTAATAATACTTCCAAAAATTATAAAGGATATAGATCATACCACTAGTTATCCTTAAAACCTCTATGTGAAAGTCCTCCATGCACTATAACTATCTTTATCCATGTACTCTAATTCCCTCATCCTAGAGCGGATGACATGGGGTGGTGGTGGTAATAGATAAAACACCCTTCCACCTCATTCTACTCTAACTACTCCTCCTCTATGTTCTTCATCATATAAAAGTTCATTCTCTTTTCGTTGTATCTTTTAGGGAGGTACTTCAACCATATCTCTCTTAGTATATTATAATTTTAGACAATATCTTATGAGATATACCCAATCCTCATAAGAAAAACATATCCTTTCTCATGGTTGACTAAAATCACCCCAGGATCCCTGATCCACAATCCATCCTTCATGGGATTGTCTCTTGGATTTTCTTGCATTCCTAAAGACTTGATTCTATCATCAAATACCATCTTCTAAGGTTTCATCTTCTATGTTCCTAGAACCAACAATTGGAGTCCTCTCATCCATAAATCTCTCCATAATCAAGGCCTACTAAGGAACTCTAGCATAGGTGGGGATGCAAGTGGATATCACTAAATCCCTCATATCCCATTGGAAGCCCTTATCAAATTTCTATTCTCTAGATAAAGGATATCAAACCATATCCAGGGAAAATATTGAGAGGTAGATGGATCACACTTAGTACTCTTCCATAGTAATGTTATCTTGCTAAAAATATAAAAGACCATAAATATGGTCTTATCTCAATGTGGTTTGATGAAACTATTACCTAATGATATACTCATAATCTATTATAATGATATTTATCTCATTATGGGTCTACATCACAAGAAATCAAAATTCCTTGGTCTATCCCTATATAACACTTCCCATTATGAAAACTATCTATTAATGAGGTGGCCTCATAAGGCATTAAAACATGTGTGACTGCCTAATCAAGTAATCATATTCTTAAGGGAAAATATCTCCCTGATACCTAATAGGTCTATGCCTGTAAAACTCAAGTAGTGAACCCATCCATCATGCATCATTGGCCTGAACTAAGAGAATAAACTACTACTCAAGGGGTAGTGGCTCAACTAGAAAATCCCCAAGTGTTACTTTATCCTAGGATGACCCCTACATCAAATCCTCATCACTAGGTGGATCATCATCACAATTCAATTTTAGATCCATGTTTTGTTGTCGTTATGGTAGAATATTGAAATACATTCAATACACACCATGGTAAAACATTATATCTAGGTAATTGACTCAAGAAGGAAATTGAAACCACCACCATGTCCTATATGAAGCTCTTACCAATGTTTTCCTACAAACGGTGTCTGGATTTACATAAATTAAAAGTAGTTAATCAGAGTCCCAATGAATGGATATGTCACCTTCAATGTCCCCACTAGAGTCCTTATCATGAAATAAAAATTCAAAACACTTTAAAACAATCACCATAAATCAAAAAACTATATCACAGTTTGAAAAATCTTAACTCTGGTCCAAAGGAAGGACATACTATAATACAACTCTATAATAACCAGACCAACTAGACTCACCTAGACTGTTTCTGTCAGATATTCCACCACTATAGTAACAACTCCAATAATCTATAGGTTGGGGAATATACGTGAGTAGTCATATCACATTCAAGGGAGGCCATAACCAAGGGTATGGTGCACACTCAGACACATCTCACTCAATGTTGTAGTACATAGATAATAATGAAATTAAAACTAAAATGCATGCATACATCTATCCCATATTCATAGTAGAGAGAAAAAACATAATCAATGAAAATGAAAAAAATAAATTACCACTAAAACATTATAAAATCATAAAATCTACTCAGTTTTAAGGTAATGATGTCAAATTCAATAATTAGTACACACCTTGGTCTATCTAGATATCTATGATCCACCGACTCCAAGTCCTCCTATGACTCTGTCAAAAGGTATATCGTCTTCAAAAGATATTAAATGTTTGAAAATATCAAATGTAGATATGAGTTTAATAATAAATAGTAGGCTTCCTAGAACAAAAAAGTAAAATGTATAAACTAAAGGCAACAGTCTTCTCAACCCATAGATGGAGGAGAAAAACCAAGAAAGACAGAACAAGAAACATTATATCGATCACTCCATAACTTTACATTACTAGTCACCTCAACCCAAAATGGTATGTAAATCATGATATGTGATTTTTCTATAACAATTATAAGATTATCCCATATATACTCGTCTTGGACTCTATGTCTCATGTGGTCCCAACCACATTTTATTCAATAGGATTCTATTCATGGAAAAAAAGGTAAGACTGATCGAGGATATATCACCCGAAATGACCTACAATTCATATTTGAACTCATCCAATAGGTCTCCGGCATAAATTATCATTGAAGTTATAACACATCCCTTTAATCACTAATATAATACATTCGAGATAATTGACTTGTTGGGTCTCACTATATAGTATGTCACACAAGAAAACATTGAATTTTGATAATATTATAAAGGATCCCACCCATCCCTAATGGGGGGACTCTATAAACTCTATTGTAAACTTATAAGATCACATCACTCGGGTAATAGATTTCAACTAAACCACTAGGGGTCCATGTACCAAATATGGAACTCTAATGATCTCAAAACTCAGATAAGGTATCACATCTAGGTCTATTGGGGGTGCTAGAAACCCTTCCAAGACACATAACCATGATACTAAAATCTCGATACTTGTATATGGATTTATACAGAAGTATATTGGTGGACACTATAAAAACTATCGACATATCCCAATAAAACCACATCACCAATATAGGGTACACCACTATGGAATTTTGGGGAACTATTTGAACCCTTCACGAGTAAACAAAAATTTGAAGGGCACCATATATCAATAGTATCAAAACCCCTCATAGAATGACCTTCTAGATGGGGGTTGGTGATGTTTATCATTTTGGTCATTTTAATACTATTAACCCCACCAAGGTTACTATAATGTTAGAGGCTCAAAACTAAAGGCACTCAAAGGGACACCACGAAATATATTTAATTAAATCTGTAGAGGGTCGCAATATTTTGTTAAGGTTGTGATGTAGCATAGAACCCTCATAGGAATAGACCAAGAGGGAAAACTAAACTAATAATAGTATATACATCTTAAACATAAGTTACAAATAAACATCACATCTCTAACACCAAAACCTAGGCCACCATCTCATCTTATGTGGAAAACTACTTAGAATATGTTACTCATGGGCCTCTATTCTGGTTCTGTAAATACATATGCATGAGGATAACTCTGTAAAGGGAGTATATCACATGTAACCACAATAAAATACAAATATCTTAAAACTTTACCTCAGTTATGTCCCCTCTCTTGGCATGTCCTCACACACACATGGCCACACAAGACATGTCTTCATAGATGGAATGTACCCTTAGTATATAGTATATCCTATAAAAGGGTAACATAGTCATGTCCTTTAGCCTGTGCCCATATCCCAAAACCTATAACCATTTCCTATAGTCATGTAATACTACACTACCATGTCCATTGACATAGAAAATCTATTAATATCCTCATTCAGAAAACATGGTCTCATTACGTGGTGTGTACCCTGAGAACATGGTGTGTGTTCCCTAAAGTTCATCTTCCTCCAATAGGAAGAAAAAATGATGTGTGATCTTATAGTTAATGTTTTTTTGTCATTTTTAAATGGTAAAAAATTTCAAGCCTCTTGAAACCCTTTATTCCCACTTATAATCCACATGTCATCCCCTAAGGGAAATCTAGCAGTCATAATAGGTATCAAATAATATAAAAACTCATAAATGTGTATCAAGATGTAAATATACTAAATCTACCAACCATATAAAGAATTATCATTTCTTAAGTTACCAAATTATCATCAAAATCCACTTCACATCAATGTAGGTTTGATCGATGTCAAAAGCAACGTTTGTTGGAACCTTTTCACCATGATTCCTCCTCAGTACATCTGTCTTCGTGGGAGAGAACATCACAAACCCCATATATATATACACAAATTGAGGTAGGATTATTAATTTGATTTTGTTGAATTAATAAACCTTCATTTAAAAAACCTCCAACAATCACTTACAATCAAACACTTTATGTGGACAAACATTATGTCATGGTTAGGGTTAAATCAATGTTCTAACTAGAAACACTACCTCAAATTTATAATATAAAACATGACGTGGTAGTTAAAATATATTTCCATAAATGCAACACCTGAGTTATATGTGACATCAACTATTTATAATATTACCACACTAAAGCTCTCTAGGTCCTAGAGTCCTTATCTAACTTAGTGTATAGATTGAGAAATATTCCTAGATGTTATACAAAATCATACAGGTTAACCCCAGAGTATGTATATTAGTAAGACCCTTTTCACCCTACATTAGGCTAACCCAATCACTTTCAGTAAAATACCCAAAAATATTTTCTCTCCAAGTAATGTGTTATCTTCTTTGTAACCATTTCTCATTAATCATTATCTTCAAAATATAACAACCATACTTTTGTAAATATAAATTTATTTATAATTGAATAAGTGCCTTGTTTATGAAATGTAGTTAATAGAAAACAATTGAAGTACTTTGGTTTATGGAACCATTATATGTTATTTCCAGTCAAAATTAAATGATTTTTATGCATCAAAACCATATATAATTCTAATATTATATTGTGATAGTATGATTAGTATATATAAATAGTTATTATAATGTCTAATTGAAAAAGAAGAAGTGGTGGCCTCCTATACTATGATTATTCCCCATGATGACAATTTATAAAATCCTATAAGGTGGATAACATCACTGGGATTTCACCTTGATTGATAAAAATATGATATTCAATAACTGGGGCATGATTGAAACCATTTATGGTATTAGTTAAAGATCATTAAGAACATGGCCCAAACTATATATGTTGAAACACTTCAAAAAAATCACATAAATATAAACCAAACATGGGTTATTCACTACTGTAATAAATATATATGTATTTATACCCAACTAGAATGAATTTTTATATTTTATTTTAGTTAAAATATGATTATATTTTTCCCTTTTTAATATTACAATATAAAATATTAGATAATGAATTTGATAAAAATTATATTTTGATGTGATGAAACAAAAAGTTTATATTCAAAAGTGTATAGTTTCAATCAAGACACTAAATTATAATGAATAAATTATTTTTTTATATAAATAATATTTTACTATTATAATAAATAATTTTATTAAATATAAATGTTAATTTAATTTTATGAATTTAATGTTAATTTTTATAAGTGTCAGAGAACTATTTTTGAAAAAAACAGTAATTTCTCAATAAAAATAAATTTTTTATTTAAAAGTTTAAATTATCATAATTATAGAGTTATATTCTTTAAATAAATATTATTTTTTAAATAAATCTATTAAAATTATCCAATTTTCTCATTTTCTTAATTTTTGGAGAGTGTTAAATTTTTGGGTCAATGGGACATACAATATAAATATACATTGTGTATTTTGATATCATAATAACCCAAATGTGATGTAATTTATTCCATAAAAATTTTCCATGACCATATATATTTTTTGTTTAAAATAATATATTTTTATTTTATTTTATTAATTTTATAAACCCTTAATGAATCCTCTAAAACAATTATTGAATTTAAGGATTTTAAAATACATTATTTATAACCATGACTCCATTACATGTCACCAATGGTATTATTTTAATATTTTATATTGATATAATTTAAAAAAAGGAAAACAAATACCCTTTGGAAGAATCCAAGTGAAAACTACCTATTGGTTTGTCATTTTAATTAATGTATCACATAGAGTCCAAAACTTTTGTTTAAAAAATAATAAAGAACATCCCTCTCTTTACCTATATAAATCAACCAAAAGCTCTCATTTCTCCTCATAAAAAGACTTGGATCCTGAAATTACTCTTCCCTTTTCTAACCAGATCCCTTCCATGCTTCAACCATTCACTCAAGAAGGTCCTCCCATTATTTTAGAAGCACGCTCACAAGGTACGAGATCTCCCTCTCTTAATTTCTATTAAAGAACATTCTTTTTAATCCTCATTTTTAATCTCATTTTGTTATGTTGTAATGAATTTATAAATATCCCTTTAATTTATAAATAAATTTATAATAATTAAATATCAGTTATACCATATTATTATGCCATTTTTCTAATCTGTTACCAAGTGAAAGTAAGGGATCCTCCCCTTCTACTTTTTATTCAAGTAGCTTCATTATGGTATGCCTTTTTATACATTTATTTATATCAGTAAATGTATTTACACATACGTATTAGTATCCATTTGATTACATAGTGTTAATAGACCACTCCACCTATCATTAATTCCTCCAATGAACCTTTAATTATCCATGTTATACTTTTAAAAGTATCCTATGATATTTCCACTCAAAACATATGTATTGTGATTACCCAACATGATTTACACTCATGTTTATTCACTTATAAATACTTATAAATGATTGATCTTGTAATTATATGTTTATTACCCAAACACTATATTCATGGAATTAAATTTGATTAATTTTTTTCATTTTTAATGATCTTTTTGGAACACATGAGCATGTACATGTTATGATGGGTACTATAAGATAGTGCTCCAATGTATTGGATAATGTTTTAGTCTCCTGAGAAAAAATATATGGGATTAGAGGGTAAACCTAATCCATTAGGATACCTTTTTACTATTTTTTCCTTGATGGTTAGACTTGATCAATGCTTATGATTTCATGTTTAATGTTATCACCACATTTTCTTGTTGCCTTTATTTTATCTTGTTATATAATGCCTAATTACTGATGAAAATGATTCCAAAACCTCTTATGTTTCCATTATATTTCTATTTCATTAAATTTTATACATTACCTTATTTTTTTATTTTTTTATTCCTTTACTAGTATTTATTATTCAACGTTTTCTTATGTACATTCCCATGTTATCCCATGTAGAATTAAAGGATCGATGGAATATTATAAACATTTTTATGAAGCTTTCAATAATTTCATTGTATTATTATTTCAATGTTGTTTTGTTATGTACCCAATTCCACAAAAACACAAGGATTCAAAATCATGTAGGTTTTTTATTTGAAATTTAATGTAATAAATTTTAAATTAAAGGGTATAAAAAATATGTGTTTTCATAGTTTGTATCAAAGAAAGTATAGTTATTTTTGGGATTACAATTTAAAAACTATATAGAAATATTTAGGGATAATACTAAACCTGGTAAAACATACCTAAATTTTTTCAATGTATAGAGTAAGTGGATTGAAATGAAATACATACGTTCCTGAATACTAGAAGTGGATGTCGATCTATCGCATATGTACCAATGGGTAATAACGTTGAAAATAAAATATTCAACTAGACTTAATTATGATATGGTGTAAGCAAATATACTTTGATGTGTACCTAGATTGAAACTCTAGAGGGATATCCTATGGTAAATTCAAAAGATCATTAAGAACCATTATTAAGGTAAAAATGTTTCCATAGGAATTTATTTTAGGAAATAGATCGTGGAAATCATAGATTGATGACTGGAAATTCATAGATTAAATAATATATGACATTCAAGAATTATTACATTAATGTTTATGGTTTCCTGTTTAGAATTTTAATATTTTAAAAATAATATTCTCTAATGTTACCCTTTATTCTAGTAAATTGTTAGGAATATAAGGAAATTAAATAGTAACAAATGTGAGGAACAGTGTAATGCCTAACCCGATAGAAGAAGAAATCAAGTCAACAAATGTTAACATTAACTCAAGAAACTCAAAAAATGTGATGGTCTCTATTGTATGGTTTCTCAATGAAATTCCAAACCCAATGTGAGAAGGAATCATGAATTTAATGAAGATAATTTACCAATTGACACACATTTTTACTGAAAACATGATTCATAATAAATTCTGAAATCCTATAAAGAATGTGAATGTATAAATTGAGACTTTTAGTGTAAAAATATACACAATATTTAGTAGATTCTATGATCCCTTAATCATGGAATAATGGACAAAATTCATTGAAAATATCATCTTTATCCTTCAATTCGATGTGAACGAGAAGGTTGTACTGGAAGTTTATCATATGGATGGAGATTTTGATCAATCATGGATGTTTTTAAAAAATAGAAATTCGGAAGAGGGGATCATTGTGGTAAAACGTTTTTCAAAAAATATGTCCATCACACTGAAAAACATAATATAGAGTGGGATATCTGTTCCCTTTTCAAATGAATGAAAAATCTATTAGGTTTTATGAGTTGAAGTTTTCACCACCTGCATGATAGGTATCTAGCATTGTCATTACCTGTGAATATAAGGTTGACCACTTTTTTAGTATACTGAAGATGATTCTACGAAAATCCTTGTAAATTTCGAAAATTAATATCAATGAGGAAATTTTATGGTGTTCCCTAAAATTCAAAAATGAAGATCAGTTATTCTCTTGGTTACCCTGGGGATAAGAATTGGAAAACTGGAGTTTTATTATTACAGCATGATGGTAAATTAAAATGGTGGAAGGATTTACCAACATACTACTTGTCAAAAGTGTGGGTGGAAGAATCCCAGAATTTTATTAAAGGGAATGAGGAAAAGATTTTTATTTCGGAGGGAATAGATCCTATCTAGTTATTTTCAATGGGATAAGCACACCAATGTGATATAATAAAGGAACTCTCTAATCTAAGGGTTGTCGATGACAACAGACGATTGAAACATCCAAGACCTAGATAGAGAAGTCGAGCGTATACCATAAAAACTATAGAGGTTGATCCTTATAATGATGTGTTAATAGGTACTGTAATTTTTAATTCAAGAATACAGGAATCAATTTTTTATTCCAGTTCTATGCATTCTTTTATATCTCACAAGTTTTGTAAAGGTATTCAAATACCACCTTGAAATATTGATATTGAGTTATCAGTGAAAACGGAGGGTGGAGAAATTATAAAATCTTTAGTAAATATCTCATCATCCATATTTTCAGGTTTAAATTCAATAAAATCTTTTTGATACTCCCTTTAGCATAATTTTATACTATTCTATTCATGGATTGGCTTTACCAGTATAGATCCGACATAAATTTATGAGAGAAGGAAATCACTATTAGATTTTTGGATTTTATTGTAATTATATTCATGTTTAAGGAGTACGATAAATTTTATTTAGTTCCAACATCTCAATAATGGATATTATTTATTTATTATTAATAATTTCAAGCTTATATTATTAAAATTAAATATAAGATCATCATGGATGAAATACCCATTTTAATGTAATTTATAGATGTGTTGCGCGATGAATTATCTAATATTATTCTACGATGATAGGTTTAATTCTAAATTGTTCATATACCTATAGATTTTCAAATATCCCAGACTACATATAGAGTACTTATTGTTGATCTTGAAGAGATGAATAAAAGCTTATAAGAGAATGTAGATAATTTTTTTGTAAACCCAAATGTTTCACCATGGGTTGTACCATTTCTCTTCACCGAGAAGATGGATCGGTCAATGCACCTTTGAATTGATAATCATGATCTAAAAAAGATTCTTACAATGAACAAGTATCCTCTTCCATGGATTGATTCTTTTTTATGAGATATCTGGATCCCAATAATCCTCTAATAATGATATTCAAACAATATATTACTAATTAAATTTAAAGTGTGGGGATATCCATAAAACTAATTTACATATAATGTATTCACACTAAGATCTCATTGTGATTCAATTTCGAAATACTAATTCCCAACCAATCTTCTTGGTTTTTATTTACATTGTATTTAGAGATTTACTCAAAAAATCAAAGTAGCCTTTTTAGATGATATTCTCATATACTCAAAATTAAAGAAGGAAAATGAAAATCGACTAAATACTGTACAATAAACACATGAAATAAAAGTATATATTCAACGTATAGAAAATGTGAGTCTTGGTAGGATCAGGTTACATTATTGTTGTATTATATCACTAGTAAAGGAAGATCTATGGATCCTTTTAAAATGGAGGCCATTGAAGGATGGAAAAGGACAACATATAAGATGGAAATACTTTTTCCCATGGACTGACTAGTATTATAATCTATTTGTTAGAAGTTTCTCATGATTTTCAATCCCATTAACCAAGGATGCCCAAATTTTATTCAAGTTTGTATGGACTAATGAGTTCAAATAGATATTCAGTGAGTAAAATATGAGGATTTTAAATACACATTTACGTATATTAACCACCTGTGGGGAAGTATTTTTTTCTATATTGATGTGTATATAAAGGGATTTTGTTGAGTACTCATGAAAGATGTAAAATTGATAGCCTATCCCCCTTCCAAATAAATATATGTGAGATAAACTACACAATGAATGATATAGAATTGGATATAGTAATATTCATGTCAAAATTTTGGAAGCATAATCTCTATGTAGAGAAGTGTGACATATATAAATATCATAAAGGGTCAAGTATATATTCATGCAAAAAAGATATTAACGTGTTTGAATGCATATGGTTGAAGCTAATAAAGGATTACATTTATCAATCCATTACCAGTCTAGGAATTAAAAAAAAAGTCTCATATTCACTGAGTGTAAAAGGTTTTCTTGGTTATATCCATTCTGAGAATTTTAACAGATATAATATTCTTAGTCATCCAATGGATAGATATGGGAAAATAAAAGGATAATTATTGAAACTTCCACAACAAACAGATCAACCATACATTATTGAGAGGATCAAGGAGACGTATAAAGAAGATGAGTTGGTATATAAGATGGTAGGGAATATTATAAAGGCCAATATTGATGGATATTGAATTATAAGGTTTGTAACATGAATATGTCTTCCAAAAAACAATAACTAAAGAGGGAACATATGGATTATGTTTATATATCATACTTCTTTATTCATCTTGGAAGGAATAAGATGTTTAGAGACTGTGAACAAAACTTCTTGTGGGATAATATAAATAAGAAGATTTCATCATTAGTATCTTGATGCATTGTATGCTAGTAATTCGTGGATAAATGATATAATACTAAGTGTATAATGCATCTATTTTCCATAAGATTATAGAAATGGGAACCCATAACCCTAGACTTTTTTGTAGGACTCTCCAGGATATGTAAAGGAAATAATTTCATCTGGGTGGTTGTCAATCACCTTAATCATTCTATGATTTTAATTTCCATCAAACAATATTTCTCAATTTAATAACTCGTCCAGGTATATATATATATAATTTTTGGTAAGAATAGTTAGAGATCTACACTCTATTGTATCTCATTGAGATCCAGCGTTTTCTGTAGAAGCGTTCAAAAAGTGTTGGATATAAAGAAGAGATTTTGTACTACTTAACACCCATAGACAAATGGTTTATCATAAATAATAACTAAAATAATATACGACAAGTTGAGTCCATGTTCAATATATTTCCAAGCATGTTGGGATCAACACCTTCCACTAAAATAAGTTCAATTCAGGTATTCAAAGTGAACCTTATGAGGCTTTGTATCAGAAGAGTTATTAACCTCAATAATTCTGGGATGATGTTGGAGAGTAGAAGTTGATGGGACCAGCCCTAATTTAAGGTATTATAAATAAGGTTCAAACCATTCAGTTCCATATTAAATCCACACAATTTGGATTGGATATATATGTAGTAAATCATCAACGACACCTGAATTTTGAGTTTAGAGACAAAGTGTTTATTCATTTATCACAATGGAATTAAGTCATGAGGCTTGGGATTAAGGGAAATCATATTTCTAGATACAACATCCCCATTTACATACTCAACATAATTAGTGTAGTCACCAATTGAGTATCACTCTCACATAATCTATATATAATAGAAGATATGTTCCATTTATCCCTCTAGAGAAATTATATGCTATATCCCTCCCTTGTACTGATTCCTATGGTAGTTCCATTGGAGAATGATCTTTCAATAGAGGATCATCCAGTTAAAATAGTATATAATATAGAAAGTTTTCTACAAATTAGTTCAACTCACCTGGTCAAGTTATTGTAGTAGAACCAAACGTTTGGGGAAGTGAAGTGTGAATTTGAAGAGGTGGTTGAATTTAATTACCCAATTATGAAATAATAATGACAATGGAAGAATTATATAGGAGGAAAGAATATAATGTACCAAACATTTATAAATAAAATAACCTTCTTAATTAAATTATTGTATATTTTATGTAAGATATTTTATAGATAAAAAATGAAATAAAATGGTTTTTGGGGCACTACATGTTATTTCCTATCAAATTTAAAAGAATATTAAGAATCATAACCATTGATAATATAGTCCATTTATAGTGATCATGGGATTATTATATATTACGAGAATTGATAAATTTTAATTTAAATAAATGCAATAAGTAATGGACTCCAACTATAAGATAGTACCCAATGAATCCAATTTAATAGAGCCTCCAAGGGTGGTAGAATCACAATGATTTTCTGTCGATCAATCCCAATATGGGATTCAATGATTAAATAATGAGTGAAACCATTTATGAGAGAAGATCAAGTTTATAGATATCATGGATGAAACCATGTATACCCAACCACCGCTAGAAAATCTCACCATTACTCAACTTTCCCTTAAGGAATTAATTGGTATAATAATGGGATATGTACCCATATCTAGGTAATATGAATTTTTATTTTTTTTAATTTTAAAAATGAGTACATTTATACCTTTTTAATTTTACATTTTAAATTATTTGATATTTATTTAATAAAAAATAGAATTTGATGTGATGAAAGACAAATTGAATTTTTTTAAATGTATACATTAAATCAAGGCACTCTATTTTAATGAATTCAGGAATGTTTGAAACAAATTATATTTTAATAATATTATTAAATAATATTAAATAAATATAAATGACGCTATAATTTTACAAGGCTGAAAATAATTTTTATAAGGCTCATAAAAATGTTGATATAAAAAAGGTAGTATTTTTAAATAAATAAGGTTTTTATTTATAAATAATAAAAATTATTAAAAGATATGATAAAAAATATTATTTTTTATATTAAATAGTAATAATTAGTAAAAATATATTTTATTTAAATTTTTTTGGAGGAAGCAGAATATTAGGGTCAAAATTAAAGGTAGTACAAATATATGGTTTCTATTATGAAATCATATTAATCAAAAAGAGATGTAACATATTTCATAAAAGGTATATGTGAAAAAATAAATTTTCTACCATAAAATAATTCATTTTTCATGTTATATTTTTCATTTTATGAATCCATAATGAATCTATAAAAACCATTATTATAATATATGTTTTAAAAATAAAATCTTTTTAAACATGACTCACTTACACATTGCCATGGGCTTTATATCCATGATTTCAGTTCATGGACTCTTAAAATAATGAGAAACAATCCCATTTTTTAGAAAACAATTGGATATAATGGGAAAATTTTCGGTTTTAATTATATTATCATTTAATGTCCAAATCCCATGTTTGAAATATAATAAAAACACCCCTCTCTTTTCGTACATAAACCCACCAAATTTTCAATTTCCATTAACTATAAAAATCATATAGAATAAAATCACAAAACCATTTTCTATGGAAATCCATCCCATTGTTCCCCCAATCTCTAAAGAATCGTTTCCCAAGAATTTAGTACCACCCTCAAATGGTATGAGAACTCCCTTTCTTCTTTTCCAATCAATCACCTTCATTATAATTGGTATTTACAATATAAATTGGTTATATTTTCATTCTTTTATAAATATATATTTAATATATATTTTAATTTATAATAATTGGGTACCATTTATCTTCTTTCGTTATGTTGTTCACCTAATCTGTTACCATGCAGATGTAAGGAATACTCACTTTATCCCCTTTTCCAATCACCTCTTTTATTTTATTCCCTTTTTCCATTTTTTCATGTTGTTACATTCTAACACACATCCCTATTACTAAATTTATGATTCCTAAGTGCTGATAGACCCATTTATCTGTCAATAATCCCACCCATGAATCTTTAACTACCCAAATTATTCTCCAAAATTTATTTTATGATTTTTTCTTGCCAAACTACAGTATTTTTAATTCCCATTACCATTCCTACTCGATAGAATTCTCTTAGATGTTGTATAAATAATTTTTTTTTAAATTACGTTTATGTAACCCACACAACTTATTCATTTTATTAAATGTGGTGAAATATGATCCTTATGTTTAATGATCATTGTGGCATACAAGAGCATATACATATTATGATTGGTTTTCCCAAATAATGCTCTAATGCATTGGGTAAGGTTAGAGTCTCATCAAACATCATGTATGGGAATAAATAGTAAAAACAATACATTGTGGGACTTTTTCTACCATGTTATGATATCTTGGTGGTTATCCTTGACCAATGTTTATGATTTAATTTTTAATGTTGTCATGACACAACCTTGATTTCTTTATATTATCATGATATATCATACATCATTATTCAAAATTATTATTTTCATTCTTATTGTGTTAAATTTTTAAACCACTATTCACCCATGTTCCACTTAACCACATGCAATTCATTTTTTATTCCATTACTAGGATTTATAGGCTACTTCTTTCTTAGGTACGTCCCCATGTTATGGCATACATTATTAATGGATTGAAATAATATTGGGAGTATGTTAATGAATTTTTCAATAATTTTATTTTATTATTATTGAATGTTTTAATTTTATTTTTTTAGTTCCTTAAACAATATAGGATTAATGTTTTTATGTATTTTATTATGTGTACATTTATTTAATAAATTGTTAATTAAAGTGTATTAATGACATAGGTTTCCCTGAAAAATCACATTTATGCATAAAAAATTAATTAAATTAGGGTAATTATAGTTTATATATGTTATTATATTAATTTATTAACCATTATTTAATCTTCTCCATCCACTGACCAAACAAAAGTATAATTAGTCTGTTTTGAAAACTACCTAGTCTATAAGGAAACTTTTTCTGTTCTTCATGCCACCTCTTATGGATGGTTTTAATGATATTATTGTTTAATAAATATAATATATTTAATATAGATATGATTTAGAATTGTAATTTTATTATATAATTTAATTTCACCACATTTTTTGATAAATGGGAACATTAATCTTGCATACGTGTGAACTATCACCTTTATAAGAAATGTGTTTCATTTCTCAATAGAGGCCATTATGGTTGGACTTAAAAATATATTTCATATAAAAAAATTATTTATATAAAAATTTTAATATTTTATATATTACGAAATAATTTTTTATTTCATTCTACCATGGTCAGCATAGATAAAGTGTTACGAATAAATTGGACAAACAACCTCAATTGACCAAAATAGGGAAAAACTACATTGTAAATAAATATCATATGATTGTTAAAGGAACCTAGAATATTAAATATTGATGAATAGTGATATTTTTTATATTTCTAATTAACATAATTAAATTATTTAGGATTTTAAGTGTATGTACATATGGATTTCAAACAAGAGTATGTGTTATGTTTCAAGTCCTCTTTATTGACGCGTGTTTTAAATGTTATGTACTAATTACTTTTCATATATGGTTTATATACTAACAAATAATTTATTTTTGGAATATACCATTATATAATGCATGGTAATTATATAACCATTTTATTTTCATGATAATAATGACTTCTATTTTGAAAATTACATAAGTAGTAATAGTTATATTACAATTAATCTTCATTGAGACAAGTTTTAATAGTATGCATCGATTTATTGTTTCTATTCCATATATACATTAAATTAATTTATTTTTCTCTAAAAATGATATAATTCATGTTATTCAAAAAAAACATATCATTTTCATGGTTCTAATGACATTTTCTTTGATAATTACATAAGCTTTAAGGATTCCAATAAATATTCATCAAATAATGATTTAATATTATCCTCCAATCATAATTTGTATTGGGTATCTAAAAAACCATGAATTAAAATATCATAAAATATTGTTAAATATGAAGGATTAATTTCAATTCATGTTTTTAATTTTATTTTTCCAGGATTTATGTTTTCTAAAAAATATAAGGGTATTTTATAACATAGTTTTGTTGACTAACATACAATGTTTCTCTTTTATTTTCATATTTAATTTAATATGTTATTACATATTTATATCTGATTAGAAAAAATGATTCAAATATTATTTACCATTGAGTTAAATTCCCTCTTTAATGTGAAACTATATTAAGAATAGCTCACATCAATTTAAATGATAGTTTTTCTCATTTTCCATAATTCCCCTTCCCACCAATGTTCTAATTTTAATTTGGAAATATTTTTAAGTGTCATATCATGTGACCTTTATAATTTACATATCGTATTTTCAATATAAATTTCTATTTAATTATTTTAGGTTGTGGAATTTAAAAATATATATTTTTTAAACGTGGAGATGGATCATTCCGAAAACCATCATTAATTTTCGGTTATAAATTCTATTTCATTTTATAAATTGTTGTAAATTTATTTCTCTTGTACCTATTTTTATTTTCTTATATAAGTTCATTCCATGTATACCTAGTGAAATATCCATTTCATTTCTGTTGTTATACATTTTTTTATTTCCATATAGAGTTCCGACATTTATGTAAGGTTGGTTTAAGAGAACATTGATATTTCTTCACTCGCATCAAGAATCACACTCATTTAATGTTTTTATTCAAATAATAGTTTTTTAAAAAAATATATTAGTTTATGAATATCCTTATTATTTTAAATCTTGTTTAATATAGGAAAAATATTGTCATTTCTTATTTAAAATTATTATTTTCTTATTTCATAAAGAACCACCTAAGTGGTCCTTTTCTATTTTTTCTCCTAAATACTTCTCGTGAATTTTCTATGTTGGATGCCCATGTTCAATAACTAATTCCATTTTATCAATTATGAAGATTCAAATAAATTATTTCCTTTTTATATTTTTAATCCCAATAAATTATAAATCATTTTCTCCTCAAATTAGAATTACATGACCCACTTCCTTCTCATGGTTTTGATCATATTTATGATTTTTCAATGGTTTATTTTACTCATGTGGTACACATATATATTATTATAATTTATGTGATGGGTTTTACGAAAAAAAATATATAGTCCTAAAATTCAATGTTTAAAGCTATATATCTCTTCAGATTTTATGTAAGTGATTTTCAAGTAAGCATAATCCACCATGGTTCTTTGTCCTCTTTATGGTGTTGTTATTATAAGGAAAACTTGACTTGTATTTATGATTTTTTTATGTTTATGAAACATTTTTTCCATGTTCTTATACCATCATTTCATCATGTAATGTCTTTATTCTTATGATCACCCTCTTTGTGATACCATGTCATGGCTTTGGAATCTCATGTTATTCTGTATTTTAAAGTGTACTCCATTCCTGGAATTCTTATCTCACCCTTTGACTTATGTATTATCCCAAAGATATCTTATATAGTTTAATAATGTCTCTAGGATTTAAGATCACTTTTATTAGATTTTCAAAAAAATATGATGTTTTTTGTTTAAGATTATGTATTTTTGGTCTGTTATTTTAATTAGACATGACTTTTAGATCTCTAAAATTTATTGTTTAAAAAGATCATTATGAATCAAGAAATAATGTAAATTTAATGCTAATTCTATAAGGACTTACCTTATACATTACATAATCTTAGTTTATAGTGAATAACACACTTTTTTCACTTTGAGGATCTTTTTAGGTTTTGTATTTTTTTATAGTTAGGTTATTACTATTACATAAAAACCCCATAATACAATGTAAAAACAAATTATTGTTATCCATTTTTTTCGAAAATATAAAACATTTAAAATAAAGCATGATTTATTTTCCTGTAAAATATCCATGTCTTTAAACATGACTTTATCTTTTCCCTTACCAATCCTTATACACTATGAATAACATTTGAAAACATGCAGTGGTAACAAAAAGCATAGTTAAATATATAAAAAGAAGAAAAACTATTAGTCCAATGAATAACATTAAAACCCATGAAAATTTTACATTTCTCTTAATGATCTTTGAGTGAAAATAATACAGTATTTTAAAATGAAAAACATGATCTTTTTTCTAAGATAAAATCATCTAAACCTATATAAATCAATTAAAACTAATTTCTATAAATTTTGATTATAGTATTCATAAATTTAATTAAACCCATTTTAATTGGAATAAACATCTGTCAAAATTCTAATATAATTAGTACCCAATTTATTGGAGAGATATAATGGGGATAACCATCTATATTTTCTCTATCAAACCCACCCATTTTTCATGATCTATAATGGAGCCTATCCCATCGTATAATCTATATTGGGCTCACTCTTGAGCTATAATGGGGCTCATCCCTCGTATAAGATATATCAGAATCACAAAATTATTATATAATTCTAAAGTACCACATAATGAATAAAAACATCTATTCTTTCACCTTTTCATCATATCACCCTTTTAAATACACATTAAAATATATATAAAAAAACATTCAGGTTATCAAAATACCATTTTATTTTAAAATCGAATTTTTTCTAAAAAAATTATTTATAAAAATGGATATATAGTCTTTAATTTAATTACACATAAAATATTGAAAAGGAATAAAAAAATAGAATAATTTTCAATAAGGAAGAAATATTCATTATTGTTGTATATGTAAACAATACAACATTCCTTTTCTTGTTTGTCAAAACATCCCATATAAAACAAGTAAAAATATTCTATTTTAAAACCGTACAAATAAATTAAAATGTGGCATAAAATTTACTTTATAAATAATTTATTTCCAAAAAAACATATATCAAATAATTTAAAAAACTTTTACATGGAATAGATGGACTTTACAGGAAAACTTTTTGCGGATTTTTTGTAAGAAGAGTTACTTATCACTTGGGAAACACTTCAATTGTATGCCCCATTAAATATAACATTAAAAAAATTAAATATAATTAAAATATATTACTTAATGATATAATTTTGGAAAATGGGATTTATATAAACCTTATAAAATAATATAGGTTCATAACATCAGAACATGCCTCATTGAATGGAAATTTAGATGAAGTCCCTTACAAAGAGTCTGAATTGTCATGTATAGTCATTATCATCAGAAGTAATTAATATATGTTGATTAATAATGTTCTTATTATTATTTTTCAAGTTTATTATCCCTTTAAGTTCACTTATTACCATGTTATATACAATTACATAATCAATTATGTTTTTTGTGGTTGTTCTGATGATATTTGGTATATGTGTCAAAAATTACTTCTATTGGTTGACTATTGGTCACATGAGTCATTATTAAAATTATAAATAATAACACCCAATACATATTTATAATATTTAAATATAAATTATAATTTTTAAAACAAAACATGAATAGTTCTCATGAAATATGATCTACTTTATAATCATCGATATGGAAGGTCATACGTGCACATAAATAAAGTTTTCTCCATTCACTTATCATTATAGAAAGAGGTTAATTAATATTTTATCTTCAAATAATGAAATAAATTTCATAATATAATATATTATTTTATTAAATATTCTTTAATATATCATTAATGTGTTTTGGGGATGAAAAAATGGAATCGCATCACATCGTGGAGGCAGTAGTCTACACAGACATGAACAACATCATCATTTTTCAGTTCATGATGTAAAATGATATATTATATTTTTAAAATGATAAATAGGTCAATATTATCATTATTATTTCATTTATATCACATATATTCATTAAATTCATCATATTATCTTTCCTTGTAAAGCGTTAGTGAGAAAGGAATCACATCACATCATGAAGTGGTATTCTATCTTACACATCAATGACTATCTTATCCTCCATGGAATGGAAATAAAGAATGTAATTGTGATATCCTAAAAATATGTATAAATATGACACAAATATAATATATATATATATACTGGAAATACATCATTTCAAAAATCCATGATCTACAATGATAGAAATCGAATTACATCGGTTCATGTGGTGGGGGTTTAGTGTACAAATGTAAATAGATTTAATATCACATTTAGTGGAATAAGGGATGGATTTAGTTAATTAAATTAACATAATAAAGTATTATTATATGGGATATAAATATTTTATTATTATAATCATAATTTGATAATATTTTATAGAGTTTGAAGAAAAATACAATAAAGATGCACGATTAATCATGATATATCTTCTTCAGAAAACCTCCATAGGTAAGCACAAAAATATAGCTAAGGACGGATTTTTGATCACCCAAAAGATTATATGTTGATTCATGGAATTAATTAAGGTATTTTTGTGGTTTTTTCTGATCCAATGTGTTTTTATATTTTGAATAGGATATGAGAGGTGCTAGAATTTTATAAGAGAGTTGAGTGGAACAATTATAATATTTGTAAAAAACTATGTACACTAGTTTTTCACTGGATAAAACTCTCTAGAATAGATTATTATAGATTATTAAAAAATATAAGGTGAAGATATGGAAATAAAATATATTTTATATGAGTTTTTATTTCATTTTAACACTTGTAATTTTGTAAACCGTTGGGTAAATCAATTTTTACCTTAACCACTCCAAATAATTTTTACTATTTTCACAATTAATTATGGTAAAATATTAAATTGACCATATTATATAATATAAATTATTCTAATTCCAAATATGGAATCAATTTTATCAAATTATATTATCAAATGTGTAAAATTTATAATTTAAAACAAAACTTGCTGGCGTGATGAAAAAGATATTTTCCATGAATTGTATCTTTCAAGAAAAATATGATTTTATATTAAATCTTAGAATAATAATACTCATTTTATAAATCTAAATAAATATTTTATAATACATAATATATAAATTTCATTAAAAAAATTCATCGTGGTGTGTTACTCCTGAATCTATCTTCCACATACTAGTGCCCCAAACTAGTTCATTACACGACCTCAAGGGTATATCCCCATATGAAAAATACTGTCTGCTAGTAGTAAGGATATAATATGAAACATAGAGAGAATATATACTCCTTATCCAGGTTTTAACATAAATAAATTGAGATAAAAAATTCCAAGATAATAATGAATTATGAAAAATAATAAAGACCAACCATCACATGGTAATCCTAATGGGGCGATAATGAATAACACCAAAGTATTAAATATGAAATTCAATATATATGTCGAGTGTAAAATGAAAACCCTAAGTAAAGACACTCTGAAAACTCCCAAAATAGTCCAAAATTACATCTGGTTCTCTCATACAAGCTCCATCTATAATCTCTAATCAACCATCTAACATAGGGATCCTTATTTTATCAAAACCTAGACACATGAAATCTATACAGGTACCAAATTATGGCTGGAGTAGGGTGTGAGTAAAAATCCATAGGCCACTACCAATAACATATAAAGAAATATACATTATATAATATTGTTTTATATTATGTAATGGATAAAGTTCAAATTATGAATGTAAATAAGTTTCACATTTATTATTCATTAATTAACCACATTGGTATCAGTTTCATGGTAATCCCAAGACAATAATACCTTTTTAATCCCATATTGGTTTTGAACCACATAGCAAAAGGATATTAAAATTTCATATTTTAGGTATTTCATTATTTTCTATAATTCTATTTCATTTGGGTATGTTAGATCAACAGTCTAGGTACATTTATCATAGATACATAGAGCATCATTTTATCATCATTATGTTGGGTACTTGGAGAATCAACCCTTTTGTAATACCATTGGTACATATAGAATCATTCTAGAATCAAAATCTCAGGTACATAGTGTATTAATCCAGAACCAATTCAAGTACATGAATCAAGGGCCTAGAAAATTAGTCTAGAACCCCATGTATACCCAGATCATCCGTCCATAACACAATACTAGATATCCATAATTTTAAATAAGTATATATCAAGGTTTATAAATTTTTACCTTCTTATCAATAATTCATAGCCTGGTGCACCATCTTGTCTATCTATGACAACAATATTTATTTACTATTATCATAAGTAACAAAATAAGACATTCCTCCATTAATACTTTTATCCAAAATTTTTAAAAAAAGTTATTACCCCATAATTATTAAGCCAATCAACCCTTTAAAGTAAATTATGAAACCATCAATCATGATTTTAATTCAATTCCATAAACCCATTTTTTCCTTTTTATATTCTATAAGTCAATTCAATGATATAAGAACATCCCGTGAGGTTCCATCAAGTCTAGTATCGTAATCATCAATGGGTATAATGGGATTTAAGAATGGTATCTCGATTTCATGATATTAAATTCACATATTAAATTAAAATTCAATTTCATGACATGGAAACATAATGATACAACTAGAAAATATCATGACCATGAATTTCTGAATTTGTAATTACACCACCTAGTTTAGAGTCATTGAAGAATTCTCACCAAACCCTAGACCATAATTCAAAGTAGATCATAAAAAATAATAAGGGAAAAGAATATCTAGGATCAAATCATTGGATCATGTTTAAGGAAAATAAGATCCCTTTAAACCTAGATATATACCATCAACCACTGGAAAAATCCATCCCACTCCATCGGAGAGAAGGGTAGGAGTGAGATGAATTGAATCAAAGAGGGAATCTCTGAGTGGAAAGGAGTCGATTATCTCCTAATAGATCCTCAATTTTCTAGAGAGGGGGTTTAAGAGGACAAGTTATATTCTCTAGATCGTCTTTGAAAATAAGAGGAAATATTAGGATGAGTTTGGTGATTAAGGATATAAACTGTGGGGTTAGAGAATTTATTATCAAATTTTTAGTGTTTTTAGTTACCCTCTACATAGTTTCTGAGAAATTCCACATGGTAAAAAAACTTTGTGCCCTAACCTTGTTCTCATAATCTCATATGGGGAATAGTTTCTCTTGATAGTTTTATGGTCAAACAATCATATAAAAACTACACCAACCACTCTATCCAAATTGTTCACTATTTGGTGGATGGCTACACAATTTTGAAAAATCATGCACACCTCTCAGTGGAATAATAAAGGGAACACAATTTGTTGGGGGAAAACTACACAGTTTTCTCTAACTGTGTCCCACCTATACACAAACCAATGTATTTTCAAAATTATCAAAATTACCCCAAAATGATCCCCAAAAAACCCAAACATTTAATGATAAAAATAATGTAAAATAATATCTGAAAATGAGTACAATATGTATAAACAATGATCGGGATATACCAATATCCCCACATAATAATAGATTTTCCTCAAACTATACTCCTAAGAATTACTAAGATTATGTGGTAAAATGTTTAGGCTACTTCTCTTGGATATATACTTCCCTCTACCATATTTCCTCTTGAACAAGACTATACTTCCAAAACACTCAAAAAAATCGTAGAATCTTTCCCCCAAAAAACATTTTCACTACAATCAAAATTGTTAATTGAATACTCCTCATAGGAAACATCAGTCTCAACCTCAACATCGTCATATTTGATCCCATGATAAGGTTATGGGTGATATTTTCAATATTTTGGCACATGAATATCATCATTAATTGAACTATACCCTTATGGATGATTCAATCGATACACTAACGGTATGATCACGTCCACAATATCAAATGGTCCGACAAACCTTGGCACCAAAATTCTCTACCTATGATTTGTACATTGACCCAATATTGGTGACACCCTAAGTAATAGATGATCACCCACCATAAACTCAATAGTTTAATGATATTGATTTGAATAAAGAATCAATCTACTCTAATATGTATCCATTTTTTTCAAAATCAACTTATCTTATTTTGAAGTATCATGAATGAGGCTGAGTCCCCCATCTTTGAATATCCCTCCACCATCCAACATAATGGTAATCTACATTACCTACTACAATGATCCTCATACGGTTTCATCCTATTAACTTCTTGAATACTATTTTTATAGATGAACTCAACCATTGATAATGATTCTCCCAACACCAAAAAAATCATAGATTCATTCCAGTATCATGTCCTCCTTCACCTAAATATTTTGCATTGATTTCCATTTTGGCTTTGGGTGAATGGTTTTACAAAAAAACACTTAAGTTCCCAAATCTATATGAAAATCATTCCCAAACAACGAAGTAAAATGTGAATCTGGCTCTGAAACTATACTCATTATAAACCTATGGAAGCATAAAATCTCTCAAATATACATATCTCCAAATTATAAACCAATGAAAGTGTACCAAATGGGAAATAAATTGCATACATTCATCAACCAGTCCATATTCACCCATGTCAAATCATTCTTCTACGGGATACTCGGAAGATCTACCATAAAATACATGGTAACATAATCCCACTTATATTCTATAGTGGCCAACAATTTGATGAAAATACCTAGTTTATTTATTCTCATCCTTCACTTGCTGACTAGTACATCATCAGGTTACAAAACCATCAGTCCCCCTTTTCATTCCTAGACACCAATATTTCATTTGAATTTCATGGTTTATTTTTGTTAAAATAGGATTAATTGTCTATTTTGATTCATGAATATCACGCATCAACTCTTCTCACATATATTTAGGCACAACCACATGGTATAAGACATAGAAGTTATCATACTCATTTGTATACCAATTGAAATGTGACTCACCACCTTCAAGGATTTCCCTCAAGATCAACCACTCTAAATATTCCTACTACCTCTCCTTGATCAAGATCATAAGTGTTTAACCAATGGATATGAATGTAAGATTCATATTTCCATGGACCTTATGAACCTCTATATTCATCTCATACAAAAAATAAATCATCTTACACTTAAATCTAGGCTCCTGTAATGGCTAAGATGGAGTCATCAGAATCAAATTTTCAGAAAAACTAGTTCCCTTTCCTAGAATATAGGCTGGAACAAAACCAAATAAATATTACAAAATCATATGAATCATTGTAATCAACCTATCTTAGTCTCCAGATATTTAAATATTACTATGAAAAGATATTATTTAAATTTTTTGTTGGTATACATAATAAACCTTTCTCCAAATTGGTAATTTCACCAACATGTTATGGCATAAACCACCATTGTCAATTTGAGTTCATGTGTAGGGTATTACATTAATGTGGCCTCAACTCTCGTGATCCATACACCTTGAATTTATCAAACTTCATCAACACTACCCTAAGTCAAGTCTCAGATGCAATTCAAAATAATATATAATCCTAACCTCACTCTCGTATGATGAAAATTGGTGTAGTATAAACAGTCTTCTTCAACTCATAGAAATAATTATCACATAATCCAGAATATTTGAACGTGATTTATTTATTGGTTAAAACCAAAATAAGAACTTCCAAGTGGGAGAATATTTGGATAAATAACCAATAATATCTTACTAAATCTAAAAATTAATATTAAAACCATTCATGGGATAATAAACTGAAAATACTAACTAAAATTTATCTTTTTTCACTAACACACCTTCCTTGGAGATGATATGACCCATAAAATGTAAATTTTTTATCTAGAATTAACACTTATATACCTTGGCATATATGCAATGCTCTCATGGTGTACTGAGGACATTGTTAGGATGGTTGGTATGTTCTTCATGAGTCTGAGAGTGAACCAAGATGTAATTTTTGGAAAACCAAAAAAAATGATCCAAAAATGGGCGAGATATTTGGTATATAATGGATATGAACATAGTGGGAGTGTTTTTCATTCAAAAAGGCATAACAAAGAAATCATACATGCCATACCTAATATTTAGTGCAACATATAGTACATAATAATATATCACTCTCAACTATTGATAACCTGACCTCAATTCGATCTTGGATAACACATCAAAACCCCTCAGATGGTCAAAGAGATTATCAATCCACTAAAGTGGATACTGATTCTTAACTATCATCCATATTAATCTCCAATAATTGAAAAACAAATAAAATTACTCATCTTTTTTCTTAGTAATAAAAATGTTGAAACCCCAATGCATCACACAAAAAATAGGTAAATCCCGTATACATCATTTCTTCCATCCGAGTCATAAAATATTCAAGATTTGTTAGTTCTATTCCATAGAGTGAAATGGATACTTTTTCATCTCTAGGAAGTGTGTCAATTTTAAAATCAACATAAATCTCTGGTTTCAGCCCTAAGAATTTATCTATAAACACAACAAGAAACTATTCCACAATGGGTGGGAAGACCTAATGATTCACACCTATATAATCTAACAAACTACTTCCAACCAGGGTGGTAAGCTCCCCCAATTTCAAATGAACTAGCCTAACATACTCTACCATTATATCCCATTCTCCATTATGAATATAATTATTACCCTCACGAGATCTAAATGTTCCTCTGTTATGATAATAATAAATTTAGACTTAATATGATACAATCAAATCCATAAAAAATCATGTAAAAACCAAACATGTCATGTATGTAATTATTCCCAAGGAAATGATAATCTCCAAACTCAAAGACGCATACCTTACATAGACAAATTTCCTTTAACGATACACATAGCAGTGCATTTATCACCATAACCCCAATCATAAAATCTTCCATCAAACTCAAAATATGCCTAATTTGTGTAGATATAAAATAATGTGAGGCTCGTGTATCAAATAAATCCCTATAATGATAGAATATATATGAATTGTACCTCTGAATACCAATGTCCCAAACTCTCTATTCACAAGTTCAAGATGAAAAAAAATGAAACTAACATTCCCCAATTTTTTGTGCTCCAATATGAGAGCCTTATACTTCACTACATTGAAGATACAATAAATCTTTCCCTGAGTTACCATATTTTCCACCCTGACCAGCTTGGCCTGCATAACTCCATCTTCCTGACTTGTGTAGGGAATATTTCTCCATTCCATTGCCTCAGTTTATCCAAGGTACTCTATCACTGACCATTGGATTAGGGTTATTACAAAAACTATATAATTTTCACATTCATATTTAATATATAAACTCCACTCATGGTCAGGAATATTGACTACGATTGTGACACGACCTACTAAACTATTGGAAGAACACCTGATTACTTCAATGGGTTATTAATCCTTATCTATATATAGTTTACATACTGTTTTCATGGATAATTTTATCATCATTATGCTTCACTACCTCAAAATTTGTACCTCCAAGTGATCTAGTATAATCCACCTGTCCTCTAATGGAGTCTTCATTTATATTCCCCTCAAAAATGAGATCTTTATTCACTACCATGGCAGACTTATTCAATCAAAAAATTATAACTTAGAAATTTATATCTCATTTAATACTATCATAAAATCACCTCTATAAAGTTTATCATATTCTTCTAGTGTTGGGAAAATTAAATTCAGGTTAGTGTAGAATCCATCATTTTCCATCACTGATTTTCTTCCCTTTGTAAACTACATAAACTCTTCCACCCTCTCAAGTATCAATTTTTTTGTAACAATGTTCTGGAATCTTCTATAGAAAGAATTTCCACACCATTCCCTCCAAATTCACATCTCATGCCAGAATATCCAACCAATTATTCACATGACCACATAACATATAAGTATCCAGCATTACCCTTTACTCAGAAAGAGAATCTAAATTGTCAAAAAGTGTCTGGATTGACTCAATCCAAAACTAATCTACCTCATATCGACGCACATTTGTGATCATTATTGGCTACTGTAACTAGAACTCCAGATTTAGCTCAGACATATTCTACACATCCCACCCTTGGACTATTTCCATGAACTATATAAATTGAGAAAATGTCTCCTACAACATCTCTTCCACCCCTTTACCTAGATCTATCTGGGCCTCTTATCTTTCTATGAGAGGATCATTTTTAGAAATGTCCTCCAACTATCCTTTAAACAAACATCATCATAGAGGCATGTATCTATAATGAAATTCATGAATATTGTTACACATAAAAAATCATTATCACATTACATTGGATAGTTTCACATAAATTCACAAAAAACATCTTGTATACCCTATAATTTGTTCAAAACCATGATATGAGAACTACCTTCAACCAACCCTGGTGTGGTCCATGGATAACACAGGGTAAAAAATAATTAATATTTATAAGTACCTCATTATAAAACCTTCATAACAATTATAAATTACCAAAATAATCATGTTTTATTTTAACTAATACACTAATATTATTTAGCACATTTTCATTTAAAATACTCAATTCAGGAAGATATTTTTCATTTAACAAAACGCATTCATGACTTGGTTTCCCAAGTGTTCCAAATAAGATGAATGTCAGCTAAATTATTTATTGTGTAAAATGATTCATGAATAGTCAACAATTATTTTAACTAATTCATATGATAATTCTCATAAAATGATAATTTCATGCATTAAGTGCATCACACAATGTAAAATAACATTCAAATGTAATAGAAACTGTCAAGAACAACTATCCCACCCTTGGTAATTTGGTTTTCTCTTACACATGGGTTGGATACTCCCCTGTAAAAGATCATGAACAAGGCCCAAGTCATTTTATTCTTCTTTATACCATTCCCAACTAATAATAAAATTTAATTAAACTAAACCTCTTTTGATACAACTTTGTGACATCTCAACCCTTATTCCACATATTACTGACCCACGATGGTTCATTTAGTGACCTTTGGCCTGACTTCTTATACCCCAAAGGATTATAAAATCTAGTGTGGGTCTAATATGTCATGTGGGTAGACTGTACCCTCTTTATCAATGTATTAACATAGATAATATCAATAAAATAATAGAAAATGTATTAATAAAAGATGAAAAATAATATAGACCAACTATCTTATGATAATCCAAAAGTGGTGATAAAGACCAAAACCAAAGAAGTAAATATGAAATTCCATATATGTCTCAAGTGTCAAATGAAAACCCAAAATAAAGACACACTAAAAAATCCACACATGTCATAACATCAAGTCTATTTCCCTCATCCATGCTTCATTCTAAAACCCAACTCATCAATCTAACAAAGGGATCATTCCCTTATCCTAACATGAAAACTTGAAATCTATTCGAGTAACAAATAGAGGCTGGAGTACTATGTGAATACAACTCAGTAGGACACCCACAATTACTTCTAATGAAATATCCATCCTATAATAGTTTATGAATTTTTATAAATAATAATATAAAAATGAGAAAAGTAAAGAGTTTTTTCATTTGTTAATATTTATTTGACCACATATTCTTTGGGTCCATGAAGACACCAAAGCCGATAATACCTACTTCATCACCAGCTGGAATATGAAACGTACTCTAAAGGGATATTACAATTTAATAATTTAAGGGATATAATTATTATATTTAATTTTATTTAATTTCAGTTCCATTGATAGTTATTACAGGTACCATTATTGCAGGTACATGAAGTATGACTCCATCATCATTATCTTGAGCACTTGGAGCATCATTTCAACTCCAATATCATGGGTACTATGAGAATATGTATAGCACAACAATCTCTAGTACATAGATAATTAGTCCATCACCAATTGACAATCATGCATCAAGTTCCTAGAACATCAATCTAGATCCTCGTGCATACTCTAAGTATCAATCCATAACCCACAACTCATTGTCCACATTTTAATATAGATATATATCAAGGTTCTTCATTAGTGGCCTTCTTATTAATAATTTACAATATAGGGATCTATGTCATTTATCAATCACATCCATTGTATGTTACTTTTATCACAAAGAAAAGCATGAAAAAATTCTCGTTAATCCATTTATCAGAATTTATTGCGCAACTCATTAACAATTGACATTCAACACAATTAACCCTTTACATAACATTATCAAACCATGAAATGTCGCTTTACTAAAATTCCATAAACCCATTATTTCACTATTTTACATTCCATAAGACATTTTAAGGATATTGGAACACCTCATGGGTTTCCATGAATTCTGGTATCATAGTCACTAATAGTTCAAATGGGATCCATGAATGGTCTCTCAATTTTATGTGATTCAATTCACGTTTTTTGTTTAAAATTAACTTCATGATGTGTTAATGCAATTACACATATAAATACACAAGATCATGATTATGAATATGAGAAATATATATTAGACCACCTACCTAAGGATCATTAAAAAAACCTCTCCCAACTCATTCCCATGATTTTAACTATAATGGACAAACTCACAATGGTGAATAAGATCAAGGATCAAAACATAAGATCATGATCTGGAAAAACCAAATTCATTTAATCCAATATCTATAACATTAATTAATGGATGAATTCATCCCACTATACTAGAGTGAAACATGGGAGACATATGAATCAAAAAACATGGTAATCACATTATATAGGGTGGTCGATCTTATTCTATTAGATCTCAATTCAAAATAAAATGGAGTCGAGAGGCTATGAAATTCAATGTCTATCTTCTAAGAGAATTAGAACCAATATTAGACCATGTGGGGTAATTATGGATATAAAATTATGGGGTTAGGATTTCATAATCTAATTTTCCAAGATTTTAATAATAATGCTCAAGGTTTTTTAGAAGATCTGTATCATTAGAAACATCAGTTGTCCTAACCATTCACCCAAACTATCCAATGGTGCTTATTCTCTCATAAGAGGTTCGTGGTTTGAAATTTTTTTCCCTAATCATAAAAAACCTATATCAAATGGGTGCATGATTTTTTAGTTGGATGCAAAATTTTGAAAAACCATGTACTAATATTTTTATCTCAAAATTCGTTTCATGGTTAACTAGGGGAAGAGGTACAATTTTTCTAAACTAGGCACCAACCTGTCACAGCCCCATGGGATTCCAAAATTCCCCAAAATCACCTGAAATGACCATGAAGAAAATCCCAAATTACATATGATCAAAAAAGACTAAAAAATACCTAAATTACTATGATATTTATATATGAAGTTATGGGTCTTATGTTACATATTAATTTAATTAACTAAAATAGATGTACATTAAGTGGTTTAATGTATTTTTCGATAAAATCAAATTATTAATCCGAAAAAACTTATATAAAAATTCAAAATAAATCCGATTAAAATGTAATTAAGTGGATTAAATATATTTAACGGATACTTATGTTACATTAAATAATATATAAAATATAATGGAACTTTTAAATTACTTGATTAATTGAAAAGAAATAACAATTTAAAAAATAGTTTTTCTTCATTATTCATTGATAAATCAATATTTACTGAAAAAATCCCAAAATATCATTATTGTTAATTTTTTATATACTCATTTCAAAAAATATATTAATCTTTAAAAATAAATTTTCACAAAAAATTAGAAATTAATTATAATATTTCCTTGCAAAAAAAACAAATATCATTTTTTTAAAGAATGAAATTACTTTAATAAAAATTGATTGATTATTAATAAAAAACTATCAATAATTAAGAGTTAGGAGGATATAAATATAATAAAATATTTAATAATTTATTTAATACTATTTAAACTCACCAATTTAAAGGAAAATTTGAAACTATTATATATTTCACATGTCATGTAGGCTTGGTGTTGTTTATCAAACACACTATTGAGCATAGTTTTCTTTTCTAAAATCTCATGGTGTTACATAAACCCTTTCCCCCACCAATAAATTGAATCCTCACCATTTGGGAATTTGAAAATACATTTTTTAGGAAACCAAATCATAAATTTTCTTAGTAGAACTGCCTTTTGAAAATAGAGATAATGTAAATGTCATTTCTAATAATTCCTAACTATGTTTCAAAGTAAGATAAAATAAATGGAATGAGGAGATTATGAAATATAATAAAAGTTTAATTTATAGATAGTGATAGAAATCATTTCTTATAATAAATTTAATGATCAATAAAAATTCAAGGACCTCAAAACCATAAATATGTGATGAATTAAAAGACCATTTGATTCATTATAAATCAACATAATGGGGTAATATTTTAATTTTAAATATTTTTTTATTATAATTTAATAATTCATTTATAGTATTGATTAAATTATATCTAATATACTTACTTGTCTAGAATAATTTCATCAATTAATCAATTTTGACCCCACACTCATCATTATTCCAATGATGAGTGTCCAATATTAATTTTTCATGTTTGAAGCCCTAGAATCAACATATAATGAATAATATAATTACAAAAAGGATAATCATATATTCCCCATAAAATTATAAATTAATATTTTTCAAAATGGTTAGATTAATGTAATATGTTTACAAGAATTATAGTGATCCTCTTTTGAAACAGCATTAATCACCCAATAAAAAATCAATTTTTACTCTCATGGATTCCTATAAGAAAATTTATATGATCTATAAAAATAATATATCATTATATTTCAATCAATTTGAATCTAAAATAATGATTCCATACGAACCATGACATTACATGGGTCAATGGTTGGCATTTAACCCTTGTTCACCATCTGTTTTGGGTTCAATCCCTATGGCCTTGTTGGTATTTATAGGTTGTCACCCAACCTTAGATCTTTCCTTTTTCATATAATGTTATATCTATAAAGTTTTTATAAATATGATGAACATCCTTTACAAAAATTTAATCATTAAAGATCATATAAATCTTAATGGTAATCAAAACCTTCAAATATATGTCAAAAAAATAATGCCCTACTTCACGTTAAACCAAAGGCTTACATATATATAATCCCAATAAAATGTGTCACAAAATTTCAATAATAAATTTTATATATCATCTCTTAAAACCTAAAAAACCTGTCAAAAATTGTAAATTTTGATTTACCTTCTAAAAATGATGATCTATTTATATTTTTTACAACATCACTTGATATCCAAACACCAACTGAAGAAGTAGAAACTGATTTTTCGTCAACATTAAATTTTCAATAATGAATGTTTCCACCCTATGTAAGAATAAATGGATTCACATTATCATAATGATACAAAATCATTACACCGAAAAAATATCACCATTTACTATATATTTGTTATCTCATTATTTGATTTTTTCATTACCCTTTTTTATAATGATGATCCATTTGAAAAAACATGCGACACCAATAACACTTTATATATCCTAAAAAATATTCACCAAAATTAATTTTACAACTCAGGGAATATTTTTTTGGATTAACGTACATAATATTTTTTTCATTCTGGTTTCATGTAAAATTAACTATGTCTTACTCAGGTCATCACAAGAAACATAATTTTTGGAAATCCCTAACTCAAATTTCTCATTATAATGAAAATTTTTATCATAAATTTTAAATTCTCATATGGAAAAGTCAATTAAAAAGAATGGTTTAAATCCTAAGTACATAATGTTAACTTTACTATCAATTTCCCTAATAAAATATGACACATACATGGCCAATACTTTGGTGTTTTCTTCATACGTGACCACTGAATGTTCATAATTTTTATTCATTTCCAAAAATAGTTTCCCTATCCAAAGACAAACATCCTTATGCATATATTTCTCAGTGAATATAGAAATAATTTTATTTAATTCCATGGAATCATGATCATCAATACCATTGGTATTGTTAGCCAAAGACCATGATCGACTAGTTTCACCTTCAAAATGATAACTCTTAAGGGATTTCTTTTTGACATTCCAAGAACACCATGTCCATAAATATCTTCCTCAATCAATTGATCCATCATTTAGCTACCACTAGATCAGATGATCCACAGAATGATGGGATATGTTTCCTCATTATATTATCCACTATATACATTTCCCTTCATGGAATATTGAGTTCCACTCTAGAATAGACACCTTCACCAATTATAGATTCTCTCAACAAATCCATAACATCAATAAAACTATTCTCTTCTAATTACAAAAAATATATATGATGCTGATTTGGAAGGATAGTCTCCTCTCAATGACATCCAACTAAAATGTCCATATTTCCTCTATTGAAACCCATTTTGAATTAAAATAATTTTGATGTATAAACATGGTCATCAACAAATGTTATTTCATTTTAACATAAACATAAGGTAAAATATTTTAAGGGATTGATATTAAAATTATCCTATCATCTAAGTTAATTTAACTAATCATTTGATACCAACTATAAGGATGCAAACATAAACATAAAATAATCTTAGTTTTGGGTCCAGAATAAAATTTCGTTCACTTAGAGGATTTATTTGTGTTTAGAATATTAGAGAATTATATCATAACACATTCATAGGAAAACCACATATTACAAAGTGGACACATATGTTTAGTATCATTTTTTACCATTATACAAAACATTTATAATAAATCCCAATTTATCTTTAGGGAAAATATTCACAACATTCAACTTCACTTATTCGTTTTCTTTATTAGTGCTTAATCCCAGTAAAGCCCATTTTAAAATGTGATATGAACACAAAATGATTTTGAAGGGATATAAAAATAACTACAAGAATTAGTCTAGTGAAAAACATAAAATCCAACGAAACTTTTTACCTTTATTTTAATATGCATTTAGTGAGATATATAAATTATTTTCCAAGAAAAAACACATTATTTTTCTCACATAAATCACTAAAACTCATAAAAAATAATAGAAAATACTCTTGGAAATATAGAGAATCATAAAAATAAAACCCTTTAAAATCCATTTTAATTATAATAATTTTATGGAGAAATTTAAATATAATCATTTCCCAATGCATTGGAAAACTATAATGGGAATCAACCTTAATATAGTATATATTAGGAACAACTATTTTTCATTAGTCATAATAGTGTTCAACCCTTCATATAAACTATATTGGGCTTACCCAAGAGACATAATGGGATTTATCCTTTTATGAAATCTATATCTAGCCCACACATTTTCTAGATAATTCTAAAAACTATATCATGAACTACAATGTTTATGTGTCCACCACTTCATCATGAAAACCATTTAAAAACACATTTGGAACCATATAAAATACCCTTTAAATATCAAAATACCTCTTTCTTTTGAAAAAACATTTTTATACCAAAACACCCATAAAAAAAGAAATTTTGTTTCTAATTTAAAAAAATAATGAAATACTATAATATCATACAGAAATAAAATAACGGTAATGATGGAAAAAAATTTCATTATCATAGTATATATTAAATATTTCACATTCCTTGTGTCAATTATCAAAACATTCTGTATAGAGCACATAAATATTTCCATTTGAATAACATCAAAAAAATTAAAAGATGACATAAAAAGAAATTTCTAAATTTTTTTCTACCATGTAAAAAAATTAGTAAAATCATTTTAAAATAATGTACATGCAAGATAACAAGTGTAAATGAATGCATTAAAAAATGTTTCCATTAAACAAAATCCCCCTATTTTATGGGAAACACATGAATTATATGTCCCATAAAATTGTGACTTTAAAAATCATTAAATATCAAGATAAAATATAAATACATGATAAATAATTTCAAAGGGGTGGTATATACGTATTATAAAATAATATATGTTCATATTATCAAGATATGTCTTAATGAATGAAAATTGGGATGAAGTCCCTTACCATGTGTTTGATTGTTCATGTATATTATTTATATTCTTGAATAATAAAATTATATTATTTATTTTTCTTTCTTGAGAATATTTTTTATGTTTATTATTCCATTAATTTCACTTTTTACTATGTTATATAATATTATGTATTCAGTTAACTTAATGTCGGGTGTTTTGAAGATATTTGCCTTATGTGTCAAAATTTATTGTTCTAGGTTGACTATTAGTCAAATGGGGTATTATTTAACATCTCTAAAATAATAATCATGAAACAATTATCTTATTTATACATATATTATAAATTTTGAAACCAATAATGAAATATGGTTATGAAAAATGAGTTATGTTACAATCATGGAGATGGTAGGTCGTACATTCATAGGAGTAACGTTTCCATATTTCAATGATCATTTTTCAAAAAAATTAAGAAATATTTTATCTTTAAATGATGATAATAATATCATAAATACGATAATATTTTATTAATTGTACTAATATATATCATCCATATGTTTTTGTGATAAAAAAGAGAGATCACATCACATATTTGGGTGGGAGTCCACATATACACGAATGACATTATAGTTTTTCAGTGTAATAAAGAAAATGATATATTATATTTTTGACATGATAAATATGTTGTGAATATAATTATTATTTATTTTATATCATATTTATTCATCAAAATAATCTTTATTAACTTCGAAATAAAGTGTTAGTGAAAAACTAATTTGATTAATTTCCAAGGCGGTAGTCCATCGTACACAAGACACACATTGTCGTATCTACCACGGAATGGATATTAAGAAGGTATACATGATACAATAACTCCAAAATTATAAATATGTTACAAACATCACACACTTATATATATTAAATAAATCATTAAAATGAACCATTATTGTTCACGATTGAAAAGGAATGAGATCAGTTCATGATGTGGAAGTCCACTGTAAACTCGAATGATAATTTTGTATCTCATTTGATGGAATAAGAGATGGATTTAGGTTATGAAATAGAAATTATAACATATCAGTATGTTATATATAATTTTTACATTATATTTTAATAATTTTATTATATTTTTAGGGGTTCTAAAATTTATTAATATAAAGACACTCAATTTAGCACAATAACTTTTCTTCAGATAATCTCCTTTGTTAAGCACCAAAAGCCTTCATAGGATGTATTTTTTTATCAAAATGTATTCAAGGCTGTGGGAAGTTAATTATGTAATTTAATTAGGTTTAAATATTTTGATACAAAGATCCTTGAATGGGTTAAGAGTATGGGAGAGTGTGTGGCCTTTTATTTGTGAGGTGAGTGGCACTCTAGTAATATTTGAAAAGAAAAAATGATCCAATATTTTTCACATAAATAATGATGAAAAAGTGAAATTACAATGATTTTGAAATTATAATTTATAAATAATTCCATAAAATAGATTTTATACATGTTTATGGTAATTTTAACCCTTTTCTTTTTAGTTTAATCACTCAGTAAATCCATTTTTACCGCAATAACCGTAATTTATTTTTACAGTTTTCAGTATTCATTATGGTAAAAAATTTTGTTGACCATAATAGAATATAAAAATTATCATAATTATAAATATATTAATCTATTTTACCCAATTCAATTCACATAAGTGGGAAAATATAATTTAAACCAAACTTTCATATGTTATGAAAAAACAGGTCTCCAAGATGTGTATTTTTCATGAAAATGATGATTTTATATTAACCCGTAGACTAATAATAAAACTTTAATGAATATATATTAATTTTACAAAAATATTAGTGATATATTTCATTTAATACATTAATAAATATAAATTCTTTTAATTAATTAAAATGGAAGACCATTGGGCACTTTAAAATAATTTTCAAAAAAATATCATTATTAAACTGAAAACAATATTATACCAAAATACAATATAAATTTTATTCAAAAACAGTAACTATATTATATATATATAAATTAATTATGTTACCTTAAATAATTTTTATAAATAAATGACATTTTTACAAGATATTCTTATTTTCACTATATAATGAAAAATCTATATTTTCTGAAAAATCATGAAATTTCACCCTGGGTAAATTTTGATATACTAATTTTATAAATGAATTTAAATTTATCTAATACATTATATAAAATTTCTAAAAACTAATTATAATATTTCCTCAAAATTCAATAAAAATCACTTTTAAAGAAAAGCTATTTTTGATGAATAAAATTAATTTACTAAAAATTTACTGATTATTTATTCGTAATTTACCAATAATTTATATTTAGTAGGAAATATATATATATATATTTGATAAATGAGATAAGGCTCTATGTTTTTAAATATTATTATTAGGGAATATTATTGAAACCTAGTTGAGAGGCCTTAGGTAAAAGACTAATCATTGGATAATATCCTTATATTATGGTGTTATAGAGATTATTTGTTTTTTCGAGATATCAATTGTCTCACCTAGACAAATCTATTATTTTATTATATTATATTTATTGGATTTTAAAATTTATGTTGACGTTTAGGTTAAATCCTGAAAATATTTTTGAGTTTTTCCAAAAAAAACGCGTGTTTTTGAGTGGACGTCACTAGGCGCATGGGCAGAGTGCGTTTGGAAAACCCCGTGGGGATCCACCCAGGCATCTCCATGGTCGCCTGCCCTAGAAAATTGAAAATGGGTAAATTTTGTAATTTATTGTGTGATTTAAAAATTGAACAGTTGATAATAAAATTATTATTATTATTATTAGTATTAGTATTAGTATTAGTATTATTATTATTTTAGGCTAGTGTATGGGCACCGCATGGCTAGCGGAAGCCGTACGGTCAGCCCGAGTACTGCATAGTTGTGGTGTCTAAATTGGCCAAATAAAAAGGATGTTCAATGAATTGAAAATAAATGAAAATTTAGAATAAATAAATTACTGTAGTGATGTTAGTATTAATATTTCATGAATAATTACATTATATTATTAATTTTATCATTTTTATATTATTGTTAAATTTATTTTATTTGTTATTATGTGAATTATTAACGATATTATTAATGATGTTAATATTAATAATATTATTATCGATTATAATTATTAATTTTATTTTTATTATTATCATTTTGAAAATGTTATCATAATTTTTATGAATGTTATTAATATTATTATTTTTCAGAACGATGCAAATGTTGATAAACAATTTTAATATAATATTATAATTATAAAATAATTATTGTAGTTAAAATTATTATTTATTTTTTTTATTATTAGTATTGTTATTATTATTATTATTATTATTGTTAGGTTTAGTTTTTTTTATTTTAATTTTTATCTTTATTTATTATTTTATTTTTATTTATTTATTTATTTCATTTCATTTCACTTTTTTCTAGGGTTTACTTTTTTTCTTCCTCATGGTTTTTTCCCTACCGCTCCCTTTAGCCTGAGCCAGCACGCCTCCCCCCTTTCCTCTTCTTCTTTGCAATGTGAAACTGGTCTGCCTCTCCTTGCACCGCTCCTACAACGCCGCAACAAGCCCTCAATCTGCAACGATCCCTCAATCTGCACCGAGCCACCTTCTCCACCCACCGTTCTCCCCTTTCCCCACACCCTACACTGTGCGCCAAGGCTACCTACTCCCTACAACACACACCCCATCCACCGTCGGTCCCCTCATCCCACTTTCACGCATCCCGGCGCACCCCGTACCAGCTTTGTCGGGCCAGTGGCAGCGGGCCACTCTACCATCTCTTTTCCTCCCTACTGCAAAGATTGCACTATATTACCCTTCTCCACCAGCATCTAACACCCCTTCCCTTCTCCGGATTTATATGCACAACACTGATACCCTCTCCTTGTTCCAGTAGATGCCCTGCGAACCACCTCTTTGGTTATCTCCATTGTGACCTGCAACCCTTGAAGTCCCCTATTCAGTGTGCACCATCCCTAACCCGTGGCCTCTAGCGAGATGCTCTTCACTGGTGTCTCCCCCTCACCGACGTTGCCCCCTCGCTGGCGTCACCCCCTCGTCGGCTTCGCCCCATTTTTGGCGCCCTCTCCCTTCGGTGACAGCCTTCACCTCCGGTTAGGGTTCGTGGCTATTGTGTTCTTTGAATAGGGTTTAATTTTTTTCTAAAACTCTATGTGTTAGGATTCAATCTTGTTTGCGCAGAGTTCAATTATGCATATAGAGCATATGGTTGAGGTGCGAATGTGATCATGCACTGCTCTTGGGAGTGTGTTTCCATTCCACCTTGAGTTGAGGTATGATGGCTTTGCACCTCTTTAAATTTATAGGTAGATTAATTCATACAGGACTTACATTCATTTAATAATAGTTAATTATTTTTAGTTTCGAGTAGATTTATTTTAGAAAAAATTATGTGGAATTTCAAATAATATTTTTTTAAAAGGTTAGGGATGAAGCCTCAATTTATTATTTTAAAGAAAATCCCTCTTTAGACTAGGTAGAGGGTGACACATTACATAGCACGAAGTCCCAAGGCCATGTGGCCTGAAAACAAGTATTGAAAGCCCATTTTGGGCCTAAAGGACCCCTCTGTGTTCAGTATTTCTACAGTACCTGCACTGTTACAGTACCTCCGCTGCTACAGTTCATGCTACAGTCCCTCTGCCGCACAGTGTTACCGCTGCTACAACCCTCCCTTTCTACAGTGCTGCTATAGTGCCATACTCCAGTAGGGTATAGGCTCATTGGATTGTAGGTAATTTTTTTTGGTTAATTGTTTTGCCTAAATTATTAATTTGGAATGTTTTGTGATTAATTGTTTTGGTGCGAAATATGTTTTGAAAACATGTAAAGATTGTCCTTTTTCAGTGCTTGTTCGTTTGGGTTGTTTTAAGTCCATATTTATCTGTTTTTAGTTAATGTGCTTTTTTTGCAGCATGTTTGTGAGGTAACCCTGCGATATTGAGGTCATCAGTTTGCACATGTTTCTGCATCTGTGCGAGGCATTATGCAACATTTGGTTTGGTTAGTGAGTCAAGATAGGTCCCCACTGCACTTTCCTTTATATTTAGAATTTAATAATTTCTTTTTATTTTATTAAATTTTATATTAATGTTAAATAATATTAAATAATTAGATTTAGAATAAATGGTAATTGTGAGGGACATAGGTTCTCTCTTATTTTTAATTACCTGAAATTTTTTTATTTTAATGCGCATCATTAGTGTTGATAAAATTCTCAGTTTCCCTTTATAGGTAAATTGTGTTTTTTAAGAACCACATGGGTTGCAAATGTGTCAAGCTTTCTAAAATGGATTTTAAATATGGTTTCAAATGGTTTTGAGATTAAAAGTAGTGTTCCATCGATATTCTGTAAATGAGTTGCCATGTGTTTGTTTTTATGAAAATAGGTAGGTGTCGAGTGGTTAATTAAGGCCCGTTTGGAACTTTAATGAAATTAGATATTTTGAAAACACTATTTTGGGTGACTCAGTGGTGGTCTTATTGTGTACCTCGATTGTGTGATTTGAATGTGTTTTTTTCACATCCTGACTGGTTACTTGATTTACATTATTTACTCACCCCTTTCCCTTTTATTATTCGTGTTGACATGGAAACCTATCATAGTGAGTGATTCTTCTGAGAATGATTGATGCCCTCGTTTAGATAACACATTTGCTAGTGGCCCATAAAAGAGAAGTGTTTTGTTATTATTTCTATGGGATTTGACCCCTAGACCAGGACAAGTAGAGCAATGGTCAGGCATTAGGGCGTTATGACGTCATCGATAGTTGGCATGCCTTTTGGATGTGTCACGTGTATAGTACATTCTTGATTGTTCACAAACTCTTAAGTCCAAACTATGTTTTCCATAGTGTTTATTTTATGTGGTAGATTATTGAGGGGTCTAGTTTGGATAGTAACCCCTATGTGCCACTTTTTCTATTTCCCTTAGTGTGTGTTGTGTGTTTTTTGTGGTTTTCCTTTTAACTAACAACTAAAATTTTGATTTCTAAAATGTTCATAATAATTTTTTTAGAATGTAATGCACCTATTACTTTCAAACATTAAACTTGTTTTTAAAATAAAAAGGGAAATGTGTTGTTACTTTTTTTGGAAATGAAAGTTTGTGTGGAAATGAATATTTTATATAATTTAGTTCAAACCGTGATTAGTACATTCTTTATAAAAAGGTAGTGCATTGGGAATAGTTTGTTTGGCATGTTGAGTGAGTTTTAATACTCACACCTATAATGTTTTCCTAATTTATGTTTTCATTCTAGTTTTAATTGAGCTTGCTCTTCAAGGGAGAGAGTTGGTTGTGGACTAGTGAGCGGCTCTCAGAGTCATGAGGAGTTTTGGTCATGGTCAGGTTAGTTGGTTTATGTTGATCATTATTTCTTTTCGTGTTGTTTACTTTGTGTTATTATACTTTATCTGCTTATTTACTAATTTTATATGGGAGAAATCATACTTATTTGTCCTCTATTGATTCCCTGGTTCTTGTAGCTAACCCAAGAGGATTGGGAATACCTCTTAGGCCATGTCGCGGCACGTCTTGGGTGATCAGTTTAGGGTTGACCGAGATTGGTTCCTGACAAAATGGCTTCAAAGGGAATGTTGGCTCTTGAGTGGACCTTTTATCAGATAACCCATTGTCATATGGGGTTCTCATGGTAAAAGGAGTAGAATTTTAGGGACTTTTGGTGTAGGAACGAGAAGGATATCATGAAGCCTTGCTCGTTCTGAAACTCGGGTTACTATGGGATGTTCGAGTTTTTCGATGTCCTTGATTCTTATGGTTTGTTTGTTATTGGAAAATGAAAGGGGATCCTCGAATGTGACCTCCATGAGATCGCATGGTCTGGAGAGCCAAGTATAGCCAGGGACATTACCCTTGAGTGCTCCTTGTGACGGTGGCATGACGTTCATATAGCCGCTAACTATATGTCTGAGTCACCCATTGGCACTAGTTTTCCTTGTGCATTTTTTAGGTCTTATTTACATAAAAAAGGTTGTTTCATAATGTCTTATATTTGAGATTGTGAAAAGTTGAATTTGAAATGTAAATGACCATGTTATGATCATGATCATTGTTTTCTTGTTCCTCAGTGTCAAACTCCCCTTGAAGGTTCGATGGATTCCCAAGGCGCAGCTAAGGGTGGTGCATCCTTAGAAAGTCTTCTAGTTGATCAACCCATAGACTATGTTCTGGAATTCTAAAAGTTGGGTCCTCCACTCTTTTATGGTCAAGAAGATCTTCTTGAGGTGGGGGAGTGGTTGTAGAATATTGAGAGGATGCTAAGTATTATTGGGTTTCATGAGTTGTAAAAGGGGGAGTTGGGTACCTTTAAGCTGCAATGTCCAACATGGAAATGGTGGAAGTCTGTGTCTCAGAATAAAACTCGTAAAGATCTAACATTGGATTTTTTTTCATGTCATAATTCATCTAAAAACACTTCTCTGAGTTGAAGAACATGAGGAAGATGATGGATTCATGTTTTCTACAGCAGGGCATTGAATCGGTACTTCAATTATTTTGACGTTTCATATAACTAGTTCTGTTTGATCAGTGGTTTGTTGCGAATGATCTTGAGAAGGCTCGGCAATTTGAGACTGGACTCCAACCTGAACTGTGGTCGAAAGTGGAAGAACTCAACCTAATTACCTTATCTGATGATGTGGGTCAATCCATTTTCGCTAATGCTGGGATAGCAGGAGGACATGAGAGGGTGAATCCTCCTACTTTGGGAAGCAGTGCAGAGGATGGTGATTAGAAGAATGAGAAGCGACCTGATGCTGGTAGTGCTGGTAGAGGGATCGAGAGGTTTTCAGACCTTCATCAGTCTTCTTTTTAAAAGCACAGTGTCATGATCTATCATTAGAGTTGTAGGGATGGTCACAAGAGGTCGATGTGTCTGAATGCTTTGAGGCCCTACCACACCTATGAACATTGGGGTCACTTTTAGTGTTTCTACCAGGGTGTTTCCAAGAAGCATGTTGAAGCTATACTTGGATCATCATAGGTCACCTCAACCCGTCAGTATGAGTAGGTTATTATTTGGGGACTAGTTTGAGGTTTTATCTTTATAGTTTTTCTTGGGTATACTAATCGCCTCTTGTATAATTTTGTGGTTTTTCTTTTCCTTAAGTTGTAAGAATGGTTATTGTTGAACCTCCTTGAAGCCTCTATTTTGAACAGAAGTGTGTTTGGAAAAATTATGGTTCATGAGTGGTGTTTGGGGGTTTCGGATGCATGACTGTGAGGTAGGAGATTATATAATCATCATAGCTCTAGCCTTAGGATCAGGAGTGAATATGGAATGTGGTTAGAAGAACCCCAAGGGCTTAAAAAGTTATTGATTTAATCTCTTACTTTAGTGTGTCATGGTTCGTGTTCTTCTGAGGGTGTGAATTAGTTAATGTAGTAATGGCAGTAGTTTTGATACTCTATCAGTTGGGTCCTCTATTTCCAGCCCCTCCAATTATGGTGGGGTTTATAGCCCCTGCAGAGGTCTCTGATTTCGAATAATCTCAAATGTTTTTATGGTGTGGAGACCCATCATGGGTCTCATTGAATATAGTTTGGCTTGTTTCCTATAGTTGGGGGGGGAGTCTGTTCGGACCTCCCGTAACAATATCCATGTTCCGTTCTATGTTTTAGTTTTTTGGTGGGTGGTCTCGTGAAGAACCACCAAATTCTATATTCTCCCTTTTAATAAAGTGATGGGGTGTGAGAGTTCCACTGTCATATTAGAGTAAGGTTTTAAAAGGAACTCATTGGATGTGATTTTAATTTTTTTTATTGGTTTCAAGAGGTTAGTTGTGTTATTCTTGGTGTTGTTTTGGATGTTTTTTTTAAGGTTGAATTGAGGATGGAGTAAATGGTTGAGTCTCGTTTAATGGTGTTTAAGGTTTGTGTATGTTGGGCATGAATTTACCATTGGGAAACTTCTATGTACTATAAAGTGATCAACTAGAGTTGGTCACACTTTTGGGGGCGGGTGACGCCTAGCTGGAAGTTCGTTTCTGTCACATGAGTTCTTCTGGTTTATCTCTCCTTTTTTGATAGTGTTTTGGGAACCCTTTATTATTGTTCTTTAGAGATCTATTTGAAATATAAATTAATGTTGGTTCTTGTTTGGGGTTTTGATCTTGTTATGGATTTCCGGGGGCGGAAAGCGTTATGGTGGGGATAATTGTCACACTATGACCTATCTATTATTTTATTTTATTATTTTATTTGGATTATAAAATTTTTGTAGAGGTTTAGGTTAAATCCAGAAAGAGATTTTTGAGTTTTTTCAAAAAAGGCACGTTTTTTAGTAGATGTCGTCGGTCGCATGTGAGGATCGTGTTTTGAAAACCCGTTGCGGCTCCCCCCGGCATCTGCATGGTCCAGCTACCCTCATAAATTTAAAATAGGTAAAATTTTTAATTTATTGTGTGATTTAAAAATTTAATTATTGATAATATAATTATTATTATTATTGTTATTGTTATTATTATTTTAGGCCAATGTGCGGGCATCGCACAGCAAGAGGAAGCATTGCGGTCAGCCTGAGTACCGCGCAGTTGTAGTGTCTGAATTGGCCAAATAAAAAGTAAATTGAATGAATTGAAAATAAAAGATAATTTAGAATAATTAACTTACCATAGTGATTTTAGTGTTAATTTGTCATTAATAATGACATTATGTTATTATTTTTTTCCTTGTTATATTATTGTTAATGTTATTTTATTTATAATTATGTGAATTGTTAACCTTATTATTATTGATGTTCATATTAATATTATTATTATAGATTATTATTATTATTATTATTATTATTATTATTATTAAAATGTTATTATAATTTTTAAGAATGTTATTAATTCTATTATTTTTTGGAATGATGCAAATGTTGATAAATATTTTTAAAATTATATTATTATTATTAAATAATTATTGTGGTTAAAATTATTATTTATTTATATTATTATTATTATTATTATTATTATTATTATTATTAGGTTTTGTTTTTTTATGTTTTTTTATTATTTTATCTCTTTATTTATTTTATTTCATTTCCCCTTTTCTAGGGATTTCTTTTTTTTCTTCCACACGGTTTCTTCCCCACCACTCCCTTTGGCCCGAGCCAGCATGCCTCCCCATGTTCCTCTTATCCTTTGTAGCGTGAAGTTGCCCCGCCTCTCCTTTCACTGCTCCTGCAACACCCCATCGCACCCTCAATCTACACCGATCTGCCATCTACACCGATCCGCCATCGCCACCCTCTATTCTTCCATTTCCCTACACCCTGCACTGTGCGCCAAGGATGCCGACTCCCTACAGTGCACGCCCCGGCCGCCGCCGGTCCCCTCGTCCCTCCGATACACATCACTGTTCACCCAGTCTATGCTTCATCCAACTAGTGGCAGTGGACCCCTCTCCCTTCTCTCTTCCTCCCTACCATGAAGGCCACCCCCTATTACCCTTCTCCACTATCAGCTAACACCCCTGTCCTCCTCCTTCTTCGGTTGTACAGCGCCGACCCCCTGCCCATGTTCGATCAGATGCCACTACTAAAAATATGGCCTTTATTAGTGCTATAAAAGTGAATTAATAGTTCTAAAAAGCAATGTTAATTGAGGAAAGGATAAAGGGGTCCCCATTTATCAGCACATAGAAAAGAACTAATAAAGGAACCTTTTTTCAGCGCTAAAAAAAGATATGGTAAAAGGGTTCATTTATCAGTGTTTTTTTAGCACTTATAAAATTAAAAAAATTAAAAATTTAAAGGATTTATATAATGGTAAGAGGAGCTTTTAACAGCGATGGACCCCCCCTTTATCAGTGCTAGGCGGAGCCTTACACTCTCCATCCTATGCAATGCCCCTCCTACGCATCCCCCATACGTGGGCACCTCCTTGTTTCTACCTGAACTCGAACCCGTGACCACCCCCTTGCGTTCCTACACCTTTATTACTAATCCATTTTTCCTTCTCTTAATGATATATCTGTTTATTTATATATATATATATAGTTATATTTATTCGTATATTAATATAGATTCATATTAATATAAATATATTTATATATATTAATACATATATTTAGTTATATTAATACATATATATTTAGTCATATATTAATATATTTATCTTTATACATATATTAATATATATATATATAGTTATATTAATTCATATATTAATAAAGATTCATATTAATATAAATATTTTTAGTTATATTAATACATATATATTTATTCATATATTTGTATATATATATATATTAATTCGTATATTAATATATATTTATATTTATTTATATATATATTAACTTATAATTTTTTATCCGTATAATTATTTGTACTGTAATATATATATATAAGATTAGTTTTAAATATATTTATAAAAAAATGTGTGTGTGTTTATAAATAAATAAATAATTACATATATACATATATAAAACACACACACACACACAAACACACATACACAGACACACACAAATATATTTACAAATAAATACGTCTATATGTGTATTTAAAAATCTATAGAATGTTAAAATGACAATAACTTCTAATCCAGAAGGGAGTTTCAACTCCACAACCATTCAAATCCATGAAATTGAAACAATCTTAGATATGATATGTGGTACATGCCTAATGGACATTCGGATCAGAAGTTATACCTGTTTGAATGTTAACAAATCAAGGTATACCGACTCAATAATCAGTTTTGGAGACCTTATGGATTTTTTTTTATCGAAAAATGTGACAGAAGGTTACATAGGATCAATAGCGTGTATATCTCATCACAGGCTTTGATTTGATATGTTGTAGAGATCAAACGGACACCCAGGTCAATAGTTATGGTAGTTTGAAGTTTGAGTTACATTATCAACATATTTCTGATCTTCTGTTTTTTTTTGGATTTTTTGTGTCTTCCAAATGTTATTAAATGATTATTAATTGATGATAATTTGAAAATAATTAATTCATAATATTTTTTAAAATATTTTAAATCAATTTTCACTAAATTTATTATATATTAAATTTAATTGTTTTTTATACTTATCTAAAACATATTAAAAATCTATATATTATATTTATATCAATATATAAATACTCATATTAAAATACATAATTTTTCCTGAATTTTTTTTGAACCATAAAATTTATCAGCGCTAGGAAAAAGAGCTGATAAATCCCGCCTTTATCAGCGCTACTAAAAAATGAGTTGATAAAGGGGTACCCTTTAACAGCGCTGAAAAATGCACTGATAAAGGAGGGGCTTTATCTGTGCAAGAAAAAGCACTGATAAAGGGTCACATTTAATAGCGCTTTTTTAGTGCTCTTAAAAATTCCCCTTTATCATCCCTTTTTTTGTGTCGCTGATAAAGTCCCCCCTATCAGTGACTTTTTTAGCGCTGATAAACGGTGGAACTGCGGAAACTCAGTTTTGTGGTAGCGCAGCCATCGAACCTCCTCTTCGGCTATCTCTAGCATGACCTGCAACCCATGAGGTCCCATGTTCAGTGTTCACCATCCATGACTCCTGGCCTTCGGCGAGCTGCTCTTTACCGGCGTTGCCCCCTTGTCGATTCCCTCTCCCTCCGGCGATGACCTTCCCCTTCGGTAAGGGTCTGTTGCTAGTATGTTCTGTGAAGAGGGTTTAATTCCAAATACCCAATGTTTTGGGGTTAAATTTTGTTTGTGCAATGTTTAATTATGCTTCTAGAGCATAATGTTGAGGTGCAAATGTGATCGCGCACTGGTCCTGGGGGTGTGTTTCCATTCTACCGTGAGTTGAGGTATGATGCCTTTGCACCGCCTCTATAAATTTAAAGGTAGTATAATTCTTGTAGGACTTACATTAATATAATATTAGTTAGTTAATTTTAATTTCTAGTATATTTAATTTAGAATAAATTATGTGGAATTGTAGACATTTTTTGTTTGTTTATTGTATTTCTTATATTATTTATTTGGAATGTTTTGTGATTAATTAGCGTGGTGTGAATTATGTTTTGAAAACATGTCGAACAGGTCCTTTTTGCGCTGTTTGTTCATTGGGGGTGTTTTAAGTCCATGTTTATGTGTTTTTAGTTATTGTGTGTTTGTTCCAGCAAGTTTGCGAGGTAACCTCATGATATTGCAGTTATCAGTTTTTGCATGTTTGTGAATCTGTGCGAGGCGTGACGCGACATTGTGTTTGGACATCAATCCAAGGTAATTCCCCATTACACATGCCCTTATATTTAGAATTTATTAATTTCTTTTTGTTTCGTTAAATATTATATTAATGGTAAATAATATAAAATAGTTAGTTTTAGAAAAAATGTTCATTGTGAGGGATTATGGTTATCTCTTATTTTGAATTACCTAAATGTGTTTTCTTGAAATGTGCATCATTAGTGTTGATAAAATTCTTGGTTAGCCTTTATAGGTAAATTGTGTTTTTTTAGAATCACATGGGTTTCATATGTGTTCGGCTTTCTAAAATGGATTTATTAAATAAAGTTTCAAATTCTTTTGAGATTGAAAGTGGTGTTCCTTTGATTCTTTGGAAATTTGATGGTGTGTGTTATTTTTTTATGAAAATAGGTTGGTGTTGAGTGGTTTGTTAAGGCCCATTTGGCACTTTAAAGAAACGAGATATTTCGAAAACCCTCTTTGGTGTGACTTAGGGTTGTTCATATTGTGTACCTCAATTGTGTGTGCTTCATGTGATGTTTTCACATCGTGACTGGTTAAATGATTTAAATTGTTAACTCGCCCCTTTCCCTTTTATTATACATGTTAACATGAGAACCTGTCATAGTGAGTGAATCTCTTAAGAATTAATGTTGCACTAGTTTAGATTATGCACTAGCTAGTGGCCCATAGCATAGAGGTATTTTTTTTATTATTTCAATGGGATTTGGCCCCTCGACCAGGCTAGGTTGGGTGATAGTCGGGCATTAGGGCGTTATGACATCATCGAGAGTAGGCATGCCTTTAGGATGAGTCACATTTATAGTACATTCTAGATTGTTCACAAACTCCAAGGTTCGACCCATGTTTTCATTATTGTTTATTTGTATGTGGAGGATGATAGAGGGGTCTAGATCAGTTGTTGTCCCATGTGTGCCAATTTATCCATTGCCCTTAGTGTGTTTTTTGGTTGTGTGTGGTTTTCATTTTAACTAACAACTAAAATTTGGATTTCTAAATTGTTCGTAAAAAATGTTTTATAATGAAATGCACTTGTTCCATTCCAACATTAAACTTGTTTTTAAATTAAAAGGGAAATGGACTATTACTTGTTTTGAAAATTAAAGTTTGAGTGGAAACCCATATTTTATATAATTTAGTTCAATCCTGTAATTAGTAAGTTCATTATTTAAAGGTAGTGCATAGGGAATAGTTTGTTGGGCATGCTTATTAAGTTTTAATACTCATGCATATTGTGTTTTCTTGTTTTTATTTTTATCGAACGTTTTACTTGAGCTTTCTCGTTGTGGGAGAGAGTTCATTTTGGACTGGGGAGAGACTCTCAGAGTCATGATTAGTTTTGATCGTGGTCAGGTTAGTTGGTTGTTGTCGATCGTTCTTTCTTTTCGTGATTTTTACTTTTTGTTATTCTACTTTTTCTACTACTTTACTTATTTTCTCTGGGTGAGATCATTCCCATTTGTCCTCTATTCATACCCTCGCACATGTCTCCATCCCAGGAGGATTGGGAATGCCTCTCGGTCCATATCACAGACCAGCTCGGGTAATCAGTTTAGGGTCCACCCAGGTTGGTTCGTGACATAAATCCATTCATAAATACTATAAAGTGGATATGAAAATAGAACATATTCACCAAGATTAATCACCAAAAATGGTTTGTTGAGGATTTAATCGATCATTACTATAATTCATGATAAGTGGTCATAAGACTACACACCTGACATGGAACTTCTAGGAGATATTCTTGGGTTTATCATTTTTTATTTATGATCAACTATTATGTATTCATTTTCAAGTATCATTAAGATAAAAGGATGATTATTATAAGACAAACCAACATAAAGTATCCTATTTTGAACAAATAGATTAATAGTATGACCAGGTGTGACACTGTGGGAATGAAAATATCATCATTGGAAATAATGGATTAAATAGACCATACATATTATGATTGAGATTTATGATTCATTTGATCATATATATTGAATATATTGATAACCAGTTTTTGTTTTATGATCGGGTTGAAACATGACCAATGAAATGAATTTGAGAAAGTAATGAATCTAGAAAATTGTATCTCTTATAATTAAATTAGGGAGAATACTTAAATTATTGAGAATCATGGTATGTGTCAATTATGATAAAAATGGAGAGTTTTTTAGTCATACCAAAGGCAGTGAGGTCGATATATTTAAAAAATTAAATCTTGATAATCTCAGCTATTTTGATTAGAATTTGATATTTATAAATTATATTCATGTATATATTCAAAAAGTTATGAGGGGTTTTTTAATAATCTATGTATTCTTCTTCAATAGTGTTTCTTTAAATGTAAGGAAACATATATTAAAGGGTATCAATTACATTGTAGATATATTTTTGAAAACTATAATTCATTCCTATAAAAGTATATAAGATTACGTGAATGAGGTATGGATAGCATATAGTTTTAATATATCATTGAATTTTAGGAAATAAATGTTTTCATGATTTAAAAAAAAGTATGTTAAATGGTACTAATAACCTTAGGATTTTTAATTAATTCAATATATTTTTGTGGATTTTTTTTCATTTTTTATAATTATGATATATATGTATACAATAGTGTGTTAATTTATCATATAGTGGTTAATATCAATTTAGGGTTAAATATTGTATTATTTTTGAAAGAATATGTTATTTATATATGGTGTAATGTCTTATTGATTCTAACTATTTTTTGAAAGGTGTGTAATTTTGAATATATTATAAGGATATATATATATATACTAGGGAACAATTTTTTTACTGATCAATGGTTTTTAAGAAAGATAATTATATTTTTAAATTCTAAAAATGTAAGGCATATTTAATATTAAAATTTATATCTTTAATGATTATTATGTTATGAATACCCCCCTCCCCCCACGTAATTTCATTGGATAAGAGTAATTAAAATTATGAGATTAGAATTTATTTTAAAGGGGATAATGTAGTGATTGATATTTGAATTAATCTCTCATTCAATAATTAACATATTAATTATAATATTCCACAAACTATTCCAAAATAAAAAAACATTGGTATGGTTTAAATATTAAATACGATCTTTTAAATTTAATGGTTAAATACTCTCCTGTAAATTAAAGTAACCATATTGAAAATTAAATTAATTAAGTAGTCATTAAGAGAATGAAAAGGGGAAATTCTTCCTTATGAATACATTTTTCTAGTCTCAAAAGGGAGGTATATCCACTGGGTATTTTTCTAGATCAGTCCCAATATAAAGTCGAGTAATTAAAGGTTGTTCAAAATCATTTTCGAGAAAAGATTATGCGTGTAGAACTCCCTGTTAAACACATACAAGCTGAATCACCAGTTGAGGCTTCCACTATCAGTTATCTTATACTTGATCTTATGTGGAGGTGATAAGAGTTCTTTTATATATAAATTATTATGATAACAACATTTAACTATTATCTATTGAATTGATTGAGCATATTAATATAAAAATAATTTTAATATTAATAACTTTTGTTTTATAAGTTATGTATTCATATATTAAAATGTACTTATATCAATTTTATAAATTAATCTAATATGAATAAAAAAATATATCAACTATCCAATAGAAATATCTTGACACTAAATAATAATAAATTTATAATTTTCTAAAAAATAAATTTTTCTATTATTTTTTGTTTTATACCTTACACCATTACATTGTAACAAATTCATATGAAATTTTTATTTTGAAATTAATAAAATTAACATTAATTTATAATTCCTCATATCAAATTTAACTTATTTTTAATTATTTGTATTTTTCAAAGATAATCTATTTTTAGGTGAATATTGAAAAATATTGAATTTCCTAATACCATCACTTTTATATGAGATTGATGTTTTTTAAACCACTTTTATATTAAATATATATATTTATGATGTAAAATATATAATTTTGTAATATTATTTTATATTTATAAAACACATGAATATCATTTTAGAAATCATGTAATATTTTATAAAAATAAGTTTTCCTATATTTATTCAAAAAGATTTATGAATGGGGCAATTATATTTTAAGATTTATTTTTATATAAAATAACTATTATCTGAATAATAATAATATTCATAATATCATTATAATCAATAGAAATTATAATTTTGTTCTATATATAATTTTATGCTTAAAGATACTCTTTTCATAAAATTTGGGTTTTATGTGCTATGTTTAATGCTAATTTCCCTTCCGAAATTTTATTAATTTGTTAAAATTATTAATATATTGAAATAGTATTTTTTTATTGTATTATATTTACAATTTAATTTTTGTGTTTTGAATATATATTATTAAAATTATTTCTATATTCTGTTGTAATAGTGAATCACTAATTTTAAACTTATTATTATATTAATATCTTGAAATTTCTATGAAATCTATCACAAAACGCATTCATGTAATGAGACTTATATGATTTATAAATAAAAATATAAATATATTAACATTAATATCATTTTTAATCAATGCTACTTATGATTAATATTCTATAATGGTCAAAAATCCAAATCTCTATTAAAATAGTTTATCTACACATTACCTACATTAATTTAAAAGTTAATTTTATTAATTTTAGTAATGGAATTGTGTTAAAAAGATCATCAATTTAGTTTTATAACACCCAAATTTATTTATCTTTTTTATGAAATGATTTTAATTAGACATAAAACAACATAATTGAAAACTAACAACCTAGTATAAATGTAAAACTATAAATTTAAAATAACATAATTTTAAAATCTGAATAACAAGTTTAAAAATTGTTTCGAAAGACTTTTTTGACTCATTAAAAACCCAAATACACCACACACTCAATTATTTTGAAACATTTGGGTCATTGACATTATAATTTTGTCATTCCTTAAAATAAGAACGTTCTTACCATAAGTACCATTTTTCTCTCTTATAAAAGTGGCTCACTTAACCCCCTTAAAACATAAACCTACCATTATAAATTTATGGGAAAATCATAAAAAATTTCATCTTCTGAAATTTAACCACACATTTAACAGCCATTGGTCACACTATGACAACCTAATCACTTTCCATCATATGAGATCAACATAAGAATATAATGTCGCTAACATAAGTAATACCTTATACAAATACAATTCTCCATATACTTTCTATTACAATGTTATTATATCCATAAAAATAAAATTAAATAAGTATAATTATTGTAATAATTCATTATTATATTTATAAACTACCTAGTATTTATTATTATCCATCAACTAAAATACACAAAATCAATATTGATGCATTGCATTATCTACCACCTTCACAAAGAGGGGTCTTTCATTTTTTGTATCACAAATCATGGTTGGTTTAATTGATGGTATTTTTAAAAATTATGATATATTTAATATAAATTTGATTCTAAAATTTAAAATTATCATGTACTTTATTTCCATCTCATTTTTTGAGAAATGGAAACATTAGTCATGGGTATATCTGAACTATCCCCTCCACGATTAGTGAGTTTCATTTTTTTTCCCAACCTATCCTGTTTGGACAAAAAATATATAATTATTATATGAATAAATATCATATACTAGTAAAAGAATCTGTTTTATATGAAATATATATATTAATAGGTTTATAACTTTTATATATAATGAATATGATTTAATTATTGAAAAATTTCAGAGCAACTGACAAGCACTTTCGAATAACAAGTAGAGGTAATGTAAAAATTCCTCTTCATCAAGACATGTTTTAATGTTTTGAAACAATTTATTATTTCAATGGTATGTATACAACCCAATATTTTATTATTTATTTTGACATTATTTAATTATTTTGATTCATATCACCATATAATTTTTAATTATATAATGATTTTTTATTTGAAATTTACTAAAGTGGTAATGTATTTAGCTCAATTCCTTTGTAATGAGTCATGTTTTAATGTAATGCATATATTTAGTATTCCTATGTTATATATACTACCAAAGAATATATTTTGAAACACTATATTATTTATCTCATGGATTTTATTAAACTATTTGATTATCAAGAATCCAATGAAATTTTATTTGAAAATTACTTAAGTAGTATGGGTTTTCGTCTCAATCACCCTTCATAGAGGCTTGATTTAATATTATGTAAAAATCTTTATTTGAATTATGCATCCATAAATCCCATAACTTATAATATCATAAATTATATTCAAACCTATAAAATTAACTTCCATTCATGGGATTCCATTTTTTGGGTCTAAATGAAGACTCCATAAAATATAATATTTTTTAACTTAATCTAATTTTGTATAAAAATGTTTATGCATAAGTTTCATCATGAATTTATAATGGTATATCCTATTTCCATGTGAAAAATATTCAAAGAAAAAAATATTTCAGGTTTTTATAAATAGGAAATGCTTGTTACAATTTCTAAAAGACGCGACTTAAAAATTATAATAGTTTTCAAGTGGGCTAATTTAAAGAATCAACACTTTTAAAATAAATTCCAAAACTACAGAAATTTCCAGCCAATAATACCATATTTCGAGGGTAATAAAAAATAATCCAATGAGAATTAGCAATATAAAATAACCCCTAGGCACTAGCTCGTTGTGGGACTCAGGTACCTCGTATATCGGTGAGAGTAACCATCATAGTATTCATTCTCCTGCACACGATCCACTAGTAGGGAGCATAACCATATACTAGTGGTCCCTAATCATCATCTTCATAGTTTAGTTAGTATTTTAAGTGTAAATATTTCTACATAAAATTGAGGCTAAACCCCGCAGATCAACTAGCATACTAGTACATGTCCACCCACCTAAATACCTGGGTTTCCCTCTTATGCTCAAACAAGTTCAAAAGGCCAATAAATATAGTTTTCTCATTCAAATATCCCTTCCACACCACACATTAACAAAATAATCCCATGTACATCACACAAGTAACAAAATACACTTTTTGTTCAAATGCATTTTGAAATCAAACTCACACCAAAATAACCCACAACACATTTTTCATAACATTCAAAATCCTACACTTCCTTTAAAAATTTTATAAAGTAATTCCAAATAAGTTAAGAACAGTATAACAGCCCACTAACATGTTTCATAAAACCCTTTTCATAAACAAACTCCATTTTTCACATCACACTGACAAAAATAGCCCACACCACGTTCACACCTCTTTCACATTTTAGTAAATCCTTCAAACATTTTTATAAAACATTTCTAAGAGGATACACATCACATTACAACCCCATTACCATTTAAAATGGACCATTTAAAAATAAACACAATCCAAAATAGTTTCCCAATATGGTTTCACCTCTTACATAAATCAATAAATCAATCAAAACATTCATAAAACAATTAAAAGGAGTGTACCCAAGCTTTTCACATAAAACCCATTTCAAAATCATATTTTAAGGACAAAATCACACAAATTCCAATTCAAAACAGTATTTTTATCACCAAAAAAATTTATTAAAACACCCCCAAGTGTTATACGAATACCTAAAACAATAACACAAAAGATGCACATGAAAAACTAACGTTATCAAAATCACTTTCGAGAAGTACAAAATGGTTTTACACCTTAAACTCATTAAAAAAACCTATTTTAAACCAAATGTAACAAAAATACCCTACCAAAAATTTTAATTTTCTTCACAAACAAGATTTATTAAACAAATTTCATTTTTTCTAAAATACTCTCAAATAATATCCCTAGTGTTACACAAGAAAAACACCAAATTTCAAGCTAAAACAAAACTATAAAATAAAACTCCTAACCAAATCAATAATTAACCGTTTTTACACCACAAAAAACATATGAGGAATATGAAGAATGATTAAATACAGAAATATAACTCATCAATAATTGTTTACACATGGAACCACCTAACGAAATGTTGAATCCCTCAAATCGTGGTGTGAAACATTAACCGCACCAACGCCGCACCACAAAGAAGTGAAGAGGATCCTAAAACCTCATGATTATGCCAAATAGACACCAAATATAACCCTACATTATAACCCTAACATCTAATAATTTCAAAACATCAAGAAAAAGGGAGGAAATCCTAACGAAATGGATGAAATGAAAGATAGAAACACTTACTTGATGAGAACATGAAAAAATCTCACCAAATCAACCTAATTTTGAATCCACAAGAAACCAAAATATGTATGGAGTCTTGAAAGTGTTATATTAGGTCATTTGGGGACTAAAATAGGAAGAAATAGTTAAAATTGAGTGATTTAAGAAAGAAAAATTTTACCTCTTCAAATTTGGTCGATTTGATAATGTTTTAAGAAGATCTCCCTAATCTATGGGGTAGATGAGCTACAAAGGGGAAAAATCGCTAATGGGGTGGGCCTCAGGAGTTAGGCTTTGAGTTAAAGGTTGAATCACTAAAAACAGTAAAAAATAAATAGGTTATTAAATAAACAACATTCATTTTTAAAATTGTATATGGGCTTCTGGGCAGGCCAAATACCTTAAATAAATACACAAATCCACCTTGATTATGGATTCTTAAATGGTCCAAATTAATATGTCGGTGTTAATAGTTCAGGGGAGACCAATAGGTAATTAAAATAGATGAAAAATGTTGACAACTAAAGGATTTATAAAGGAAACTAAATTTATTTTTAAATTTGGAATTGGGCTCAAGGTTTGGCCCAAATTTTGAAAACCCACCATTTCCACCAAAATGAATGGGAATCCGACAAAAAAATCTAGAATGGATATTAAATATAATAAATTAAAAAAGTTCATGGATGTGAAAATTCTCCACACCATAAATCATTCTACACCCATAAAGCCGTAGTAAGGCCAAAAGAAAAGAAAACCAAACCCAACCGATAATCCATGATGTACTTCTTTTCCAAGCTTCACCTCCAATGGACAAAACACATCCAGTGATCAATTATGGAAGGAATAATCTCACAAACAAGAAATAAACCACTTTACTAAAATGATCAAAAACATCTAGGATTTATCCCAAAAGAGAAATACTCAATCAATATCCGCAAAAGGCTCAAGAAATTTACCCAAAAAAACAACAACATTGAACAAGGTTACACTTACCTTGATATTACTAAACCATTGGGAATTCTCCAATCCAAACATTTACCCAAGTAAGATGTAGCTAGTTAGATAGCTCTGAAAAAAACTACCCACCACAAAGCCAATACCAATGGCCAAACTAAGTTACTAGAATGAGCAGGCATAAATAGGCTCCCCACCATAAGAGACAACCAATGTTTTTTTACGAGACCGAATCAGGACACCAACCGGGGGATGCCCTAATAGACTCCTCAATAAAAGGGGTAGGCTTCTATTATACCTCTCCAAAAAAATTACATGAGAATCATAGTGGGTCTCCCCACTATAAGAACCAACCATCTTAACCGACTGGCATGGTCTTTCACAAAAAGACCCCAAAATTGACGATTTGTCACAGCCACACGGTTATTCAGCACGATTTAAGAAACCATGAACTAACCATGGAGATCATTATATTTTCATGGCCTCCAGGAACATAGCTACTACTAATCATGCATAAACCGTTTGCTCAACCTATCTACCCAAATTCCCAACCATGCGCTAGAAACTCAAAGGAAACAATGGGGAAAATAATGTCATTAGGTGATAACATGGGAACAAGGACCTCCACATCTTTCCACTGATTGGGAACAACATAAGAAAGATGATTACACTAGTGGTTTAAACTCTTCCCATATTTCATACTGAGGATAGTACTTTATATAAGGTTTTTAAAGACCCTGTCATTTCCCTTGACTACGTTCCAGCTTCTCTCCGGGACCTATGGATGTATCTCAAATGATTGAAGCATCTTCAGCTTCACAGTTAGTCTTTGGAAACACCTGAACATAACATTTTCTATCGGTTCTAAAAAAACTACACCGCAATTCCTGATAACTTTTCCAAGACTTCACACAATCCACGCTAACTTTACCCTAACCCAATATTTCACTGGAACAAGGGCTTAGAAGATGAGCACACATCATACTTTCTTTCTTTAGGTAAGAAAAAACAGTAAGATAGGACACATATAAACTCCTTCCTCTAAAACAGATGATTTTAATGTTTTTTCAAGGGAGTCATACTCCTAACATAACAGAGACCCTGAGAGGATTGGACAACCTCTAACATTATAGTCAAATGAGAACACGACATTAGAAGGCGTCACTGAACATGACCATTGTGATTTATGGAAACAATACATGGAAAGGGACCTTATGCGAAGTCCAAAAACAACACACAATTCAAGAATGTTTCCATAATGGATCCTCATGACCCAATTTCCTGAACTTGTGTTTTAACATGAACTCCTACTTCAAAGAGACTATGAAGGACCCAAAGGCCATGTTAGACACCATCCAGACACTCATCCACACTAACAACCCCAAACCACTTCCACCTTCGACGAATCAAGAAACCTAAGATACTATAGTCCCTTTCAACATTCCATGAGCACTCTCCTGCTACAAGAGTGTACTCAAACCCAAAAATTAAAGGGTGTAGGCTCATTCTAAAAATCTCAAGAATATATTCCATATATTGATCAACTATAGAATTTTACAAAGGAGAAACACTTCGGGTTACAATTCTGTTGTGCACTAACCCTTAATGAGGATGTACCTTATCCAATGAAGGAACCCAAGGACCAACCAACCTGGTCCATAAGTTAAAAATTGCCACAAACCAGATCCAAAAACATGAATTAAACCATCATAAATTCATCCCAAAACATTTCTCAAATGAGACTACAAAATGGTTCTTCTACCCAACTTACTGACCAAACACAAACCCAAAATACTGTTCAAATAAGAAGGGTTCTTGGACTCAAAACATCCCACAACATAAAAATTTTATAGAAACACATAATACACACCATACCAATAACGTTATCAAAACATCATGTTTTCCTTTAAAACATTTCAAGGAAATGAAAACTATTCAGCGGATAGCGTATCCACCTATGGTACCCTGTGGTCCTCATACATGCATGTTTCAATGCCACAATGGGAACCCTCCTAACATCCATCCCAAAAGACATCCATCCATGCCATAACCATCCATCATCCCGTATAACCCCCATGCATGTGGTCTCTCATAATAATATCAAAGGTTAAAAGAAATATTATTTCCATTTTTTAAAACCAAAACTATCAACGAAAACATTTATTTTTTCTCAAAACCGCTAACCACAAAATCAAACCCAAATTACATCTTACCAAAAAATTTAAAAAAGGTACAATCATTCTAATATAAACTCACTTTCAATCCAATCACATCAATTTCAAAAAAAATCATCACATAAAAACACCTTTCAATAGTTTATATATCTCTATTGGAAACACTTTTTCAAAACCAACAATGACATAGTTCATGATTTCAAAAGAGGTGAAAACACACCATTTTCTATTCAAATAAAATTATGAAAATTTAATTCTACAATTTCAAAAATCTAACCATTCACTATTTATTATAAAATCATTTCACAAAAACTTTATGCTTCTTAAAATCGTGTTATTTTTTCTTTAAAACTGAACTTACAAGACTTCAAAACTATACGACACAAGACAATGAGAGAAGAAACTAGTTATGGTCGTTGACTTGGACATATGGTTGGCGGATATATGCCAATCACTTCACCATCACAGATATTGTTATAGGGAAATAACCCCAGCTCCACATGTCTTTCCAGGCCATGCGACCTCACTCAGACCTTTAACCCAACTCTCTTTTCATTTCCACAAATAATCATCAAACCAAGAAAACCGAAGGACTCAGATGAGTCTTGACTCCCCTGGTGAATTGAATCCCATATAGAGGTGTGGTGATCAGGCACACTACCCATAACCAAAATTCCAAGTCCAGACAATCATAACTCTAGACTATCACGACTATTCCCCAAATAACATGACCCAAGGGGTTAAACTAAACCTCCTTGATACCATTTTTTCACGAATCAAATCTGGCCTCCATCAAAACCGACACCAAACCAGGCCTTCCGCAAGGCCCGAATGGCATTCCCAATCCCCAAAGACTGGAACAGGTGCTCGGGTATCATACACTGAAAATTGGGAATGATTTTCCTAAGGTTATAAACATAAAACAACAAATGAACTCAATAAATCGAATCTATATTTTTCAACTAAAACCGTCTTTTACAAAATTTCATAACTGAATTACATAAGTTAAAACTATGATTAAAGAACATTTAAAAGGTACAAAACCAAATAAGGACATTACAAGAACCTCCACATGGCAAGAGGCACTGCCCTTAAGCCATCCCCACAACACCATATCATGAACGACCTGTAAAAACCCGAACTGTTGGCAGTAAATTTGTACTCAAACCCGCATCAACAAAAATAACCAAATATACTTAAACCCAAGGGTGTAAGTAGGGTGTAAGAAAATTACCAGTATAAAAATATCACTAAGATATTCCATGTGATAAACATTTAATGGTGAAAAACATGCAAGTTTTCAAAAACATAAAATGCTAGTTACAATTTCTAAAAGATGCAACTTAAAAATTGAATCAATTTTCAAGTGTGCCAATTTAAATAATCATCACATTTAGAATAAATGCCAAAACTACTTAAATTTCTAGCCAAAAATACCATATGCCAATGGTTAGAACAAATAATCCAATGAGCACAAGCAATAAGAAATAACCCCAAGGCACTTGCGTGTTGTCTGTCCTAGGTACCTCGTATCTCGGTGAAAGTAACCATCACAATATCTATTTTCGTACAAAAGATCCACTAGTAGAGAGAATACACATAAACGAGCGTTACCCAATCATTATCATCATATTTTTGTTTAGTGTTTCAAATGTCAATATTGCTACTTGAAACTGAGGCCAAACCCCACAGATTCACTAGCTTACTAGAACACGCCCACCCACCTAGATACTGGGGGTTCCCTCTTGTTATCAAACCAGTTCAACAGGCCAAGAAATATATTTTTCACATTCAAATATCACTTTAACATCACAAATTAACCAAATAACTCCATATACATCACAGAAGTCACAAAATCAACTTTTCGTTCAAATGCATTTTGAAATAAAACTCACACCAAAATAGCCCACAACACATTTTGCATAATTTTTACAATCCAACACATCCTTAAACAATTTTATAAAATCTTTTCAAATATTATAAACATCACATAAGATCCCACTCACATGTTTTCAAAAACCCTTTTCATAAACAAAATCAATTTTCACATTACACTCACACAAACAGCCCACACCACGTTCACACCTCTTTCCCATTTCGGTAAATCCTTAAAAAAAATTTATAAAACATTTCCAAGAGGGTACACATCACATGAAATCCCCATTCACATTTAAAATGGACCATTTCAAAATATACACAATCCAAAATATTTTTCTTATATGGTTTCACCTCTTACATAAATCAATAAATCATTCAAAACATTCATAAAACAATTCCAAGGAGTGTACCCAAGCTTTTCACATAAAACACATTTAAAAATCATCTTTCAAGGATAGAATCACACAAATAAAAATTCAAAAAGTATTTTCAGCTCCAAGAACATTTATTAAACCAACCCCAAGTGTTATACGAATACATAAAACAATACCACAAAAGATCCACATGAAAAACACATGTTTTCAAATTCAATTTCAAGAAGTACAACATGGTTTTACACATTAACCTCATTAAAAACCCCTATTTCAAAACCCAATGGCACATCAAGACCCTTAAAAAATTTAATTTTCATCCCAAATAAGTTTTATTAAAACAATTTCATATGTTCTAAAATACACCCAAATAATACCCCAAGTGTTACACATGAAAACACCCAATTTCAAGGTAAAATGCACATATAAAATTAAACTCTTAACCAAATAAATCATTAATAGTAGAACCACAAAAAACAAATGAGGAATATGAATAATGATTAAATATAGGAAGATAACTTATAAAAAAATTGTTTACACATGGAACAACCTATCAAAAGTGTCAAATCCCTCAAATCATGGAGTGAAAAATCAATTGCACCACTGTCGCACCACAAAAAACTGAATAGGAACCTAAAACCTAGTGATTACACCAAATAGACACCAAATATAACCCAAGGTTAGAACCTTAACTTCTGAAAATTCTAGAACATCAATAAAGAGGGAGAAAACCCTAATGAAATGGACGAAATCTAAGAGATAACCACTTACTTGAAGATAACCAGAAGAAATCACACCAAATAAACAAAATTTTGAATCTCCAAGAAACCAAAACGGATATGGAGGCTCTAAGGAGACATATTAGGTCATGTGAGGACTAAAATAGAGTAAAAATAGTGAAAATTGAAAGAGTTATGAATGAATCATTTTACCTCTTCAAATTTGGTTGATTTGAGAAAGACTTAGGAAGATCGCCATAATCCACGGGGGAGTTGAGCTCCAAAAAGGCATAATCGCTAATGGGGGTGAGCCCCATGATTTTTTATTCAAGTGGGAGATGGAATCACTGAAAACAGTAAATAATGGATAAGTTATAAAAGAAAAAAAATTAATTTTTAAAACTAGAAATGGGATTCCAGGTAGGCCCAATCCATTAAATAAAAACCAAACTCCACCATTATTATGGATTTTTAAATGATCCAAATTAATATGGTGATGTTAATAGGTCAGGGGATGGAAATTGGGAATTAAAATTGATGAAAAATGTTGGAAATGGATGATTTATATGGGAAACAAAATTTATTTTTAAATCTGGAATTGGGCTCACGGTTTGGCCAAAATTTTGGAAACCCGCCATTTCCACAGAAATGAATGGGAGATCCCAAAAAACAAATCAAGAATGAAAATAATATGAAAAATAACTATAGAAAATGATTCATGGATGTGACAGGTTTATACTTCCACATTATATATTTTTTTCACATGAACCATAGGATCCTATGTTTGATGTTTAGACCTTGTTTTACATGAACCTTGCAAAGGAAAATCACTTGAACATGAGAGATGATAGTATGGAATCATGGGAATAATTTTCATGTAGGTTTTGGAGTCAGGATAAATCCTTTTAGTGGTTTTTTATTGTTGGTTATGGTATTTACATAGGGTATTTCCTTAGGTATTCTTTTCAGACATTCGTTAGATGACATTTCCTATTTAGATCATTAGGGAATTTATTCATAACTGATAAATAAATAATGTCCATTAGTTTGTTCTTACACATTTTTGGGAATGGATTTATAGACCATGTATTTTTAGTTAATCATATTCTTGTCATAATTGAATTTTATATTGGCTAGGTAACTCAATGATAATATATTCAAAACAGCATAATTATTCTTGTGTCTCCCTAGTCCGACATATCCAAGGGTCATACTGCAATTTTAATTATACCTGTTATTTCATTTTTGTCTATTAATTTATTATCTATGAGGTTAAACAATCCCATACATTTACATTTTAACTGAATTACTGTTTACATTAATTTATTGTGATTGGGGTTGTATATAAGGTCTTCTGACTGTTCAACTCAAGTACATTCATTTATCTGGACATGGTTAGTGCAAAATGGTTTTAGGGAAACATAAGGGATTCCAAATATGGTATTTAAAATAGTATAAATATAGAACTATTTGGGATTATAATATGTAAGCCAATGTTTTTTACATTGTTATTTTAACTATTAAAATTTATATTAGATAAAACCTTATTGGTAAATAAATTTACTTTTACTATTATGATATTAATGATTAGTAGGTTAGTATAACTCATTTAGTTGATTTAGTTATATTTAAAGCCAACTTTTCTAGTTTGAAAAAGACTTCACAAGAGTAATTTTATATTATAAATTTATTTTAAATTATTTTGTCAAGCATTAAATTTTTAATGGAGTAATAAATTTAAAATAGGGTATGAGGATATAACATTATTAGTACTTTCAAAATATAAAGATAAAATTTTCCATTATTTTTAGGGAATCATATGTGATTCAATTTATTACTATAAATTATTTCATAGCATAGAATACCATATAGTTTATAGTAAGGATCTCATAAACATTTTTTCAATTTTATTAATACCATTTATCTTCATGTTCTCAAGGTTATAGTTCTACTATATCAAGTAGCATGTCGGGTTGTTCCGTTATGGGAACCCACAGCTAAAAATGTTATATGATATTTATAGTATCATAACCCTCGTAATTCTTGGTGATAAGTATTCCTTCCAAAAATTTAGTTTTTGATTTTTTATATTTCCTTCATCTCATAGATTATTATGATTATAGAATGGTGTTATGTTTTTTTCCACATTTCTGTGAGATAAGAAAATTTTAGTAAACAGTAATCAATAAATTAAATGGAATGTATTTATAGAATTTTTTTTCTAGTTATAACAATATAATAATAAGTGTAAAAAATATCATATGTTTCAAAAAATAGAAGTCGGTTTGATGTCTAAGATGGAATATACTTCTAGGATCACTAACCTACTATAATATTTACTCTATCTTACTGGTCTGGAGTAATAAGAATCTAAATGGTGTGATATGGGATTGATGGAACCATGACATATTTAAGTAGTGATGTTAAAAAAATTACTTTCTATGCGGTTGTGATGAACAATTTGTATGTTGAGAATATTTCTCATATGATAATTAGGGTGGAATTTTTTCAATTGGATGAAAGTGGTGTTAGGAAGAGGCATGTTAAAGAGGATAATGGTAGAATAGTAATGGTGAAAATTATTTCTCTATTTATTCTAGTAGATCCCAAATTAAATTATTTTATTGTGGTAATGTTGGAAATTACATAAATTGATTATCCATGAAGCTAAATTAATGCCACAAGTATAGAAAATATGGCTATTTCTAGAGGTATTGTAGGTCTACTCCGTCCGAGAGTGTCTTCAAAAGAACTTGATAGTGGGAAACCTAGAATTTTTATACTAGGATATATGAATTTATTGGAAACCAACTATAATATATCCAATATTTATTGGGTGAAGGGGGTGGGTTGAGTTATTCCTATAGTCAATGGAATCATCATTAAGGCCAGGATCACAACCATTGCATTGCCAAGATAGCTCGTGTAGAGTTTCTTCAAATGATTAATCATGGACGATGCTAAGGAAGGTCCCATAATGGTAAGTGGTACAATTCTAATATCTTATCACTTTTTTATGATATATTTTATCCTATATCTTCCCATTATTTTATTTTTTAAAATGTACTGTAATTCATTGGATTTTATATAAAATCATCATAGAGTAGCATTTCTATCAATTCCCCATTTGGAAAAACATTATTGTTGATTAATATTTGTCCCCCGTATGAACTAATTATGAGATCATTTTGACATATTTTAGACATTTATTATATTCATTTGGTTATCTTTGAACTTATTGTAGGGCTATAATAGTTCAATTAGTTCAAATCCCTTATTGATATAAAATAAATGAATGATTTACTGTTTTCTCCTAAATGAACTCTATATAACCTTGTTATAAAATTAGATTATTAAAAAAGATTAGTTTTGTGGGATCATGATTAATTTTGAGTTTTTAACTCTAAAATTTATGGTTTTGTTTTTTGGGTGGTTGAAATAAAAACACTCTACGTGTTACCTCCTATGGTTAAATTACTTCCATATTTTCTCCTATGATAGTTTATAGGATACATCCCAGGTATGAGGTAGAGTTATTAATCGAATTCATGCCATGATGTGAGTAAATTTTGATTCCACTATACCAAAAGGAACTGGGAGAGAGAAGGTAATTGTAATATCAAAATGATAAGCAAGAGTCAAAGGGTATTATATTATTAATTACTTCACCTTGGATATTTTTTTCTCATTCCTAATGAAATTTGATATGATTCTATGTCTATTAATGGATTGTCTAATAAACAAATAATAAACTATCGAGAACCAATATCTAATTAATTAAACATATGACTTCTTTTATATTTCAATGGGGATAAATAGTATTCAATGATTGATTTCATATCATGATTCAACCATGTTTGACTGGTACTTTATAGATGTTAGATGACTAATTTCTAATGTTTATATAGGCATTTCATATGTATAGTTATTATTTTCATCTTGACTAATGAAATAGAATTTTTCCTGGATCTCATGAATATAATATTCCATATATTCTTAAAAAATTTCATTATAGGTGTTTTTATGATATCCTAATATATTTCAAGTCCCATTAATTCAAATTATCTTCAATGGGGTCTCGATATAGGTATGTTGTACAATATTCTTAAACTTGATTTTAAAAAATTGGTTATTTCTAATGGTGTTGGATTATAGAATTTTCCAAACATGAATGGTTTTTTACATTTTACCTAAATGATCTTTTCATAATAAAAAATTCAACTTATAGTTAAGAAGAAAATGGATGAATTGTTTAAGTTAATCTAAGAATACTGATACAACATAATATTTTTTTGATGCTATTTAAATTTTTATTCATGATCAAATGGGTAATGTTCTTTGGAAATATGATACGGAGAGATATAATAACTATTAATCATAATATTATAATGTGATAATTTTTTGGGATGTACCTAGGAAAAACAGTGGTGTTTTATGTTTCAGGTCACATTTTATGTATTAACATAACTTTATTTTAAACCTTTCATGTATATACACTCCAATTATTTCTCTAAAGACGAAGGTATTGAGTTTCATCGAGAAAATGCAGTGTAAAATTTATTTATATCTTCTAAATAAAAGTCATCTAATAAATTAGATCTATATTTTCACATATTCAGGTCTTTTTTTAGGTTTCTTATAATACCACTTTGGTTTTTCTTTTATGCATGCAGATATAAGACCATCATTTGGTCTCATATGGTTCCGTGAATTTATGAAGACATGAAATCAATTAGATGTCCCATAACATAAAGCTATCAACTACAGTGGATTTAATAAAATTCAAGTGAAATTTTATGTTTAGTGACAAGTTGAGTGTATTCACCAAACATTAAATACAAAAGTATATATTTTCTTAAAGAGATCATAATTTCAGAAATTTTCAAACTGTTCAATATCTTATATCCATTAATTTCTAGATTCTACATTCTCTATGAAAAGTATTTTTTATTTAATTATTTCATTTTGATGTATCAAACTCAAAATATTTATAATGAATAATATGAAAAAGGTTTATGATTGTGATTTCATTCCTTTATCTTGATATCACTAGAAATTAGGTAAAGTTGATTGTGAGACCCATTTATCTCAAATAATCAATTATGAAATGGGTGAGGGATTCCAAAATATTATTCAATAACTGTATCATTATTTGAGTGACAATTTATGCCCCATAGGTCTGGTCTTAATATTCTAGTTTTTTAATCTATATTTATGGATGACTTGTGGTTCCCGTTAGTATTTAGGATGAAGTTATAATGGGGTATCACTCAACTCATTGGGTTCTAAACCTAGTAATTTCCTAAATGTATTACGATATGTATAAAAAATTATATTAACATTGTATGAATTACAAAATCATTTTATTTTTCTTTGAAAAATATCTTATTAGAGGGAGAAAAAATAAAAAAAATCACTCCTGGTGAGTTACAACCACTTCTTATACCAAAATAAATATTGGATAAAATAACTATGGATGTAATTTGATTCTGAAATCACTAATTGAAGGTAAAATATATAATCTATTTTATTTTTTATCTCTTAACATAGGCTATACTCGTTAAACCTATTTAGGATGTGTCCTGTATTGATTACTTGGGAAATATTTATGTTGTTGGGATTGTATATCTCCACGGAGTTCCAACTTGTACTGCCCCGACACTAGTTACCCATGGTCGGTGCATTATTAAATAAAATTGGAATGATCACAAGTGATCATGTCCCAAAATACCCATCAGTTTAGTAGAATAGAAAGTACTAGATTCATACAATGGTTTTACATTACATTACAACATGGAAAAACTACCACATTGTGTATCTTTTTAACACACTCATATACCTTAGACTATTCCTGCAGGTGAATCATTACATACTTCTTCATACCCTGGGAAAAATAAAACTTAAGAAAGGGTTTAGCTCAAATGATCAATAATGATAACAATATATCAGAAACTATCATAAATAAGCATCAATATTTTAAGGCAACGTATAAGACTAAATCACAAGACCTTAAAACTTAATCATATGCCTAATATGGAAAAGATAAATCAAATAATTATATTTTAATTTTCACATGGATTATCTACAAGTCAAATAATCACATGTAATATAAATAGCTAATTTCATAATGATGGAATGCATAATGTCAGACATCATAACCACATAGTCAAGGCCTCGTACCAAGACTACAAATAATAATTTTGTAAAGGCCTTGTGCCAAGACACTATTTGTCTCATGTGACCTACTGATACATAGAAGGGATATAGCTGACCCTTCCCATCACATAATATTTCAAATTCATTCCTCATGTGAAAATGGTGAAACCTAATCTAAACATTTTTAATAAAACTAGCATACGAAATGTCAATACATTAACCACAAATAATGAATGGCTAAAAAATAGAAAATCCATAGTCAAACATAATCCATTCAATACAATATGTAATATTTTATTATAATAAATCAGTCTCATTTATGAGTAGAAAACAATAAAGGATATTGAAAATGATAAAAATAATTAGCAAAACTATTGGGGAAAAATATCCCTTTTCTTTAAAATATTTAAAAGTTTCACTATTTTTCAAAGAATTCTTTTAAAGGTGAATTTTGAATAAAAGTGTCCCATACCACTTTTGAATTTTTTAATGTAATGTTAATTTTAAAACATTAATGTACACATATATAAATCCTTAAAACCATTTTTAAAATATGGACATAAATGAGAAAGATTTCAAAAAATGAATTTTTAAAACATTTAAAATGATGTTTTATTTAAAGAGTTCCTAACCTAACAAAATATGCTTAAATACACAAAATTGGGGAATAAAATTAATCAAAACATTATAATATCATTATAATAAAGGGATTGATTATATAATATGTCAATGGACATAATATACACCATATAAAAGTGAATTGGTGCCTAACAACAAATAAATCCCAACAGAATGTAAATTGAGAAGAAATCCCCTAAAAATACTGTATATTAAGATTTAGGATAAATAATTGACATAATTATGTGTGAGAAATATAAATACACTCATAAGGATTGGATATTCAGTTTAAATCAATCAAAGGACATTCACACATACTGTTGTAAAAAAACCAAGGACATGGATGTTTAACTAAATGAATAGAAATTGAGTAATGATTACCCTTATCAACTTCATATCAATGAAATGAGAATTTATAAATGTTATGATTATGTGTATAAAAATTATATCCACACAAAAGGGAGTGTAAACTACTATATAAATAAATAAATTGTTTTTTTGCATAATCTTGGAGTAAAAAAATCAATGAATAGTTTGTAAAACCCAATGAGTGGAAATTGAAATTAGAAATTCCCTTATTGATTTGGTATCTTACGAAACCTAAACCCATTGAAAGAATGATCATACAAAGACTATGTAAATACCTATAAATTAAAGTTTATTACATAATGAATACTATAATGGGTAGTATATAAACCACACAAAAGGAAATTATGGAAAATATAGCATGAATCTCACTGGAATAAATGTGAGATAAAAACACCTTACCTTGTACCATTAAATAGTTTTGGGTAGATAAACTCTTGTATAATAGTAAAATAGTTTTTATTAAACTATACAATAACCACATATATAATTATTATATCATATATTGTCTTTTAATATTGGTTTGTTAATGATATTTCTGTAGTGTCATTGTTTTGGGTCTTAAATGATTCATTTTCTTCTATATGTTTTGTTACGTAAAGAGTTTTTGTTATGGATTTTATGTGTTTTATTAATAAACATAATGATATTAAGTTCTTAAAAATTATTTTTAATCATTAAATTAAAATTATTCTTGAATGGTTGTGATGGGGAATGAAATATCATCGCGTTGTGGAGACGGTAAGTCAAGCGTACACACTAGCGACAATATCATTCTATTAGTGGAGAAATCATATGTAATAGGATGGTATATTATATCTGAGGAATAATTAACATGTTATATTTTTTATCTACATCTGTTATACTCATTATTATACTCATACAAATAATGATGTTTTGAATAACAAACTACACCATGACCTGGAAACGGTATGTTGTACGTACACACGTATGGTGACTTTGACATTCATAGGATAAATAGAATAAGGAATATGGTTGTGCCATATTTATAAGAAAATATAATTATTTAGAAGGTATTGATGTTATTATTTTAGTATAGAAACAACAAAGAAAGATCAAGTGGAAAAAGGAAAGGACTTTGAAAGAGGTGATGAAGTAATTACCTCTTCTTCGTGTTATTCCTTTTGATTTGAACAACAGGTCTTTTTATGTTGGATTTCTGATAAAATTAAGGATTGTAGGTTTAAGTGAGGGTAGTTGGGAGGATATTTGATCAGGGTTTGGACGAGCCAAAATTCTTTGAAAATGCTAAATTAATAGAAGGGGAAGTACCCTTTTAAAAGAGAGGTGATGGTAGCTTTCGGAAAATTTTGAAATATTATTCTATTATAAAATCATTTTCCATTTATAATGGCTCAAAATGAATTTATGAATAGTATAAGGTGGGTATGGAGGGAAAAACTATAACCAAATAGGATATAGACATGTTTAGTTCACCATATTAACCTTATCTTTTAGATTTAACTCTTAGTTAAATAGTTTACCATTTAACATGTCTTCTTGTATTTTTATATTACATGGTTAATAAACATACTATAAAATGCCAAGAGAATCTCAAGTTGTTGTTTAATGACATATCAATTATTATATAAGTCTTTTGGATAAACCTTATATTTTTTGTAATATTATATAATTTAATGAAATAGTATTTGTTTGAAAAACTCATTTATGTCAATTTTGACACTTTTTAGTATTTTTTTGAAACTAATAACAACTTTATAAATTCAAAAAAAAATTAACTGAATCAACCCTAATCAATCATATTAACATATAGAATTATTTTAATTCATCTAAAGTCTCAATTCACATTTATTTTAATATTTATAACATGAATTATTTTAGTCATTCGTTAATAAAGTAATTACTACATCATCATAGTGTCATAAATAAATTTAATTATTTAATGTCAAAAAATTATACATAAAATATCATGATGTATTAAATTTTTTTAGATTTTTAATTAATATTTATAGTTTAATTTATCTTATTTTTAATCCTATATTAAAAATGCATTATTTATTAAGCATTGGATTTAATACTTTTATCTCTTCTTTAAATAATTTATAATAAATGTCCAAATCTAATCCAAGTGGATCAAAAAGGATTATATTTTTGACCTAAGGTTGATTTTGGTCAAAATACACTTATCTAATAGAATTAGGACATGTGTTAGGGTAATTATAATATCATTTTTACCTTTCATTACCCCATTTACTTCTAATCGTGGTAAATAAAATTAAAAATTTAATATACATCATAAATTATTTTTATCCTATTAGAACCAAATTTTAAATACTGATTTCAACTTTATCTCTTGGATTTTTGAACTTAAATTCACAGAATTGGTAAAATTATAGTTTATGCCAAGTTGCAAATGTGCCAAGAAGGTGGGTAAAAGACTGTAAAAAGATCAATAAAATTTTATATATCTAATCTTATTATAAAATGAAATTAGTGAATTATATTGGACTAAAATAAGTATTTTGTATTTATTTTGAATTGGTAGTAAATTTAAATTAAAAATAATTTTTAAAATAAAAAGATGTCTTTAAACAATAACGCATTGTTTTTCACTATTCATCAAAAATTGAATGTTTTTAGAAAAATACCAAAAATTCACTCAAAGATAATTTTTTTATTCTAAATTAAAAAATGATATATATTTTACCAAATTTAAAACATATAAGTTGTATTAATTAATTTAAATCATATCCCCATTGCCAAAACCAAAAATTAGTTTTTTTAGAAGTAAAAAACTATCAAAACATTGATATATGTTTATGTTGAATTTTAGTATAAAATTTAATCAAATGAACATAATTTGATTAAATGATAAAAATTTAATCTCATTATACTTCAGAACCATTCAATTGTATAATTTAACACTATAAATTATTTTGATTAAAAATGTTGTTTTCAATAAAAATTTAGTATTTTTCACTATTTGTCAAAATATTAATGTTATCAAAAAAGCAATGAATATTTATCAAAACTGAATTTTTATGTCTTGAATCTATAGAAGAAGTTTTTTTTGTCAAATTGAATATAAAAAAGTGTCAAATATTGGATTTAAAATAGGGTTCCTTATTAAAAGGTGGTAAAATTTCTTTTTTTAAAAATACATCTTTTATCTGAAAATTTGAAATTGTTTCTATATTCCCTATAACAAATGAATAGTATGGATATTAAAATTATATATAGTATATAATATTCAAAATGCAGTTAATACTATTTATAACTGCTTTTTGAACGGCTAGTTTGGTAATTCGTGGTGCGTTCACACTCGGTGTTGCCTGTAGTGCAAGCAGTTGAATTACATTAAAGAAAATAACATACTATGAAATCATGACCTGTTAAATACTTACCCCCCTTTTGGAAATTGTTCCCTCGCAATTGTAAAATTGGTTTTGTAAAAAACTCATGTATAGTTTTATCCTTTAAAAAATTTCTACCACTAACTCATGTTTTCTCTAAACGGTGAGTATTCAAGGTGACTTTGTAACACCTGAATCACAATAATTAACTTCTAGAGAATCACATAATCCACAAATGATGAAATATATTTTTTCCTTGTATTTAGAGATTAACCAATACCAAAATGGCTAGTACATGATTAGATGATTTTAAAAATGGATAATCCTTTATTGAAAAAATATTAATCATAATTTCCAAAATTAAATAAACAATACCCAAAGATCAATAAAGGCCATTCAATAAATAATTGTCCTTAAAATCCTTATATATATTCTAAACTAATATTGAAACCAAAAACTCAGAAAAATTTAATCACATAGTCTTTCATGTTAAATATTTACTTTTATCTCTAAATAACATCAATTACTCTTAAAATCTCATACTGAAGTGTAATTAACTAAATCATGTATTCTCTATGATAGGTTAATCATTTCCATTAATAACCTGAATATTTATAAAAACATATATTATTCCAAAATAAATATCCACCATTACTCCTCAAATGAAATCCCAAATTATTCTATTTTTCTTAGGCGTATAGTGTTCCCAGCAGAGTGAACATCTTCCAAAATAACATTTATCACTTAATCACCAAATCATTTACCTATACTAAAAATATTTATTTTATAGAAAATAAGATCCCAAATCAATATATTATTAATCAATAAAATCATTTAACTAAAAAGAATTAGTCTCACTAACCAGGGACTTTAGGTTGTCTAGTGGTGGGTAATGAATCCCGATCGCACTTTGGTTATGGGTTTGATTCCTACATCTTGGTATGACGTAACGGGTTATCAAACGGTCTGTGTGTTGCCATTTTTTAAAAACGATATTTTATAAAATTCCCAGGATGAGATAAATTTCTCAAAGTTACCATAACATAATTTAACTACAAATATTATTTCATACCTCCCATTTTTATCCCAAAAATTAATAATCTATAATTGCCTCAAATTCAAGGATCATATAAACCCAAATTGTTCTTTATATCTATATCCATATATGAAAATATAATTATTCCCAAAATATCATTTTAATATAACAAACTATAGGGTTACACATACAATAGAAATTTCTTCCAACATAATCGCACAAAAAACACATTAATACATTTAAACATTTTTCCATCCATTAATTTCCATATAGATTCTTCCCTGGCCTAGTGGTTATCCGATAGAATCGGGAATTGTCTTAGGTAATTAATAGTTCACCTAAATTTATAGAAAATTACTATAAATAGATTCATTGGATCATTTTTATTTTCTTCCATAGTACTCTTCTTTTTTCCTCTGCAATTCTTTACTTTATGCCCTTATTACCCACACATAAACCAATATTTTCTTCCATTGAGACACTTTCCTCGGTGTCTCCTTCAACATTTCTTATATGATTGAAATTGAGCTCTATTTTCTCTGTGGTCTCCATTGCTAGAGCTCTTATCATTCTCTAACTTTTTTTCATTGTTCAGTTTCTGATTTGGTTAATTTATATCTTATTGATCATATTTTTTGGAAACCCTCTTTATCATGAAGACGATATCATTTACGACACTCAACATTCCATTTAGTTTCTCATTTCCACCATTGTGTCCACATTGTATGTCATGTTCTATGTTTCAATGACTTTCATGGGATCCATCCATTGACTAAAACAAGAAAGTATAGTGTGGGTAAAAATAGTCATAAAAACATTTAATGAATATCATGCCACCATATTTTTAATCTAAAACACCTTAGGATTAACCAAGGTTATTTATTATCATCTAATATAAAATATCCTCCAAATAGATTTATAAAGAAAATGTGTATTATCCTAATCATATCCCCTAGGAGTTTTAATAACCAAGAGTGTAGCAAGGCCCGTTGTCGTGCACCAATTCTCGTTCATGTCTAGATCAAAGGGGTGTTTTCAAATTTTACCCATAAATACATCTGTGCCAGAGCCACCTCTACCCACTCATATTCATACATTGATATATTGATTGTAAAATTCATAAAATCTCTACATTACCAAAATTGTAGTACATTATTCTATAATAATCCTCAAAGTCTATCTTAGGGTAATGTTATCTATTCAAAGTTTTCATAAATCTATTTTTCAAGGTTTGTACAAAAATTTCTTTGATAAAAATTGTAAGTCCCCAAACCATGTTACCTAGGGTCGGTGAATTATTACATAACATTGGAATGATCACAAGGGATCATGTCCTAAAATACTGATCATTTTAGTATCCTTGGTTGTACTAGATTCATGTATATGTTTTACATTGCATTATAGAGTGGAAAAAATAAAACATTGTGTCTCTTTTTAACACACTCATATCCCTTAGCCTATTTCTTCAGGTAAATCATAATATAATTTTTTACATCTTGGAAAAAAATAAAATATAAGAAAATGGTGAGCTCAAATTCCCAGTAAGGATAAAAATATAGTAGAAACTATCATAAATAAGTATACACATTTAATGAAATATATAAGACTTAAAAATCCTTTTAAAATTAATCTTCAACATAATATGGAAAATATAAATCAAATAATGCCATTTATATATTCACATGGATAATATATTTGTTGAATAATCACATGTAATATCAATAGCTAATTTTAGAATGATAGAATGCATAATTTTGGACATCATAACCACATAGTCAAGGCCTCATTACATGACTACAAATAATAAATTTTTCAAGGCCTTGTACCAAGACACTAGTTTGTCCCATGAGACCTATTGATACATCGAGGAGAAATAGTGGGACCCACCCATCACATAATAAGTACAATGCATTCTTTATTTGAAAATGGTGTAACATAATCAAAACATTATTATTAAAACTAGCATACAAAATGTCAATACTTTAACCACAATCCATGAATGGAATAAAAATAGTACATCCACCGTCAAACATAACTACTTCAATAAAATACGGAAGATCATATTATAATAAATCAAACTTAATGAATAATGAAATACCATGAAGTATATTTACATAGATGAAATTAATCAGTATAAAAATTTGAGATAAATATCCCATTTTCTTGAAACCATTTAAAAGTCACAATATTTATCAAAGAATTCATTTAAAATAGATTTTTCAATCAATGTGTCCCATAAAACATTAATTTTTTTGAAAAGAATATTAATTTATAAATATTCATGTTTATATAAATAAATCCATAAAACCATTTTTAAATCATGGATATTAATGAGAATTATTTAGAAGAATAAGTCATCAAAACATTTAAGAGTATATTTTAGTTAAAGAGTTCCCAACCAAATGAAAGACACATAAGTACAAAAAATTGAAGAATAAAATTAATCAAAACTTTATAATATCATTATAATAAAGGTATTCATGATGTAATATGTCAAATTACATTATATACACCATATAAAAGTGAATTGGCACATAACAACAAAACGGTCTCAATGGAATGTTAATTGAGACGAAATCCCTTATAAAGACTGTATCCATAGATTAAGGATAAATCAATGAAATAATTATGTGAGAAAAATATAAATACACTAAATATGATTGGATATCTATTGTAAATCAATCATAGGACATTCACACATATTCTTTTAAAAACATAACCAATGACTGGGATGTTTAACTCAATGAATGGAAATTGAGTTAAGATTACCCTTATCAATTTCATATCAATGACTTGAGAATTTATAGAAAGAGTGACTATGTGTATAAATATTATATCCACATAGAGGGGAGTATATATTACTACAAAATTAAATAAATAAGTATTATTCACATAATTTTAGAGTAAAATAATCAATGAAGAGTGTGAAAAAACCCAATGTGTTGAAATTGAAATTAGAAATTCCATTACCGATTTTGTAATTTACATAAGCTACCCCCCATAAAATAAGGATAATAAAATTATGAGGTAAATAACACTAAATTAATGTTTATTACCCAAATAATAAAATCATGGGTAGTACATACACCACAAAAAAGGAAATTGTGGCAAATATAGCATGAATATCACGAGAATAAAAGTGAGATAAAACCCCCTTACATTTTACATCTCCTTAGTCGAGGGTAGGTTAACCTCATATATAATGGTGAAATTTTTTTTATGAAATTATAAAATAACAAAAATCCTAAATATTATATCAAATATGTTTCTCCAATATTGCGTTGTTAATGATACTTCAGTAGTATCATTGTATTTTGTGTTAACTGATTCATTTTACATTATATGTTTTGTTAAATGAGTCATGTTTTTCAGGGATAGAATGTATTGTTTTCATTTCCAGAATGATATTAAGTTCATAAAAATTATTTTTAATCATCGAATTAAAATTATTCTAGAATGGTTACGATGGGGAATGAAATCACATCACATCGTGGATACAGTAAGTCGTACGTACGTACAATAGACAATATTATTTTATTAGTGGTGGAATCATATATAAATGGATGGTGTATTATATATATGGAATCATTAACATGTAATATTTATTATTTACATCATTTATACTCATTAATATACCCATCCAATGTGTTGAATAACAAACTACACCACGACGTGGAGACGGTAGGCTATACGTACAATTGTATGGTTACTTTGACATTCATAGGATGGATAAAATAATTAATATGGTTGTACTATATTTATAATAACATCTCATTATGTATAAGGCACTAGAGATATTATTTTATCATGGAAACAACAAATAAATAGGAAGTGGAAGAAGAAAAGGACTTTGAAAGAGGTGAGGAAGTAATTACCTCTTCTTCGGGTTCTTCCTTTTGATTTGAACAAAAGGGATACTTAGGTTGGATTTTTTATCAATGTAAGGCCTATATGATTTATTGAGGGTAGTAGGGAGGATATTTTATCACGTTTTTTTAGAGCCAAAAGTCTTTGGAGGTGCATAATTTAGATATGGGGACGTACACTTTTATAAGAGAGGTGAGGGTCACTTTCAGAAAAGCTTAAAATACTATTTTATTATAAATTCATTTTTGGTCTCTAAGGGATAAAAATAGATTTATTTCTAAGATAAGGTGGGTATAGGTTGAAAACCTCTCAACCAATTTTTTTTAGACAAGATTAGGGTTCCATATTAACTTTATCTTTTAGATTTAACTCCTAATTAAATAGTTTAACATTTTACATGTCTTCTTGAATTTTTATATTACATGGATAATAAAATTACTATAAAATGACTAGATAATTTCAAGTAGTTATATAATTAAATATCTATCATTATATTAGTTCTTTGGATAAACCATATATTTTTAGGAATAATGTATAATTTAATAAAAAAAGTATTTATTTTAAAAACTCATTTATGTTAATTTTGACACCATTTAGTATTTGGTTTTTTGTGAATGTCATAACAACATGGATACTTAGAAAAAAATTATTTAATCAACCATAACATGTCATATTTAATTAGTAAATTAGTGGAATACATCAAAAGTCCCAGTTTACATTTATTTTAATATGTATAACATCAATTATTTTAGTCTTTCATTAAAAAGGTAATTACTAAATCATTATTGTGTCGTAAATAAATATAATTATTTAATGTCTAAAATTATAAATAAAATAAAATTATGTATTAAATTTATTTATATTTATTAAGAATATTTATAGTCTATTTTATCTTATGTGTAACCATATAGTAAAACTATTTTTGTTATTAAAATTTGAATTTAACACTTGTAAATCTTCTTTAAATAAAATATAATAAATGTCCTAATCTAATCCAAATGGATAAAAAATTGTTATATATTTTTCTAGGGTTGGTTTTGGTTGAAATACTCTTATCCAATAGAATTAGTACATGTGTTAGTGTAATTATATTAGAATTTTTAGCTTCAATTACCATATTTTCTTTTAATCGTGGTAAATAAAAATCAAGTGTTACCATTCACAAAAAAAATATTTTCATCTTATAGAACCAAATTTTACATACTTATTTCCACTATGTCCTTTTTATTTTTGAAATTCAATTCACATAAGTGGTAAAATTATGTTTTATGCAAATATGCAGATGTACCTAGTAGGTGGGTAAACGACAGTAAAAAGTTTTATAAAATTTTATATATCTAATGTTATTATAAAATAAATTTAATGAATTACATTAGAATAATATTGGTATTATGTATCTATTTTCACTCTAAAAAATTCAAATAAAACATAAATATTTAAACACAAATTTGGCTTTAAACAATAACACAGTGTTTTTCACTATTTATCAAAAATTGAAAGTCTTTAGAAAAATACCAGAAATTAACCCCAAGATAATTTTGATATTCCAAATAAAAAATGATTCCTATTTAAGCATATTAAAATCACAGAAGTTGTATTAATTAATTTAAAAAATATTCTTATTGTCAAAACCAGAAAGTGCAATTTTGAGAATTACAAACTATCAAAAGATTGATATGTTTTTATGTCCAATTTAAATGTAAAATTACATTCAATGACCAAGACATTATTAAATGATAAAATATAACATAATTATAAATCAAAACTATTAAAATGTGTAATTTTAATGAAATAAATTATTTTGATTAAAAACGTTGTTTTCAATTAATGTTTAGTATTTTGCACTATTCATGAAAATATAAAAGTTATCATAAAAGCCCTGAAAATTTACCCAAATTAAATTTTTATGTCTCTCTTCTTTAAAAGAATATTAGTTCATAAAATTGAGTATATAAAATTGTCTAATATTGGATTTAAAAAAGGGTTCCCCGTTAAAATGTGGTTAAATTTTGTTTTTTGAAAAATACTTTTTTTATCTAAAAAATTGAATTTGTTCTTATATTATGTCTGATAAACACATAATATGGATTTTAAAATTATATAGTGTATATAAAATTGACAATTCAGTTTATACTATTCATAACTGCTTTTTGAACAGCTAGTTTGGTAAGTCATTGTGAGATTGAACTCGATGATGTGTGTTTTGCAAGATAATTAATTAGATTAAAAAATAACTTACTAAGAATTCTAGGGGTGTTACACTACATGTATTGTTATCATCGAGACACCATGTTTACATTGTTATTTTGGAAGGGATTTAAAATTAATATTAATACATAATTAAAAATAACTCTAGATAATCACCATTTAAGTGTATTTTATTTTATTAAGGACCATTCAAAATATTGAGGATATTTTATGAGTATACATACAAAATTTGGTTTTTGATGGGGAATCATCTACCAAATGTATAATTTTCCAATAATAAAAATTATCATGCATCTATTCAGATGGATCCATTTGAGGCACCCTATATTCATCTCATTTTTTCATTATAATACCATATAAAGACCATGGAATCATCGTTTATTTGTGCTATAGTAGTCTAGTAAATTGTAGAATTCTTTTAAAAATTACATATGTGGTTGAAGACCATAAAATTTTAACAAAGTTATTATAATTTTCATAGTTTATAACACTTTTAATTTAGGTTATATGATAATTTGTTTTTCATATTTTCTCCTTGATTAGATCATTAAATTGATGGAATGAAAGTTATACTAACCTTAAATTATTTAAATCATTTTAGATCTCTTTTTGTATTGAATATACGAATTATAGATTGATCTTACAACCTTTGTCTGATGTAATGAAACATGTTTTTTTGTGTTTCGATGTTGAGATATTATGTTTCAGATCCAACTCATATGGTTTTGTTTGACAACATGTATTTGGATTTGGATGGTTCCTTTATTGAACAACATGTTATAGTAAAATACTAAAGTGTGAAAATATTATGAGGAATGTTCATTCCTCTTGTTCGAGTATAGTAGAAATACAGTCAACAAAGAAATGTATGTGATTTTCAAATGAAGAATTTATGCCTCGGATTGTTCCCTCAAAGGACCACATCACTTTGGGTTAGTTTTATCCTTCAAATATAGGTCAATAATTATTTTTAATTGCATTGTTGAACTGAGGGAAAGATGAAAAGGGTTTTGTTAAAAAAGATTAAAATATAATAGAACCATGGTATTTGGTAGCTATAATACCCTTATATTTTAAATTATATTTTCCTTTAAACCCTTATGTGTTCAATAGATTTCTTCTTAAGAAAAACATAACCAAAATAAACCATTAAACATTATATAAGAATTAGAATGTAGATATTTAATTTTTAGATAAATATATAGGTTACTAAATAATGAAATATAGGTATAAATAAAACTAAAGTTCTTTTATTAAAACTAATAAATTGATAAAATAAATTAGTATATCTGAATAACAAAGAAAATAATTTTATGAATAAAAAATATATTTTAATAAAAATTTATTCATTGGGTTATATGATGTTTTTTATTATGGTTAATTAATTATATTTATTAAATATAATGCTGAAATATATAATAAAATAATTTTAAATAAATTCATTAGTAATTATAAGGAAAGTAATAAATCTATTTTATATAGAGAATATACATTGTTTTATAAAATTGTATTATTCACTATGGATGATTAAATTGATGTTAATTATTAAAATATTTAAATATTTAAATAATTTAAATGAATTTAATATTTTTAATTATCATGATAAAATTGAAAAAATGTGTTCAGTTTCATTCTTATATATAAAATTATGTTACTAAGGATAATATTAGTTACCATGGTAAATAGTTATTTTTTCAAGCAATAATACTTTTCTAAATATGTTGATTTTAAATTAAATAGTTTTATTTAAATTAAACTCTATAATGATATTTTTAAACATATATTAAAACAAATTAACACACATTTAATTGGTAATAAATTGTAAATATGATTATGAACATATAATGATTAAATCCTAATTTTTATACAAAAAAACTTTTCTAAACACATTATTTATATTAATTTCAAATATATTTTTCTGACATTTAGAAATTCAATTGGATTAAATTGATTCCAAATTTTGATATATCTAGACAGAAATTTAGTATGTGTAATCTTCTTATATTTTCCAAAATAAAATAATAACCATGGTTAAATTATTAATCAAAATTAAGAATTGTTAAACTGTGTACTATAATATCACGTAAAATTTTACTAAATAAATTTGACAATAATACCTTAAATAATACTTTTATAACATTGAAAAATAATACCTAAATTTATCACTAACATTTCCCCACCGAACTCACCAAACTCTCACACAATTCTATTCTTACAACTTATCTAATATTCTTTTCCAATGATTTTTCACTCTTTTCAGTCATAAAAGGAGTATACTAACACCAAATTCAAGCGACACATATAATTCAGTATTCTAATGAAACTGTAACCAATTTACATATTTTATTGATCCTCTATATTTTTTCCCTCCTCACAAACCAACAAAATATCTCATATGTTCATTTACAAAGGATGCCTTAAGAGAAGATATAAATTTTAAACATCTGTACTACTTGTGCATGAACATATTTTATTAATCTATCTTATACACCAACCACAGAACCCTATATAATCATATGTATATAATTACATTATTGTAGATAATATACTAATATATTAAAATGTTTCCTAGGTGTGTGTTTGTTCTACCACCTCTATGAATATAAAATTTCTTTTTTTATCAGTAACATTCAAGGGTGATGATAGATAAATGATTATTGAATATTTATGTTACTTATTTCATGAATTATATTATATAAAAATAAATTAGAAATTATATATATGTAATATTATAATTAACTGACCATTTAAAAACTAACCGCCTAAAATGAACATTCCATGAAGAAAATATATTTTTTTGTAAGTGAAAACTTATTTTCAATTTAATTATTCCTATACATATTAACAATTATTTCGAATAAAATTGATAAAATGTAAATAATTTCATTATAAATTTTTTATAATGATATTATTAAAAAAAATACTATTTTTCATATCTATACTCACACAAAGATTGTAGCATGCTCTTATTGGGTCAGTTTAACCACCTATATGAAAAATCATATATATTTATATCAAGGAATAATTTGAAAAATTAATAGTTAATATTATTCTGTGATTAATTATTTTTTTCTAGAATGGTAATATAAAAATTTTACTCATTAAATAATGCAACATCATTCATTGATTATAAATATGAAGAAAAAAAACATCTCACTGACCTCATCATTCTGATTAATAAAAGAAATAATTATGAAATTAAATTATAAAATTATAAATAATTATAAAACAGTAATTCAAGTTTCTTCTCTGATATGATAATGATGATATTTTATGGAGTAATGAATAACAACATTGTTATTATGAAACAAGTTCAAAATCATCAAGATTACTCAAACCCGATATTGAAAATAGATAATATGTATCAAATATACATGTAGATAATAATTATAAATAGTATTTATAAAAGGTTTTAAATATGGAAAAGTTTCGAAATTTCTTATTAATATAGTCAGTTTTATTACTAGAGATTCAAGTGTTTTAATGGATGTCAACAATTACAATAAATAGTTATTTTTAAAAATTCAAAAACAAGATACATATTTCAAATTTCTCACCATTGTATCCTTGATATAGTTTTATGACAACATAATATAATTATATTAATATGTAATTAATGTGATATAAAAAATAAAAAATTAGTTTTTACATATAAATTATATTTAAAGTGTTACTAGAGTTATAAGTAATATTTATAGATCAAAATATCATTTCATTGTGTTATAATTCCTCTAATTGAAATTTTTTAATTTATGATTTATTTATTCCACTATATTATTTTTTCCATTTTAATTTCCATTACTATAAGGGGATAATTTTTTTAATTAAAATCATTAACTTTCATAAAATTATTTCTGGAAAAGTATATTATTGTTGATAATACTTATAATCTTATTTACGATGGTTTCCCTCCGTTTACTTATATTCAATACTTTTAATCTACTCCTTTATATTTGGAAACCCAATTATGTTTTATGTCATTTAACCCATATATTTCCATTATCCTTTTTTCAAAAGGAACTTTTATTATATTGTTTATAATATTTGAGGTCATCAAATATATTTTAAAATAATAAAACGGTTTTCCTTCAATCATCTACTCCATATTTCCAAGGGATGCAGTATAGGTTTTTTCAATGATTCATTGTTTATGGTTTTTTATTCTAAATGTAAAACTTTTCAAAAGGATTCAATTTTCCATTTTGAAATAGTATTTTGAATGTGACCTATAACTTTATCTTTTTTATGATAATATTAAAAAAATTCTAAAATTTCTTTCTAATTTTTATTCCGCATGAACACATCTTTTTTCATTGATGACCATTATTTTCAATGAATCTTTCTTTCCATGATTTAAATTTTTTCTAAATAATCCAAATTCAAAACAATTTTGTAATAAAAAGGATTATTACATATATTTCACTACAATTAAATTACCCATCTATCTTGAAAAGGTATTTTCCATATAAGTCAACATAATATATACATTAAAATGATATTTTATTATGATACCACCCCATCAATTATCTCGATGGATTATGACCATTTTTTCATTATTATTTAACATATTTCATTCTTAGGTTAATTATGATTCTATGGAATTATGTTTGACTTCCATATCTGGAAAACATAATGTTGGGAATATGAAGGGTTCACCATAAAAATTCTTTGACGAATCGGGTATAAATATAATCTCTAAGGATGACATGTTTCTAATACATCAAATTTATATTTTAATAATGTATTATGATACCTTAGTGAACATCATTTGTAAAATAATGTGTACACCCAGAGAGTACTTCAATGAATTGGATAACGAATTAATCATCATAGATGAAATGTTCAGGATCTATTGGAAGCATGCTCTATAATGTTTTATGATACCATGGAGGAAACAATTACTTCACTTCAAATAAACAATTTATTGACAAATTGGTGGAAAATGAAAATAGATCATGGTTTCCTAAAATGGTGAATCCTGATGGAATAACCTCTCAAAAAGAAAAGGCATCTATGAGAAAGAGATCAAAAGGTTGTAAAAAAATACGTGAATACATTGAGAAAAAATGAGAAGCCAAAATATATTCTTCATATTCCCATTCATTCAATGTATTGAGTAGTATAGTGTGTTCATTAATAAGTACCATGCATCCTCTAATGGGAAAAATAATATACAAAGTAATCATAATACAATCTCGTGGTGAGTGAAAAATGACTAATGAGGTTGTCTCGACAAATGAAAAATAGATATTTTTTTACAAAACATCAGCATCCTATTATACATAGGACAAGAATCCACCATATGAGAATCACCAAGAATATATTAGATACTGAAGAAAAAGATGACCTGAATACCAAGATCATCAACAATAACACATCCATTATTATAACCATCACATCAGAAACCATATATATATATATATCTTGAAACCACTAGAGGTAGAGACCCAATAGATCCAATGGAACTGGGAAGAAACATCATACTAATTGGAAGAAGGAATGACGACAAGCATGAAACGTGTTATTGATGGAGTCAACTGCCATTGTTTAAAAGTGGAATCATTTAAACCACCCAAAACTAATTCTAGAGTCTTGGTACCAACAAGAACTGATGAACCCCTCATTTTATGAATGTTTACTAGCCACCCATAAACACAAGCATCCAGCCACTAAAAGGATCACTCTCACCATTATTTTAGAATAGTCTCCACTGAAACCATTAAACCATAGATAGAGGAATTAATCACCAACCCAATTGAGGTGGGAGATTCCATAAAAACACAAAACATGTTCCACCCAAAGGTTTCCTAATTTACTTCAAAAAATAGATGATGACCTGATTCTTCCTGGGGGTTCCTACAATATGTGAACATTGAGAAAAGCTATACACCCTTTCACTTGACCTAATCACCGGGTGGTAGATCATAGTTCTATACCCTCAACATGAAAAATTTAAATTTAAATGTTATGTCTTTACACAATATTATGGATCACCATGCATTAGAAAAAGTTGTTTCATGCACAATTCTAAGATATTATTTAGCATAATAAACACTGGGAGAATATTTTATGGAGGCACATTTATTTAATTCCACATTTATGTCAATATTATAAAAAAGGAACAATGATGATTGTTAATAACTTCATTGAAAAAATAGGATAAGTGTCATCTTTCATGAAAGAAACAAATTTGATCAAAAACCCTTGAAATTTGAGCATCTCACGGAACCAAATATGGATCTCAAATCTAATCGTCACTAGACCAATGACCTAATGTGATTTTTCCAAGATAACTAGATCATATCCTAGGATATAATTCCAAAATCAAGAAACCATAACCCATGGATGCCTCAAAATAGACCCAAAATTATTGTTGATGAAACCACCCCAATGTTTTTGACATGGAATGGCTTCCCAATCCAACTTGGTATATATGTTTTTCTCACACCTGAGACATCCCTGAGATTGACACCACCTTCATCCTAGAACCTGGCTAGCCAACCCCAAGAGGTCCAATGACATCTTCCATCAGAGTGACCATCAAAAATGAATGGAAACACATGGTTCTGAATATATTTTTTCTTAACTATGGGAACCCTCCTCGTCGAGTGAACATCTATGGTAATAGAAGAAAATATTATTAACCAAATTGACCCTCCCACCAAAATAAAGAAAATGGGTCTTATAATTATTAATTCTATTGAAAATATTATCTACTAAACACTCATATTGCTAGATATGGATCCCCCAGTGTGGTAACAAATATCCATAACATTTAATGGTAAATCTTCACTAGTGGATACCCAAGAAATATTAAATTAGAGTGGCACATCTTTGGGAGTATGAATATGGGAGGAAAACACTTATTTTATTCTAATTAATCTTTTGACCACTCTATTTTCAATACTCATCCATAGTTTAGTTAATTATTTGGTGCGATCTATTATTACCCTTCACAAAAAACACCATTTTATCTAAAAATTAAAGATTATATAGCCCATTATAAGGACCACTACACAAAATATGTTAGATATATCTAATAATAATTCTCTAAGTTAAATACCTAATTGGGGAGTACTATGAGAAAATGAAAAGAACGGGGGAAAGAAAATCCCCATTTCTCACACCTATATTCATATTAAAAAGTACATATATTCTACCCCTAAAAAATGGTCAAACATGAATAATTAATTCACCTGAAAATAAGATCAGAATCCCAATCGGAAAATCCCATGTATCTCATGTCTTGGAAAATGAAAATTCATTTGAGCATATAATAATATTTTTCGATATTTTTGGGGAAAATTTTGTATCTCGTAGACTGTACATTGGTTTACAAAACCATTACTTCATGAGTGATTATGTATCCATTGATTGACATCCCCTTAAAAACCCATGTTGTTCTCCAGAGATTCACTTGGGTATAAGAGCATCCAACTATTTTCTGAGAATGATGGCCAAGACATTATATGTGAGGTTTCACAAAATATTTAGCCAAAACTAATTAATATTCATGGTAACCTTAACCATTATAATGAATACCAAATTTGTGTCACACAAAACAATTGTAAGGATCCCTCCATTAAAGGAGTTTTGGATAGCCCCAATGTGTATTTTACTCACCAGGTCCTAGGGAGTCACATAAAAGACCACTGTAATGCCATTCGAGTTAAGGTATCTCTCTAGGTTAATAGACTTAACTGTGTCCTAGATTTCATATTCTTATGGTACAACACAAAACATTACACTATTTGAGATCATCCATCATCCTTAGAATAGAGTAAAAATGACAATGTATCCACCAGGATATCAATTTAGTATGCATGGATTAAAATAAATAAGAAGAGACAAAAAAATTTCACTTCCATGCCTCCAATTATTGTAGGATCATTAGTATATGATCCATATTCTAGATCAATATTTATTATTGTTGAAAAATTCGTTTTCCTTATCATTATCATGGAAGAAAGTCATCTTATGCCCCCCCTCTCTATAATCCACATTACCCTAGACTAAGCATGAACTTCCATCTCAAATTCCAATAGAAACCATTATAGATCATAATTTTTATGTACTATATCTTCTGAATGTAATTTTTTTCACTTGTATTCAATCCGACAATAATGGAGTGGAATTTCCCTCAATATATGATTTAGACCCTTCAAATTGGATGTTGTCTGATTTTTCCATTTATACAGCGGGCCCTTTTTGAAATGAATATTATTGCACCGCCAAACCCATGGGATACCCTGAATGTGTTTCTATCATTAAAAAGACGCCTTAAAAATAAAACTCAGGTTATATGTCCCATAGTTGAAAAATATGAGGTGACTACACCCAAAACATTATGATTCCATATTGACCAGGAAGGATGAGTGGTTGAAAAGGGCCTGAACCATATGATGAACCTAGGCACTTGAATACGAAGAAATAGATAAAATATTAGCAATTCCACTACCTTGAGACACCACATACAATGCCTCCCCATTTTATTATTACAACATTTGAGATAATCTCTTATATATCCTAGGTATATAGGTCTAGTAAAAGAAAAAAATATGTAAAAACCATTCTAGACATCCTTGATTATATATCAGCCCCACACTTTTATGATACATTCAAAAAGAAATTGAATACCGATGAAAATAGAACCATACTATACATTCATGGTAAGAAACTACTAATAACCCACAACCAAGCACATAGAAGCACAACTCTACCAAAAGAATCCAAAAATGATGGTCATATGATGAACGTTACATGAAATATTGAATACCAATTCAAATAGAAAACTCAAACATCCTTTCCATATATTATTTTGGTTATAAATATACAAGAAGTGAAATATGAAAATGGCGAAACTATGAGGCTATAAAATTTGTCTCTACATGAACAACTAAGATATAGGAATTCAAAATGAGAACCATAATCATTGGAAAAGGTGAAACTGTGTGAAGGGTCCTAGTGTCAAATAACCATGAGCCTGTGACTATAATACTTCCAATCTTTCTTTGAGTTTTGAATACATACAATCCCTAATGGGGGAAACTATTTTATCACCAATTAGCATAAATGTAACCATTTACATCATCGTATGTGACTGGACATAAGATAAAACATCTAAAGCATTAAAAGGAGGGAAGGGAGATCCAAAAGAAGAACCTGGATTAGAAAACATGGGGACAGTCTGAGCTAGAAATGATTGAACCACCACATTTTTATGCCCCTAAGTTGGAATAGGAGAGAGAAAATGGTTTGGTGGACAGGATGCCACTAGCACAAGAATCCCAAGAACATGCCTACGAAATGAAAACCACAATGTCCAAGAATGTATGTGTCTTAACTAGTGGTGGTAGTAAAAGGTCTGTAGGAGGGACCCAAATTTGAAGAAAGAATCACCACCAATAAGAAGACAATGATGTACCAAATCTAATAATAGGAGCCTGAGAGGATAGAGAAACCACATTCGAGGAAAACTAAAAACCATTCTCAATCATTGATTGCTCTGTAATAGGGGAATGTGAGGACCCAATAGATGGAACCTTGAATACAAATTATGACCGTATACATAATGAAATGGTGTTCCCTAAGAGATGAAAAAACAAAAATATTATCTATAGAAATATAAAAGATATTATTTCATAGGGAGATAGTATTTCCAACACTATAAAGATTCAATATGAGGGAGGATTGGAAAAATATATCTCTAAATATATCCAAGTCATAGAGTAATATATAAGGTTGACTGAATCTTAAAGGATAGATTAGATGGATCTAAGAGCATCATATATAATATATAAGAAATAAATATTGATTCATATTACAGGATGACCTAAAAGATCAAGCCAAACCAATGCCTGAGTAGAATCATGACACAAATGTATGTACCACGGTAACCTAAAGAGGGATACATGCCTGTTTAAAATCACATGATGGGATACATACTAATCAATAAAAAATTATTCCATAGAACTAAGAACAACACAGATGTCCTTCTTGGGAAGAACAAACACCTTCACTAGATAGGATAAATCCCCAGATTCAATGAATGAATGAAACTATGGTAGAGATAGATGTTGTAACCCAAAATAGGCAACCTGTTTCAACAAGTGGAATTAAATTTCCACATATAACGATTTATATGAAAATTAAATAAATTGAGATGCATTAAAAGGAGAGAACCAAGGAATTGTTATCATAAACATAGAGATCACCATAAGAGATGAATGATGAGGTGCACCAATAATGTAGTCTTTCATCATGGTTCTAATAGACCATCACTCTAGGGGATGAATCCCACCAAGACATGGTGAGATATAATTTGATTCATGAGAGGGTATAGATAAGAGAGAGTTGACGAATGGTGGAGGAGGAGGATCTTCTACAACCGTAGTGGATGAATAATGCCTAATAGTTGAATGAGTTTGAAAATAAAAGGGGGAGAGAGAGCCAAGTGATCTAAATATATTTTTCCTATATCTCTTAACTCAATGTTTACTTGGTGAAAACCCTTATCAATATGATTTTTTACACCATATTTTTGAACTTTGGTAATATACATATGAATATCTCATGGTTATATTTTAGTCGATTTTCCATGTATGCTACATGTATATATGATCGTGTTAGGATGTGAATTCTAATCATTATGTCATTATTTTAATATTATAATTTTATTCTAAAAGTATTACCGATGATATGTTTTAATTTATTTTTTTCACTTACAATTCATTTAATCCAATAACTTATATTTTACTTTTCCTTAGTTATAAAGAAAATAAACATGTATGCATTATCAAGAAGATTAAATTGTTTGGAGAATTTTTGGGTCATGTTAAAACCTTATTATGTATTGAATTGATAATTATATAATAGAATATATATTTTTTAGTTAAAAAAATACATGGACTTTGACAGTCAATGTTTTGTCTAAATTTTCTGGAAGAATAAATCTCAAAGATCATAGGAATATAAGTAACAAAATATTTTCTATAACTCATCTAATTATACAGTCACATCCATTAGTAGTAATAATTGGAATTAGGGAAGGTTTTGGATAAATTTGGAGGCTAGAATGTTAGTTGAGGATAATTTAAGGGTTCATCAGTAAAGGTAAACCATAATTAAAAAAGGTATATATAACACTACATGTTATTATAGGTAATATTGAATATTTTATTTATTTGGAATAAGAAACCTTATTGAAAATGATATGAATAATTTTAAGAGATAATTATATGTATATAATAACAACTTAATGAATTTGTAATGTATAGATTGAGTTGTTCCTAGAGAAATTAAATCACAATCTAGTTACTAGAAATGAGATATTATGGTGGTAATGATGCACCTAAAGTTAATCACCCTAGAAAAGGATGGTTTAGTATCAATGATGTATTCACTGTAATGCACGATGAGTTTCTATAGAAAACACTTCTAGTTATACACTCTTGGGAGTTATGCATTGGTTAATCACATTTTCTTTACAAGATACTATAAAGAATTTATTTCCAAACTACACAAAGGGATTATGCTAATAATGACGAGTGAATATAATTTAAAATGACCATGGTTTAACCAATATAGTTATTGGATGAACAATGTCTGACATTTATAAAATGATATTACCCTAGATTTTGAATCAAAATATATTATTATTATAATGGAAAATATATGATACATATTCTTCCTTAAGTTAAAATTATATGTATCTATTAGAATATATATCTCAATCCATATTTTTATTTATATACCCTAAATTTATTTATTTAATGACTGATAATTAAAATTTCAAGGATGAAAATTATTTATGGGATGGAGAATATAATACCCTATGATTTTAAATTATATTTTTCTTTAAAACAATATATTTTTTACAGATTGCTTTGCGCACAACACAAAATCAAAAGAAACTATTAAAATAATATAATAGCTAAAATGTAGCCGTTGAATTGGATGTTAAAAACAAATATAATTAACTAGTTAAATATATTTAGAAATATGACTAAATTTATTTTTATAACTCTAATTTATTGATAGAATTAAACTAGTCTACTTAATTAACAAATAAAAACATTTAATGAGTAAAAATATATTTCACGAAAAATTCCTTTTTTATGTGCTGTGAATTTCATTATATTATCATCAAATAATGATTTTAATGGAATCTATGGAAAATATATAAAATAAAATATGTAATCTCCAATCCAATAATTATTACTAGAAAAGTAATAAATTAATTTATTTATTATAAGATACATATATTGTAAAATTGTATTATCTGATATGCACTCTTATATTAAAATAAATTTTATTGAAATTTAAAAATTCAATTAAATAAAATTATTTTCATAATTTTATTAATAATTGGAAAATTGTGTAATTTGTTCAATATCATTTTTAGGAATAAAATTAAGCAACCAAATAAATATTTAAGCAGCGATGGTAAAATTGGTTTTTTGAGGAATAATAATTTTCGTAATATTATTAATTTATATTAAATTTTAAAATTTATAAATAATATGTCAAATATTATATTTGAAAATATATATAAAAAATTAATTATCTTTTATTTAGTAAATAAATTTTAATAATATTAATAAAACATTGTCATTAGAAAATCATTTTTCTAAGAAAACTAATTTTTGAATACATTATATATTTTAATTTAAAATATAATTATCTCATATTTTGAAATTTATTTATATTTAATGATGTCAAGATTAAAATTCATCAATTATAAATTTGGTAAAAACGTGTTTCTTATATCTTTTGTAATAAAATTATTACCATGGTAAAATTTTAATAAAGACTAATTATTCTCAAAATGGGTAATCTAAAGAGGATAAAATATAACAAATTAAATTTACAACATAGAAATTCTAGAGTAACTTTTTAGATCATAAATTCATACCTATTTTTTCACCATTATTTGCCCGCCTTAATTTCTCAACACCATTAAAATTCCATTCCAACCCCTTACCAAAAAAAAATTTCTGAGGATTTATCCCACTTCTAACATACAAAATGAAAACCTCTACCACAAACATCAATAAATGCCTATAGTATGAAATTGACATCATGATATACCAAATATATTTCTTTAGGAGACCCTGTACAAATTTGGTATCCCTTATCCTCAAACAACTTCTTTCAAGTCCTTAATTTCTAAAGGATACTTCAAGAGAAGATCCAAATTCTCAACCAAAGTAATACATACCTTTTAACTTCCAGTATTTTTCAATCTCATCCACCTCCCTCCAAAAAAATTGCAACCATAAGAATATAATGGATTCAGTAAAACTAATATATTGAAATATTATTATAAAAATGGTTTAACCATTTCTTATTCCCCAATTATTCATAAGGAATATAAAAATGATGCTCTTTGGTGTCTGTAGATTACCACCTCAGTGAATAGTGAATTAAATTTTTTTATAACCACACGTAAATAATGGTTATATAAATGTCTTTATTAAATAAAAATTTTATTTATTCCATAATTTATATTTTTAAAATATGAGTTATCAATTGTATAAGTAATATCATCAGTAAGTAGTCATTGTATTACTAAGCATCTAAAATGAACAAAACCTGAGGGAAAAATATTTATTTATAGATTAAAACATATTTTTAATTTAAATTATTCCAATTAATCTTATCAATTATTATTCATAATCATAATATCATCAAAATCATATCATTATTCTTTTTTGTAATGATATTATTACAAACTAATATCTTCTAGAGTAATACTCACGCATCGATCATAGAATGTTTTTATTATGTTGATTTAAACAACTAAATGAAAATTTCAATAAATTTTTTCTAATTATGGATTTGGAAATTTAATATTGGATACCAATAATTAAATAAATATTTAATTCGTTTATTAAGATATAAAAAATTCATTAAAATTACCCAAACAAGACTTTAATCAAATTCATTGTCATGAATAATAACTATAATAACTATGAAAAGAAATTAGAAAAATATAAATAATTAAAAAACATAAATTATAGTACCTTATATAAATTATAAATTTTGAAATTTTGTAGAGAAATGATGAAAGAAACCATTTTTATAAATCTAGATCAAGAATACTCACACCGAATATTAAAAATAGATAATAAATGACTAATATACTAATACTGAGTAATTTTAAATGAATTTTATAATAGTTATATATATATATAATTTTTTATTAAAATGGTTACTAAGATAATTATCTCAGTTATACATGATAATCAAGGTATTTAGTAGTTGTCCAGAAAAAAGGTAAGGTGTTTTTTCTCAAATTTAATTTCATGAGATATATTTCATATGGCCTATCATAATATACTTGACATGGAGTTACTAATAACTTATAAAACACTTTTACAATGTAATTAGTGTAATAAAAAAACAAAAATTGAGTTATTTCACTATTTTATAATTTGATTTTATGTATTACTGAATCCATAAGGGGTCTTTAAAACTCAAAATATTATTTCTTTGTGTTGTAATACCTATCCTTGAACTTTTTTATCCAATTCTTGGTTACTTCACCTGAAATACATCATTTTATTGTACTTTATATTACTCCATGAGGATAATACTTTTTAAATTTAAATATTTTACATGATAAAATTCATTATAAAAAATTAAAACATTTCTTAGAATAATTATCATCTTCTTTAGTGACCCTTTACCATGTGAGTCATTATTCTTCATCCCACTAATGATATTATTTATAATTATAAAACTATTTATATGTTGAATCTTATAACCTTAATATTTCCCTCCTCCCATTTTATGAATTATGTTAGATTAATATTTTAATGATTTTGTGTGTCAAAAATGATATTTCAAATTAATAAAATGTTTTTCATGTTATGATCAATTGTTTTATCTACCACTCTAAATTTCTATAGGATATTCTTTAGGTATTTCTAATAATCCATTATTGAATATTATTTAATAGTAAAATATTTACATAAAATGAAATTCATATTTTTTAATATAATTAGAAAAGTTATCCATTATATCATCTCTTTCTTGGATAATTTAAAAAATACTTTCTAAAATATATTTTTATGTTTTCCTTCTATGGGAACCCATACTTTTATTGTATGTGACCATTCCTTTAAATTAAGCATTCATTCCATGTTTTTAAATTTTTTCCTCAATAAACCTAATTTAAATTGATTTTAAAAAGAAAAAGAGTGTCTCATTTATTTTTACAATGTGATTTACCTAAAAATATTGAAAATTTATTTTCCATATATGTCAACATCCTATATTTATTCCTATAATATTCTCTTATGATTTAACCCCCCTTATTTCTCAAGATATATTAGTCCCACATTAGTGTAAAATTAAGCTATAATAATGGAACTATAACAATTGTATTGAGAAAATGTTTTTATAAGTCCCTTTATACCAAAGGTTTTCCAAAACTGTTGGTATAACCTATTTATGTGAGCGATTTTCCAACAGTTATAACAAACTGTTGATATAGAGGGGTATCTCTACACTCTATAACAATGTTTATCTATAAAGGTTAGTATAATTGGTATATAATATATATAATAGTGGTTTTAAAAAAACTTTTGGTCTAGCGTTTTGGAAATTTGTTGTTTTTCGGCCTCCACCTTCTCACTTTTCACTCCCATCCAGAACCCTATAAGAGGATTTCATATAATTCCCAACCCTGGTGATCTATCACTAGTTTTTGATTCCATTTATTTTTTATAAACATCAAATTGGTCAGTTATATATCTTTCATATATTCTAAAAATAATCATTTTAATTTTTTTCAAGCTATAAAACACTAACCTATATTTTTATGGTATTATAATTCCAGATTAATGCAGTAGGGGTTAGTACTGGTACTCATGGATTATAGTCATAATTTTTTTTACTCTATATTTTTTTCTATAAATAAATACATTAGGTATAGTTTTCATGGATGTATGTAACAATTTTTAGAATTTGAATTATGATTTCATTATAATTTTGGGATTGGTTTACATTGGTTAATGTATAAATGATGTGAGGAAGGGTGGATTATTGTGAATTTATATTGATAATTTTTCTTAATTTTATATTTCAATATATCTTTACATGTCTAAGATATTTTCCTTGTTGATATATTATTTGATATCACATTATTGTATTTTATTAAGTTATTAAAAGTTTTATTTGTTTTGAAAATTATTTTGAGAACATGGTAATGTCTTCCTTTTTTCATAACCAAATAGAACATGTATTATTGAGTGTGAGTAATTCTGATGATTTTATTAGTTCTTTATGGTAAAGGAAACCAATTTCAAAACCTTTGATATAGAATGTAAAGAAAATTAAATAATTACAAAAATTGATATGGAAATAACTTTTGGAGAGTTATTTTTAAATTAGGTTGTGTTCCTCTAATTATTTTATTTTATTCTACTTCCTACCATGAAAAAACATGATTTCTTAATGATAATAAATTATGTTCTGAATATTGAATTAAAATGGGGTATACTAAATAATTATTTTACTAAAAGAGTTTTATTTATTATTTCCCACAAACATATATACACATATAAACCTTGATCTATTACAATAGGTACAATTCAAAATTAAAGATATATGAAGAGAGAGGAATCAACAATTCATTTCTTATAAAACATGAATGTTGGTGAAACCACCGAGAACCAAAACCATGTAGAAATCAGTATGGTTCCACCACATAGGTCATGGTGTGAATTAAAAAACAATAAAATATAAGGGGATATATTTTATTACACAAATCATTTCCAAAGAGACTGTATTTATACCACACTATAAAAACACATAACGACCACCAGAATATAAATACCCTCTCTAACAACTACCGCTTCCACTACATTAACTACTGTCATTACTAAAATATATAACATCTCAATAAATACACAAAAAAGAGTGGAAATTTAATTGATGACTATATTTCTCATTGAAAACAGAAATATTACTTTAATATTTTTATTTCAAACTAGTACGACATGGATTATATTATAATGGTTATCAATAGAGATTTTTCTAAAATCTTAATATAATTTAACTTTTCCACAATTTATGCACACTCTATGTGTATTTAGACCCAATATACATTTATGTTGGTAGATAAAATTTATTTTTTAATTAGTGGATGTTCATTGTATGTCATTCAGAAATATACAAAGACTCAAATGATAAATTTTTTCTTTTGACATGTAGTTGTGTTACTTTTTCTAATAATTTTTTTTTCATTTCGTATATCTTAAAATATATTTCTTGTATCTACTTCATCACAAGTTGTATACATTTTCAATACTGTATAAATATTGTTTTATATTATTTTTAGATTATATGATAATTTATATTTATGTAAACTATATTTGTTATGAAATATATTGAAAAAAATCAATGGAAGAGGATATTGATAATGATCATCAACTGCATGAGCGAGGGAATCCTCCTATGAATCCCCTAGTGAGTATAATAATTTTAATTATTTTATTTTGTATTAAATTTAATTTTATATTTTTATTATTTATAAAAAATTTTAGAGAAACATTAATTTACAATATATTTTATCTTGAATCAACCTACTCGTATGGGTCAGAAACATGTCCAATCGAGTAGGTATGCTACTTGAGCTAGACAGAGTACCTCAAGTTATCTTTGATAGCTAAACCCACCAGTAGACTTCCCATAAAAAAATTTCTTCCCCAACTTCATCCTATAAGGATTTTCCTACTTATGCCTTTAGTATCATCTTATTTATGCTCTAATTTTGATATACCACTTCCATATCCTATGATGTATCCCCATCCTTTATATCATTATCCTATCAGGTCTATTTATTTTCCAGTTTTTAATTTTTTCCATACAGTATCCAATTATTTTGCCCCAAAATCTTCACATCACCAAATTTAGATGACCCAATGAATGAATAAGAAGAGACACATCTTTTAGAGGATATTGGTCTAGAAATCCACACAAATCATTCAAAGCATAATGATTTTCCAAGATCAAATTTTTTTAAATGCTTGTTAAAATAGATCACATCATTATTTTCAGTATTACTATGATTTAATTCTCTTTTTTATATTTTTTCATATTCAATAGTGTTTTATAATTGGATATGTGGTAACACCAATTTATATGAATCTTGAAACCATAAACCATAAAAATTGGTAAATTAAAATGCATGCAATAAAATGATGGTTAAAAATTACAGATACTGTATAAGTTTCATGGTAACATTATTCATGTACTGTAATATAATTCTAGTGAAACCAGCCTCAATGAGGTATATTGGTAGTCAAATAGAGTAGAAATAATTTGTAGAGATATGGGTAATAAATTTTTATAAATTGATATCCATATTATATAAAAATTTATATGACATAACATTCATCACAGAATTAGTTTTACTTTCCTGATGGTCAAGATACAAAGGTCACTTTGCTGATAAAACATGAGGAACTATGGCGATCATATAATTATGATTTATATATTTGTTGGAAGAGTAGAGTCAAATTTGGATTATAGGGTGGAAAAATATTCAATGATTATCCAATGATACAATAACAATAAATAATGATACATTAGAAGATTAATGAGTTTTAGGTATTGATGATCATTAATGTTTTTTATTGAAAATTTAATTCTATATAATTTTCTTCAATTTATTTATGATATGTCAGAAAAAACAAAAGGAACAATGATTCTATGAAGTATATGCACACATTGGAGTGGACTATAATGTAGCATCTTGAGAGGTGCTGAGAATGAATTTTCACTACCCCTTTTCTATTATATTCGTTCTCGGTATTTTTTTTATTATCTCGAATTAGTATTTATTTCATGAACCCACAAATTTAAATTAATTATGATTCTCATTTATATTAAATTTATAACATCACATGATTCATCATCATGAAACTCATGATCCTTTTACCCATTGCTTTTTCATTTAAAAAATAATCACCTTTGACATGTTTTTTAATATAAAATAAATCTTTTATTACCTCCCAACCATCCTTCATCAAGAAAATTTATTTAAACCTAAATTTTCACAAACAACTACATTATTCTCATGTTATTTTAGAGAGTTAATAAACTTGTTAGAAATGAGGCATCAAAAATTCATTCAAACCTACCAAGTCAGAATACATTGTGAGAATCAAGAATCTATTCTAACAACTTCAATGATATTCATGTCACTCACTCACTTCTTAATGCTTATAAAACATGAAATACAATGTCTCTTTAATATCAAATATCATATGATATCAACCACACCTACTCAATTCTTTCATTATATTGGAAATAATTTATTATGTGTGAGAGTGATAACACATGTTTACCTAATTCATACCACCAGTTCATCATAAACTACTAATACTCTAAGTTATCCTTTTTAATTCATTATTCATTGGTTTAAACCATATATAGATAAGGTTTATCCTCTTTTAAATAATCAAAAAAAATTCCATTTAATTTAATCAATTTATAACACTAAATGTTTCTAACATTCAATACAAGAAATCCAATTGAGGTCATAATACATTCTTCAATCAAAATAATACTATATTGTAAATAAACTAGTTTTTAACAAAGATATATTCCACATAGAACATTTATTCATCGATAAATGTTAATATTACTTTATCATGTTTTCTTACATACTTGATGGGGACTTCCACTACTAGGTAAGGGCTTAATGCAACATTTTCATTTCCAAAAATAGCATGATACAATTTAAAAAACTCAGATATGGTTGTGACGCTATTTATTGACCTACTCAATCTTATTGGAGTTGGTGGTCTAGAACCAACTACTTTGTACTCTATTCATTAAATAAAAACCTTATCACATCATGATTGTTCTTCTGCATGACATGTCAGGTGATAATGTCCAAAGGATAGTTGTTGCATTAAAGGGTCGTAGCGGATCCCTACTATGATGAGAACCTGGAAGTGCTATAACACTGTTCTTGAATGTATGTTCTATGGCCGGATGATATTATTTGAGGGACACCAATAATACAGGTCATTAGGGGTTAGGACTCATAAAACATTGAGCCACCTTCTCATGGTGTGAGCCCTTAGTAATATCCAAGAGGATATTATTAGAACGAGACTTGCTAGTTAGAAATCCACATTTCATAGTGTCATTGGATGTTCCTATCTGCGGATGTGTGTATTGTTCATTAGACTTTTATATTATTATTAATGGGTATTAAAACTCGCGCACTTAGATGTATTGACAAAAACTGTGTTGACACACTGTTCGCAGTGAGGTAGGATACGTTGGGTGCATCACGAGTAATACCGCATTAATAGATAATGAGAGAAAGGATTTTTCACTTCCGTTCCATAATAGAAGTAGATATCTCGGGACCTTTGATGGAATTGATATAGCCTAAATAATTCCATGGCCATGGTAAGGTATGGGAAAGTTAAATTCCAGGAAGTCAAAGAAAGAATAAGAAAGCACAAGGGATAATGGCACTAGCATGCAACCTATTTTATTGGAGATATCGAGACAAAGGGATTATATTACAGGGTAAGTGTTTGTAGGAAGTTACACATCATTGTGGCATTAACTTCTTTCTTTATGGGTTCCTTGGCGTGTTTCTAGATTCTAACCTTGGACTTTAGGTAGGCTCAGCCTAATGCCACCGAGAAAGAGGCCTAGAGGGTTACACACTAAGTGTGTCCATGTATCTTAGTTAAATATTAATTTAACAAGTTAAATAAATATTATTCCTGACTGTGGTTTAATAATTATTTAAGGATGTCTGATCGCATTTATTTTGACACTATTTATTCAAGAGAATATATTGTGGATGAAATAATATATTTATTAGCAATTAATTCAATTACATTTATTTATGAAATAAATAGTCATTACTCAAGGTCTAATAAATTTTGTGGAGAAAAACAAAAAATAAAATTACACGCCATGTATATTAAATATACATGCCGTGTAGTTTTATGGAAAACAAGTACACGCCGTGTATTAATTATTACATGCTGTGTAGTTTTTCCAATTGGGATTTTGAGGATTTAATATTGTTTTATTAAATGATATTTATTATAATCAGCGTGGAATCATGTCAAGGAATTAATAATTCGACATGGGGGTTTTCAATAAGAGTTAATGAAATAAATAAAACGTGTAACACATTTATTTATTGTCACAACTCTATTAACCTCAAACCCGATTATAAATATCCTCGCAACCCCAACATTTTAAGAGATCCATTGTTGTGCACAACAGATTTGGAAATACTCTCAAGCCAATATAGAATTCCCTTTCCACCAAGAACGCCCTCAAGTTACGAGAGCAAGATCCTCCACCGGATCAAGGCGGTCGAAGGTGGACATCGCAAGCAAAGGTTCTTCGGCGCTAGCACCCAGAGATCCCTTCGGTGACGTCCGGAGATACGTGACACATGTGTGGATCACCGAAAGAGGAATCTTACACTTGGATTCTACGATGCAACGACGGATCACCGAATCGTGACCGGACACATCAACAAAGAAATAATTCCAACGAAGTAATTATTATGAATTAATTAAATTAATTATAATCAACATATAATGATCCTCCTCAAGGGTTCCATGACTCTTCTTTTCTTTTCTTTTCTTTCTTCGTTATATTCTGAAGATTTGGTGTTTTATATCTTGACGGATCTCGGATTGAACGTTGTTTAACGTTAAAATTAAAGGTGGGCTAACCCACCAATGCACTTCCGCTGCGCCCAGAACCTACAAGTGGTATCAGAGCGGTCATATCGTTGATTATAATTATTTATTTTTTCATTGGTAATTTACGCATTTAATAATTTAGTTATTTCAATTCAAGTTTAATCATTCTGGAAATCTAAATATCGAGATCTATTCCTCCTCTCTCGTTTCTCGTTCACCTCATAGGAACGATTTTTTATTTTAATTTTGATTAAAATAAAATAGAGGAACTCATCCAGAGGAGCCAAAAGATTCTGGCTGTATAACACCAGAATACATGGCGTGTATTCGGAAGTACACGCCGTGTAGTCTAGGTTCAATGCATTGACTGATCCACCAAATCAGGCCGTGTATTGGATTCCTTCTAAGAATTTAAGACACCGTGTGTTGACTATAAACATGTGGCACACGGTTTCCGGAATACACACCGTTTGGTCCAATGAACATGGTGTGTAGTCCCTTCGGGTCAGGGTTGGGTCGTGTACTCTGTACACGGCTTTCCCGGCTGGAAACCATGTAACACGGAAACTACATGGCATGTGTCCCACTGTACATGCCATGTACTCCGAAAATTTCTGAAGTACATTAACACGCCCTATCCTCGGGCGAGAACTTCAGATGGACGGTGAAGAAAAGTACATGTCATGTAGTGGGAACTACACGCTGTGTACTCACCCAAATTATGAAGATTTATTAAAATTTATTATTATATTATAAAAACCCTTCAGACGTGTACCATGGTGCAGGAGTAAAGATGAGGCACAACACGTGATAGGTGTTTTATATATATGTGTTTAATTTAACATCTGCGTAATAAATGGGAATTCACCAAGTTTCATCCATGGTACATGTTACGTACAAGGATAATTTTAAATGAATTTATTTGTTTAGAATTATGTTGGATGAGAATCTCAAGGAAATTCAAAAAAGGGATTTAAGATAAAAGGATTGATTAATTAAATAAAATTAATTGATTCGAGCGTTATTTATCTTAAACAAGAATGATTAATGAATTGAATGCTAGTTTTATTTATGTGTATATATCGTTTCATGTATGAATGATCATGAGATAGACCGAGTCCTATGTATGTTAATGGTTTCTTTTAATTTATTTATTAAAATTAAATTTGTTGGCCTGCGAGCCATCTCCTCATTAATATGTAGGGAATGAGCGCACAAGGATTCTTTTATGTAAAAACCCATTTACCCCTCACCTGCATGTGAGATAAATGTATATGTAATGGATGGAGCTCCCAAACTAGTGGAGACTGCTCAATTCAGGAGCCAAGCTGAAACCAATCCAAGGAGATACAATGGTCGATAGGTGGAAAGATGTAAACACGAACCCGAAAGGTTCAAGGTGTTTCTCCCCTAGGTCTTGGGTTAGTTTATCAACCGCTAGATAAACTAACTAATAGAAAAGCTCATGATCATACCATTTATTTTATTTCTGTCAGTTTCATGGTTTATTTATTGTGGTTTGTTGTCACGATCACAAAATTAATGAATTAAACGCGCATGCAAGATGGAACTAAAATAAAACTGGATTATACGTAAATATTATCATAGAAAAGGTTAATCACTTAAGTATATCCCACTTAATATTAACAAGCATGTAATCAAAGATAATAAAATGGCAATTTATGTATAAGGATATAATCCCTCAAAATAAATATTAAGTCGGCATAGCCTTCCATAATCTTGGTTAGAATCGAACCATATTTCAAAGTGTTTGACCAACCCTAGTTGGGGTGCTTTCAATTATTGGGGAATTCTAATTCAAGGTTTTGGGTTGACTTGACTTGGTTCTAATCAAGGGTTGACTGACACAGTAGGACTTGTTGTTACCAAGAGGCAAAGGTTGAGGAAATCCAAAAAGGATTTCAGGATTAGGGAGTCCACTCAGCGGATCAAGGAGCTGCGAGTTAATGTAGTTGGCATTTGGAATGCCTACCTAAAACCCTTAAAGTTGCTTGACCAACCCTAGTTGGGGTATTGCGAAGGAAAATATGGATCTTTTCCACTAGAATATTCATGCAACAGATTATTCTGAAGTCAATGGTGAGGGCTATTGGATTTCGATAAAATAGTGGGAGACTAATAAGTATTAATTTATTTATTTGTCTCAATTTTGGTAATAAAGTACTAAATCTTTTCTCATCTTAATTTGTAGAAATGGCAAGAAAATGACTTCAAACATATAATTGTGCTCCATACTCGAAAAGGAAAACCTTCTCACCGACACCAATTTCCAAGAGTGGAAGAGGCGTTTACGCGTCGTCCTTCTCCACGAAAGGAAATTATATGTGCTGGAAGAGCCTATTCCAGTTGCACCTGGGAAAGAGGCTAGTGATTAGAAATTTTCTCTCTACATGAAACACATGGATGATGCCACAGATGTCCAGTGTTTCATGCTATCGTCCATGTCTATTGAGCTCTTGAAGAAACATGAAAACATGGATGCGTATAGCATGATGTCTCGCCTTAAAGATCTCTACCAAGAGAAGGTGAGATATAAGAGGTATGAGATCTCCAATGCTTTGTTTACCACAAAGCTTGGAGATTCTGCGCCAGCTGGGACTCATGTAGTCAAGCTTATTGGCTACATTGAACGCTTGGACACCTTAGGGATTAAATTCCTGGATGAGTTGTGTACAGATCTCATCCTATCATCACTACCCAAGACCTTCTCTAGCTTTATTGTCAACTATAACATGAGCGGAAATGAGAAGAGTCTGTCGGAGATTCTGACCTTGATTCGCCAGTTAGATAAGGACATGGGGCATGACAAACCTGCGGTCCTTATGGTGAACAAGAAAAGGAAGGACAAGGGAAAGGGGCCAAAGACTTATAAACGCTTTGAATCCCCAGAGCACCGTCCCTCCAAGAAGGGGAAGATCCAGAGGCAGGGCAAGGAATGGGAAGCAGTGTGTTTTGCATGTGGCAAGCAGGGCCACTGGAAGAGGAACTGCACCCAAAAGCGTGGGGACGCTAAAGGTTCATTTGTTATCGATTGCACTCTTTCTATTTCTACACATTAGGTTTTAGATACAGCTTGTGGGGCTCACATCTGTATTCAAATACAGGAACCAAGTATATTTAGAAAGATCGCCAGAGGAGAGGTGGATCTTTGAGCTGCCAATGGCGCAAGGCTGGCTGTATTGGCTATTGGAGACTACCACCTCTCATTGCTGACTGGGATGATTTTGGTTTTACATCACTATTATTATGTGCCTAGTGTTACCAAGAACATAATTTTTGTATCTTGTTTGGATATGGATTGATTTGTTTTCAAATTTGGAAATAAGGGTTGTCTCTTTTATAAGAACAACATATGTTATGGTATGGTACATTTAAATAATGGTTTGTATGTATTGAATTATGAAAACCAAGTGTTGGAAATCGATAACGAAACAAACTCACATGACTCATACATCACCCAGTTATGGCATCACCGCCTTGGTCATGTGAACGAGAAGCATTTGACAAAGCTCTTCCAAGATGGCTATTTAGACTCTACTGAGCTAAAACCACTTGATAGATGTCATGCTTGTTTACAAGGAAAAACGACCAAGCCACCTTTTGGTGGTCAAGGTGAAAGGGCCATAGAGCTTCTAGGATTGGTACACACGGATGTATGTAGACCATTTCTAGTAGAAGCTAGAGGTGGATATTCTTACTTCATTACTTTTATTGATGATTTGAGTAGATATGGCTATGTCTATCTAATGAGGTATAAGTCAGAGTCCTTAGAGAAATTTAAGGAATTCAATAATGAAGTAGAGAATCAGCTTGGTAAGAAGATAAAGAAGCTTCGATTGGATCTAGGTGGAGAATATCAGAACCAATAGTTCATCGATCTTCTATGGGAGTCTGGGATTCTATCTCATCTCACTCATACTTATACACCACAGTGGAATGGTGTTAGTGAAAGGAGGAACCACACCTTATTGGACATGGTGAGGTTGATGATGAGTCATGCGGATCTTCCATTATCCTTTTGGGGATATGCATTACAAACTACAGCATACACATTAAACCGAGTACTAACTAAAGCGGAAAATGCAATTCCATCCGAGTTATGGAATGGAAGGAAACCCACTTTGTCGTACACATGTGTATGGGGATGCGAGGCATTTGTTAAGGCCTTATCAGGAAATAATCTATCACCCTGGGGCACGGAGTGTATCTTTATAGGATATCCCAAGGAAACAAAAGGATATTACCTATATAACCCTCAAGACAAGAAAGTGACTATCGCCAGACAAGCCGTCTTTCTTGAGAGGGAACACATCCTCATGAAAGATAGTGGGAGAAAAATTGACTTCGATTAAGTTGATGCTCAAGATACACATGAGTTGGTACAAGAACAAGCTCCACAGGTCCCCGTGGAAGAGGTTCTAGAAACAGAAGTACTGCATAGGAGCTCAAGAGAGGTAAGGGAACCAGAGAGATTTGGTTTCCTAGTCACCGAGGATGGTGAATCATTATTGTTGGAAAATGATGAACCTATCTCCTACAAGGAAGCAGTAGAAAGCTCAGAAGCTGCAAGATGGCTAGAAGCTATGAATTTTGAGAAGGATTCCATGTATCATAACCAAGTTTGGGTTCTGGTCGATGAGCCAGTTGATGTAAAGCATGTTGGATGCAAATGGGTATTAAAAAGAAAGCTGGACATGGAAGGTCAAGTTAGCACCTATAAAGCAAGGATAGTTGCTAAAGGATTCAGACAACATCAAGAAATTGACTATGAGGAAACATTCTCTCTAGTTTCCATGTTTAAATCCATAAGAATCATACTTGCCATAGTAGCTTACCATGACTACGTGATTTGGAAGATGGATGTCAAAACAGCATTCCTTTACAGGAACCTTCAGGAAAATGTCTATATGACGCAACCAGAAGGGTTTGTGAGACCAGGTGAAGCCAAATTGGTTTTCAAGTTGCAGAAATCTGTTTATGGATTGAAGCAAGCATCCATGTCATGGAACATTCAATTTGATGAAGCCATAAAGGAATTTGGTTTCATTAAGAACAAATGTGAGACATGTGTTGTTATACAGTTTAATGGGAATGCGGTCGTCATCCTAGTGGTATATGTTGATGACATATTACTTATTGGGAACGATGTACCAGCCTTACAGGTTGTTAAGGACTGGTTGAACAGGTGTTTCTCTATGAAGGACTTAAGAGAAGCAGCCTACATTCTAGGGATCAAAGTCATTCGTGACAGATCCAAGAGGCTTCTTGGACTAAGTCAGGGTACATACATTGACCAGATACGAAAGAAATTTAGTATGGAAAAATCCAAGAGGGGATTGGTTCTAGTATCACATGGCTTACATATTTCTAAGAAAATGTGTCCCCAGACACAACAGGAGAAATATAGGATGAGTAAGATCCCATACGCTTCGGCTATAGGATCCATCATGTATTCCATGTTATGTACAAGGCTTGATGTTTCCTATGAACTGAGCAAGGTAGGAAGATATCAAGTAGATCCAAGAGAACAGCATTGGACTGCTATTAAGACTATCCTTAAGTATCTGAGAAGAACTAAGGATATGTTCCCGTTTTATGGAGGAGATGAGGAGCTTGTCATTAGAGGGTATGCTGATGCTGGTTTTCAAACAAATCAGAATGATCTGAAGTCACAATCTAGATATGTTTTCTATCTCAATGGAGGAGATGTGAGCTGGAAGAGTTCAAAGTAGCCAGTTGTCGCTGATTCTACAGCGGAGTCTGAGTATATAGTGGCTTCTGATGCATCCAATGAGGCCGTCTAGATTCGGAACTTTGTCCAGGAGCATGATGTGGTGCCTAGCAGTAAAGATCCTATTACATTGTATTGTGATAATACTGCAGCGGTGGCTCTTGAAAAAGAACCAAGGTCACATCAATGGACAAAGCACAGACATCGGAAGTATCACCTCTTGAGGGATTTCTATAAAAGGGGTAATGTTGCAGTGAGCAGAGTGTCCACGAAAGAGAACGTGGCAGACTCCATGACTAAATTCCTATCTCATCAGAAGCATGAATATCATGTGAGAGCTAGCGAGTTAAATGTTGTTAGCAGTTGGCTATAGTCCAAGTGGGAGTCTATTGGAGTTGGTGGTCTAGAACCAACTACTTTGTACTTTATTCATTAAATAAAAACCTTATCACATCTTTATTGTTCTTCTGTATGACATGTCATGTGATAATGTCCTAAGGACAGCTATTGTATTAAAGGGTCGTAGTGGATCCCTACTATGATTAGAACCCGGAAGTGCCATAACAGTGTTCCTGAATGTATGTTCTATGGCTGGATAATATTATTTGAGGGACACAAATAATACTAGTCATTAGGGGTGAGGACTCATAAAACATTGAGGCACATTCTCATGGTGTGCGCCCTTGGTAATATCCAGGAGGATATTATGAGAACGAGACCTGCTAGTAGGAAATCCACATTTCATAGTGTCATTGGATGTTCCTATCTGCGGACGTGTGTATTGGTCCTTAGACTTTAAGATTATTATTAATGGGTATTACAACTCGCGCAGTTAGATGTATTGACAAAAACTGTGATGACATATTGTTCGCATCGAGGTAGGATACGTTGGGTGTGTCACGAGTAATACCGGATTAATAGATAATGTGAGAAAGGATTTGTCCCTTCCGTTCCATAACGGATGTAGATATCTCAAGCCCTTTGATGGAATTGATATAGCCTAAATAAATCCATAGCCATGGTAAGGTTTGGGAAAGTTCAATTCCGGGAATTCAAAGAAAGAATAATCATGCACATGGGTTGATGGCACTAGCATGCAACCCGCTTGATTGGAGATATCGAGACAAAGGGATTATATTAAATGGTAAGTGTTTGTAGGAAGTGACACGTCATTGCGGCATTAACTTCTTTCTCTATGGGTGCCTTGGTGTGTTGTTAGATGCTAACCTTGGACTTTAGGTAGGCTCAGCCTAATTCCACCGAGAAAGAGGCCTAGAGGGTCACACACTAAGTGTGTCCATGTATCTCAGTTAAATATTAATTTAACAAGTTAAATAAATATTATTCCCCACTGTGGTATAATAATTATTTAAGGATGTCTGATCGCATTTATTTTGACACTAGTTATTCGAGAGAATATATTGTGGATGAAATAATATATTTATTAGCGAGTAATGCAGTTACATTTATTTTATGAAATAAATAGTCATTACTCAAGGTCTAATAAATGTGGTGGAGAAAAATGGAAAATAAAAGTACAGGCCGTGTATATTAAATATACACGCCATGTAGTTTTATGGAAAACAAGTACACGCCTTGTATTAATTATTACACAACGTGTAGTTTTTCCAGTTGGGATTTTGAGGATTTAATATTGTTTTATAAAATGATATTTATTATAATCAGCGTGGTCGCATGTCAAGGAATTAATAATTCGACATGGGGGTTTTCAATAAGAGTTAATGAAATAAATAAAATGTGTAACGCATTTATTTATTGTCATAACTCTATTAACCTCAAACCCGATTATAAATTTCCTCGCAACCCCAACATTTTAAGAGAGCCATTGTTGTGCACAACGGATTTGGAAATACTCTCAAGCCAAGGGATAATTCCCTTTCCACTAAGAACGCCCTAAAGTTACGAGAGAAAAATCCTCCACCGGATCAAGGCTGTCGAAGGCGGACATCGTAAGCGAAGGTTATTCCGCGCTAGCACCCAGAGATCACTTCGGCGACGTCCGGAGATACGCGACACACGTGTGGATCACCGCTAGAGTAATCCTACACTTGGATTCTACAATGCAACGACGGATCACCGAATCGCGACCGGACACATCAACGAAGAAAGAATTCCAACGAGGTAATTATTATGCATTAATTAATTAAATTATAACCAATATATGATGATCCTCTTCAATGGTTTTGGGACTCTTCTTTTCTTTTTGTTCTTCGTTCTATTCTAAAGATTCGGCGTTTTATATCGTGACAGATCTCGGATTGAATGTTGTTTAATGTTAAAATTAATGTTGGGCTAACCCACCAACGTGCTTCTGCTACGCCCGGAACCTACAAATCTCTGATCAATCATTACATCATAATATCATTATTTATAACCATATTCATCTTAAATTATCCATGATTTCTAATTGATATCACATTATTATAATTTTTTTAAGGATGTCAATTTAAATTAATCATCATTAAATTGGTCCCTAATGTTATATATATTCTTCTATAAATATCTCTCATCCAGTTTGGTTCTTAATTTTCTCATTAAAATCAATAGTGGTAACTTCCAATGCAAAAGGCATTGTTTTATCAATTTTAAAAACAATCAATCAAAAAAATGATTTCACATCCCTCTTATTCATTTATCTCATTTAACAAAGTATACCCCATGGATAAGACCCACTACTTAATAATATATCACTCTAATTATCACATATAAAAAATAAGTGCATGTGTAGTGGGTGGTGGTCTAATTAAACCCACATGTAGAGGAATGTGGTTATTCCTAAAATTCAGAACCAATATATCCATTTTCCATATAAGTAATTAGAGTTATTTTCTATTGATTTCCACCACATGTTGAAACAACTTGCAGGGTATTTATATTTATAACCCATATATTTTTCTCCTAGGTCACCATTTCTCATGTGTATTTATTCTCATTGATGCATGGTTATTTGTTTTATATAACACTAATGCCACGTCCACCATTCTTGAAAGACATCATGTTGGAATTTCAATTGGTGACACCACTATTGAATTACTACTCATGATTATATTCCTTCTAATTCTTTATCCTCTTACAAATTCTTGTACATTATATAAGAAGTGATTTTTTAAGGCCCGACTTCAGAATGTTTCCTTCCATTCAAGAAAATTATATCCTCTTATAGTGATAACTATATTTAACGACACAGACATTAATAAATGTAATTTACCATTTAAAATTATGTCCCAAAAAATCACATAGAAAATCCAATAAAATAATTATTCTATTAAATAAATAGTGATACATTAGTCATAAAATAACCCAATAAGAAATCCAAGTATTACAATGGGACAATAAATAGAAAATAAGATAATAAGAATGTAAATTTTTAGATCTTCTAAATCCACTAGATAGTCATCACCCATAAAAAAATATATACAAATAAAACATATTGTTAATAATATAACATCTATTTTGAGGATGGAAACATATAATCTAGAGAGAAAATATAAGTGAATGAATACTGAATGAAATAAGAGTTATTTATAGAAATTATGGAACCTATATCATTGGAATAGTAATTTGGATATTAGGAATAGTATTTTATCCATTAAAATAGCGACCTCACCTATAAAAGTATAAAATTAAATTTAGGTATAATATAAATAAAAATATTATTTTATTTCATATCATAGGTAAATAAATATTTTCAAAATTATTATATAGGTGTCGGTATTTTAATAAAATGTAAATATTTATTTAAATTTTTTTCATAAATATAATAATTTAAAAGAAAATTTATTTTCTGAAATTAATATTATCTTGAATTATAATCATAATATTGTTTTATGTGTCCTTAATTAATACGTCAAAGGTACAAAAAATTTATTATAATAAGAAAATTAATTTTTTAAAATAAATAATGATTTTATTTAAAAATTAAATTTCTCACTTATCTAAATTTATTTTTATCAAATGGATTCCATTTTTAAAATTTTCTTGTTGAAAAATGGATAGGGCTAATTATTTGTATTTTTATAAAATAATTGACTTTTTTTTGAATATTAATATACAAAAATTTACACAATTTAACATTATAAGCTAAATACTTGAATTTTTTGATGGTTTATGATATAAGAACCCTTTTTTGAGGTATTAAAAACCCTTTACTATATTTATTCATAGAAATAAACACTATTTATTGTCTTGAGACAATATAATAAACTAATGAACATAATAATCAAAAACACTCCCTTATTCCCTTATAAATACCACCAACAGCACCCATTTTACAGGCACTATTTAATCAATGTATCTTGTAAATATTATGACCAATTTTCTTCCCAATAATATTTCTAACATCCAAGAGTTTTTTGTCTAAAAAACTACTAATTATATGTTCTTTAATGGGTATTTCAGTCAATTAATTTTCAATGGGTTACTTTTTGAAACCATTTATTTTAGTTTCATTTATTCTCTGACTATATCCCACCCAGCTTCATACATAATTGAATAATAAATATATTATTATGTATATAATGAATGTTTATATTGGAAATTAGTTATATAATTTCCACCACTTTTCCCATCTCCTCTAATTCTAACAAATAAAACTCTTGTCCAAATTATGGAAGTTTACTGTCTCAAGGGATAATGATTTTTTATTTTTCAATACTACATTCAAGGATGGTTATAAAAAAATTATTATGTCTGAACCATGATTTAATATGTATAAAAAAACATGTTTCATATTTAATAACTAATATATATACGTAATAATAAATTAAAAAAACTAGTTTGTGACAATCAAAAACCCTCCAAAATTAAGCAAACATTTATCAGTAATTTTTTACCAAATGAATTATCCTTGTACGAAAAAAAATTATATGTGGAAATTTAAACATATTAAATATAATTAATACAATTTAATTTAACTTCTATATAATTTTTTCAATTTTAAAATAACTTCTACAATTTTACACAAGTGAACGGATAATGAAACCATGAAATGAACACTACCAGAAAAAAAAGAAATAACTCATAATAACTCATAAAAATGAATAAAAATGAACATAATTAAATAATAATAAATAAAAAATATGAGGAATAGGTTCTGAGTTATGTAATTAATAAATCTAATTTTTCTGTCCAAATAATCAAGTTTCAGTGCATAATGCATTCGTGATTACGGTAAGGGATCTCTCTGAACCTCCATTTTTCCTTAGGGTTAAACTTTCTCTCTCGTTACCCCAATGTATTTATTCTTTGTTCCTATATATTTCTCAAAAATTATATATTAATTTTTTAAATATGTCTATATATCTCAATTAATCTTTATTTTATGGGGAATTACATGTTTTTATAGATTCCCTTCTCAATTCATCTCTATAAGAAAGCCAGATTAATGGGATCTTCTTTGTTTTTAACCCATTTTATAATACACTTTGGAAAATATTTTAGGCCACCAATATTTTTCTAATGTATATTATTTTATCATTAACAACTATTTTAGATCATTTCAATTTTTATACACAAATGTATGCATTTTTCACTTCAAAGACTCTTTGATATTTTCACTTAAACTGCACTAAAGTAGGACGTTTCAAAAGATTCTAAAATACAATATTTTATGTATTCACTTATGTTGGAAATAATTATTTATGGTATATTATTATTTTAAAATTTATGATTTTCCATAACTGATTTAATCCCTTATTTATTGGATACAATTTTGATATAACCTTTGGATATGCCTTATAACATGATTATGATACCCATTTCATTCCATGGGTACCCCTAATATATATTCCTTATTTTTAATTTCTTTATGTGGACATTATATGCATGAAAATGTCAAGATAGTTCACCAAGATAGTGATCTAATGCATTAGATATTGTTTTAGTCTCATAATACATCATCTATGGGATTAGAGAGTATACCTAATCCATTATGGGGATTTTTATACCATGTGATATTGCCGTATAAATTAGATTTGAATCATGTTTATGTTATGTTATATGTTAATTATACATTCCAATATGTACCTAACAATATGATTCCATATTCTATTTTTTCAAATCTATACATTTATTATTAGACCAAACCTTTTTTGTTATCATGTTATGTGTACTAACTCATGTGACATGCTTTATTCTCATACTTATTCCATTACTGGGCTTCTAATCCATTTTTTTTATGTATTCCTTAGGTTATCATATGCAGTGATAAGATATCATAGGTAGTTAAGATTTCATTATTTTTATTAATTAAAATGATGTTTTAAATTAGTTTCATGTTTATAAATAACATACTGATCCACCCAAATACACTAGCCTAAAAAAACCATGGATTTTATTTCGTAAATAATTATTCCAAAAATCATGTAAACTTATGTGTAAAGAAATTGGGTCACTATAGTGGGTTTTAGTGAATATTCTAGTTATTTGTGGGTATTATGACTTGAAAACGTAATTAAGAACTATATAGATAATTAGATCACCATGAATATACTATATTTAAATAGAGTGGATCATATTTTAGAATATACATTTAAATCATAAGTTATTATATAAAAGTTTATGGTTTCATTTTTATATGCTGGTAAAATAAGTATTTAATAATCCATGTTTATTTTATTTTTCTATTTTTTTTAAATGGCAGGAAAGAGGATAACTCCTAGAAAAAATCAATGTGATAGGAAATTTGATTATTTCTCTATTGAAATGGGAAATGCGATGGGAATGGGAGCTTAGGACTTTTTGATAATGCTGGCATAATGGGCTCAAGTTATGAATAATAACATGAATTGTGTGGAACTCCCCAATTCTCCTAATAAATAGAAATTTGTGGGTGAATGGTTTATGTGAAAAATACCTCTTATGTTCCACATATATTATGATCTCATTTTCAATTAACAATGGATTAACTCTATAGAGAAGATATTATCTTTTATTTAATTATCATAAGAATAGAAATTCATTTTGGTGGTCTATCATTTTATGGGGAATATGATCAGTGGTGCAAACTGGTCAAAATTACAATTTCTAAGGACGAATCTAATTCCCTGGGTTATGAAGGATTCGAGAAAATATATTTAACAAATCTTTTTCTTAAGATGGATAGGGGTTCCATGGAATGAAACAAAAAAAATATGAATCTATTAGGACATACCAAGAAAAAATTACAAGTCTTTCATGATATTCCTTCATCTTTGTCATAAATATTGAAATTAAGGTGGATTGGATCATTATTATATTAAATCTAATTCTATACAAAACATTGGTTATTCGAGAATTTGACATCTATGAAGATATTATATTATATTCTCTAAATGTTGAGATATAGATTAGTGACTCTCATTGATATTAGGGTCTCAAAGATAAATATAGAAATATAAGGTTTAATATTGGAAGATAAATAGATAAATCTCATGATAGAATAAAAAACCAACATCCAACATGTCAAAAGTGTGGGAAGAATCTTCCTAGGAACAGTTTAAAGGGGACCAGGAAATGCTTCAAATGTGGAGGATAGGTGCATTGGGATAATTATTACTAAATGGATTTGAATAATCCCTCTAATAAACAATAGGAAAGGAAGTTTTATATGAAAACTCAACCTATAGAGGATTGTTTTAGTTACAATTAGATTGGGAATTATGAAAACCAATTCAATTATCCAATTGTTGATTGAGATATTCAACAAAAAATAAATTCAAGGTATCCAGGAAGGAAATATGTTATCCCTAATGTTGAGGTGAATCCTAAAAAATATGTGGTGATATGTACACTGTTTATTTATTTCAAAATAGTGAGTGTACTATTTTATTCTGGTTCTACACTTTCTTTAAAATATTTCCATTTTAGTAGAAATATTCAAACACCACCATAAAATATGAATATTCGGTTATCTATGATAAAAGATAATGGGGAAAATGTAGAATATAAAGTTTATAACTCCTCCCTGGTTATTATTTTTGGACTGAACCTCCAATAAAATATTATCATACTATCTTCGGTGGAGTTTGATTGTGTATTGGGCATGGTTGGGATATCTTTATACAAATCCAATATCATGTGTTAGGAAATGGATATCACTCTTCACATCTCAATCTATCGCCTAATTCTATACAAGTGTAAATAGATGGTTGAATCTCTTTTAGAATCATCATCTTATTTGAGGATATTATTGGTTTATGAGAAATTATATGCAGCTTAAATTATTGAGACAAATGAGAGAATCATCATTTTATACATCCCCATTATGATGGATTATACTGATTTTTTCACTGGAGAATTTTTAGGTCTTCCTACAAACAGGGAGGTTTAGTTCTCAATTGATCTTATACCTAGATATATTCATATATCAAAGACTCATTACCATATTTCCATCACTAAGTTGGGGAAAATAAATAATTAGTTACAAGGAAATATAGACAATGGGTTTATATGCCTGAGTAATTCATTGTGGGGTGTTTCGGTTCTCTTAGTAATAAATAAGGATGGATCAATGCACCAATGTGTTGATTATCATGAGATCAACAAAATCATGATAAATAACAAATATTTAAAACCACTAATATATGAATTGTTTAATCAGATGTGTGGGACTTTGTATTTATCTAAGGTGGTTCTTCAGTTATTATATCTCCAATTAAATGTGAAAAAGGATTATATTCCAAATATTTCCTTTTTAATGAGGTATATAGATTATTATTTCATAGTGATTCCCTTCATACTCACTAATTCTCTAACAATTATCATCAAATTAATGAATTGGATCTTTAGAGATTACCTTAACAAATTTTTGGTAGTCCTTAAAAATGATATTCTAATATACTCCAAGAGAAAGGATTGACATGAGGATCATTGAAATATATTCTTAAAAGGATTTTGAAATAGGAAAGCTATATAAAAGTGAATTAAATTTGATTTTCAGAGATAATATGTAACATTCTAAGGGATTTTTATCAATTGTAAAAGAATATATATTGAACCTTCCAAAATAAAAGAAATTTATGAGTGGCCTAGACCAGAATTTGTAATGGAGATCCATAGTATCCATGGATTAACTTGGTATTGTTGATTATTTGTGGGGATATTATCTTTATTGTAACACCCACTAACCAAGATGACTCAGAAGTGAGTAAAAAAATTGACTGGTGAATGTGAATACCAGTTCAATGAGTTGAAGAAGTTGATTATCATTCCACCAATACATACAATGCTAATAAGTGGGGAATTCTTTGTGGTATACATAAATCATTCAAATAAGGGTTTAGGTTGTGTACTTTTGAAAAATGGTAAAGTGGTAGCCAATTTTTACAAAAGTTGAATTTTCATGATCCAAACTATCTCACTAATGATCTATAGTTCATAGCTATGAGGTTCATATTGAAAATTTGTTGTCATTTTCTCGATATGGGGAATTATGATATGTATACTGATCACAAGTGACTCTAATATATATTCACACAAAATGATTTTAATATATTCTAGAGAATTTGATTAGAACTCATCAAGGATTATAAATGCTCAATTCACTACAAATATGGTAATTAAAATAAAGTATAAGATGCAATGAGTAGAATGGATCCTAAAACATTACCAATAATTAGAATTAAGAAAGAGCTAATCTTCTCATACATACAAAATATTGATATGGGAATCATAAAGAAATAAACAACATCATTCTTTTCTCAAATTATATCTCGACCATCGTTTATGTAAAAATAATGATTTATCAAATAAATAATGTGGATATTTTAAATAAGTTAGAATATATCAGAAATAGTAAATAATAAAAATCTAAAATTGATGATTAAGGAGTTGTAAAATTTGGGCCACAACTATGTGTGTCATCCAATATGGAGATAACTAATGACCTTCTAAATGATTCACAAAGCTAAAACTTCTCCATCCACACAGGGTTCACAACAAAGTTTTGAGATCTCCGAGATAACTATTAGAGGGACAATATGAAGAAGTGTTTTGTTGAATGTAGATAAAAGTGTCTCATATCTTAGTAAGTGAAGGAATAAAGGGAAAAGACATAGGTAAATGATGCAACCATTACTCATTACGGTCTGGAAATGGTAAATATCACTATAGAATTTGTCACATGAATTTCAAATACATCCAGAGTAAATGATTCTATATGTTTCATTGTGAAATATCTTACAATAACTGATCACAATATTTCAATTTCATAAGACTTCTCACATGACCAAATTTCACAGATATACATCAAAGAAGTTGTGAGGTTTCATGGAATATTATTATTGACTGTATCTGATGATTATAATATATTTACATACATGATCTAGAAAAGTATCCAACATCCTCTAAATACAGTGTTGAAATTCTGTATAGCTTATCACCCCCAAACTGATGGAAAATCATATTCAACTATTCATACACTAGATGATATGTTACGATCATGCTCAATTAACATTAAAGGAGGATGGGATCAACATCTTCAACTAGTCGAGTTCTACTAAAAAAATATTTTCAACTAAATAATTTAAATTGATCCTTATAAATACATTTAAAGGAAAATATATATAATTACTACGTGTTTGGTTGAATTTGGTGGAAATAAGCAATCGGGACCCAAAATGGGTGATGAAATGTAAAAAATGTGAGGAGTGTAAAGTAGTGTATCTGGGCTACCCAAAGTCAAAATAATAGATATGTACATAATCATTATTTGGAAATATAGTTTGAGTTGGGGAATAAGGTATTTCTATCCATTTAACTATGTAATAGGGTAATGGAACTTGGGAAGAAATGAAAGTTATTTCCAAGGTACATTGTCCCCTTCGAAATTTTGGATCATGTCGGAGTTGTGGACTATCGACTCGAACATAGACCAACCATGTCTCAAGTACATGCTGTATTTCACTTATTTCTTTTAAGGAAAAACATACCATATCTTTCACATGTTTTGAACATAGATATGGTATATCTATAAAACAATCTCTCTAATGAGGAGTAGCCTGTTAAGATTCTGGATCATGGAGACAAGTTTATACATAAAAAGACCACACACCTAGTCTAGCTAATATGATGAAACCTTGTAAAATGAAATTTCAAGTGGTGATATGGGAATTGGGGGAACTGTTGAATGAGAAATATCCTCATCAGTATATTAATTACTATGTATTTAGAAATTTTGAGGGAGAAATTTTAGAAGGGGGAGAATGTAATGACCAAGAATTTAATCAATGGAATTTAATTTTTTTAATTACATCATAAAACACATAAACCACATAGATAATAAAATAAAAAAATTAATCACATAAATTAATAATGATATGTTAGTAAGAAAATAAACCAATTAGAACTCATTATATTATAACGGGACCACAAATAGAAAATAAGATAATGGGAATATAAATATTTTGATACGCTCGATCCACTAGAATAACCACACTCATGACCAATACTGTAGAAATAAAAAATAATGTTAATAATGTAATATTTATTTTGAATTTTAAAATTTATAACCTTGTGATAATATTTAATTGAATAAATAATGAATGAAATAAGATATATTTATGAAAATCATGGAACATATACCATTGGAATAGCAGTCTGAGCATTATGAATAGTATTTTGGCCTTTAGAATAGTAACTAGATGTATTAACGTATAAAAAAAATTCAGGTCACTTACAAATGAAAATATGATATATTTGTGTCATAAGTAAGTTATTTTTTTTAAAATTATTAATTAAGTGTTTGTATTTTTTTAAACCTAACTGTTTATTTTAAATATTATAATTAATATAATGATTTAAAATAAAATTAATTTTCCAAAAATAATTTCATAAAGAATATTAAGTTCTATTTTAATTATATTATAATTTTTTTTACCTTAACTAATTCTTCAAAGGGCCAAATAAATAGATTAGATTATTAAAATTGGTATTTTCTGAATAAATGATGATTTTAAAAAAAATTACGATTTTTATAAAATATTTTTCCTAAAATGGACTCAATTTTTTAAATCAAAAAGTTACAAAATTTTTAGGATGAATGTTTTGTATTTTTCTAAAATATATGAATTTTGGTGAATAGTGAAATATGGTAATTTGTCGAATTTATCTTTCTAAGTCAAATACATGAATTGTTGAGTCATAGCTAATGTAAGAACCCAATGGTTCAAACTCACCTAACCCATTTACTATATTTATTCATAGTTACCAACAATATTGATATTCTTGATCTAAAATAATAAACTATTGAATATAATAATAAAAACAACCCTCTCAACCCCATATAAAACCACCCCTTATCATCACACCTTATAAGACTTGTAGCTTATCAATATTATTTTCAATTACTTTCCCAATACTCTTCCTCTGGACCAAGATCGGTTATTCTCAACAAAATACCATGAATATGTTCTTTAAGTTGCATTGAAGGATATAATTTTCAAGTAGATAATTTCTCAAACCATCTTATGTAATTTTATTTCTTCTTCTATATTACCCGGACCTTCTTCATCCATAAAATCATAATAACACCAGTACAATTTACATACTAAAATTTTATATTGAAAGTGTAATATCTTTTTTCTACCACTTTTCTCATCTCTTCTTATTCAAGGAAATGAAACCATGGTCCAAATTTTGGTGATTTACCGTCTCAATGGATAATGATTTCATATTTCTCATTAACACCTTCAAGGATGGTCAAAAAACAATTTTTATGGTTAAAAATTACTTTAATATTTATATCATAACTTTTTTTATTTTTTGAAACTGTTATATGGAAATAATATTAAATAAGAAAAAAATAGTTTATAATGATCGAAAAACTGCCAAAATAAACCAAACATTTATCATTAATGTTTTATCAAATGAGTTATTATCATACCCAAACAAATAATACATTGGACCATTTTATCCTAGAGATTTGAATTAATAATATATAATTTAACTTGTGTATAAATAATACTATTTGAAAAGAACTTTTATAATTTCACAAAAATGATTTGATCATGAAACCATGAAACGAACACTTACTAAACGACAATATTTATCATTAAAACTCATAAAAATGGAAATAAATATACTTAATAAAATAAAAATAAATAAAAATATATGTGTAATTGGTTATTAATTATGTTTTAAATTAATATAACTTTATTTTCTGGGACATTAAATGCAATTTCAGAATATATTTGAACATAAGTTAAGGGATCTCTCCAAATCTCCATTTGTCCTTCAGGTTACGCTTCATCTCTTGTACCCCAAAATATTTATTATTTATTCTTATATAATTATACTATATTATATGTATATTTTCCATAAATGTGTAAATATCTCTATTCATCTTTATTTTATGTTGAAATATATGATTTATAATTTTCCCCTCTCAATTCATCTCGATAAGCAAGCCCAAATAATGGGAACTTCTTATTTTCATTACAATTATCAAATAAAAATCATAAAATATTTCAATAGACCAATATTTTTCTAAAATATATTATTTTATCTGGAAAAAAATATTTTAGTTCATTCTTAGTTTTATACAAATAATTATATTTTCCCTCTTTATTCTCTCTTTCATTTCCCATAAATAGCACTAAAGGGGTCATTTCTATAGTTTCATAGATACTCTTTCACATGTACTCACTTCAGTTAGACATAATTATTCGTGGTCTTTTCTAATTATTTATTTTTTATTTTCCTCATTATATTCAATCTATTATTTCTTGTATACCATTTTGATATACCATTTTTTTTATGCCTTAAGACATGATTAAGATACCCATTTAATTTTATGGGTAGCTTTTATGTATATTACTTATGTTTTATTTCATTATGTGGAACACATATACATGAACATGTTTTGATGGGTGAACCTACATAGCCTTATCATTAATTTGCTAATGGTTTAGCCACAAGATATGTCTTGTATGGGATTAGAGGTAAACCAAATCCATTAGAGGATTTTTTTTCCAACATGTCATATAGTCTTACGAGATAGATTTGACTCATGTTTATGTCTTCTAATATGTTTCTACAAAATTCCAATATTTTCATGATCATATGATTCCATGATCTATATGTAATTCTTCAATATGTTTATTCATGAGCCATTCTTTTTTTATCATGTTATTCCTTATAACTATTTTGTTATGCTTTATTACCATGTTTATTACCTTTCATGAATTGTTAGCTAATCCCTATTGTTTATGTATACCTCATGTTTTCTTATGAAATTATTTTCAATCAAATGGAGTTTGGAGATAATTATAAGGATTTATAAAAAATTGTTTTTTTTTTGTTTCATGTTTCCTTAAAATGTAACTAGTCTACTAAATACATAATAATTTTCAATCCTTGGATTTTATTCCATGAATATTTATACATAATATGAGGTAATAATATGTGTAAAATGCATATATATCTATAATATATCCCTAATTTTATTCTAACTATCATTTTGTAATAAATTTTTTATAATGTAGTATTATTTTCATGACCATGATGACATATTCCTCTTTATTTTTAAAAATATAAATTGGAGTATTTTCCATCATCCTTTTGTGATCATAATGTATCAAAATTTATAAGAACATAAATATTAATTCACACAATCGTTAATTATATAAACTAACCACTCTTAACATCACATGTAATACTCAACTACTTACATATATCCCACTACCAAGCATCTCACCCCTAGCATTACACCTAGTAGCACACAACTTACAACACGATATTCATCCTCTCAAAATCTTAATAATTTTTCTCCATCCATTTTTTAGTAATGTAAAACCTCCATTTTATTCATAATATAACCATGTTTTAAAAATATTATATGTATTCAACCATGCATCATATATTATTGTCTTCATAATATCCTCAGAAAAATCTTCCAAAAAATTATATTGGGAACCATACAACTTTTACATCCACCTCCAAAAATCTACATAAAGAAGGACATCCTATTAATTAAAAACGTATTTACATTCAATTTTAGTCCAAAAAACATTTTACATTATGCTAATAAAACATTTAAAACATTTAAATTCATGAAAAAAAATCACTTACACCACCATAATAAACTTATGAACATCCACATAATCATTATGTTTTCATTCACTAATAGTTCTTCTATAACCTCCAAACAACTAGAAAAACTCAAATGCCATGTTGTTAAACATATCAAATAATCTAAATATAGATCAAATGTTTTTTTAACCCACACTCATCACCTTAATGTTACCATGTAGTCTAATTTCATCATATATGTCTTTTTTAATAAACCTAATTACTAAAATCTATGTTACTATATTCTCCCTTTTTGGTTTTATTTGAAATAATATTATAATTAACATGAACCTTTTTAATATTAATTTATTAAAAATAATGTATGTATTTATAGTCAATTGTACTCTATAATAATTTTAAAATAAAATTAAATTTTATTCTCATCCATGTATGTCATTTAATTATCTACCCCTTTCATATAGAATGTAGTATAGGTATATATTTTTATCTCTACACCCTCTTTAATTTTTTTCCAAATTATAATTTCACTCAATATTATTTAATAATGGTTTTAAAAATTCAATCTCATTGCATTGATATGTATTGAATGTGATAGTTTTGTTTCTCAAGAAATTATACTTTCATGGGAATAATGATGAAAGATGGAATTGCGGTAAACGAACAGAAAAACAACGTAGATTTTATGGTTTCTTTTTTTCATGTCAATTTTTTATATTAGTTTTTTTTAATAATTAATTAAATTTTATTTGAAATAATGTGATTTATAGGCACATTTTGGGTAGGAATATACCAACTTTAGGAAAAATAATCATTTTCATTGGGTTTTAGAAGATGCTCACTTTAGGAGAGTACATTGTCACCCAGTAATGATTATTGTCCCCATTAGATAATTCCCTCTTCAGGTTCCATTTTAGGTAGCATCGATTTTAAAACAAAAAATGATGAGGCAGTATAAGCTCTTATAGAGGCAATAAAGGCCTAAATATTTTCCACATGAGATCATGAGAGTATTCAAAAGGAAAAAATTAATTTATGAGAGCTATAGAAGCCTTATTTCCCTCACTTCCAACATATTGTACTGCAGATTGTGATAAATTCATGTTGAATATGAATTCAATATATGATTCATTGGGTGATGGTGGTGATGGTCATAGTGGTTGTTATAAAGATGATATTTTTGGCGATGGCAATATAGATGGTGATAATGGTGGTGAGGGTGATGTTGATGAAGATGAAGATAATTGTAATGATAGGGATGATTGTGACGAGGGAGATATTGATCCTCTCCATTTTTTAGTTGAAATTAAAGATATGTTTGTATGGATAGGGTTAAATAACTAAAAATAATTAATTTTTTGGATTGTATATATATGTTATAGTATTGTGAATGGATTGAAAACCACTTATAAGAAGATTGTTAAATTCTCAATATAAAATGTTTTTATTATCTTAAATGTGTACTTTAGCTTTTTTATAGGTTCTGGAAGAGGTGATAAAAGGGAATGTTATGGTTTTTTGGTAGTGGAAGCTATCTCAAGAATTAAATAAATTATTAGTACACATAAAGAATTTAAATCAGGTTATACTCATAGTTTTAGAACCTTTGGTATACATATATTACCATAGTTTACTCAAAACCATTGGTATTTAAATTTTTCCATGGGATATACCAAAGATTTATTATAACCATTATTATATGGTAATATAGAAATCCTATAGAAATAATTTTTTGGAAATCATTGGTGTAGTTCTATACCCACACAAAATAATCCAACAGTTTAAGTAACCATTATAATAGCCTATACCAATTGTTCTAAGGGCTATACCAACAGTTTAAAACCATTGGTATATGGTTCATTTCCAGTACTTCCATGATGTCTTTTATTATGTAACTCATTATATTGTGGTATAATTATGATTTAATGTAAATATTTTTTATTTCTTTATATGGGAAAAAATAATGTTAGTCATATGATGGTTTCACCCTAATAGCACTCAAGTTCATTGGGTAGAGAATTAATATTTATTGTTGACATGTTTATGAAACCATGGCTATATGCCTTGGTAATATTTTATGATACCTTGGTGGAAAATCTTGGTAATATTTTGTGTGTGATCATATATCAATCTAATTAATTGCGGAAAGAATGAATCTATTTAGATGGCATATTCATGAAACCTTGGCAACATGCCTTAGAAATAATTTATGATACATTGATGATCGAACATGAAAATATTCACTAATGAAACCTTAGTGATAAACATTAGTGATATTATTATCAATATATCATGTTTTTTATCCACTCAATGTGTGATTCATGTACATATAATCATGTCCTGACTCGTGCACTTATGTTATTCCCTATGCATTACCCAAGAAACCTTTTTATTTCTTTATTTATCCCTTACTACGAATATTATCTCACCCCTTTTTCCTATTATCATTTCAATAGGTTATGAATAAAATTAGTATGTATGATGTGTGTATACTATTATTTTGTATAGATTATTTGTGGGAGATATTGAAAGATTATTGCAGATTATGTAATTTATTATATATTTGGAAAAATATATATTTTTTGAAAACAATATGGTTTTTCTTAGTGAATTTTGTGTCTTAATACTATAATATAGTAAAACCAAAATATATTGGTTTGTATGTAATGAAGTATTTATTATAATTACATTAATTATATTATCACAACCTTGGGGAATCTTAGTATAACTAAGTATCAAATGGTAGGAACTAGGTTCTTTGTGATACCAATAGTTCTATAATAGCACTATCAACCCCACGAAGAACCGAGTAGACATGGACATGGTGCATAATTAATTGGAGATGTTATTGATTTAGTTTGAAATAATTTTATTTTTTTATCCCTGCAACATTAACCACATGAAATCAAAATTTTGAAATTATCATTTCAGGTTCATCTCATTGAAGCCCTTGGGAGTTCCTCCCTGAATTCTCATTTATCTCTTTTAACGTAGGTTCAATTAATTAATGAAATTTGTCACTTAGTTAGTTTTTGGATCCACTATTAATTATCCAATGTTTGTATCTCACTTATAATTATTTTTTTATGCTTATAGTAGTTTCTAGACCCGCTTAACCTTTTCATCTTTAAAGGGTTTGGATCATTGATTGTCTCTGGATTTTTATTCCTCCATGTGGTAAAAGGACATTGTAGTTTACAATCATATGGGAGTGTCACTACCATTAATATTGGATTGATAATTTACAATTAGGGAATATTCGGATATTTCTCATTGGTCTAATAGTAATATCCTAACTTAGTTGATAGTGGCGTATATATCTTCTTCAATCATAGGGATTGAAAACTATGAAGACTAACATGGGGGGATCTTATATTTCCATCATATTTTCATAGTGTTAATTTTCATGGAAATATGGTTTTTTAATGGATAACCAAATAATGTATATAATTAAATAAACTAATAAAAATTATTAGAGGAAAAATCATAATTAGTTATCCCTTCAAGGTTCTTAAATCGCCATACCTTTAATGACATTCTTTATCTTTTCCCTTTTATTGAGATGATATTTAATTCAATATGTATGATGCATTCAATATGTTATACATATTAATCCATGGTTATAGGTAGCCTCATATGGTTATAGATGTAACTTAAAGTTATGTTTCCAAACATTGATATATTATTCCTTTAACGTGTTCTATTATTGATTTTATTCATCGGTACCTATTGAAAATACATAAGATTTGGTGTTTATCTATTCAATATTACATGTTATGATTCAAATATGATCATGATTTTTAGAGGATTATTTTATGATATATTACATATATATCTTTATACTATAATATATTTAATATGTTGATGTTGAAAAAAAATTAGGCTTTGACACACCTGGTGTAAACTAGATACAAGAGAATATTTATATATATTAAATAATACTTTTTAATTGTAGATAAAACACATATATAGTAGGGATGAATTTTTCAATATAATTATTGATATATATTCATTTGTTCCATCCTTTGATAAGATGATAGAATTTGAGGATGAAGACAATGAGAATGTGTAGTTCCTCCCTCTAAGAAGGTTAGTAGATTTTCATGGATGATAATTACAAATGTTTGTGTGTGAACATTTCCTACTATAGAGTATAGGTTTTCCTAGAAATTCATGATAAAAAATAACAACATATTGAGTATTTAAATCAATTTGATTTTGATATTGGATTAAAAAGGGTTTAATTAATTCCACTTACATTTTTTAGTGATCTACTCAGGCATAATCTTTATTTATTTATTTCATACAAAACCATGTTTTGTTATTTATCTTAATATTGTTGGATAAAATGAATCATTTTCACTATATTATATGACTTATTTGTCTTCAAAATTTGCAGACATAGAAATACGACATAACAAAATAGGTTATATGATTAATTCTATTGGGTATGTTATACTCACAACATACAGGTTTCCATTTGGAATGCATGTTGAACATGTTTTTAATACTTTTTTAAAATAAAAGTGTATTCACATAATGTCTATGCATAAAAAATCATGGGTAGAAATAAAATATGGATTTTAGAGTCAAGAAGAATCCATTTTTTTATTTTTTAAAGGTTGATTTAAACAAGGATATAGAGGATGTACATGGTTACAAGAGTAGAAAATTCCACACACTCGACATCATTATTCACCACTAAGGAATTATTTTCTTAACATATTTATAGATGGTTTTTTTGCATGTTTTATATATTTTATAAATATTATTACTTTTGAGTCTATTTATTTTAATGCATGAATATTCAGGTCATATTGGAACCTTTTATTGACTAAGTAACTTGATCAGAACGTATTTCACTGGTGGGATCTTATGCATGGGTTTCCTAGGTCCAACATCCCTAGCGTTTAAGAAAAAAATTGTACCACTTGTTATTTTTAATCTATTTATTCATTATCAAAGAGGCTAAAACAACTCCCATATGTACCTAATGATTTTTAGGTTTTTTACACAAGACTATGGTAATCATGAGTTATGAATAAGGTTTTTTAGAGGTTTGGCTCGAGTTAGTCTATGTATCCAGGTCAATTAATTATCCTAGTGATATATTAAGTAAAGAATAGAGGAGTATCTTCTAATAAATTCATGTATTATTATCAATTATGAATCAAATAAAATCCACCAAAACCATACATTGAGTCTTCCATGAATTGATCATACAAAAAAATAAATTATAAATTATAACAATAGGGTTTCCCTATGATACATAACTATTTTCTTAATATGATATCCATATTCTAAAAAAATCCCCACTAGAAATATCAAAATCCTATACATTCAAATCACCTTCGCTATATATTTTTCCAACATTTTGGTTATTTATGGTTCTCCATAGATTTAATGACTACTTAATATTGGCATTGGATACATATATTATTCCACAAGTTAATCGACATGATAATCTCTCCATTCATCCCCATTATCATTATTCATATGCCCATAATCTCTCTAATTATATTAATTTTCCATTTTCCATGTTTTTATTGGTTTACAAAAAATTAAATTGGTTTATATAATTATTCCATTAGTCCCCCATGTGTTTTTATATCCACAAAGATTCCCATTAATATCTATATATATAGAACCTATGTATTAGGATCCCATATTTCTTTCGTTTTATAAATTTAGGATAATTTATTATGTTTTTACAATTGGGGATACATTTAAATAATTTTGGGAATGTTATTATAGAAAAAATATAATATCAATGATTTTTTACCTTATACTCCAATGGAAATACAAATCAGTCAGTATTAACGGTGTAAATGGCATTAGATTTATCAAATTTTGATAATAAGGATAATATAGATAACATTAGATTATGTTCATTTCATGGGTATCTATAACTCAATAATTTTCATGTCACCATTATCTTTAAATGTTGGGGAAATTTGGGCTCTTCTCTTATCACTGACTTAACTTATGTCACCAGATTTTTGTCCTATTTTTTCAATATTGAACTCCCTATATTTAAAATCCCATAAAAGAAAATAATTTATTCACCTATTAAAATCTAAATTTTCTCCATCCAATTTTGGAGAAACATGAGACATTTAATTGATTTATTATATTAATATTTATGACACTAAGATTTTATTTTTAGTGGATCATGAGTTATTTTCCCTCTCTTGAATGTAATTATATTTTTTACACTTCATTCAATTGAATTTTTTAACTGAAAATGTTGATGATATCATTGTTTTAGTATGTATATTCATTAAGATTCGATAAAATAATTTTATATTGAGTAGATAATGTGATTTAGTGTTGGAAATGTGTCACTCCATTATGATATAGTGAATGAAAGGATTTTATTTTATACTCTCTTTTTGTGATATTTTATGTTAAAAAACTGATTATTTACTATACTTGAACATAGACATTATTGGTTTTCTGATAATTAAACATTAATAACTAACATAGATAGTGAACATATAATATTACATTGTGATATAATGATGTTGCAAACATCCTTATGTTGTCTATATATATAGTTAGTAGTTCGAAACATAGCCCCCTTATTTCTCTACTTAATTACAGGAAACCCAACTTTTATTCATTTAGAATCATCAAATATTTAGATATTAATGATAAAAAAATATAAATTTATAAAATATAGATTGAATAAATGTTATTCTATTTAAAAAATTTTGAATTTCATATTATTATTTCAAAAAAAACTTCTAGGTGCCAATAAAATACATTATAATAATTATTTATGATAAATATCACACATAAATAGGTTAAAAATTATAAAAACAATAATAAATTTTTTCTAATATATTTTCTTTATTAATTCAAAAGATTTCATTCAACGATTTCTAACATTTTTTTAAAAATCACAACACACTCCCTTAAAAGTATATTCTTTTTTAACTTGTATACTTCCCACGTTTACTATATTTTTTTTTGAAAATATGCCTTTCAATACTATGAAACAAATTTCCAAAAGTATGAAACATTATTAATGTCTTGCAGATTGAGGAAATAATTCAAAATTTCCATATAAAATGGACATGTACATTTTACATCATATGGAAGGAAAAAAAATTTACTAGATTAAGGTATATAATGTTTAGAAAAAAATTATAAATATGTTCCACTATATTATTTTTAATGAATTATACTAGATAAATAATATTATATGGGGGATGAAATTTTATATGGATTAACATTCAAAAATATTTTCAGAAAAAGAACATCATAAATTCTAGTAGACTAATACTTTAGATACTACATGAAGAAACCAACATGCATTATAACGGTTCTATTTCATAAACCACTCTTGAATGAAGAACATGTACTAAATCTTTCCATGTGAAGATGAAGTATGTCAGATGTAATTGAAAATAACTCCAATGATTTGGAATAAACAAATTATAAGTATGCCAATAAATAAATTTATATTTGAGGATGATGAATCACATCATCAAAATATTTCTAATGTTGATGTGAAGCATTTTTAATATCGTGATACAAGATATTTCTTCATTTTAGTATTTAATGTGTTTTTATATAAGGCATAAGATTGTGATGATATAATATAAATGTCTTATGTATCTATTTTTGTGATTGTTCTATTTGATCTATAGTGACAGAGGCATATCATGTTTAATAGATATTGAGGTTATTTTGTTCTTATGATTGTGGGTTCCCAAAGCTAGAGAAATAGAGCTTATTGTGATCTTTTTGTTGAGAAATTATTTCATTATGGAAGAAAATCCACTTGAGTAAGGTTAATCCTATGGATACCATGAGTCTAGTGAAAATACTTCCTCAATACAAAGTATACAATCTGGATCCCCTTATATATATTTCTATAATTTTTTTAAAAAAATTTTATAAGACTATTATTAATTTTTTAACATTTTTATATTTCACCATGAATTTTATTATGAACAGTTTTATATAGTACGTTATAAACATTTCATACTTTGATAATAATGTTTTTGACATGAAAAATAATCCAAAATAAATTATTAAATATTTCGACTATATTTGTATGCTTTATTTTATAAATTAAAATTCACTCCCCCCCCCTCATAGTAAAACACACACTCCATCAATCATAACTTTGGTATCAGACAAAGAACAAAATTTTTAAAAATGTTAGAATAATTTTTTTTATAAAAATGCTTTTTCTAGGATGGCTGGTTTGTCAATTGGGACATCAAAAAACATAAATCCAAGTATAAAATCTATATTTGATGGTGTTGATTATGAATACTATTGATATGACAAGAAAACGTTAATTATAAAAATTACATTTGGAAACATTGTTATGTAAAATTGAAATAATAAAATTCATCAAAAGTATGTGACTAATATTTATGAGACTAAAAGTTGGAATTTCAACATAAATATCATGAAAGGAATAAATTTATTTTCTCAATGTTAAGAAATATATATATATATATTTAATTTTTTTTTCAAACTTTGATAAAATATGAAAGAAAATTTATGTTACACACTTTGGGATGAATAATGAAGCAGAAACTAGAAGAAATAATCTTTGTAAAGATTATAGGGCTTCTAATTTTGTGCTAAAATAATCTATTTTACAGATGAATTAAATATTTATGAAAATTTTTAATATTCTAAATTATCATTGAGATAATGACTTGGCTGGTGAATAATTGGATGGAAATATTTTGGTAGTTTCCGAAATGAATGGGAATATAAGTGAATAGCTCTTGATGATAGGAAACATATAACTAAATTTAGTTTATATGAACTTATTGGAACTCTCATCTAGTATAAGGTAATATTAAAGAGAAATTATGTGAAATAAAAAAAGGGCAATGTGATTTATTTTCCTCTATATCTACTACATCTAATAAAGATGAATCAACTAAAAAGTTTCTAAATTATCTCAATAGAATAAAATGAATGATGATACTGAATGTGGATTATCTAAATAGAGTTAAAATAAACATGTTAATCTCACTATAATTCTATATAAATAAAATTTGTGAAAAAGAATTTGATACAAGTACACGAAGGGATTAAAATATAGAAGTCATAAGAAATAAACTTTAGAGATGATATGTTATGAATGTAAAATAAATTTTCATATAAAACCAAATTTTTCTAGACTAAACAAGCATAATATATATTAAATTTGAATAAACATATAAAATAAAAAAGGAAAAAAAATTTAAATTATTCAAACACTTGGTGTGTAAGTGGTGTATAAATTTTTTTTGATAATTAATATGATAATATAACTAATAATCCCAAATTTATGGTTTACAATGAATAAATTATATAGAAAATAGTTCTTGATAAATAAGATGAGTGTTTAATCTTTAACCAATAAAACATTAAATTCTAAATACCATAATTATTGTTATGAGTACAATGGTTTTATGATGAAATGAAACATATTACATCTAATTATGAATAAATTTTACTTAGTTTAGAAGCGGTGTCTTTATATAATTACATTCTAAAAAAATATGAAAAATAATTACAGTTCTATGGATGAGCATCCTTATAAAACTTCAATAATTTTAAAACTACCAAAATATATTTCATATCGAACTAATTAATTACATAAAAAATCTAGAACGACCTCATCTTTTAATGAAAATAATTTTTCTATAAAACAATACTATGAAATTTTTAGCTTGAAAAACCTTTATCAATTATTACTTTAGAGAAGGAAATTTTTTTGTGATAATTAATGGTTGATAATACCATATATAATTATTTCTAGAATTATTTTTTAAAAAATTCAAATACATTATCAAAATAACTACATGGTTCTTGAAAGTGATATGTTTTGTAATAAATGTCATGGATTAGGAAACTTGTATATAAATATTATATTACATAAAGTGATTTAATTTTTATTAAAATCCTATATTTCGAATGATTTATTAGTTTTAAAATATAATAAAGTTAAAAATATGTGTATTCTTAATGTTTTATTTTTTAATAACATTGGACTCATTGAATTTTGGGTACCAGAATCATGATTTTATCATTTAATGGCGAAACAAAAAGTATCAATAAAAAACATATATGGTGTACGGATAGTTTATGTTCAAGAAATATGACAGAAAATAAGAAAATATTTTAGAATATTATCTTGATATAATTTAGAAAAGATGCTTTCGTTGGTAATTCTTAAGGAGAAATATATTTTATATGTAATGTTTTTATTCATGGAAAATATTTAATTTAAAAGGTTATAGGTATTATATAACTTTAGAAAAACATCATTATAATTTTTAAATCATGTGATGAAGTTTATCTTTTGAACTTCCAGAATAGTAAATTCATTGTTTTGTGTTCCAAACATAAATTTATTCTTTTTATTGATAATTGTTAGAATATATATACTATAAAATTAAAATACCTTTGAATCCATGATCTACCTTTCCTCAGTGAAGTGGAGAATCATTATTGGTAGTGTAATACAGGTTTAGAAAATTTTAATGTACAAATTTTAGGAAAAAGTTATATTAAATGAAAAGTTAGTGATTTACCTGATCTTTGGTTCAACTCTTATAAAATTTTATATCCTTATCAATTAGAAATTAACTAATGTATGGAATTAAATATGTTAGTTAATGTTCATCCTATGATAATTCATAGATAGTGTAGATGGATTTATTTGGTCCAATAAAAAAATGATGTATAGGTAGGGAATAAAATTTATATGTAAAGTTAATGACTACACATTATATATATATATATGTGGTTCTATTTTTTAATAAGAATTTTGGAATCGTTTTTATGTAACAAAAATTTTGAATCCCATGTTAAAAATAAAAAAACTATACCTTTAGTAACTATTCATAGTGATGATAGTGGTTAATTTTAAAAAATTGATTTTGAAACATTTTTTATAAAAAGAAGTTCATATACATAACCTCTTTTCTCCTATAATTTCTTAGTAAAACAATGTATATAAATAAATAAAAATGTTATGTTTGAAATTACTAGAATTATATTGAGTGAATACTAGATTTCTAAAAAACTTTTGGTGGAAGGAGTTAGTACTACCCATTATACAATAAATCAAGTTTCACATTGATTGATTCTTAATAAAATCACTTTTCTAGATTGGATGAAACATAATACTTATTTATATTATATTATTTGGATGTAAAGTATTCATTTTGAATACTTTAGATAATATGGATAAATTTAAACTTAAGTTATAGAATTAATTTTTCATGGACATTCTACAACTAGTAACAATTATTTATTTTTAATAAAAATAATATTATTATTGTGGAAAAAATCAGGAAAATTTTGATAAAATTTATCCTTTTGTTTTAAAAAAACCTAAAACTACATCTTTGGCTGATCTATCGAAAACTATTTATCAACCCATGTTAAAATTTTCATTACATGAGGTAAAAAATAAGAAAAATATTTATAAATTTATAACTTTTGATGAAATTATACCTATTTTTGATGAATATAATTTTACAATCCCAAGAAACCGAACAATCATTATGAATCATCCCATTGATATTATCATTAGGGATATATATCAGCCTTTAAAAACTATAATTTCTTTGTGAAATGAATTTGATCATTATAAATTTTAATAATAATTTGAACCTATTACTCATAATGAAGATTTATTTGAATAAGATTTGATTTATCATATACTAGATAAAGTCAATTAATTTTATAGGAACAATGTTTGGACTTTGGTAGAACATACTTAATATTTTATTGTAATTTTTGTAAAATGTGAAATCTATAATAAATGTGATGAAAATGGAATAATTGTTAGAAATATACAAAGACATTATTAAAAGTTTTATAATCATAATAATGAAATATACTATAAAATAAACTTGTGCTCCAGTATCTATACATGAATCAATTCCAATTCATTTATCCTAGGCAGTATTATTAAATTTTACAGTTTATCAAACAGATAAGAAGTGAATTTTATTTACCAGATATGCACAGAAGGATTTTTATGTATAAAACCCACATGTTTTTGAAGATTAAAACCCTAAGATATTTTTTTATACTTACTATGTCCCTCTATAAACATAATGAATCCCCAAGATGCCAGTATGATATACTTGCTATATTTTTATTAGAAAATAATTCTAGTATGGGTGTTGCATACCAAAATATTTTTATTATAAAATTTTTAAAACCATAATTTTTATTAAACATATATATGGAATTATATTTTTCTCATCTCATATATAACTTTTTAATTACTTTTCATTATGTATAAAATTTCTGTTTGAATTAAACATGATTGGTGAACAAAATTCTTTCTATATTTTTCAAATTTCTAAAAAACCTAAAGGAAAATTTATATCTTATTAAATTTATATAAAAAATATACTTATAAATTTTATATATGGGAATTATAAAAGCTTTTTTAGTCCTATAAGAACCAAAAAACATATATCATTTTAAATTAAGGAAACTACTTCATCGAAACACTTTCCATGGAATGCTAGGTAGTTTAACATTTATTCTAAAATTTCCACGAGACATAATATTTTCTTTATCTTTGTGTATGATATTTAAATATTATCTAGAAGAATAAAATCTTGAATATTTCAAAACTATGTTTCATTACATTAAGGGAACTATGTATCTTATAGTATTTTAATCTTCGAGATATTATTTTTAACTAATATCTTTTTCATATACTGATTTAGTGGATATAAAATATATAGAAAATCTAAATCTGGAAATTTTAATTTTTTGTTAAGGATTTAGTGTCTTAGTATTATAATAAAAAATATTTAGTACCATTATCCACTATTTTATTTGAGTTTTAGCATCCTAAAGTTATTATGCTCAGCTATTGTGCATGTAACACACACTCACTGAATTTGGACTGAGTTTTTATAAAACTCCAAATATATGTGGTAAAACAAGTGTCATATAGTTAGTTAAAACCCCATAACATAACCAATGATATAAAAATATATATATAATACACCATTTCCATTTGTATCACACAAAAAAATATGTCCCATTTTTTAATTCATCAAACTATAAGAAGAACTAGTGAATTTTTTAGAATACCAATCAATTTCGAATGATTTTAGTATATTAAACAGAATATTGGAATGGTAAAAAATGATTATTTATCTAATTATTTTTTAAATATATCCTTAAATTAAAGAAACCCTCAAAAAAGGGAAAGAAATTTTTTCTATGTTAAGCAAAAAATTCCTAGAAATTATCAGACAATGTTTTTTCTATTACATCATAGAAACAATTTCGCATATAGTTTTTAATAAAATAATTTGGATAATGATATTTTAAAATTTAAAAAAAAATCTATTAAGAAATTTATTAAAGTTTCAAGAGACTAATATTTTTATATATCTAATGTTGTATAACTCATTTTTTTTATTATTTAGGAAACCTAAGAGTTTGAGATACCAAAAAATGTTGTTGGGAATGATTATAATTTTCCTCTAAGAAGAAAAATTTTAATATTTTTCTGTAAATTTATTCCACTTTATTGTAAATTATATTTTTCATGTTTTTTACAATTATTTTAGAAATTTTCTTCAATATATTAATTAAAAACATTTAATTACTCATAAGAAAAAAAAAATTTCAAATTCAACTAGTACTAAATGTTACAAAACATTAAGACTTAAAATATTTTTCATCATTTAAGAAGGGTTATTAACTATTGATCTCTATAAGGGAATTAATCAAACAATTTCATTTGATGAGGATGTAAAATATATATCTTTATGTCTATATAATAAATAATTGTTTCACCACATCTTCAACAATACAATGCATTCAATGTTGAGAAATCATCACCTTTATTTCCCTCCATCCAATCTTATTCAAGTTTTTATATTTGTTTCATATTTATCTAACATGATCATGGAATTTTCATTTTCTTAATTTTAATAAATATCAAATAAATTCGAATTGATATGAATATTCTTCACAATTATAATTTTTTTTGTAGTTTGTGATCATTTTTCTAGCACGAAAATCCCTGATATATTCATAAGATGAAATTTATTTAAAATTTTCTCACATTCAAATAGATTTTTTTACTTAGTCTGATATCAGAGAAGTATATTGTCCCCTAAAAGTATAATCTATTTATGTAACCTTAATAATTTAATTTCAAGAACATTTTTGGACTGATTGGAATTTATTTTTTAGGATAATATAATAAAGTGAATAATAAATTTCATAAAAAATATTGGTGTATTGAGAAGTCCTTTGATCAATCCTCTCTTTTTTCTACCAATGAAACGGTAAGAAATGTTTCTCATTTATCATGGGATGCAATTATTTTACACTCATAGATACAAATGTTTATTATACAAAAAACGGAATAGAGACACTATTAAATTCTAGATATCTATGTTTTTTAAAGATGTAACATTATAATTTTCAACATTTTTAAATTTATCTTCAATTTCATAAAGGAAGGGAATTTTTTCACTCCAAATTAAAAAATTCTCTTATAAAAAGTTTTATATTTAATGATTTGGTAAGAATTATGGATGCACAAAAGATCAAGAATGATAAAACTCAAGTGAGGTAAAATACACCATATATCAATGTAAAATATATCATCAAAATGAGGCTCATATTTATTACATATTTTATTTTATTTTCACAAAACGAACAAGGATATTTCTATTTTCAAAATGACAAAACATAATGAAATACCTCTCAAGATGTGTAAAGATGATGAATTTTCCCCTCTTATTAAAAAACTATGTCTAAGCTAATTACGTATAAATTGTTTCATGAATTTATTCAATATAAAAGTGAAAATACAAATGGTATTCAATAATTCATATTAGATTAAGATGAATATTTCTCTCTAAAGGATAAACCCTTCATGAAACTAGGATATTAGGGGAAAAGAAAATGGAAAGCTAGAAATGGTTGAAATAAAAATATTTCTAGGGTTTTTATAATTTTAATGGATAAAATTAATATAAAATTTAATGTTAAAACAAATAAAATGATATTTAGTATGTTACTATACTTTTCATTTAATTGTAACAACCTTCGCCCATTCAACATAATAGAAAATAATCTCATGCTTCAGTTCTTTTTCTATGCATTCAAAAGGAAAAAATCCAAATGATTTGTTATTTAAAAAAAATAAGTATGAAAATTCTCAATTTAACATTGTAAATTTTTTTGAAAAATATATATTTTTTCTACCGACAAATAAAATGACATAACAAAGAGTTTATAAAATATCTATATTTTAAAGATATCTCAAGTGAAACCTCAAATTCTCAATCATCGCATTCCCAAAATGATATTAATATTTTTGTTTTATAAAATAATGAATACTCTGATGAAGAAGATATAAAATATCAAAAATCCTTTCATCAAATTAGATTCCATAAATGAAGTTATATTTATAGTTATTTCACAATCTCAATTTGTTGAAAGAAAAGAAAAATCCATACCTTCAAGACCTATTTATCAGTCTATACTGAATGTCTATTTATATTTGACCAATTATCACGAATCATATGTGTTAATAAAATATAAATTATATTAAATTAAATTAATAGAATGAAAAATTAAATTTATGTAATTATGTAATTTTTTGGGATATGTATAAATGAAAAAGTATATTGATGGAATGAATTATTTGATAGAAAATTCATGTTTTTTAATATTTATGTTTTGGAGACTAATTCAGAATTAATATGAATTAAAGAAATTAATAGGTAAATTAAAATTGGAGTAATGAAATTTGAATAATTTTACCAATTTAATAAAACACACAGAAGGACATATGAAGTACTTTCATTAAAAAAATTATCGGATAAAAAAGGTAACAGTATCCGTTTCTATGTTGTCATGAAGTATCAGTTCAAAAGATTGTGAATGTTTAAGGGAAATAGATAATCATAAATATCTTTCAATTATAAAATATGAGGATAATACTAGAAACCTATGAAGATATAATCATTCGAAGAATATGTAACATAGAAGAAGGAATTTTCTGTTGACTTTGAGAAAGATCCGAATGGTGGAGAGATTATTAGAGTTCTAGAAGTGGCTTCTTGAATTAATTCAAATGTTTTTGATATTGTAAATAACTAATAATTTTGATGTATATTTTTTTCATTCATGTTATTACTTAACATTTTGGATGTATTTTTTTATAATATCATTAGGATGAACATATTTCTCATTTTTTTTGATGAATTTTTATATTAATTGTTTCACGTAGAATTTTTCCCCATAATTTTACGTGCTCATTTTACTTCCTAAAAACATTTTGAAAATTATGAAGAGGGGAAATTATCTAATTCTTATATATAAAGGTTTTAGGAGAGTTAGTCTACTGTTTGGGAGAAAGGGATCATTTAGAAAAATGTGGATAATGTTTAGAAAGTTTTATCTTTTCATGAAAGAAGTAAAAGTTAATATTTTTATAAGATTGGGGGAGTAAACATAATTAATGATTCTATTTCATTCTATCTCTTTAAAATTTATTTTTTTGTTCTTTTCCAAAATTTGAATACTCTTGTGTCAAATTTTTTCATTCAATAATTTATAACATTTATTTTGAAAATAAAAATTCAATTCTTTAATTTTGTTTTTATTTTCTATCTTTCATACTTCCTAATATTATTTGAATGTTTTTATTGAAAAACTATTTTACCATATAGAATGTGATCCTTTTCAAATAGTCAAAAAAATTGACGCTTTTTATATAGAGGAAATCATATGGAACATACTTATCAGATTAACAGGTTAATTTTATATCAAAGAGAATAAAACAAATATCCCCATACATTAGATTATAAAGTAAAACCAAAAAATTATAATAAATTGTCATAGAATAATGTTTTATGAATTCTAATGGAATGACATTATCAGATAGTGGCAGAAATTCTTTCATTATGAGAATTCATAAAGACTACAATTTAAATAACTTAATAAAATCTACTATATGAACATATTATATTCTAAGAGATGAAAAAAGAAAGCATTATAATGATTATATTTCATAACCAACTCTCACATTAAGAATATTTATATATTCTTTCCAAGTAAAGATGGATTGTCTCTCATGTTGTTTCAATCAACACCAGGATAACCCTAATATGACAATTGGTAATATTCCCATTAATAAAGTTTCATTAAAGAGAGATTAATCACTTTACAAAAATATATCTCATGTTTCTGTAAAGATTTTGTAACCTCGTTTTATGAGAGCATGTTTCACTAAAATCTTTAGTGAATTTTCATTAACACATCCAATTTTAAGGATATATTTCTAATTATTTAATTATCATATTTTTAAATCCTTTTTTTATATGGTATGATTGAGGGAAATTAGGGTTTATAGATATAGGTTATATTTTATCTTTCTGATCAGGGGTTTATGGTGATAAAGAAAAGAGTCTATTTTAATCCTTTCATCAATGTCTTCCTTGGTTAAGGAAGACAGCCCTTCATAGAATGTTTAATACTATGTATTTCTTGAGTCTCATTAAACACTTCTATAAAACTAAAGGTTGAAGTGTTTATATTATACTTAAATTTCATGTATGTTTTTCTTACTTACATTATATAGGAGTGATTTTACATGTTTTTAAATTTTTATATCCAACTGTGTTTTTAATGTAATTTTTTATATAGTTTTCAATAAAAAATTTATGCCATGTTAATATTATTTTTATTATAAAACATTGCCTCATTTACATTATTAAATATGTTCTATAATGTTTTATGTTTAATTTTATATACATCAATTCATCCCTTATTTTATTAAAACATACACTATTTTGATCCCATATTCTTCACTAATATAACCAAAATTACTTTAAAAAACATTTTAAAAAAATTTAGAAAGTATTTCACAAGTTTAAAGAGATCAAACTTGTATTTTAGAAATAAATATTTCTTTTTAGGGATTATATTTTTATTATTTTATACTTTAAAATAAATAATTACAATTTCACACGCATTTGTATCATATAAAATTTATTCTGCAATATTTATTATTTTAATATATAACAAATTTTATACCAATGACAAATAAATATTTATTTCCTTCAGATATCTAGAAAATAAATCCAATTCCGTACCTTACATGAATTTTTTATGTTAGTTTTAACATGTAGATAATATTTAATATAAAAAAAGGATTTTTCTCATTAAAGTATAAGAATTTTTTTGTTTTAATAAATATATTGATTAAATTGTTAAATTTAAATATTATTTAGAGATATTAAAATTTTTACACTTATGTTTCTTTTAATGTTGTTATATAAGTTATATTATCTTATAATGTTATAAACCATGTTTGTTAAATCACATTAATTTCATAAACTCAAAAATAAAACATGTATTATTTAAAATACAAATTATTCGTTATCTTTATAAAAGATATATAATGTGAAAAAGCTTTATTATGAATAATAAATTGGATTATAATCATTTAAAAAAATCTATATAGTTTGAGTTGATTGTAATGGCTTCTCATTTAATATTGAACCACTTCCAATACTTTCAAAATACAAACCATTACATTCCTTCACCAACTTCACATTATTTTTTGAATCCTTTTACATGTATATAATAGTATAATATACAGAAAGAATAATTTAATAATAAATAAAAAATAATGAAATTGATTTCTATAATCCAAATAACTTATATAGACTCTTTGTGTCAAATATAATTATCTTTTTTTCTAATCTCTATAATTTTAATGGTCTTAGAAAATTTTACCCAAATAAAACATGTGTAGATTACCCAGATGACCTCTAGAACACCTCATAGTATGATAGAGGCTATTGACTTGTGGGAATGGTTGGTGACAATATTTTGAGATGCTACACACTAAATATCAAAACAATATAATTAAAATAAATAAATAAATCTATAAAACACAACATCACAACACCCAAATGAAATTATAGTGGGATGATAACTATAGAATTACCATATCACATGCTATATCAAATTAAACCCATAATCGGACATAAATTAGTTATAATAGAATTTTATTACCGTCATCATGAAATTTTACATGGATGATGCAAAAATAGACTAAAAGAAAAGATGAAAATACCATTCATAAAACCTAATCCACCCCACTATGAGTCCATCAACTCATCCACTCTAAATTCTCCTAGTACCAATCCCTTACATTAGAACATTTTCATGACCTATATCTCATACATAAGAGGTGCACATCGTCAATGGTATACGTGAAGGGTGTGACAATAAAACTCAGTATGACACCCGCGACGGTGTCGCAAAGATATGAATCAATACAAAAATATGGTTACATGAACAAAGTAAAATAAATTCCATAACACACTATATGAAATAAAATGATTTATTTTCATAAGTAAAAACTTTGACACCATGACTCTTTTCCCCATGTGATTTTGTTATTTTTATTGACAGATTTCTGTATTACAAAATCCTATATCACGTAAGATTTTCATAGTCTAATATAGTCCACCATAGATGAAATCATTATCTAAATCATGGGATATTCATGAAATGTATAGTCCCCCGGAAATAAAAATCACATGTAAAGTCTACTTATGAATTATGGATTTCCCCTAAAAACAATATCCTCTTAGGGAAATTTATTTAAAACATGTGATGGGTCTAACATAACCATGTTTCTTGAGATCAGTATCCAAGTAATTAAAGGGACCTATTACATTAGGATCCCCTAGGAAATGAATCTAAATCCTTGGACAAGTGAAACATAACCTACTCCTACAAGATAATCATTTGTGTAATGGGTTAGATTAACATATATATATCCCTTAAAATAACATCTAATTCATGGGAGGGTTGTAACATAGCTAGAACCACTAGGAAGAGCATCTAAATAATAAAATGGAATAAAAAATCTTGCTCTCTATGGAAGAGTTTTTGAATCATGGTAGGTTCATAGCATAACCAAATCCCGTAGGAAATAACTAAATATTTGGTTCAAATATACACTATTAAATTTTTTATCATCGTAAAATAATTGAGAAGAATAATAGCATTGCATAGGTCACCATACAACCCAAACCCTATCTCACAGTTATAAAACCATACATCTATCAAGTCTCTCAATCCCTTAAACCATAACTACATATGAGATAATTACCAAAACATTAAAAGGCCTAATTATTAGAGTTTAATTATCCCTATATAAGCTCACCAATCATAGAAATTAGTCTTTAATGGTATCAGAACTCATTGACCATAACTCAACATTCTTAAACCCATTATATAACAGAGATATAATCAGGAATTCAACAAATCATCCCTACACTGGGAAATCTATACCACATGATCATGAAGGACCACACGCATTTATAAATCACTATTTAACACATCTTTATATAACCCAAAAATAATGTTCCCATAATAATTCCTTCTAAGAATACCACTCCACTAGGAGAACTTATAAAATCCTAGTTATTTGATGAAGGGTAGGCCATTTAGTTTATTCCAAAACCCATTTTATATTATTTTAGAATTGACTAAGGGGGTTCATAGGGTCACATGGGTCTTTTAAAAGCGTGGAAAGATATTTAGGCATGTAGACCAAGGATTTCATTTCCACCATCTTTCTAGTGGGCCCCTTATTGGATGGTTAATACACTCGGACTGCCACAAGATAGCATTTAAGACCCACTATTTTGCATTATATTAATACTATTTACATTTATATAAGTATCTCTTACTATATTAAGCATAAATACACTATTTTTAGGTATTTTTAAGTTCATAATTTTATCTCATTCCAGTAAAAATATATTACTAATATTTGATTACGAGACTTCCACAAGCCCTATGTAGGTTTTTAAAATGATTTTCTAAATGTGTATTATTATTTATAAAATGTGAAATTTTACAAGGTGTTATTTCCAATCACCTACCATAGAATTTATATTCCTTTAATTTTTCATCTTATGGAAGACCAAGACATTCTACAGACCTCTTAAAAACTACTAGTTGTTGATCAATTCAACACATACCACCCCTTATGGGGGTTTTTCGTAGCCCCCATGGGAACCATAATTTAAATTTAATAAAAACAACCCCTATGTTGTGTTTTTTTGGGAATTTATAAAATCTCCAATTTGTCTTTTATGTACAAAAATGTATCCCTTAGAGTGTGTTTCATGTGTAACTTAAAAGAAGTAATTCATAAAATGGGCCTCTAGTTGTGTCTTGGGAAACATAAATGTATATAAGATAAATAGGTTACCTTAGATAATTTTTAGAGTCTCAGAAATTGAATTTATATATAATTCTAAGTGGAATGGATGAATTAAATTGTGAAATGATTTTGGAATCTCATAGACAATCTTGGATGACTCTTTTATGGATTTGAATAAATTTTGATATAAAATTAAAATGAATAATTTTCATGGAAGTTATGATATATTTACATATATGATTTGTTTACTAATTATAGAACTTGGTCACAATAATGATGGGGTTATATTCCTCGAGGAAACAATGGATTCTCTCTTTGTAATTACTTGAGTAAACTCCTAGGATGTCACCTGATTTATAGGTGTGAATTCATAGTGGAAAACCAATATTGGATTCGTTCAGTGTATTACTTTCATGAATTCTATGTATATTCATTGTAGATTCTCTTAGATATTTGGGGAAACTGTGTTTTTTAGGATGATCTCCCATGATCAGATTGAGGTCCTCAGATATGGAATGCCTTGGATCATTCCCTAGGATTTCAATTAATACCTTCCCCTAAAAGATAGGATACCTTTCCGTGGTTTAGTTAGAAAAAAATAGTAGTATAATTTCATGTTTTGATCCCTTATATTCCACTCAAAACTCATGTGCTAAACATCATTTACCACCGTAAGTTAGATTGAAATCCAAAACTGAATAACATTTTGTGTATTCCATCGATTTGAAATTGAAAATTTATATATGAATTATATCAATGTTTTTATTCTTTTAATTTCATTTCTATATAACTACTACTTGTACTATTACTATAATGACATTCTTGACATATATTTTCAACCACCATGACAACATCTTTATATAGTTCTAATTTAGTACCTTATGTCTATTTTCATTATATTTATTAATATATTTGTTTGCATTTATTTTTTATATTATTCACTATAATATGGGGGAATAGTTTTCAATTTTATTCCACCATACACCATTGTATATATTCAGTAGCCTCTTTCATATATGTAGCCACACATGAGCCCTTGTGACCCATTGGATCGGTTACAAATCAATGAACTAGTATTGGGATGTCAGAAGGTAACATTAGAGTTATTTATGCTTTTTATTTCTAGTTAGGGTTTTTATACATGAGAAAATTAAGTTTTGGAGCTTGTAAATAAGTCCATACTTGGGAGTATTTGGCCCATATGTTGAGAAAATCCATGCATCTAGGGAAGAGACATGTTTTTCTAGAATTATCATCTTACAGTTGTACTATTTTCTCTTCTGGTGAATAATATATGATATGATGTTATGTTTTATAGCATCTATACCCTTGGGTCTATAAAGTAGGGGATATTATACATCATCAAGAGAATATAGATACTTATATGTCATTCATATGGCATGTCATTCATGTCATATTTCTTGTAATACTTTTTCCCTGATTTATTGGTATTCATTTCAATGCCTTTAATTTCTTACTTTATTTATCAAAAAATTGGATACAAAAATTGTTATAATCAACATAAATATTATTTTACCACATATCTTGATGATATAATTATATTTTACCAAAAATAATATAGTTTAATCCTTCAAAAAATTTTTTACAAAAGATGAAAACATGGACTAGATGGATTTAAATAGAGTTCTAATTACAACTTATAGGGTGTATACCTCAATAACGTGGGAATTGAACCCCATATTACTGAATAATTATATATATACGTTATAAATTCCTAATCATGAAAAAAAATGTTTATATATAGTAAAATGGGATGTTAATTGAAATGTAATGATTGTTTCCCAAAATATAACAGGATTAAATACTTGTATAAATGAATAATTATGATATAGACTTTAAACATTACTATGTTACATGACCCTAGTAGTTGGTTATTGGGGTTAGGTTAGTCACTGATATTAAATGTTTTTTTTGAGAATATGGTGTCTCATATAGCGATACATGGATCATGTCATTAATTTCCCAATCTATAATCTCAACTGTTTTAGTATTGTATTTGTAAGAGTGTTCTTGGAATTTTAGATTTTTGAATATATGATGGACTTATGTTCACTTTTCAAAAGATAATGTTGGATATTTCTTAATATTGTGGGACTTGAAACACTAGTGTTTCAACGTATAGCTTCACTATTGGGACCCCCCTTCATACCTCCTTGAATTCATGGATTGAGAATAGATTCTCACAATAGTGAGGGTTTTCAAGACATTGTATTGTGTTTGGAGGCAACTCCACAGGATTCCATGACTAAGTATTGGTTGAATAATAGGTTCTTGCTATAGTAGTAACATTCATTATTATGGTAAAATAATCTTTATGATATATATTCTTGGTAAAATACTATTAATACCATATATGAGTATTTAGATATGACTATGGATACGATGGTAAAGCTTTTATCTTATACTATTCATCATTCTTACAGAAATGGTGAGAAATATTACTCAAAGAGATCAGTTGAGGAGAATTTTTAATAGGGGCTTCATGACTAGCTTCTAAGATTATAAATTCATTGAGACTCAAATGGATGATCAATATAGGGAATTTATGTTTTTTTAGTAGGGTAATATGTCTATCCTAGATTCCATACCTTGATTCACTTAGCTCAAGTGATTTTCACCCACTCTTGGGGATAGTGAACTTTCCCAAGGGAAGGATTTTTAGGATAGACTCATGAATTATATTTTATATTTGGGAGACATATTTCATCTAAATATTATCTCAAAGTTGGTCAAGGAGGTCTTTATATCTATCGATATCCAATTGATGGTTAAGGTATTTGTTAGTGTGGTTCAATAGCTAGGATAAGATGTGGATTAACTAGTTGAATCAAGTGTCTTTACGAGACTTATTCTTAGGGAACTGGTAACTAAGGTGTGAACACTATAAGTTCTATGGAATTCTATAATGTTTTTATACAGGGTCACATGATGGCTGGGTGTGATAGGGACACGATGAAGAGTCGGTCCTTTGGTAAAATAATCAATCTCCAGTGATTCCACAAGACCATTCTAGTAGTTCCCAGTGAGATGAAATATATACGAGTTCAGTGTTATTGAGGGAGTTTTGTTTCACCAGGCAAGGCGGAAAGAATGATTGGTACTAGTCCCTCATGTTGAGGTGGTGTTCGAGGTAATGGAATTTAGAAATAATATTTATCACCAATAGAGTGGGGATACTCAAAGAGGTTAGGATAGTTCTAAGGATCATGGATATGGAATATTACCTGTAGTACATACTACAGAAGTTAATCATATAATCAAATATCTATAGGGTAAGGTAAAATCAATGTGGGATTGAATTTAGTTTCTAATTTGTTTTACATAGACGATTTGAAGTTTTTTATATCAACTTCTTTGAAGGGAAAATTGGGTTTATAGTTCAATAACTATATGGGCTAATGACCCTTAACACAAACTAATGAATCTGGTTTTAGGTAATTAACTATTGTATTTAATTTCCAAAATAGATAGGTGGATACCAATTTCTATGCATCTATTTCATCTATGAGATGATACACTTTAACATGATTCTTAGGATAAACTAGTTGATACCCGTTAGATATTATATTTGATTTTATTGTGTATGAGTGTAATTATTTATACTTGAGGGTGATATTATTATTCAAGAAATATAATTTAATTTTTGGGTATGTCATGATGGACCTGAGTGTCATGTTCTAGGAGGAGTGTCATCCAAGATTGGTAGCCACTTAATAGAAGATTTGGGAGTATAGTAGGATATCATTCCTCAAATTATGAACCATTTCTAGGAGGTCTTCTCAGTTGAATTGTCTTGGCTACCAATTGGGGGAGAGTTTTGATTTAATGTTGATATTATTCTTAAAGATGAAATTTTATACATTATTCAATATAATGTGGATCGTTTTAAACTTTTAAAACACAAAAATGTAGTTGGATGATCTAGAGTCCAATAGATTTATTTCATCCTATTCATCTCTATTGGTTTAACCCGTACATTTCACCAAGAATCCAAATGGAAATTTTTAATTATGTTTAGATTTACAAGTATTTAAGGAAATTTTAATTTAAAACAAATACCCACTTCTTCAAAATGATGATTTCTTTGACTAGATCAATGAATCTACGATCTTATGAAATATTAACTTGAGCTTGAGCTATCATCATGTGAAGATTTGGCCTCTATATAAAATGATCCATACTTTAAAAATAGTGATATTAATTCAAAATTAAATAATATACAACAAAAAATATAACAAAACCATAGTACGATCATATATGTATAGAGTCTTTAGAAACTGAGAAACAAAAACAATTGGTTCATAAGACATATTCACTGTCTCCCACTTATTCCGTCATAACTAGACCCTTTTTGAAATTTAATACTTAAAAAATTTATTGAGGACCTGGTAGAAAATATGAAATGGTGGTCTCAAATTATGAATAAAGATTAAAAATAGATATATCAATCATATCTTAATCATAAGAAATAAGAATATATCATTGGAAAATCATATCATGCATATAAAAGATTATGATTCATGCCATGGGATAAATCTTAAAATTTTATAAGAACCAACAAACGTAATCCCAAAAGTCCTATCATAAGGAATGATTTTTTTTCATATACATAATCATATGAAAGATTTCATATTAGTAAAGTATCATTTCCAAGACCATCAGATCATACACTGTTCATTACATAACTGATTTCACTTATCATTCCAACCCTCTATTACTGAACTGATAGAATTTCTCATTCTAGCCGTGTCTATCTCATGAGACATAAATCATTAACCAATGAATTAGAGAGATATATAGTTCTCAATCATATCATAAAGAAATAATTCTTATGTGTTCTACAAAAACATAAAGCATTCATCACAGAATAACCTATGGAATAAAATTGGTTTCTTAAACATCATTCCACCATGACATAATACATGTAAAATAAATGGATTTTTAAATAGAAGTTCGTCATAAATAAAACCACACCATTGGAATAATAGGGATATTATAATTCAAATAGAAATATATTAAATAATTTCATCTTAAATGTAACATAATTTTGACAAAACAAATTAAATTTATTCTTGATAAAAATACTTTTTCCTCTTCAAAAAATTTATTTTTTAAATACATTTCACAATTTTGAAAGAAAATAATATAACTAAAAATTAAATATATATATTTTAAGGGAATCATCATGTAAATAATGTGTTATGAAAATGTAAAAATCCATTCATGATGTATAAGTTAAAAGAGATCATTTTTGTGTACTTTTTTCGGAAACTCAAAAAGTACTTTGTACTAAAAACAACAAAAGATTCCTTTTATACCATTTAAGAAAAATTTAAAAATGGGTTAAATTTAATTTAAAAATTTTCAGAAAGATATAAATAATATTTTGGAATTAATATTTAGGAAATATGGATTTGGATGATAAATATACCCCAGTAAACACATACGAATAAACAACCTTCAATAATAATGATATTGTAATAAAATTTCCCTTATATGAGGCCTAATTTCTCTTGTTTGTACCCAAATATATTGAATAATGATTTAAATAATGTCATTGATTTATTAAATATTCATATTCATAATTTATAATATCATATATGATAATATTATCATATTTTTGTTTGTAACACTATTACACATTCATCAGGCATTAACATATTTATTTTCTTACGCATGTTTTGTCGGATAATTTATTCTTATTAGGTTATAGATGTATCATTTACAGAATTATATTGGTATAATATATATCATATTTAGTAATTAAATTCATTTATATAATCATGATTTAATTAAGATCTTGTAAAATTAATCGCATCGCATCGTGGAGACGGTAGGCTATATGTACGCTCTAGCGATGATATCATTTCAATAATTGTCGAATGCTATTAAAGTGGATGGTTTATAATATTAAATAATAAATTTTATATTATAATAATAATATATATTTATTATTTAAATCATTATAAACATAAAAAAGGTGGTGGTGAAAAGCATATTACACCACAGCATGGAGACGGTAAGCCTTATGTACGCACACATTGTGATTTCATTTTTCATAGGATAGATAGAAGGTGGAATGAGGTCGTTTAATAATTATAATAACATATAAGTATATAAGTGATTCAAGAGTTACTACATTATAATAAAACAAATCATTAAGGGGAGGTTTAAAAATAAATAAATTTGAATGAATCGAAAGAGAATATTACCTCTTCTTTGACGTGCTTCCACTAAATCAAATATTGAAGAAGACCATAACCACTAGAATGTACCTAGGGAAGTTGAGAAGATAAAATTTAATGGTATGGATGATATTTAAGGCTCAATGTGAGTTGAATATGTGATGTAGGAGGTTCCCTTTTATAATTTAGTTGGAGGGCACTTTGGGAAACTCCGTAAATAATAATTTATATTAAAATCAAACCCTATACAGAAACCTTCAAAATGACCCTATTTAGAAGATGATATGTGAAAGTTTTGTAATATCATCCACCAATAAATTTTTGACTAGTATTCTATCTATTTAAACCTTATTATTTAAATTAACATTTAGTTGTTCTGTTTAATTTTTAACTAGGGTTACAAATGTTTAAATATTAAAAGTGTGAAATATATACTTATTTGATATAAACATTATCATAAGTGAATTAAATATAAAATTTTAGAAAATATAATAAAAATTTAATATTTTTCAAAACGATTAATTATTTGTAAACAATTTAAGGAAATAAAATTTTCCTAAATAAACAACAATGTAAATTTTGACACTATTAAATTCATTGATTTTTAAAAAATATCATGATAACAAGTTAACTTCGAAAAAAACTATTTTATTATTCTCTAAAGAGGTCAAGGTAATCTAGAATATTTATTGGGAATATTAATTATTCCAAATTATATTTATTTTAAAATTTTTAGTAACATTTTTTTTGTTATCTTCATTAATAAAATAATTACTACATCAATTAGGTGTAATTATTTAATCTATATATTTGTTTAGTAAAAATTAAAAATAAAGTACTATGATGAATATAAATATAATATATTTCATAGAATACTTTTAATAGAATTTATATTTTAAAAAATCCTATATTAAAAAGATAAAATTTTGAAATCATGAATGTGGAAACTTTAACATCACTTTAAATAAAATAATATATGTTTTATAATCTCTCCTACAAGTCTCAAAATGCTAAATAACTCGGCCCTTGAATTTTTACATCAGATATATAATTGAGAAATAATATTTGGTAAATTTTTTGGGCTTATTAATGGTTATTATTATTTTAATAAATTTTTTTTACTGATTTCTTTTCAATTAAATAATTTTTACATCATCAAACTATAAGTATTTAAGGGAATTATTTTTTCTAAAAAATTAAAAATAAAATACAATGATAAATAAAACCATTTTAGATTTCAAAATTTTATCTATAATAGAATTTATATTCTACATAACCATATATATATAATTATTTAGTTATTAAAATTTGAGTAAGACATGTTAAACGTTTCTTTCAATAAAATAAATTAAATATCCCAATTTCATCCAAATGGATTAGAAATGACACCATTTAGACCCGAGGATTATTTAGGTCGAAAAACACTCATCCAATTATATTAATAGATTATTTAGGGTAATTTTATATTATTATTCTTACCCTTTACTACATTATTTACCCTTTTACTGTATTAATAAAAATTACCAAAGCTATTATTCATAATGTACAAAAATAAAAAATATCAATTTCAATAATTTGGGCCAACTAGTTAAAAATATGGAATCAATATTTAAAAATTAAAAACACATAATTTTAATTAATTAATTTAAAATTAATCTCATTGTTGGAAGGAGAGGATGAATATTCAAAGTTAAAACATTGCAAAAGATTAAAATGTTTTTACTTCTGAATTAAATGTAAAATTAATCATAATGACATAAATTATATTGAATGATAAAAATATATTCTATTTAAATTTTAAAACCATAAAATATTATAATTTAACCATATAAATTATTTCTATGAAAAAAAAAATTCAATTAAAATTTTGTGTATTTTTACTGTTCACCAAAATATGAACGTTATCAAAAAAAATCGAAAATTAATCCAAAGTAAATTTTTAAATAGAAAATACAAATAAAACATTTATTTTTCACATAAAAATTATTTATGTGTCAAAATATTAATTTAAAAGGGTTTATCCATTAAAAGGAATAAAATTATCCTTTTAAAAATATTGGTTTTTAATCATCAAATAGTGTTTATACATACCCTATGAACAAAATATCTATTGGATGAATATAAACGATATTTTATTAAAAATATAACATTTATATTTCATTAATTTCATTTACCAATTTTAATTCTATTAATTTTGTAATTAATTAATGAAAATATATACTAGATTTATATTTTCTATAAATAATTGGTATCCAATTAATTCACCATACATTTTCATAAGTTAGTTATATTTATTCATACTAACCAGATGGATAATATATAATGGTAATTTTATAATAAGGTCATCTCCCTCAAAATTGGTCACTTGGATACAAATATACGAGGGTATCTCTCCCTTATCCTATCCTCAAGTTCCCACATAGCTTTCTCAAATTGGTGGTTCTACGATAAAAACATTGTCCAAGTGAGTGGTCTTGTTTCAAAAAACTTTTTTGTTGCGATCTATAATCTCTATTGGTTGTACATCATAAGAATGATCTTGCTCTAGCAGTATGACTGATAAGATTTCAACATGTGAAGAATTGGGTATGTACTTTCTTAAGGGGGATATATAGATCACATCATGAACATGGGAGATATTTGGTGGAAGTTCTAATTGGTAAGATACCTTCCCAACATAGTCCAAAATTTCAAAAGGATAGATATACCTAGGGATTAGATTTCCCTTATTTAAAAATATCATTACCCTCCTATATGGAGACATTCATAGAAACACCATGTCACCAACTTAAAATGCTAGGTGTTTTCTCCAATTGTCAAAAACAATTGTTGACTATGAGCTGTTGTCATGTGTTGTTTAATAGATATATCATTTCATCAAAATGTTATAGTCCTAATAGATTTATTTCCCTAAATTCATCCCATAAATTTGTAGATATGAACTTATTTCCATATATGGATTCATAAAAATCTATCTAAATACTGGATTGAAAGATATTGTTGTTAGAAAATTCCCCCAATGGTAGTTGTTTATCCCAACCACCATTTAAATCAATATATTATGGTCTCTACATGTTTTCTATAGTTTTAATTGTCCTCTCAGACTGACTATCTATCTGATAATGATAAGCAATGCTAAAACATACTTATGTATCTAGATCCTACTGGATACTTCTCCTTAACATTGAGGTAAATCTTGGATCCCAGTAATATATAATGGAAATAGGCACTCTAGGAAATCTTTTCACATTCATTATATATATCATGGAAATATGATCATGAGAAAAATCCTCTCTAATTGTAATGTAGTTTATTACCTTTTTATGGTGATCAACTATAACCCATATAAAATAATGGCCTTTAGATTCATTGGGAAGTCAAACGACAAAGTCCATAGTGATGTTTTCCCCATTTCTATTCTAGTATGGGTAATTGTTGAAACATTACATTAGACTTCTGTCTCTCAATCGTAACATTATAAAAACCGAAGACATAAAATACCTATTCGAAATCATTAATTTTCATTCCATCCAACCAAAAATAGTCTTTCAGGTCCCTATAATAATTTATGCTTCTAGGATGAATAGATAATTGAGAACTATGAGCATCATCTAATAGATTATTATTTAATTCTATTATGGTTGGAATACAAACCAAATTCTTGAACCATATCATTACATCATAATAATGGATAAATTCAGGAACATTTCTCACCTTTTTTATCTCTATATCTTCCTTTTTTACCTCAATAATCATCACTTGAATAGATATTTGAACATTCATTTGATAAAAATGATATTTCTCCCCTTCCATTAAAATTTCATGATCTATCCTTTGAAAATTCAAAAATATTGGATCTTTTATTGTCCACATCATGGATAGGCTAGCATGGACTTTTCGACTCAAAGCATATGTCACTTTTTTTGGTATCCTAGGTTTGTAATGTATTAAGTATTCAAAATCTTTAATCAACTCCAACCAACATATTTGGTGAATATTCAACTCCTTTTTTGTGAAAATGTATATTAAACATTTATGATCCATATAAATATCACGCCTCTCACCATAAAGAATATTAATCTTAATCTTTAATACAACGATTTCTAATGCTAAAACCAAATCATTTTTTGGGAAATTTTTATTAGGGTTTTAAATTTTTATGAGGTATAAGATATCACCATATCATTTTCCATGAGAACACATCCCAGCCCCTTTTTGGATGCATCACTATAGATCAAAATCCTTTCTCCATAATAAGGAAATGTGATCATAGGTGCACTGGCTAACCTTCTTTTGAGTTCACTGAAATACTCTTCGCATTCCACCATCCACACAAACATAAAACCTTTTAGAATAAACTTGTTGTGTGGATTATATAATCATGAAAAATCATTCAAAAATGTCGATAATATCCAGCCAAACCAAAAAAAACATTAGACCTTAGTTACCATTGTTGGTCTCATCCAACATTCAATAACTTCTATTTTTACAATATCCGCACATATCCCATCTCTTGATATTATGTGACCAAAAATTGTGACTTTTGAACACAAATTTAACACTTGTTAAATTTTTCCAAAAGTTTTCCCTTTCTCAGGGTCTTCACGAAAATTCTTCAGTAGTATTCAAGTTCATACCTTCTCTTCGAAAAAAATATAGTATCTTCTATAAAGACTACCAAAAACTGATCAAGAGGGTCTCTAAAGACTCTAAACATTAGGTCCATTAATATAGTGGAGGAAAACGTAATACTGAAAGGAATCACTATAAATTCATAATTTCCATACCTTGTACAGAATTTCGTCTTTGGTATATCCACCTTCTTGACCCTTAATTGATGTTTTCTTGAACAAAGATTAATCCTCAAAATATTGATCTTTGTGTAGTTGGTCGAATAATTCATCAATGCATGGAAGATGATATTTTTTCTTAATAGTAATCTTGTTAAGTTCTCGATAATCAATCTAGATCCTCATTTATTCATCATTCTTCTTAAAAACAGAACTGGTTCACCCCAAGTAATGCACTAGGGCATATGAAACCCTTGCCAAGATTCTCTTGAAGTTTCTTCTTCAATTCCTACAATTCAATTGGGGCCATTCTAATAGGTGACATTGAAATAGGAATAGAACCTAGTATGAGTTTTGTTGGAAACTAAACATCATATTTTTGTGGAACACCTGGTAATTCTTCTAAAAATACATAATAAAACTCTCGTACAATGGGTGTATTCTTAATGGTGACTTTCTCCCCAACCATTTGAGATAGATAACCTTAATTTATAGGGATAAAGACACAAAATATGGAATGATTTTAAACGAGAGGGTCATATTCATCCTTGCATAGATATATGATCATAGATTGATCTAGAATATGAAATTTGACTTTCCTTGGAAATTAATGTGAGATCAATATATAGAAATCCAATCCATTCAAAGAATCACATAAAATTCCACTATAAAAAGGATCAAAAGATTGGTAGGGAGAAGATTCCCAAAGACTTCATCCAAATAAGAATTATAGAATTTTGATTCAATAGTTGTTCCATTAGCTTTTTTCATGGCTAATTCAACATCTAATTTTCTAGGTAATACTGCGAAACCATAAGAAAATTATTCCGAAATAAAATAGTGGGTGGATGAATAATTAAATAAAACATTTTCTACTATAGATTGGATAGTATGTGTACCTTTCACCACTTCATTATTACATCCCACATTTAGAATAGTGATTACATGTGACTTTCCTTTGTATTTTTCCTTAATAGATTGATGAAATTGATCACCATAAATAACCTTTGGATTAGGGAATTAATTGAAATAATTCCCCATTTCCTTACACTTGTAGCATTAAAGTGTATGGGGGGAATTATTTGAAGAATTATCTCTATTTACATCATTATAAATATTTCTCCTATCACATTAGTATTCCACTTCATGATGACCATCTTTTCCACTCTTCAAATATTTACTAGTCATTTAATGAAAATTTACTCCATGTTTCACACTACACTTTGAGCATAATGGAAAACTTGTCTTATTTTCATTTTTATCTGTAGATTTTCCCTTAAATTTAATTTTTATCTTCTTATCAAACCCATAAGGCTGATGGGTTACTCCAATATTTTTTTCAACCATGAGATAACATCGAACTATTTCATCATAGATGTTGAAGTCCCATGTAGTTAATAAAATTGTAAGACTTGGTTTTAAGCCACTAAAGTACCGATCAATTTAACTCTCAGGTTGGAGAATAATTGAAGAAGTGCCCCTTCTAAGTCTAGTAATGTTTCATTAATAGTTACAAATGGATTCATTGTCCTATTTCTTATGTTTAGGTAACTCTTACACCATCATGGTTCTATGAATAGGAGGAAAGTAATTATTAAAAAATTATTTCTTAAAATCAGCACATTTCATGGATTCAATTTCATCTCTTTGCCTTATATTTTTAATAAGGATCCACAATTGATTAGCTTCACCTTTCAGACAATAGACTGTTAAGATGGTGTTATCATGTTCTAATCAATTGAGTACTAAAAAATATTTTTAGTGGTATTGATCCATTGTTCATCCACTAATGGATCTGAAGTCCCACTGAAGAAAGGTATGTGCTTCTTCATGATGGACTCAACAGAATTTATTTCCCTCCATTTCTCACTTGGAAGTCTTGCATGGTACATAGCTTGAAATTTTTTTGTGATAATAAATTCATGATTTTTCATTAAATCTCCCATAAAAAAAAATTCTTGTGAGGAGATTCTTTTTATTTTCTGAAAGTATTATGGTGGTTCCTCTAGGTTCCAGCCATTTACTAAAACCAAGAAGCATAATATATGAAAAACTAACCATAATGGAAAAAACAGAATAAATATTCAAATTTCAATTTAGGATATTATGTTTTTATCCAAGGTTATTCATGATAATTTCTAAAACACTAGTATTTTAGCATATACTTCGACATAACCTTTGGGTTCTTCCGATGGTTTTCTCATCTAATTTCCAAAGGGTAATTATACCATTACAATGATACCAACTATAATAACCCATAATTTATATATCGTAAAAAAAATTATAAATTGAAAAATATTCATTAAAAATATAAAAAATCCACAGAAGAAATATATAGGTATAGTTTCTTTAGAAACTGGGAAACATAAACCACTGTTTTATAAGACATCTTCAATTTCTCCCGCATATTTTATGAAAACTAGACTCATTTTTGACATATATTAATTAATAACATTCTTCATGACCTGGGAAAATAAACATATGAAATGGTGAGATCATATTCTTAGTAAAGGAAAAAAAATTAATATATCCGTCATATCATAGTCATAAGACATAAGAACATAACATTGGAAAATCTTATCCTGCATATGGAAGATCGTGATATAATGCCTTGGGATAAATCATAAATGTTTATAATAATCAATGAACGTAATAACAAAAGTCATAACATAAGACATGAAATTTTTTGGCACATACATAAGTATATAAAATCATTTTTTATTAGTAAAATCTCATTACCAATACCATCATAGAGGACAAATTTAATTACTTAACTGAGTTCACTCCTCATTCCAGTCTTTTATTAATGAACTGATATCATTTTTCATTCCATACATGTATATATCAAGATATATAAGTCTTTATCCAATGCATTAGAGGGTGATATAGGTTCTACCCATCTCATAATAAAATAATTCTTATGTGTTCTAGAAAAACATTAATCATTCACTATAGAATAGCCCAAGGAATAAACTGGGTTTTTTAACCATCATTCCATCATAATATAATCCATATAAAACAAATGGATTTTATAAATAGAAGTTCATCATAAAAAAATTAAACCATAGGAATATTAGAAATAGTATAATTAAAATATAACCCTATTAAATAATTTCCTCTTAGATGGAAAATAATTTAGTTTAAACCCATGGAATTTACTCTTGAGGATCATATTCATTCCTATTTAAAAACATTTTATTTTCTCAAAATGTTACAAAATTTTAAAAGGGATGATTTTAATTGAAAATAAGATTGAAATATTTTAAAATAAACTTCATGTAAATAAGGCATTAAGAAAATTTAAAAAAAACTTTTTATGTTGTATAAGTTTAATGAGATCATTATTCATTTACTTTTTTTCGAAAGTCTAAAAGTACCATGTACCAAAAATGAAAAAAGATTCCTTTAATTCCATTTAAGAAAAATTAATAAATGGGTAAAATTGAATTAAAAACCTGTCGAAGTATATAAAAAATTTGGAATACATATTTAGAAAACAAGGATGTGGATGATATATATACCCAAGTAAATACTTACGAATAAACAAACATGGATAATAATAAGATTAAAAAAAGTATCCATTACCAGAGGTCTAATTTCCTTTATATGTACCCCAATCTCTAGAATAATGATTTAAATAATGTAATAGAATTATTCAAGAATCATAGTAATTTTTTATGATATCATATATGATCATATTATCATCCGTTTTTTAGTAACATTATTACTTTTCCATCGGTCATTACCTTCTTTATTTTATTATGCATGTTTTTTCGGATATGTTTCTCTTCTAAGGTTATAGTTATATCATTTACAGAATTATATTGGTATAATATATATCATAATTTTATATTAAATATATTTATATAATATTGCTTTAATAATGATAATATATAATGAATTACATCACATCGTGGAGATGGTAGGTCGTACATAAGCACGAGCGACTATATCATTCCCATAATTGTTGAATGATATTGATCTTGATGGGGTATAATCTTTTAGAATCAATATCATGTAATAAAAATCATATATTGTTATTATTTACATCATTATAAACATACAAATAAATGGTGGTTTTGAAAAATATATTACACCCTGACATGGAGATGGTAAGTCATACGTGTGCACGTGTGGTGATTTCATTTTTCATTGGAAGGATAGAAGTTGGAATATGGTTGTTTCATAATTATAATAATATTTAAGTGTATAATTGATACTTTGGATATTCATTTAAAATGAAACAACTCACTAATAGGATATATAAGTAGAAAGAAGTCTGAAATACTCGGTAGAATATATTACCTCTTCTTCTATGTGTATTCTTTAAATCCCCTTTTAGCGCACTAGAGTTTGTCCTTGAAGATTAAAAGAACCACTATAATTTAACAAAGGATTCTAATAATAGAAAATTGTAGAGGATAGATGAGCATTAAGGATCATTGTGAAGTGAATGGGTGAGGAATGAGGTGCCCTTTTATAATTGTGGTGAGAGGCACTTTTGGAAACTACATAAATAATAAATTATAATAAAAGAAAAACCTACCCAAAAAGCTAAAAACTATACCAATAAAAAATATTATATAATATAAGGTTGTAATATCATCAAAAAAATATAATTTTAACATATTTTCAATCAATTGAATTCTTAATATTTTAACTGAAATTTAATTATTCAGTTTAATTTTTGACTAGGGTAACCAATATTTAAATATTAAAAGGGTGATTTATTAACTTATTGGATGTCAATTAGACCAAAAATAAATAATATAGATAATTTTATACCATATAATAATTATTTTATATTTTTAAAACGATTATTATTTTTAAATAAATTAATAAATCATTGTTTTTCTAAATCAATCAATAATGCCAATTTTGACACCGTTAAATTCATTGGTTTTTTTAAATATTAAGATAACAAGTTAAATTCTAAAAACTAATTTATTATATTCTTAGTAGTTAATGGACTTCAATAAAATTCATTGGAAATGGGAATTAGATCAATTTATATTTATTTTAATATCTTCAATAGCATTTATTTATTATCTCTATTAGTAAAATAATTACTAAATCAATCTTTTTTAATTTTTTAATATACACATATGATGAAAAAAAATAAAAAAATACTATGATGAATATAAATATAATATATTTCATTATAATACTTTTAGACTAATTTATACTCTAGAATATACTACATTAAAAATGATATAATATAGAAAATAATAATTTGACAACATTAACATCACTTTAAATAAAATAATATAAGTGTCATAATCTCTCTTACGAGGCTTAAAATGCTCAATAACTTGACACTTCTATCGTTATGGTTGAGAAATACTTAACCAATTTGATGTGTTAAAGTGTTTGGGTCTTTTAATTTTTATTATTTTTTTAAGAAAAAAATTATGGATTTCTCATCAATTAATTAATTTTTACATTAGAAAAGGGTTAAGACATTAAGATGATTATTTATTTCAAAATTTAAAATAATAACATGATAAATAAAAACATTTTATATTTGAAATGAGTACATATAATCAACTTTATATTCTGTATAACCATATTTAAAAATTGATTTATTTATTAAAATTTGAGTGAGATATATTTAACTTTTTCTAAATAAAATAAATTAAATGTCTAAATCTCATCCAACTGACTCCCAAATGATACAATTTCGACCCAAGAATTATTTAGGTCAAAAAAACACTCATAAAAATATATTACTACAAGTGTTATGGATATTTTATAACAATATTCTTACCATTAATTACATGATTTACCCTTTTATCATACAATTAAAAATTACCGAAGTACTTATTCATAATGCCCAAAAATAAAATTAAGTTATTTAAAAAATGTGTACCTACTAATTTAAAATATGGAACATGTTTTTAATATTTAAAATCAATTATGTTTCAATAATTAATTTATAATTAATCTTGTTTTCAAAAATAGAGAATGAGTTGTAAAAGTTAAAGCATCGCTAAATATTGAAATGTTTTTATATCTGAATTCTATATAAAATTAATTCTATGAAATACCTTTTAGTAAATGATAAAAATATATTATATTTATAATTTAAAACTATTCAACATTACAATTTTACTATATAGATTATTTTGATGAAAAAAGATTTTTTCAATTTAAATAGTGTATTTTTACTATTTATCAAAACATGAAAGTTATCAGAAAAATATCAAATATTCAAACAAAGTAATTTTTTTATTCATGATTCCAATGAAAAGTGTTTATTTTTTCATATAATAATTATTATTGAGCCAAAAGTTTAATTTAATAGGGGTTCTCCATTAAAAGTGGTAAATTTATCCTTTTGAAAAATAGAGGATTTTAAATATCAAACAGGGTTTATTCACACCCTATGACTAAAATATCTATTGGATTTATATAAAAAATATTTTATAAAATATGTAACATATATATTTCATTAATTTCATTTACAAACTATAATCCAATTAATTTATTAATATGAAAATAAAATTATATAATTGATTTATATTTTAAAAAAATAACTTGTAGCCAATGAATTCACTATACATTTTTGTAAGTTAGTTATATTTAATCCGGCTAACCTAAAGGCTAGTATATAATGGTAATTTTATACTAAATTTGTCTCGCAGTTCATTTAAACTCATGATTCCATGCAATTTAAACTATTGAATAGTTAAAATTACTAAAAGAAAATGTTTCATAAAAATATCATAGTGTTACATTGTACATAACACGTAAGTCATTCTAGATGATGTATAGATTATATGTGTCTTTTATAAATACCTTATATTTTTATGAATGTAATTAATCAGGACTTCCTCCCATATCTGGATTCCATTATGGTAATGTTTTCGATGATATCTTGTTGTATACCCAATCACTAGAGTATCACAAGTGGAATCTAGAGGTTATATTGAGTGATCTTCATGATCATTGGAATTATACCAAACTTTTATTGTATAGAATTTGGATTGAAATAGTTCACTTCCTGAGGTAAATCATATAAGATGTAGGGTTTTCATTGGATCCAAAAAATGTCGAAGAAGTTTCTTTTTTGGAGTATCCCTATAATTTTATGGATATTCAATACTTATTAAGATTTATTGGTCACTACAGGGGAATCATTCAGAATTTTTCCTGACATGAAGAACCATATAAAGGATTGAAAAATAATTTTATAAGGTTTATAAGGTCATGATTTTGTAAAAATTCCATTTATGATTTGGATGGAATATTGAACTCATCATCAATACAAATTTTTCTTGGGCTTATCTGATGGTACTCGGTTTATTGGGACACGTCATGCATTAGGTTAGGGGTTATATTAAATACAGGGGAGTGATTAATGTTGTATGTGTCTCAGTAGTTTAGACCTTATGATTCTAACTGCATGTTTCACACCATTGAGTAAGTAGTTATTTTTCATTTCCAACATTGTTGGAGGAAAACCTCCTCCGGGAGTAGTCCATAGAATATATGCAACATAAGTTCCAAAAAATATATTTTCTAAGTGATACATAAACCTATGAAATAGAAGTGGTTTGAATATATTATATCTTCTAAAATTGAAACCACATAGAATCTAGTTAAAGGGAATGTTGTTAATGATTCTTTAATGTGAAAAAATTATGATTAATTGGTTTTAGAAGCTAGTATTGAATGGAAGCAAATTGAGTTGTTTACTAAAATGAATCTTGATGTTAAATTATTTCATGTGTACCCTATACTCATGTATTCATTAGATTTTCCTTCATATTTCATATAAATAATGTGTGGTGAAATTTATAATTATGAAGGATTGGTTTATAGAGATATTATTTATGGTGAGGAGCCCCACCTAGATGGGTTATTGATGAGGATTATATTTTTCATTCCCATGGGCGTGTCTATGTCCCTATTAGCATGTGACAAGAAAAAATTTATGAATATCATGAATTTAATAATGAATAGAATCTATGATTGAGAAATATATTTTTGATTTATGCTTCCAGTTCTTGTGACTATGAATTAAAAAGGAAATGGCAGGCTTTATCACATGGTGTTCCATCATTCACCTGATGATATAGAAACACCAAAAGACATTTTACCAATTATAAAAATTACCTATATAGACCATTTATAATAATACATATATATTACATAATTTTTGGTTATTAATTTAAATAAACATATGCTTAGAGAGTTTAATAGTTTAGTGTCTTTAGAAACATAGAAATGAAAACGACTTGGCCATAGGTAAACTAGAACATCCCCTATTATGATCTCCATAACTTGAACCCTTATTATACATATGATATTTAATACATTTCTTCCTACCCTAGAGAAAGAAAATATAATAAATGGTGAGTTCATATGATCAATAAGGGTAAGAGAGGGTGATATTTATGAATTACATGAACATAATGGTATGAAAACATGAATTTAACTTTTCAAAATCATACATTGCATATCAAATATCATAGTCTTATGTCTTATAAAGAATATTTAAAGATCATAATAAATTAATCATATGGTAATCATGGAATAGGAAACATGAGAACATAAAAGTTTCATAAGGAATATATTTTTGGAGTAAAAATTAGCATAGAAAATCATTTCCATATCAGTCAAGTCTCATCCCAATAAATATTATAGTGGAATGGTTTCCCTCCCAAATCTTGAATAGTTTTCAAGGATCAATCCCAAGACCCTCATGGAATACAAATCCACTTACTAAATTGGGTTCACTCTTCATTATAGTCTTTTTTATCTCATGATATATATATATTTATTTACCCAATACATTGGAGAGACATGGGTCTCACCCATCTCATAATGAAAACTATATTTATGTGTTCCACAAAATCATAAAACATTCTTCATATCATAAGATCTGAAAAGAAATGGTTTTAATAAAAATTTCAACATATTTTAACTTGTTTAAAGCTATAGGTTTTGTAATAATTTCATTATTTCATCATAGCATAACCCGTGGAAACAATGAGTTTCAGATGAATTTTATCATGCTATAACCCAGGGAAGATAAATGTGTTCTTTAAATATCAAAAAATGATAAATATCATACAATTAGAGAAAAAATAATAATGTTATTCTTGGATCATATCCCTTTTATTTTATAGGTAACTCCAATGGATTTCATTTTAGATGGAAACTTTTTCTTATCAAACATTTAAAACATTTCATGAGGAAAATATCATTTAAAAATTTAATAAACATTTTTAAATATAAAACATTTTGAAACTATTTTACATTGAAAATAAACATTATAACCTTTAAATTAATCTCCGAATAATATAATTTTCAAGAATACAATATGTTTGATTCATGTTGTACACGTTAAAACAATGAATCCTTTCAAATTTTTAGTCAACCCCAAACATGCATTGTTTCAAAAAAGACATGAAGATTCCTTTCAAAAAAATTATAAAAAGTAAATTAAGGGTAAAAATTAATTTCATAAATCATAGAATAATTAAAAAATTTGAAAACATTTTTATAAATCGTGATTTTGGAAGAAATCAAATTTCTAACTGAAGAAATAAATAATGTCAGCTTTTCATAAAACCTAATTTTCAATTAGATTAATTAAAAAAGATTCAAAAATAGTAAAATTTCATGAGTACATCATAAATAAACATATTATAATAATATACATGAGTTTATTTAGATATGAGTCATATATTTTAACATCAGAAACATAACAATAAACAAACCTCATAAATAAAGGGATTGTAACATAAAATCTTTACCACTTTGGTAACTTTGAAACATAAAACCCATTAATGAATAAAATAAAATGGAACATAAAATATTGGTAGGATAATTAAATTCATGATATTACATGTCAAATTATATTTATATACACCACGTGAATGAATATAGGTGTATAACATAATGAACATGTCAATGAAGGAAAATCGGGAGAAAACTCCATTGATGCTTTAGTAATATTTTGAATCATAAACCCCAATCAATCATAAAATTCAATTTAACATTAAATAGCATGAAAATAATTTTATTAATGATATAACATTTTGAATTGGTTTTAAATAAACCACATTAAAAAAATAGGTGGTGAATTTTCTTATGTCTCCCAGAAACAAAAGATAGACTATAAATCTCTTACCTTAAGCTTTGATTTTGTCATACACATTCAAACATAATATATAATAATAATATATTAACTATAAATATATTAGAGGAAAACATTATATATATTATATAATATTATATTCTTATGACCTTTTATTAACCTTTTATTAACAATTCAATGCTATATTTAAATTTCGGGTAATAACCGCTTCGTTTTTAGTATAATTTTTTAATTTATATTCTTGTAACTCCTACGTATATCATGTTTTTTTATATTCATAAGTATAACCACAATATAAATATATATATATATATAATTTTTGTAAATTTATTTTTATTTATCCATAAAATTTAGTGATAGAAAATCACATTCACCTTTTATTGAGGTGGTTTGTCTTACGTACACTTGAATATCATTTCCATTTTCTTTTTAGATTAATATAAATAAAGACAAATAATATATTATAATTAAAGAATAATTTTTATGTAATATATATCACATATTATAAATAAAATCACCCTTAAAACCTTCCATGTAAAGCGTGAATGAATCATATTGCTTCATGAGGTGGTTGTCCGTCGTATGCATGAGAAACGTTATCGTATTCTAAAAAAATCAGGTGTATGAAATTATGTATGATAAAATAAATCTAGAATAATAATAATATCTTAAATATAATATATATAAAAATTATCAATCATTTTTTTCAACCATTATAGGTGGTAATATAAAAAATATATGACATTAATTTGTGAGGTGGAAGATCGACATGCATATGAATGATGATTTTATGACCCTTTTAAGGAAAAGTGGAGATGGTTTAGGTCATAACATTAAAAAAACATCTTTGTATATGGAATATATTTATTTTTTTATGTTATCATTTTATAATAATTGAATTAGGAGTTTGAGGAAAAAAAATGCTCGTTTATGAACATTACCTTCTTTAGAAATCCTCCTTTGGTTTTCCCCAAAATCCTTCCTCTGTAATAATAATGTTAAAAATAAAGATTATAGGATTTTTTTTATGAATTTATTGAATTTATTTTTGAATTTATTAGTATAACAAAAAGTTCTATATGGTTTGAACATGATAAGAAAGGGGTGGCTTTTATAAGTGAGGTGAGTGGCATACTTATAATTTTTTTTAAATGGATAATTCCACCAATATTTTTCATGTAAAAAGGCTCCCATAATGTTACAATAATGATAAAATAATGTATAATGTCTAAATATGTTCGTAAAATGGGTGTTTCATAAGTTATGGTTCATTTTTAACACTTATCTTTTAATTTTAACCACAGTTTAACATGTATTTACCTTAATTGTGATAATGAATTTTAACTATTTTTTTTATTAATTTTGGTCAAAAATTAATTTCAAATTATCATATAATATAAATAATTATTATTCAAAATATTGAATCTATTTTCATATATTTCTTTTAAATATATCGAAAATTTTAATTTAAAATTAATCATGTGGATGTTAAGTGAAAGTGGTTTTTGAAAGAGAATATATTCAAATGTTTACGAATCCTTTATATAAAAATTCAATATAAAATTGATTCAAAGGAAATAATTTAGATTAATAGACATATAATTTAACTAATTTTTCTTTAAAACAAATTTAAAATAGTATTTAATTTAATAATTAAATTAAAAAAAATCATTTTTCCAAAAAAAAATATTAATTTTTTTTATTCAAAACAAAATAAAACTCTTCCTAAAAATTATAATAGTTATACCTAAAATAATTTTGACAAGATAGTTTAAAAAATTAATTTTATTGAGGCAATTTAATTTTCAAAAAGTGTTATTAATTAATTTTATTAAGGTTCACAAAAAAACGAACATCATTTTTTCATAAAATAGTATTTTCAAAGCATATAAACACTTTATATAAAATAATGTAATTTTTTATTAATATGATTTCGTTATATTAAACCAGTATAATTAATATTTAAAAGTATTCATTACTATTCATATTAAAAAAAATTACTTTTATATTTTGATGGTTTGTTTTAAACAACTATATTAATAATATTTCAACGTTTTGTTTAAACTCAATGTTGTGTGTAAATGAAGCTAACAAAGAGTTTCATATAGAACAGTATGAAAATGATGTTTCATGTAGATAAGATATAAAATAATTTAAATTTAATAAATAAAAATAATTCATAAAAAACTATGGGTGATGCATTCTACCTCCATTAAAATTAATTCCACCCTTCAAATTCACCACACTGATACAATGAAATGATAATACTTCCACCTCATCATATCCCAAAGTTCCCATTTAGCTTCATCAAATTGGTGGTTCCACCAAAAAACTTTTTCTAGGTGGGTTTTCTTGTCTCATATCAATTTATTTTTATTACATAAAAAATCGACTAGTCTTACCTCATAATAATGATCTTTCTATATAAGTATGACCTCTATGTTCGGTACATGTGAAGGGTTAGGTATATACTTCTTCTAGAGAGATACATGGAAGATATATTATACTTGAGACAAGTTCAGTGAAAGTACCAACTGATATAAATACATTTAAATATGATCAAGAATTTCAAAAGGACAGATATATATAAAGAGACTATTTTTTCATTCCTCCAAAATCTCATAATCACTTCTTCTATAGAGAAATTCATAAAAATTCCTTATCAAAAACATCAAATCCTATATTACACCAAAAATTGTTAGAATAAATTTTCTATAGAATATGAGAATCCTTGATGTCCTTCTGAATGGATTTAACCTTATCTTCTATTTTATCATATCTCTTCAATCCTATTATATTTCTTTATCCAATTTCATTTCATCAGGTTGGATCCCTACATTTATTCTTGTATAAGGATTCATAAAGAGCCACCTAATGATCATGTGAAGGATATTGTTGTAATAAATGTAAACAATAGAAAACTCGTGATCCCAACCACCATGGAAATCCAACGAACAAGATACCAATAGTACTCCATGGTTTTAATTTTTCTTTCAAAATGATTTAATGTTTGGGGTTGATATGTAGTGATAAAACTCAACTCCATATTCAGAGATTCCTTTAGGGTTCAGTGAATGTTTTATGTAATCCTTGTATTCTGATCATACATTATGTAATATAGTACTTCATGAAACAATATCATATCCCTAATGCATATCCATGAAATCTTATCCAAATAGAATTATTTTCTAATAGAAATGAAGTATACTGAGTTAGAATATCGATCAACTATAACCCATCTATAATTATTCCATTTAGATGTTTCGGGGAGTCTAGTGACAAAATCCATGGTGATGATTTCCCATTTCCATTTTTGTATGGGTAATGGATATGAAATCCCTTTAACTATTTTCTATCATCCTTAAAATAGTAAAATACCAAGAACAGAAATATGGAATCTACAGTATCTCTCTCCATTCCATCCCACCAGAAATACTCATTCAAATCTCTATGCATCTTCCTACTTCCCAGATGAATATATAATGAGGAACTATGAGATTCCAATAATAACTAATTATTAAAATATGGTATGGATGAACCACATACATGGTTTATGAACCCAATAATTCCATCATGATCAAGGTTAAAAATAGGAAAAAATTTATCCTTTTTATATAGCTCGACATCATTTTTCAATGCCTAATTAATATTCACCCGGATAGATGTTTGAATATTCAGTAGACCAAGATAAGATTTTTCACCTTTATTTAGGACTTATATATTCAAAATTTGAAAATCAAAAAATATTGGTTCTTTTGTAATCCTCTTCGTGGATAAGCTAGCATGATCCTTATGAATCCTAGCATTGACCACCTTGTCCACATTCCTAGGGTGGTAATGTATTGACAAGTTGTAATATTTAATGAGAACTAATAATATTATACTTTTTATGTTTGAATATTTACTTTAAACTTTCATGATTGGTATATATATCAATAATTTCTTTATAAAGATAATGTGTCCATATAATCCATGTAAAAATTACCACAGATAGCTTCAAATCATGATTTGGGTGATTTTTCTCATTAATCTTAAATTTTTTTAAGAATATTCTATAACCATGACGTTATACAAAATAAATAATCTCATCCACTTCTTGGATGCATTAATATAGATTAAAAACACATTTACACAACATGGAAATGTAAGTATAGTTTCACTGAATAATATTCATTTTAGCTCTAGGAAGTATTCCTCGCATTCATTTATCTATAGGATACTAGATCTCTTCCAAGTTAATATGGTCGGAGAATTAGATAATCATGATAAATTCCCCACAACCCATCGATAATATCCAACTTCACAAAGAAAAATATGTATCAAAATCACCATGGTGGGTCTGGACTAAGATCTAATAGCCTATATCCTAGATGGATCTAGTTATTTACCCTGTCTTGAGATTATATGTCATAAAAAATTAAACCTTTAGTAGCTAAAATTCACATGTTTTATATGTTTCATATAGCTTCTCCTTCCTTAGGGTCTTTAGAAAATTCTCAAGTGGTCATCATTCTCGGAATTATTCTTTAAATATATTAGAATATCGTATATAAACAATAAAAAAATAGATCAATGTAATCTGTAAATACCCCATTCACCAAATACATGACGATATCATGTGTATTAGTAATAGTGATTGCAATTTATATATATTAAAATTTTGTATTCCTTGTATGGAATTTCATATTTTGTATATCCCCCTCATTTACCTTTAATTCATGATATATTGAATTAAATTTGATCGTGGAAAATTGTTGATCTCCACATAGTTTATTAAAATATTCATCAATGAGAGGTAAATGATACATTTTTCTTGATAATGATCTTCTTTAACTCATGATAATCAATTTAGAGTCTCATCGTTCCCAATTTCTTCTTATAAAATATAATATATTCTCCCCAAGATGACACACTTGTCTAAATAAATCATTTTTCAATGTTCTCTTGGGGTTACTTATTTAATTCCCACAACTCAATGGGACCCATTCTGTAGGGAAACTGTGAAATCTTTGTTTCACCAAGTATGCCTTCTATTTGTAAATCAACATAATGTTTTGGTATAAGGCTAGGAAAATCTAACGAAAATACATTAAAAAAATCACATGAAACAGTCATATAATCAATGATGACTTTCTCCCCCAACCATTTGAGATAAACACCCACTGTGAATGGAATTTCTGACCCCTATAAAGGATTTAATCTTCATAGGAAACGTGTAACTATCACCACATTGATAGATGGTCATAGGTTGGTTTGGAATGTCAAAATCGAATTCCCTTCCTCAATAATAAATGTGGTATCTAGGATCAAAAATCCAATACATGCCTCATATGACATCAAATTCCACCTTAGGAAGAATGAAATGACTTAAAGGAAGCACATTCACACATACATCCACCAGAAGGGAATCATATACTTGTTATGTGATCATTGTACCATTATGGATTTCACTACTAATTAAAAATCTTATCATTTGGGTGGAATCTTGATACCCATAGAAAATTATTTTGATATGAATGAATAAGTAGATCTTGAGTCAAATAAGACATTAACAGTTCTATATTAAATGGTTAGTTTACTATTCACCTATTCATTATCACAAACATCTTCATAAATAGTGATCGTATGATATTTCCCATTTCCCTTTGGCTTAAGAGGCTTCTAACATTGATCACCATGATTAACCTTAATGTTTTTGAACTACTTAGCATAGTTCCAATACTCATATAATTTTTAATACTAGTGTGTGGGTACTGTATACAATGTAGTTTTCTATCTATTTGCATCATTAGCTAACTTTTTCCCATGACTTAAACAATTATTTTTTCGATGACCTTACCTTTCACACTTAAAACATTTAACAGTACCCTCAATAAAATTTACTCTATGTTTAATCCCCCACATTTATCATAAAACAAAGCTTATATTCTTCTCTCTAAGTATTTTAGAATTTTCTCTGAAACCAATATTCTTTTTCTTTTCAAACCCATGATATAGATAAATAACTCTAAACACCATTTCCACCATGATAGAGCATTAAATAATTACTTCATATCTAGTAAAGTTTCACATGAATAATTCTCTTTAGATACTTCATTTTAACAAATTTAATAATCAATAAACCTTAATTTTATGATTTCTGATAATACCAAGTGTACCTAAAAGTCTAGTGAAATATTCCTCATAGGTACAAATTGATTTATCATCCATTTTCCTAAGCTCAAGGGATTCCTTATCTATCTTTATACAGAGAATATTATGATAGTAATTATTAAAAAATTATCTCTTGATCTTATACCAATCCATAGATCCAATTTCATCTTTTTTTCTCATATTCTTAATAATATTCAATCATTGATACATTTCCCCATCAAAATAGTTGATAACCAATATGACTTTTTCATGTTCTAAACATTGGAGAATAGAAAATATCTTTTCAAGAGTGTTGATCCATTTTTTGGTAACTTGTTGATGAGAGCACCCACTAATAAAAGGCTGATGTTTTCTTATAATGGACTCATAAAAATTATATTCCCTTCTTTAGTCATTTAGTTTTATAGTAATATTTGTAGATTTAGATTTTTTTCAGTATAGATATATTTATTTATTATAAATTCTATAACATATGCATACAAAGTAGTAAAATCATTGAATTTTCCGTCACACACAGCATTAAAATGGTTCCTACAAAATCCAAATATTGAATAAGACCAAAAGGCATATTGTAAGAAATAAGAATCATGATAGAGAACCACATAATCCATAAAAACAATTATAGGATTTCTAAATCATAACACATTCTTTAATAAATGAAACCATAGGTTTGTCCTAGGGCACTAATAGAATTTATCTATTTAAATCCCCAATGATGTTTTTTAAAAAGTTTGTGAATTTAAAAATTGCATCCCCATGGATTTTCTAACTAGGCGTACACTATGGACCATTTTCATGCACCAGATGAGGATTGAGTCTAGATCAGTGAGCCTTTTTGGGGTTATTATCCCTAGGTACCATTGTGATAGAGCCACATCTACTTGTAGTATCTATATAGTGATGTAATTTCATAGAATCTACTCACTATGTCCTTTAACAAAATTCTTGTACATTTTACAATAAATTGACTCATCCTTGAAAAGATCCTTAGATATATCCTTAGAGATCTCACTAAGGTTTTCTCATCCTATATTCCAAGGGTTAATTAAAATTATCCTATTATTAAAACTAAATCAACCCATAATTTTTATACATAGATATTACCTCATTTTTATGAATATTCATTATATTATGAAAACACATGCATGGGGACTATAAACGATTAGTTTTTTAGAAAAATCAAAATGAAAAAAAACTAGACCATATGTAAACTACATAAACTCTCACTATGATCTTCGTAACAAGATCCCTTCATATAAATATCATACAAAGTATATTTATTCATAACCTAGGAAAAGGAAACATATGAAATAGTGAGATAAAATACTCTGTAAGTGTAAATAAGATTTATATGTCATCATAACATAAACACAATTGTATGACAACAAGATCATAAAATTTAAAAACCATACCATGCATATCAAAAATCATAGTCATGATTCATGGAATAATGATTGAAAGTTTATAAGACATGAATCATAATGGAATGAATGAACATGAGCCATAGGAGTATTACATTTTCCTGATACATTTTTTTAGGGAATACCTATAAGCATAAAAAATAATTTCCATATAAGTTAATTATCACTTCCATGGATATTTTAGTGGAATGGGATCAATCCCCAAACCAACATAGTTTTAAAGGTTCACTCCCAAGACCATAATAGTGGAAAAAGTCCTTTAATAGACTAGGTTCACTTTTCATTCCATTCCTTCTTATCTCAGGAGATATAAACCATTATCCAATGCACTATAGGGAGATATATGTCCCAAAAATTTCATAATGAAAATTATAATTATGTGTTCAACAATATCATAAAACATTGATAATATCATAAAACATGAAATGAAATGGATTTCATTAAAATTTTACCATATCATAATTTATATAGAATATATATACCTTTTATATTCATTTCATCATTTCATTATAGCATAATATGTGGAAAATGAAGTGGATTTCATAAGAATTATGTCATGGTGAAAATCGTGGAAGAGAAATGGGTTTCATGAACATCATTCCATTATAAACATATATCATTCATAGAAAAAATAAAAATGGTATCCTTGGATCATATCCCTAGTAAGGCATAAGTAATATCAATGTATTTTATCTTATATGTAAATTGATTTTTATTGATCATTTAAAACATTTCACTAGTAAAATAACCTTTTCACCTGGAAAAAAACATTTTAAAACATAAAACTTTTTTATTTTCTATTTTTAAAAAACTATTGAAATTTATAAAAGAATATTCATAGAAAATAATGATCATAATAAAATTATCTTATTTCATGTAGTAAAAGTTAAAACAAATATTACTTTTACCTTTTTGATAAAATAAAAATGATTATTATTTAGAAAACTAAATGAAGCTTTCATTCCAAAAAAAATTAACAAAAAATCAAACGTCTGTAACAGTTTCTTTTAAAAAACATGTCAAAATAATAAAATATTTCTAAAAACGTTTTTAGATTACAATTTGTTGGAATAAAACCAACTTCTAACTGAAATAGAAATGTAATTTATTATAATCAAAACATGTACTCAAACATTTTAAGTAACAAAGAGTGGAAAATGGTACTGTTTCTTGAAAACATCATGAATAACCTGAGGATAATAAAATTATTGGGTTTAATGAGACATTGATCATACTATTTTATATTCAAAATCTTAGCAATAAATAATATCTTTAAACGAATAGATTGAAACATAAAATATTTTCCACTTTGGTAACATTGAAATGTAAACCCTGTGAAGGAATAACGTAAAATATAACTTATAATATCATGAGTATAAATAAATTATATATATTTTAGCAAAAAGGGTTTGTATAAAAACTTTGTGAAATAATATTGGTGCATAACACAATATAGATCCCAAAGAAAGAAAATTGGGACAAAAATCCCTTAACACATTAGCAATATTTTGGATTATAATCCCCATATATAGAATAACATAAAATTAAAAATTATGTATCATAAAAATAATTATATTAGTGATATAAAATTTCAAATGGGAAGTATAAACATAACATAAATTAAATGAGTTTTAAAATTTCATGTCTCCGAAAAATAAAAGAGACTATAAATCCCTTACCTTAAGTATTGACTTCCATTATTCACATTAAAAAAAATATATAATAAATATATTAATTATATAAATATATTTCAAAAGAATATTTATATATCAAACCATATATTATTTTTTATGACCTTTTATTACCTTTTTATTAAGCATTCCATGTTAAATTTACATTTTGGGTAATAACCACTTTGTTTTTTATATAAGTTTTAATTTTATATTTTTATTCATCATTCATTGAAAATGGTTTCGTAATCCCAAAAATATTATCCATGATATAAACATTATATATTTAGTATATATTTATTTAATAGGAATCCTAAAATTTAGTGATATGAAATGATATACACTGTCCCTGGAGACAGTAGGTCATATATATGCATGAATGTTGTTTCCATTTTATTATCTAATTAAATAAAAGAAAGTTAATTGATATATTTTAATTAATAAATAATTTTTATTTTGTATTCATAACTTATTTTTATAAAAACCATCCTTAACGACTTCCACTTATTCTGTTAATAAATCACATCGTTTCGTGTCGCGGTAGTCTGCATTACATAAGAGTCACATTATCATATTCCCACAAAATGGAGAGTGTGAAGTAATGTGTGATATAATAATTAAATAAGAATAATAATATAAAAAATATAATATATTAAAAATAATTCCATCATTAGTTATATCCTTGATATGTGGTGATGGAAAAATGAATGACATCAGTTCGCAAGGTCGTAGTCTAATGTACACATGAACACTGATTTCATAACCCATTTCATGAAAGTGCAAAGGGTTATTGGTTAAGAACATAAAATATTAACATATAAATTTATGGAAGATATTATAGATATTATATAATCATGGTATAATAACAATTTAATGATGTAGTGGAATAAATAAAACAAAAAATATCATTGATGAATGTTACAAATTCTTCAGGTATCCTCTATAGGTTGGCCCCCAAATACTTCCTTGGTCATATTTCTACTAAAAATTTGGATTTTAGGATGATTGGAGGTAATTTTGGAAGTGATTTAGTAATTTAATACCAAATCTAAAATGGTTTTAAAATGTGAATAAGAGAGGAGAGTGGGTGTCTTTTATATGTGATGTTAGTCACACAATTGTATTTTTTTTTAAAAACAGATATTTTCACCAATTGTTTCTCATTTCAAAAGGCACTTATAATAAAGCAATATCGATCTTAGAATGTAAAATACCTAAATATGGAAATAAAATGCGTTTTTTATATGTTTCATTAATTTTTAACAGCAATGTTTTATGTTTAACCCCCCCCCCCCCCAATAAACTCATTTTTAGCTCAATCACAATAATTATTTTTAATTTTTTTAGTAATAATTTGGGTCAATAATTAATGTAACCATGTTAAATAATATAAATTCATTTAATTCCAAATATGGAAATAATTTTTGAAAGATTATATTCCTGGATGTGGAAATTGTTAATTGAAAATTAATCCCCTGGACATGATGGGAAAGAGAGTTTTTAAGGAGAAAATGTTCAAATTTTTACAATGTTTTTATATCAAAATAAATATTTAATAGAATAAAATGAACCAATTTGGATTAATATATGTATAATTACCCTAATTTTACATTAAAACTAAATTAAAATATAATTTATCTTTATAATTAAGTTAAATTAAATGAGAGTTTTCGATTAAAATTCAATATTTTTCACTATTCATCAATAAATGAAACTTTTCATAAAAATCCAAAAAATTCACTCTGAGATAATTTTAAAATTTTTATTTAAAAAATGAATTTCAATATCAAATATATTTTCTAAAATTTTCAAAAAAAATAATGTTATAAATGTTTTCAGAAATAAACAGAATCATTTTTAAAAACATATATATTTTCAAAAAAGATAAAGGCACTACTTAAAATTACGTAAATTTTTAAAAAATATTATTCATTTAAATAAAACCTTTATAATTAATATTTAAAAATTAGTTATTAATATTCATATCTCTATTTATAGCTTCTAGTTTATAATGTTCAAATTTAAATAAAGATATTAATAATATATTGTAGTTTTGTTAAATCATAGTGTTGTGTGTAACACAAGTTAACACCGTGTTATATATACAACAAGTTTAACATATCTTTACTTGTAGAATAAGAAAATAAATAAATTTAATTTTATTCTAAAAATAATAAATCATAAATAGTTAGGGTATTGTATCACCGTTTCTAGAATGGTAGTGTTATTATTTCACAATGGACTTCATTATGGGGTTACCGAAGTCAACCTGACGTAATAAAATCATATGGGTGATTATGGATGGGCTGAAGAAGCTCGACTATTTCTTGCATATTCAAGAGATCTTCTCAATAGACATGATCGTGATATTACATGTCCAAGAGATCATTTATTTTCATGGGGTTCTACATACCATTGTATCGGACCTATATTTTTGGTTCACATCATTTTTTTGGAAAGGGTTGTAAAATTCACTTGGTTCACATGTAATATTAGATATAGATTTTCACAATCAAACTAGTAGAAAGTATGAGTGGACTATATTGGTATTATAGTACATTCTTCATGTGTTCATCTTAAATGTTAGAGTCTCATATGAGAATCACTTTCCACTTTTTTATTTTCTCTGTAAAAATAGCTTCTACGAAAAAATTTAGATATAACCTTATACGAATTTATATTTTCGGTCACGTTGTCCACCTATGTGCTTGTTAGAGGTAGGGGACGCAATGATTCTTGGACCATTTAACATTCAATATATATTAGATCAAGTAATACTGATATGGGATCATATGAAAATATCTTAGTCGGGATGAATTTATATGACAGTTGATGTCATCGATAACAAGATTTTGAGGAGCAGATTGAGTCTATATATGTGTTTCACATAGAGAGGGTTGTCAGTGGTTTTATAAGAAAGGAAATATAGTAAATATTTTTTTTTGTCTACTAAATATTTTTGATAGGTTTTATTAGCTATATTACTGATTATCTCTTTCCTAATGTTACAATGTTTTTCTATATTTCTTTTATATATCTCGTCTTCTTCGTTATTATCATTACCCATATCCTTTTGATCTAGATGAAGATGAATTAGAAACTAATGATTCATTTGAGAAGTATCTAGTTTGAATCATTGATCATAGAAAAATGACTTTATGATGTACAATGGGTCCTTTAGTTTAGGTTTTATGGAAGCATGTTTGTTTTTAGGACGATATATAGGAATGGGATTCTGATATGCATGCTCAATAGCCCAAATTGTTTTCTAATGTATTTAAAAAAAATCTTGGATGTATGAAACAAAAATGAGTAATCATACAAATTGTAGGTTTTAAGATATTGGTTCATCAATGGGGTCCATACCATTGTAATGTTTTCTAAGACACCTAATTTCTTTATCAGTAACCAGGGGGTTCAAGTGAACATGGGGGTTTTATGAAGAGAAGTAAGATCTCGCGGCATGCATTATATGGACATTATTTCTATAATCTATTCAGTATAAGTCTGTTAGATTTACAATGGTTTTGTATTGTATTGGGTAAGCCACTCTAATCCCCATTGGCTCACCATTGAGTTCCACCAGCTATTTGGTGATTTCTAGTTGTGTTTTAAAAAAATAGTTGCAAATGTCTCTTTTACCCAATCACCCGTATTTCTTAATTAAGTACAATTTTATCATTATTTGGCTTTTAGTAGCATCATTGGGATCTTTCCTCTTCTCCTTGTCATTTTTGAGAGTATTCCATTCATATGGCCTCTAAATTCATCTTTTTTATCATGTTGGAAGGCTATTTATTGAGATATCACTCCTTTAATTTCTTTTCGTTCCATTTCCTTCTATATCTAAATCACTTAAACTACATTTAATAAAAATAATATATTTAAAAGTAACTTTTTTGGTTCATAATTGTTGATTGTTCCATCTAAAATCGACGTTTGATACAATATGTGAAGTATTCCTTGATCCATAGTTAGGTGGTCTATATACTTTTCCCTAAATCTATTAATATTTATAAAATTATTTATTGTGCTATAGGCTAGTATTTCTGAGGATTGATCCTAGAATTTAAATTCTATTAATTTTTCAAATTAAATATTATCATTACATACTATGAGCCTCCCAAACACCATTAGCAGTTGAAAACCTCAACTCAAAAAACCCCTTATGGTTTTTCTGTCCAAACACTCATAAAAACCATTATATAAATGTAACCAAAACAACTCTTAGGCTGTGTTTGAATTTTTATTTTAGAATCCCCCAATTTATATTTTATATAATTGAACCACGCCTTAGGATGTGTTTTGAATCTCAATTAAAATAGGGAGTTCTTAATATGGACCTTTGATTTTGTATTGGGTAACTTAAACATAGTAATGATAATTACGGGGTCAGGGATAATATCTAGAGCCCAAGATTTATAATTGTTAAGTAATTGAAAGAGTAATGGATGAAATGAAATGTGAAATGATGTGGGAATATTAAGGATAACTATGGAATACACTTCTACGGTTGTGATTTAATTTTGATTAAATATTTGAAATAAATATTGTTCCTTCCACTTGTAACATATTACCATTGATTTCATTCTGACTAATTATAAAACTTGGTCTATCTACAAAATTTGTTATATGCCTCGAGAAATATTTTGATTCTCACTTTGGAATTCCTTATGCAAACTCATAGAATTACACCAGATTCATTGATGAAAATTCCAACTGGTAAACAAACCTTGATTCATGTTACTTTCTTCCTATAAAATCATCCCGGATAGTCATCACATATTCATTTGGATATCTTTAAAAAATAGTATTATTGAGATGATATCTCTGGTTTGTATTGATTTCCATGGGGTAGGAATGACTTGGGTCATCCCCTAGATTTCTAATCAAGATCTACTCCAAAGTGAATAGATATATTTATGTGGATCAATTAGAAACTCTTTGAATTAAAATTCAAAGAGTCAATACCTTATATTCCGCTAAAATCCCATCTTCTAAACATCATGGATTGACCACAAAATGTTGAATTGGTAGGTAAATGTAATGAATTTCATGGGTCTTCCATAGATTCAAATTTGTTAATTTTTTAGGAGCTATAGGACATGTTAAATAAATTAATTGACATAATTATTCATGGGTTCCTTGAATACATACCTATAGTGCCCTAACCAAATATAAGGTTTCTTGATCAGAGGTATCCATATTATGTTGGAGCATATAGGTTCAGTCAAGGATCTTATAAGGAGCCTTAACTCGACATGTTTCTTCCCACATAACTACTTTAAATTATTATATCTAAGAATAATTATATTTTATATTCACATACTCAGTTTTCGTTATACTCCATTGGTGGTTTCCCACTCAGTTATAATAATTCCATGTTTTAGCCCCAAATTAGTAGTTGAGCACATTACATGGATTCTATGAATGAAAAAGGAATATTTCTGTTGGGGATGCTAGATTTCTAACTTACATTCAAGACATGGGAGTTGAGGTCCAAGGTGGGACTCTTGATTCTCATAGATATTTTTAGTTTTTGGTCTTATTTTTTCTTTTACTTATCCTAGTACATATTGTATGTATGTTTCTAAGATGTTCTTGAATTATATTTTTCACAAAAACTACATCATATAAATATAGTACTTCTTTACATCCTTACATTGATTTTGTAATTTTTCTGGATGAATTTGGATTCATTATTTAAAATATTATTCAATATGGTATAGGGTTTATAGTCTCCAACCATACATCCGTACACCCTCACTCCTAATAAATAACCTCTAGTATATAGGGAGCTAAGATTTAGCCATTGTGGCACCCTGGACAAGTTACATATCAGTGAACGTGGTTGGGGGCCTCGTAGAACTATTCATATAAATATTGACACACTATTCCACCCATAAATAACTATTTTATCAAACCATATTTTTTATTACTAGGACTCTTATAACATAACTTCTACTAAGATAACAATTAACAAATATTGTGATTCCAATGTCCTAAGATTATAATTCATTACATTCTCAAACTATACTCATAAATTGAAACCAAATTTTCAACCATTAATATCAAACCCACTCTTATTATACCCTAATAAATATTTATAGAGGGACACCAAATGTACATTTCTCATTATCATATTTCTATAACCCTTTTCATTATCTCTATCACCAATTTAGATATTGTTCAAAAGGTGACTCAGCAATGGTTTTATCGAATAAATGTTCTTTCTCATGAATAAAATTATAGAATTTTTATATATGGATCAATATAATCATTCATAAAATACCATACACTGTCTTTCCCAACATATTCTAAAAAACCAATCTCCCGTACTTGTATAAAAAAATTCATACAAAATATTTAATGCATGGATTAAAAATTTCGTAAACACCTACCTTTATAATGAAGTTAAAACATTGAGTGATGATCATACAATTATATAAAAGATTTTTCTAATGATAATAAATAATATAATATTATATAACCCACAAAGAATATATTAATTAATTTCTAAACAATTTTAATTTTTTCCCATAATTAATTCTCAATGATATAATATAAAAACACAATTAACAGAATAGAAAATCCAATACTATTACCAATGACATGTATATTATCCATTGAATTCAATTGATACTCTTTCATGAAAAATACTCATTATTCATATCCTAAACGAATATCAATTTTATGAAAAATTTCGAAATCTACTAGTGAAATCACTAGAAAACTTGCCTATATGAAAATTAAATACGATAATTTTAGTTTGTAATATCCTTAAAATTAAAAGAAATGTTAAGTTAATGTTTTGTGTATCATGGATTCATTTAAATTTTTCAGTATTTTTTGAGGACTCTGGAATCTTTTATTTTGATATAAAGGGGTTTGAAGTTGAAACTAGTAGAATGGGGTTACTGTTTTTTAATCAGATAACATGTAAAGTTCACCCATCTAGTCAAAGTATTTGAAATTAGACAAAAAAAACCTAGGTGCCAGTAACAATACATTTTCAAAGATAATTTATCATGATTCAATAAGAGGCTACCTGAAAACTATATGGTAACTACTGATTGGCTGGTGAGGCTCATTGTCTAGCCGTTGATTCCCAGAAAAAACTTATTTTTAGGGTAACTTTTATTATCTTACTCTAACATGTCTGTTCAGAATTAAACTTAATATATTAAACACTAATACAAAGATTAATAACCTAATAAATCTATTTTTATGTACTTTTATTTCTCTTTTCCCTATCTTTAATTTTTATTTCTTGGATCAACCTGTTAGTCCCCAAATGGAATGTTTTTCCCTTTATAACATGAATCATCCATTATCTTGAGATAAATCACATATTTAAGCTATCAAGGATATATATATATGGATCCAATCATGATATAATGGATAATTATATGTTCATTGATGGATATAAATTCTGTCTAGATAATTACAATCCCTCCCCCAAATGAATGTATATCTACAATCGATAGAAGATCTATATGGCTAAGTTGACATATCCTTAACACCATGTAATGTTCCCCATCATGATTCTTGATTACATAGTCTCATTTTTGATGAATTAGTAATATTTATATTTATTTTTGGTGCAATAGAATGATTTTGTGATGGATTTTTTTAAATTGGAATCAATGAAGCTGAGGTAGGAGGTCCTTATAATATATGGATATTGTATAATGATTATTATCATGATTTACATATGAGTGTCTATGTGTATTGACATGATATCGTTTATTTTTTATGGAATTATTCTATTTTTAAATTTCATCAGAATTTTATTTAAGTAAATTCAATTTCTTTTGTAGATATCATTACACAAAATATGGATTTTTCACAAAGAACGATATACAATTGATTTTATTATTTAAACTAAACTATTATAACATATCTGTTAGATTTTGCGGTAAGAATTATAATAAAAAAAATTTTAAAATTAATGATAATCATTCAAGATAAATAAAATATATTTATAAATAATTACATAATTTTAATAAAATTATTTCTATTATTTAAAAATACATTTTTCTTAAAAAAATATTTTTATTGTGTTCTGTGAAATATTAATAAAATTAATTTATGAAAATTATATACATTTTATTTAAAAAAAATAAATTGTTTTTAATCAACATGCCATAATTATCTGATGGATATTTTTTTAATTATTTGAAAAGAATAATTTTATAGTGGACAGTTGAAAATATTGATATTTAATAAAAATTGACATTTGTTTTAAAGAATATAAAATGTTACATATTGTTTAAACAATATTAAAATGAAAATTAGTTCAATTATATATTTATTAATTTAATTTATATCATTGGAATCAATATATAAATTAATTTTTATATTATAACATTCTTTAATTAAGAAAATTATCTCATTTAAAAATTGTGTCTTCGTCGAGTATGTTGTTTTTTTAAAATTGAAATTTTTTCACTTCTATGAATGTAAATATAAAATAATGGATTCCATATTTTAAAAAATAGTAATTAATATTTTATAATAATTTAATCTTAATTTTTGTTAAATATGAATAGTATAAATTGAAAAAATTTATTACCATGATTAAAGATGAAAGAAGTATATGACTTATTAAACTAAAAATATGTGGAGTAAAAGTAACTAAAAACTTGTCCAAATCACATTGGATAGTCTTATTTCGACCTTATATCATCAAAAGATCCATAATAATCTATTTTTAAGCCTTATTCTTGTTTAAAACATGGATAATTTTTTTTTATTTTCAAACATTCGAAGTGTGTCCCCTCCCCCACATATAAAAGGGCACCCCATATCCACACCTCTTTATAATTTTGAAAACATTTGGTCTTACCCTTAATAATTAAAATTCATTACTTAATTCCATAATCACATATTGTAGTCCTTGATTCAATTATTAAAACCTCATAATGAGGATTTTGTTTCTAATCTTGTGTGGTTTTCCAAAGAAGTGGTAACATTCATAACTGACCATTTTTTTATTTTCTCTTCCACATACATTAAATCCTATTCAAATATAATGATATAAAAATATAGGTATATCCTATATATTTAGATATTATTATGTTAATTTGATAACCTAAATCTATCACCTCTTCCTTCAAATTGGAAATGAAATCCTCAATCGAGTCTATGGTGAATGACATCCTCACAGACCGATGTAATTTTCTTTCCATCATTTTCCCTCAAAGGTGTTTATAATGATGGATTAAAACTATATATATTATATTAATGATATAATTATACTTATGGAATTATAATATCCTTTTAGAAACACATAATTTTTCACCATACACTTTTTTTGATTGATTTTTGAATTATGAATCCCATGTAAATTCAGTTAATATTTTTTGGATGGTGGACTTGGAGGTGGAATTTTTTAAGAATGGTTGTTGGGATTGGGATTTTATTTATAAGGTAGTATAATTTTTTTCCTTTTTATATAAAATTTATTTAGAAATTTTTTATCTTTTATGGGTTTTGTTTGATAAAAACATAGTCCATCCCAGACAATAATTTGGTTGGCTCAACCAAGGGCATATGATGGAGTAGCCTTAACAGCTCCCTACGATCCAGCTAGCCAATTAACCAACCAGTGAGGATGTGGTAGAGCATAGATCATGTGATTAGTGTTTAGGGAATATTTTCATGTGTTCCCAGGTGGTCCACAAAATGGAAGGGTGTGGCCAGTTGGGGAGTGGGTGCATCTGTTTTGGGTGTTGACCCTGCTACCAACTAGACTGGTGGGTGTAATGACCTAGATTATTAAATAGATTTTAAAAAACTACCTGATCAATGTGGGATGGGTTTCATTCATGAAATTTCTATTCCAAAAATTAATACATTCAAAACCTCCACCATATTATCGAGCTGATCTAAGCCATCTAATCATACTCCCACATCATCTTCAACCTTCAACTCACCTGCTTCACTCCATACACCACTAAGACACTCGTTGTCAGCCAGTTACCCAATTTCCTACATGTTATCCACCACCAACAACCAAACCAAGATAATAAAGACACTCTTGACATTTATAATCCTTGCATTCTACTCTGTTTTGAATGCAGAAAAATATTCATAGAAATCATATACTTCAAAAGAATTTCGTCATGTAAAACACATGAATCCACTACAACAGTTCTAGAAGATCAAGTGATCAAGTGGTAATGCCCCTAAAAATCTCCTAAAATGATCATGATAGTCCATCCTTATATTTATTACTCCCTTTTATATGAGTTATTAGAAATCCATGGTGATGAATTCCTCACATTCAAGTGACATTTATATAAAAATACATTGCATGAAGTTGATCACATGATCACATGAATCTATCATGATAGTCTATATGATTCATGTGATGAAGGAATTAATCTTATGTGAACCCATTTGGGTGACACCAAGGCTTCTCATTATAATGAACTTAATTCCTATCATGAGAGCCTCATGTATATGGATCATGAAAATCTCCACCACTTCAACACTATATATGTTGTACCATGATCACATGAAGTTGATCTTGAAAAGACAACTGCAAATTGGTCGCGTGAATGCACAGTGATGAAAACCATTGTTCTAGAAATTCAGTGAGTTCTAAGTAACTGTTGGAATAAGATTTCATGAGATCACAAAAACAACATATGAAACTCATGTGAGGCTCTCCACCACATCAACCCATCATGTTTTTAATGCACACCATGAAATGAAAATCCAATTTTATCAAGTCTTCACATATGTCAACCCTGGTAAGATTAGAATAAAACAAATATAATAGATGAATAGGAATGGTGGAGAATAATAGAAGAGAATAGAGGAGAATTAGATACTATATTCTGAGCTATTTTTCATATAATTTATAGATCTATCATGTGATAATCTTCAAGTGATCACATGATGCTTTAAGAATCTTGTGATTTCACCATGAGAGATCCCTCTTATGTGAATAATACAAGTTAACATCCATGGGAATGAACATTGTCATGCGAACACCCCTGAACATGCATTTGAACCACTGGAAAGGCCCTCCCATTTTTCATGCAGACCCTAGATAGTGCAGTATTGATATGAACCCTCAACCATAAACCCTTATTTATGGGGTAATATTCAGACCCTCATCCATGCATGTGATAGTTCGTATATGTTTCCCCTATGTATGATTTTAGAACCAATCAGAATAACTCTTTTTAGGTCCTGTGAATCGCATGGGTAATGAATCTTCATAGGATTCCACTATGTGGGAACTACTTTGAATGAAAATGGCCTTTTAATTTATATTAACTCTCGGATAAGAACTCCTATCACACTACAATACTTGGGATGTGTTCTCTTGGAATAATCCCTTATCCATCCCCTCCTCCTCCCATAAAAATATTGCCCAGGTAGTCTTGAGGCGGGACCCATTTGGGAATGAAACATTAAGGCTTGGACATTACCACAATCATGGAAATGTTAGTGAAACCATGCCACATGAGTACCATGAAGTCATAAGATCTCATGACTCCTAACTGGTTTCATGATTCTTTCATGAAGCCCAAGAAATTCCAGAATTATCATCTTCCATCCCATTAACATGTCATCATTGTCATGTGAAATTCCATGGACAAGGTAATATTTTCATGTGAATATGTCCTATAAAAGTCAACTTTGATTATACAAAGATGTATTGGAAAATCCACTTTGATCATGAAAATTCATACCCTGTAAGTCAGTTTATCATGTTAAGGATCATGGAAATGTTAAATTCGATCATGAAAAATATCTCGGACATGTCATGAAGACACTATTGGATGTGTCTTATTTTTAAAACTAACACCCTGAGTATTTTTTAAAACCAATAAAGATAAGTCTCATGTATAGTCAAAAAATGTTGGGAAGATGGTCAATCCTTGTCAAGTAGAATATCAGGGCATGTCTGCTAGATGATTAGGACATGTCGAGTAGATAATCAAGACATGTCATGTAAACATGTCAACCTCGTCTGATTGACATGGTTAGACTTAAAAATATGAACCCTTGAATAGGAACTTTTGTACGAATGTGCCACTTTATAAGTGGAGTGCCTTCATGTTCTTCAACTCTCTTTATCTGTCAGAATATAGAGAATTAAAATGAAACATGGGAATCCAACCATGTACAACCCCCTAACATTCATAAACCATACAGATGCCAATATTATCTCTGATTGTGATCAACCACCCAAAACCATCAGTGGGTTAGTAGAAATATAACTTTTATGACTTCAATTCCAATCAAAATAGGATTGGTGTATGCTTTCATAAGGCTTGAGCTTCAATAGGATTCCACCCTAGTGTAAGCCCCTTCAAATCCAAAACTTTCCTGACTTGATGGACTGAATTCTCCAATCATTATACCACCATACCTTGTTCTTTAGCATACTAAAAGTTTAATTTTAATGTGAATCCTTTTAATTATAAGCCTTGACCATGCACTTATGTACTTTAAACCAATTATATGGTTATGTATAAACTAAAGTATCCAGGATAAGATTGATGTCCAAAAAAGATATTTTGGACACCATCCTAAGTCCCAATATTAAATGGGAATCCACCTCAATTTAACCCTCTCTACATCTCTAATACTGAAACCCATGGGACCCAAACCCTCTTATTATTTCATCTTTCTTCCTCATCCACCAGGATATTGGGATGTTAAAATAAAATAAGAGGAAACTAATTCCTTTTTTAAAAATTATACATAGGATTCCTTCTTGAGCCCAAGGATTCACATCATATACTCCATGGGACTAGTTATCACACCTCTCAATAGGAAACATTAAATTGTAATCCATATAGAAGTGTGCTCCCATGTAATGTATCTGATATTATGTTATATCTTATTTCTAAAAATATGTTTGTATTACAATGGGCTTAGATATGGGAGAAGGTTTGTAAAAATATCATGTCAAGGATTCCCTAATGTGGTCCCTTCATTTGGATGTATGTTTCATTACATATCATCCTCACTCAAAGGTTCATATTCCCAATGAGTCAATTTGGGGTAGTCTTATATACACAATCCCTACTCAAGGCCCATGTTTTCACATTTTTATGATGTGGGTTCCCCTAAGACAAAATATGTGGAATCTAATTCCTATTTTAATGGGATACAAAGGTTTCCCCCTTAAGGATTTTTCCTTATATTTACATCATTGTTGCATGACATTAAACTATAGAGTATGGTTCTGAAATATGACGTTAAAGTATGTCATACAAACTAAATGGTTTTTGTGTCATGTTCTCACCGGATATGTAGCCTACCTCATAGAGGTTCAATCTTATATCCATTAATCCAACTGCCTCCCAAGATGAAAATAAAATCTAGAGAGCCAAAACATGGATATAAACTAAATCATATTGAATGAAAAAGTGGATGATAGAGAAACTATGGAACACATAATTGTTCTCATCAGCACATGGCCTTAACAAATTCATTTTTATATGGGTTAATTTTCTTGTATTGGGGCATGATAATGATTTTATGAACTTATATTACATCTATACAACTCTCATAATAGGAAAACATTCCCCCTAAAATGGTGTGATGATGTCAACATCTCATCCACTCGACCAAGTTGAGTTCATATGCATTATTAGGTTTGAAACCCCAAAGGTCCATTTACCTTTGTAAAGCATTCTCGTACATAGTTATAGATATGGGAACTGTTGGGATTTTCCGTTAGATAAAATATGGTTAACCCAATGAAAAAGATTATGTAACCAACATCAATCACCCACAACTGTTCATTGGGTGGAACAATTCAATATTTTTTTTAAAAAATAAATGGTGAACACAATGTGAATAATTTTAACTATGTCATCCCTTTAATGAGTTAAAAAAATGGACCAACCAGTTATCCTCTAGCCATTTTGTTCTTCATTTTTCTTGAAATAAAACTGTGAACCTGATCTGAAGAATTTTAACTATGCCTTCCCTTCCAATGATTAAAAAGGATAAATTGGCAGCTCACATCAGTCTGTTTTGTTCTTCATTTTTATTTAAAAAAATGGTGAACCCAATATAATTTTTAATGTATCTTGAACCATTAAAAAGAATGTAAAACCATTTTATCCTTTAACTATGAAAGTAATTGTTGAAAAATGTAATAATAGATATGATTTTTCCCTAATAATGTGTATTGTTTTTTCCTCTAGACCTCTATAGATTCTTTACAACCAAAAAAATCATCTAATGTGCCAAAGGATTACGATACCACTAGAAAATCTAGTAATTCAAAAAGAAAACCTCAAGATGTTGTGAAAAGATTACTAACACATTGGTCGTGCGTATTTTTTACCATCAAAGCATTGGCCCCAAACCCCTTATGTATATCATCACCAACGCAACACCTCCAGTGTAAGTTTGTGAATGTCTTGGTTGGGGAGTAACATATCAACCTCTTCATCCCGAATTTTTATTTTTCTCATGAAATACTTCATAGGGTTAATCTTCATGGTCTATCTTTCCCATGACATATCATCAAAGAGGGAGTGTCCCTTGTTTCCACATTCAACTTCTTTGGGTAATATCCCAAAAAACATGAACATATACCTTCCCCGCCTCATGGAGTTGTATGAGTTCAATTGCTATGTCAACTCAACAATTTTGGAGCTCCTTAGAAGGGCACATATAAATTATATACATTGGAATGTGATCTTGATTCTATAATGAGATGTACAAGAAGTTATGTTTAACCAATCCATCCAAATTTGTGTATCCAACATGATTTCACTCCAATAGTATCCAAACTATGAAAATATGAATTAGTATTATATCCTTATAACATCTAATCTATATGAGGCCCACTAGTATATCCTAAGAGTGTATTTGAATAAGACTCAGATTGTCACTATGAAGGAAACTCTTACTTCATCATTGCTAGCCTTGGTGAATGTAGAATCCACGGGATCACCCCAGACCATAGAGTGGGGGGATTTTGATCATATTTTACCTTTGGACCATATTCAGTATGGGATCTAATCCCCCAACCAATACTAAGGGGGTCTATCCATCAAACATTAAAATGGGAGCCAACCATCCAAATGATGATATGGATACCAACCCACTAAATGGTACAATGGGGGTCGACCCACCATATGATGAAATGGGAACTGACCCACTAGATGCTACTATGGTTTCCAACCTACCAAATAGTACATTGGGAACTCTCCCATCAAATTGAATATCTGGCACCAATCCATCAAACAAGATAATCTTTTGAAGAGAAACCCTAGTCCGCTTATGTCCCTATCAATATGATATCAACTAAATATGATGAATTATCCTTAAATATGGATGAGAACACTGTATAAGAGTATAAATATACCCTAATAAAGTCATTTATAAGTCACAACTACTTGAATTTCCTCCTAACTCTATCATAAGAAAATAATATCTCGGTGGTATCTTTTAGGAATCTGCATATGGTATTACTGACCATGTTGGAAATTCAAAGTACAGTGTAAATGGATAATATGATCATTTGAATCAGTAGATTCAATCTCTCAAATATACATTGAGACTCATATTCAGCCCACTATTGATAGAGGATGTTTTTTTTCATGACTCTTATCAAACATCCCCATAATAAAGACAATGATACATCTACAAATTAGATCACTCAACTACAAAGAGAGACCAAGGATATTAAGAAAATAAATTTAAATAATTCTCTTGGTATCTCTTCCTTGTTAGGATGTACCAACACCTTCTAGAAAAGGACCAACTAATAGTAAAGTACCCCAACCCATAGTGCATGGGGGTTTTTTTAAAATTTTCATCCCACCATTAGGTGAAATTCCTACATTTTTTCACCATACCATATCCCATAGGAATGGGAAATTTTTCATATTTTCATAACCTATATTCCTAAGGATAGGGGAATTTCCATATTTTTTCATCTCATCGAGGTTATTTTAGATACTATTTGACCACAGTTTTTTCGACAAAGCCTCTAGGACAGTTGGTTTCTTTTAATTAGAGGTAGAAATCTATATCATTCATGGCCTTTATCACCTACCCCTATCCAATTATTACAATGACTCTATAGCTTGTACTCAATATTTATCAGTGATCCCACACTAATAGAGGTATAGTTATCACATGGGAATGGAAATGTGGTTATCCACCTTCTAATGAAAAAAAAAATAAGGGTTTATTCCTTCTTATAAAAACATCTGTAATGTAATTTGATTATTCTATGGAAAACTTTCTGATAAAACTTCAAATATTAAGAAAGTATAGTGTGTAAGGGTTAATAGACCATAGAAACCACTTCCCTTACCATTGATGTCTCGAGAACATAATGGGGTGTTGAATTTTCTTTTAATAATAGACTCAAAAGTATATGGATGAGGGTGTTTTAAAAAATTTGACACCTTAATCCCTACTATAGTAATGTGAGGATTCATAAGAGAACATGAAAGTTGTGCAGAAGAGTGTGGGCTACATACATCCCATTGATGGATGTCCATATTTAGACATGATATTGAATAAACCTTATTTATTTAAAAAAACATTTCCCCAAGTATTTTGATTATATCATGGAGAATGGCTTGATAAAACTCATAGATATAAGGAAGATGACTGAGGCATGGTTGATAGGCTATGGAAATTATTACCCCTACCACCAATGTCTGGGGAACATAGTAGAGAAATCATATATTTTTAAATATTTAATCAATAAATAGGTAATTAGAGGCTTAATAGAGTTAAATGATCTTGAAACTCATGAAAAATGTATCAGTTTCATCCAAGATCCATCATAAAATAGACCCTCTTGATATCCTAATTTAGAATATATCATGGTTTCATGAAATTAATTGTATTATATTTCCTCATCTCATGACGTTAAACTACATGACCACATCTGTGTCCCATGATGCTAAACATTACAATATGTCCTAGTTTAATGATGTTAAAATTCATGAACACATCCTAGTCACTTGACATTAATCTTCACAACACATCCAAAACACAAGATATTTAAATGCATGACCACATCCTAGCCACATTATGATAAACTACATGACCACATCCTCATAACATGATGGTAAAATACGCAACTGCATCCTTGGAACATAACAATAACTATATCAAAACTTCCAAGTTGCATTGATATAAAATAGAATGACAATGTCATAGTCTCATGACATTAAACTTCACAACAATGTCCATACTATGGGAGGTAAAACTTCATGGAACATGTCCTTGTCATAGGATAATAAACTATGAAAAATCTCAATATATTGGATACATCATCAGCATCAAGAAGAAATTATAGTTCCTAGACGTACCACTGACAAAGTTCAATCTTTATTCTTGAAATATCACAAAATCACCAACACCCTTCAATCCCTTGTTAAGGGTGTTATCTGATAGGAAACCTCCCAGGACACTAAAATCTAAGCATTAAGGACACCTTGTAATATGTGTAGAGTTGTAGGATTTATGGAGTAGGATCATATCATTGGTACGTCAAAAAATGAGTTTTATCACATCTAGACATCAAGCATGGGGAAGGCACAAATACATTCCCCTATGTATAAATATCATCAACATGTTTTGATGGAACAGGAGGAACATGAGTGGGATTACATCTCCACTTCAATCAATGAAATTTACAAGCATATACTGGAAACATAGGGCATATTGTAATACATTCTTATGGAGATCTTATTAAGGTGACAATACTTCATGGAAACAAAAAAGGACCTCTACCAGTACATTCTATTAATGATGTGGGGATAAGAACATGTTTCTATACCAAAAGATAGAGTAGCACACCAACATGGTAAACTTGAATAGGTAGCTACTCCAAACAAAGAAAACGTTCTTTCTCACAACCCTGAGGATTATCGACCTATTCTGGTAAAGGATAGGGTACAATACCAGGATCATAACCTTGTTCTAACCAAGTCACACCAAGTAAGTGAAGCACATATATCAGTAAAGGGCCATATTACAATTGTAAAAAAACAGAGGCATACTCCAAGGGAATAGTACTTGACTCATACCTCGATTCTGGTTGAAGCACACCAAGTGAGAGAAGCACAATCCTGGGTACAGACTCATATTCCAATCAAAAAGACTGGTATCATATTCCAAAGGCAAAGGATAGAGATCATACCCCCATTATGATAGGGGATCCCGATTTGGGATTGAAACATGCCTCAGGATAGGCTCATATATTAGTATAAAATGTCTAGTGGAATACTCCAAAGGCACCAAGACCAGTATCGTATCTTTTTATGAACGGGACTCACCAAGTGAGAGTGGAACTGGCCCTGGGACATGCTCAAATTTTTATTAATGTATCTACTAGAAGTATTTTAGTGGTTAAATGAGTTAGCTCATATCCATTCTCACATTCTAAAGTTCCATAATCATATTCTGATGGGGAATACAGATATGAACTAGGATCATATCCCTACATCATCAATGATTGACTAGAATATTAAAAAATACAACTATATTACGGCACATATCCCATATAATCATATTGAACAACACCATAATACTGGGGAAAATTGTCATCAGTGGGCTCATATTCCCATAGCACCATAGGGTTGTCAACATATTCTAGAAATCATCATACAACAGGTTCAAATCCCAACACACCCCCAAAATATAGGTTGGTGTATTCTTCCCATGATGCAGAATGGGGATAATGTCCTTGATCTTCTGAATTTTAGTGCCTAAGAGGTAGTTTGCTGTATATCTTCAACACCTCACTGGTCCATCGACTCACCAAAATAAGAGGAAGGTGGTCATTAATTTGTTTTTTCAAATTTTCGTGGTGTGGATATGAATCATAGGGACACTACTCCTAACATCTATCTTTGTTACCCCCCCCCTATGGTGATATCTCCCTCAAATAAGAAAATTTTCCACTTTCACAGGCACCTCCCTATAGAGATGTGCTCAGAATTTAGGAACCTCTACATAGAAAGGTGTTAAAAACGGTGAGGTTAGCCGTATATAGTTCCCTATCAACCATCAGCATAACATCACCATGGTCAGCTGGTGAACTAGAGTAGAAACCATTGTGGTATGACCAGGTGAAGACATAAATCCCAAATTCATATGAGGATCACATGGATATATGGAGATATATAGCTATAAAAAACCTCCCAAACATCTTTAGAACTATTTCCACCTCTCTTTATGAGATCCCAGACAGATCTAAATATGCGTTCATGATTTATATTCACCTGAATATATAAAATAATTATCAAAGATTAAAGGATAGAAACTTCCCTTTACAATGATATGAGTTCCACATATTGATCATAAATACACCATGTTGTCAGTTAGACATTCTCGTATTCCCTATGGCGTGTGACCCACAATCAAAATATTATAACAAAAACCTAAATCAGGTTTTCTATACATCATGAAAACTATCTGACTAATTGTAAATGTTCCATCAGATGATTGTATATAAAGAAGGGGAATGTATGATTATAATTTTGGATTTATAGGATTTTCCTCTACACAGTGATGGCATAACAGAAAACAGTCATCTTTGGAATCTCTCTACGGTGACTTAAGAAGTTCATGATGACAATGTCTCTTCTCATGGCCTCTATTACTATAACAGAGATAGAGATATATCTAAATTATTCACCATGTCAGAAAATTTATCCATACACATAGAGATGGAAGAATATAAGGAAGGCATACCTGCTACCATTGATGACCTTATACAAGTGAATTTTAGAATAAAATAATACTCATTCAATACATTGATTAGTGACAACATGTTTATCAAAGAGAAGGAGGTGTATATTTCATTTCTAAAATAATCATTGATCCACATTTACATTAAATTATACAGAACTTCCCTAGTTAAACCCTAGGGTGATTGTTCATCACCTAGTATTTCTAAAAAACCATAAAGGTTTCAAGAAAATATCTAGGATAATGCACTCCTTTCAAGTAATCGAGTCCTAGCATCAAATATTTTAAACTGTATAGGATTCAAAAATATTGGTCTAATGATGTTAAACTACTAGAAAACATCATGATCACATGATGTTAAACTGTATGAAAGACTTATTTTTTCTATTAAGTTAAGCTTCATGATTATTCATGGCTTAATGAAACTAAATTGCATGATTGGTATTTTTTATATAACATAAAACTACTAGACATCATTCCCCCTTACTACATGACATTAATCAACACTACAAACTTTACATCACAGTTGACCCACTACACATGAGATAGATCTATTCCAAATCAAAATGAAGTTCCCTTGTATCTGTATATGAGTTAGGTTCACATAGGGAGTTTCTCCATTCATGAACTATGCATGGATTTATTTCTATGATCAAAGGATGTGTAGAAATTCCTATATCCCTAATCATGCATCCAGTCACAATATATCATTCCCAACCATAATAAATCACACTATGCATTAATTTCTTCAGTACATAATGTTATAATTCCATATTTATTAAGAATATGATTCCATGGAAACCCTTTTCAAGAAGTGTTGTATCATAAACACAGACTTTTACTCATCATATGGTTTCTTGAATGCCTTGATAGTGTTTTTATGGCTTCATGCATTCTTTTCCATGTTAGGGAACCATATCCCTTACCGCATGAAGTTAAACTACAGGGTTTCTTATGAAATACATATGGATATATTATTATTATAATGATATAAATATAGCCACATGGATCCTATATCTTTGACCATCCACCACAAGATAAAAACCATTTTCTTACCTCAAATTACCTTTTTAAAAATAAAGAATTCAACAACTATGTGTTTCCTACCTCGATCATAGATCACGTGGGACTAGGAATTTTGGTAAATAATTTCCATTATGATAATGATATATCAGTTAACATAATCATTAATATGGTACTTGATGTATTACCTTAAACGTAGCACCATGATTCCTCACCACATGATGTTAAACTTCATGGTTATGTCACTTACATGACATAAACATATTCATTACTATGGATATCACTGGAGATTACAACTATCCTTGGTGTTGGTCTCCAATTACACATCCATTCAATATGTACATGTGTATTAATTCCTATCATAATATGATATTTAGTGTCTCCCATATCTCCTATGCAAGGTCTATCCACAATAATTAATGGGAACATTTCCCCCCTCTGTGTATGGGTTAGACCTGCATGGAGAGTTCCCCATTAAGGAACTACATATGGGTATATTTATATCATCAATGGATATGCAGTGAAGCCTAAATAACTTATCTTTGTTCCAACCATAAGATTAAATGGGAAAAATACCCCCTGGATATGGTTCAAGCCTATATAGAGAATCCCCCATATAAGAACAATGTGTGTCTTGATTCCTATCATCAGATGATATATAGTGATGCGAGGATATTTAATCCTTGGTTCGACCACAAAAATAAATTGGAATAATTCCCCACCTATATATGGTTTAGACCTTCATATAGAGTTTCCAATTTAAGAACTATATGTGACTATAATCCTATTATCACATGATATGTAGTGATGCTCAGTTCTCCAATACTCATTCTAGATAAAACAATAAATGGGAATAATTTACCCCTCTATATGTGGGTTAGACCTATGCAGAGGGTTCCCCTTTCAATAAATATGTGTGGCTTTATCCCTATCATTATTGGATACATAGTCATGCATCAATATCCAATCATGGGTCGAGAAAAAGCAAAAAAAATCACCCTTCCATGTGTACAGGTCAGACTTTCACATGGAGATTTCATGTAAGAACTACATGTGTCTTTATTCATTCCATCACAAGATACATAGTGATACCAAAATATTCAATTCTAGGTTTATCTTCCATATATAAAATTATAAAAATACACTCTAATCAATATATGGTCCAGACTTATGTAGTGATTTATCTAAGACCCACTCTTGTGTGGCTTAGTTTACTACCTAAGTGTCCCTTGTTTCTCATGACGATCATCGATCATGTCAGCATAGGGAACCAGAAAATCCTATATGGCTGACACAACTGAGATATACCTCATATTTATAAGAACATACTAGTCTCATGATGTTAAACTACATGACCACATCCTTACTACATGACGTTTCACTAAAATGAAAATGTATTTACCCAATGGCATTAAACAACAAGGATAACAGTCTTACCACATGATGTCAAACCACAAAGAAAATATATTTACCACATGAAATTAAACTACAGGGAAAATTTATTTACCACATGATGTTAAAATTTAAGTAAAACATCCTTTCCGTGTGATTCTAAACTACAAAAAAACATCATTATCGTATGATGTTAAACTGAAAGACACAAACATCCCAACCACATGAAATTAAAATGTATATTTTATCCCCCACCACTGTTACTTATCAATGAATGAATGATCTTGACCTCAATAAACCAGAGTGTGGGGTGATTTCTTCATGTTTTATGAACCTCAAAACATAAATCTTACTTCATGTATTGGGCACCATAGATTGTCGAAAACCATTAATGGACCACATAAACCAAAACAGGTCACTCCATTTTACCATTTAATGATTCATAAGGGCTTTGACCTACCATCCATATACACATTTTCTATTTAGAAAGTGACTTTTTATTCATAGGATCTTGATTCCACCATGTAAGAACTTAGCATGTTGTAGTGTTCTAGGTTTTCTATGGCATTATTATCACATAATATACACATGAATCGATAATATTGAGCCACAATTTACTAAATTTTTATCTACATCTCTTAAGTATGTTGTATTATCCTACACCTGGGTTTTCATAATAAGAATATTGTGTAACAATTCTCTCATACTAGGTCCAAATATATCATGACCTTAAATTTCATACAATTTGGTTAAAGATGTATGACCTTAATATTTAGCCTTTGATAGTCCAAATTAAAAGACCCTAAAATTATATTTAATGATACATAAAACATTTTTGGTTGAAAACCCACAAAGGGGGCCTGAAAATATTCATGTCTCTACTCATTAAAATATTTATCATTTGATATTGAAAAAAAATTAAAAGTAAATAAATGATGCATAAATCTTATAGGGTCTACTTTGTGTCCCTCGTAAATTCCATGAAATTCTCTCTAGATTCCTAGGTATAAGAAAATATTAGGGTAATGATTTTTCACATACCATTATTATGATAACATGTTCAATGAAATCACCACAATTTTTAGGGTTCTCAAACCCTTCATTAATATTACACTTTTCATAAAACACCCTCACGCCTTCAATGTTTGAGATGACACAACTAGTTCCTTGAGTTGATATAAGTCTATTAGAACCCCATGCACCTTGGGATTTCTTGATCTTTTCTCTTCCCCTATAGAAAACTAGTAATATATACTCGTTCATCCAAATAGACCCTTGGATCCTAGGAAGTCCCCCCATAAATATAGGGGTTATTATCTTTACATTGTGGAACATTATCCGCTCCTGAAAATACCAATGGTGGCCCTATACCCAGCATTTCAAACCTCATGTTAACTTGAATATTCATATAAAAGGACTTATGATTCCCATAAATATACTATTCAATTGGATTCAACATCTTTTACATTATTCCAGAAAGTTTCTTACCCCTTATTAAAGTAGAAATGTGACATTCTATTCCATAACATTTTATGGACCACACCAAATGACTAAAAACCATATAGAATAGGTCCTCAGACTCCCAACCAAAATCTAAACTACTATATGATGATATAACACATTCAAGATAGTTCTCTTTTCAAAACACACGTTCTTTTTTCTGACATTTGGGTATTCACAAAATATCATTCATGGCCCTTGGAAGGGAGTGGTGCCACCTCTACTTGATCATACATGTATTCCCTAATGGATCGTGCATAAAGGATTTTTACTTAATAACTATTGGTATATCCTCTTTTTAGGAAAATAACTCTATTTTTCATGAGTACTGATAACATCATGGAATAATTCATCACCTTAGGGTTTTTTGGTTCTTCCTTAGTAAGTTTTCCCTATTCCATATTTCTCGATTCAAGCTTCAGGACATGTGATTTATAAAACAAATATTATAACTATCCTAGTGGATTCATCTTTACAAATATTCATACCACTACCAATACATCTCCAAAAAATATTTCATGTCACTTGGATTGTAGTGAAGATAACTATACTTTACCATGTATGCAGTCCCTAAGGTCCCATGAATATAGACTTTTTTCTAAACAACTAGAGTAAGATCCTTCTTGCAGGAAACAAGTTTTTTTCATAATGAGCCCTAATAACACCATGGAATAATTCATCACCTTATAGTGTTTTGGTTCATCCTTGGTATTTCTTCCCAATTCCATAATCATCGATTCAAGATTCTATAAATGTGATTTACACAACCCATATTCCAACTATACTAGTGGATTCATATTCCCTAATATTCTAACCAATACTGATACCATCTCCAAAAAATATTTCATGACACGTGGAAAAGAGTGGGGATTGTGCTACTTGACCATGCTAAATCAAAAATTCATTTTATTAATAAGGGGAAAGTAGGGTATAAAATCATGGGGGTGATAGAAATGGATACCAAGACCATCCCTTATCACTTGAGATATCCCAGCATAAGAAAAGGATCCGGGGGAGTGAAATTCCATGAGGGGATAGTCCTAGTTAGCTAGTGAGGCCAAGTAGTACACCACATAATTTCCTTTATTCAATATGTGAAATATCTCCATAGAATTATATAAAAGAGCCTCCCATTCATTTATTAGGCACGTGATGATCCATAGAGTGATAGTGTCACCGGTGAGAGAGCTCAAAATGTTCTTGGAATATGTTTCCACTGAGGACAAGGCGATATTCCAAGTATTGTATAAGGACAGTTCATGGAGCATGGCCTTATCTTTCACCTTGAGAGATTAGTTAGGGACGAAGTAGGCACTGAAGTCATAAATCAGCAAGCCAGAAGAATCACGAACAATGTCATCATCGTTCTTGAAGCCTTGAGCACAGGTGCCATAAACATTGAGCTTTAGGACGCTGGTAGGAGGTGACCAATGAACCCACTGCCCAAAACCGTTAGGCCTATCCATGTCCAAAATACCATAGGCAGTCTAGAGGTTCTTCAAGGAGGGAGCGACATCCCACTGCTTCAAGATCCCTACCATCCTTGCAGCCAAGCACCTAGCCCTCACAATGATAGCTAAAGAAGTGATCTTGGACTTGTGTTTGGTCTGGTTCCTAACCTACCAAGGAGAAAAAAATCCCACTGTTAGAAGAACAACATGATATTTTTCCTCCTGCATCTTACCAATGCATCTTTAGAACCATCTTTGAACGAATGAATCAGTGGAGTCCACAACTGGCTGAAAATCATGAACTCGACTAAGAAGCTCTAGATTATACCCACCCATCCACCCAAACAAAATAAGTGAAATGTTGTTTCTTCCACATAGGCTAATCATCACATTCATTTAGATGCTAGATGAATGTCGTACACTTAATAGCTAGAGTATTTGGAAGCGCAAGGGGATGGAATATCCACAACAGAAAGTTAAGCATTGAAATAATTTCCTTTCACTAGATATGGGATCTATAAGGGTCGCAACTTGGATGGAGTGTCAGAGCCTTCTTATAGGCCTTATATAAAAACCTTCCACTCTCCACACCATAAAAACATGGTGACTAGGTGATTCATCCAAATAAATGATATTGAAGGCCTCTTACTGAGTGGGATCAACATTATCCTAGGTAAAGGAGGGATGGAATCCTCCCTCCTTATCTAAAAAATTGGGACGATGACACCCTATAAAGACAAACCCCCCCCCCCATCACATTATCAATAATTGGCCTCCCCCACCCCAAGAACCATTAAGAGTGGATGTTAAGAGAAAGACTATGAAAACTCAAATACATACACAATTGAGAAAGATACATTCCAATCTCCCTAGCTCCAAAACCATAATTCCCTCTAATGAAACTCCCCTAGGAATGACCGTAAATTACCTATAATGCAAGATTACCTTAATGAAAATAAATAACGGGCCTTATGTCCCTATCACTTATTCACCCATTTTTAGTAGTCTTGGTAATCTTACTCAAAGAGGCCCACATACACATTCCCTCCCCCTGGTCATCCCATATAAAAGTGTTCAGAGTGATATTCATTCTATTGATAATGGACTTGGGATCCATTAAAATGGAAATAATATGCATGGGGATAGAGGGTAGCACATAGTTGCCCATAGTGATTCTCCCAACAAAGGATAAAAATATATTCATTTAGTTGACAATGTGATTAATAATCATACTGACCAAATAATAAAATTAGGAAATGTGAATCCACCCTTGAGAAATGGGAGAACCTAAATAGGTCATAGGGATAACCCTACACAAAATATCTAGCTGAGATTAAAAATTGGCCTTAAGCCTATCCATACATTAAAATAGACTAAAGACCCCACTCTTGTCCCGATTAACAATCTTCCCACTTTATAGAGAATACCTATCCAAAGTACTATTGAAACCATTGATGGAAGATCTGCACCCATTAATGAAGTATATGAGATCGTTAGTGAAAAGAAGGTGTGACGCACTAGGATCATTAGGTCCATAATGGTAGGGGATAATCATCTCATGATATAATGAGGTATTAACCAACCTACTCAAGGGATCCTTATAAAGAATAAAGATAGTGGGAGATTGTGGGTCACCTTACCTGAGCCCTCTAAAAGGTTTCAAGAAGGCAGAAATCCTTCCTAGGAAGGATATGTTGAACCAATAGGAGTTGTAGCATGGGATAAAAATGTCAATAACCCTTTAAGAGAAACTCATACATCTCATAACACAAATAACTAAGTACCATTCCCTATAATCATATTCTTTATCCATTTCCACCATGACCACAATATTAGACCACGAGACATTCTTATTAATTTATCCAATCACCTCTTGAGCAAGTACAATGGAAATATGAATAGATATACCCATAATAAAGGCATGGTGCTCCTATGAAACCGAACTATGCAAGAAATGGGGGATCCTTCTATTAATAATGTTGGAAACCACTTTTTAAGTGAAGTTACAAAGGATATTGGGTCAAAACTAAGAAATGGAGGAGGGATGAGGGTCTTTTGGAATGATAAATAAGGTAGTGGCACTTGAAACCTTGGGAAGGCGTCCCCCATTGAAAAATGTCCCAAGTTTTTCTAACAAAATCATCCTTCACCACACTCCAGTTACTGACCAAGAAGGACCCAGAGAATCCATCAAGCCTAGGGGCACTCTCCTGGATCAATGATGACATAAAATCACACACTAACTTCTCCTTTGAGACACCTTCCAGAATTACATTTTCATGAGAAGAGAAATTTTTTATAATTGAATTGAAAATATCATCATGGCCTTGAATAAATCATTCTTCCATCTTGGATTTGAAGTGGAAAACAAGGAGTTAAAGTTAGAGCTAACCATGACTCGAATAATACTCATATCTCTCACAATGGAACTATCCTCAAGCTAAATATTTTGAGTCTGATGCCTCTATATTCCCTTCAAAAATGCATGGAAAATGGTTATATTATGATCCCCTTTCTTCAAACTGGTACCCCAAGAGAATTTGTGAAGAAGTATGTCTAGCTCAAGAATCTTCTCATTATACAAATGTCTCTTTAGACTCGAGGAGATAAAAGTTTCTTCACCCCATTATTCCTCTATCCTAAGCTCCGCACTATCAATGTAACCCCTGATGTCATCCATGGAAGTCTGATAAGGGGGTGGGAGGTTTAATAGGCCTAGAGATCACCTTTTGGGAATCACAGTTTACAGTGTGGTCCAATTCAATACCTTCTGTGGAATGGAGAATCCCATGAATTTTGGAATGTACTCTGAAAATTGTGATGAGAGGTCCCGCACTTGGAAAATAAAAAACATTGCTCTCAGGGGGGCATGATAATTTTGGTGGATGAGAAAGGGGGGGTATTTAGACAAAGATGAAGAAATATGGATAACTTTTGTTATAGAAAACTCAGATATATCATGGACATTACCAAAGAAATGGTCCAATTTAATCCATGTTCTTCTATCCCTACATTGATTATTACAACATGTAACGTTTTTACCCACAAAACCCAGGTCATAGATGCCTTCTTAGACCGAAAAAGTGAGGAATTATAATATTTCAGTGTGAGGGAGGGATTTTCCCCCTTTCATCTTAGATGTATCTATTATGGTGTTGAAATCGCATCCTATAATCCATGGAACTGCACCTGAAATGAAGGAGCTATGATCAAGCCCCAACTTCTCCCAGATCCTGGAATCGATTTTTGAATAAACAAAAGATAAGACACAAGAGTGATCACCTTCTTCAAATTTAATCTAAAAATGTTGGTCATTGGATACTAGTTCCACCACCGAGATCACAGACTTCTATGAGATTCATATCTGACTATTTTTAGGTTCACCATGCATGAAATGGTCCATCCAAGATCTCCTCACAATATCTCAAATCATAGAAGGCTCAATCTTATGTTAATGGATCACTATAAGAGACACACCATGTTTGGAACCATCATTACCAATAAAATAGGACTTTGTCATAGTCCCGGGACACTAAGAATTCCAAATCATTAAAGACAACATAAAAGTCGAGGATTCCTTACCGTGACCCCTTATGGGAAATGGCTGCTATCATTCACACTCGAAGAATAATACAATAATATGGTATGTGACCTAGTGCACACCTTGTTTAGTGGGTGGTGATGGAAAAAGGTAACTTGATGCTTGAACATTATAGATTATAAGTCCTAGCCAGTATTGATTTTAGAGCCCAAAGAAGATGAAGATATATCCTTCAACATCAATAAAGAACTATAATTATTGGAGATTGAGATAGGGATAACGGGAAATCAAAATATTGAACTAAATTAAAAGTCCGAATGTTCACATACAATTTCTCCTTGCCCTTCGTCACCCAACTGCCCTATAAAAGTAGATGATAAAGAGGGGAAATAGGTGGATGAGAAAGGTATCTAGGTATATAAGGTACAATACCATTGTATGTAGATGAGGTGTTAATATTGGGAGCCTCTGAAGGATGGGGAGGATCCATAAGGTATGTCATAGGAAGAGCCAAAGGGGCTGGAGGGATCGGAGAGGAATAAGGAACATCCAATACAAGACCTTCCTCTGGTGTAGAAGAATCTTATCTTCAATTGATCAAACCTGTTACCGTAGGATCACCTGTGGGGGAGTCTGATGTTGGGGAGTATAAATACTCATGATTTACAAGTCACCTTCCAGTAGAATATTCCCTCTTAGAATTCTTGAACACCTTGAGAATTTTTCCTTGTACCTAACACCTTCCACATAATATATCTTGGGTTTAGGGGTAGAGTATTTCCCACCCAGAATAGATTTCACCATCCTTGAGAAGAAGATAGTGAGGAATAGAGAATGACAGATCCCATTTGAAACAAATTTTGGCCATGGAAGCATCCATAATCCTAATCATTCAATAATTATCAAATAAAAAATAACCCATCAAATATCCAATACCACATAGAGTGGATGGGTTCTAGAAGTGGAGAGGCAAACATGGAAAATTAATCCACATACCTATCCTTAGAGAATCATGCCCTAAATGAGCACAAAAAACCCACTAGAAGAAGTAAAATTACCAGGAGCTGAACAAACAGAAGAAAAAGGCCCACATAGTCATATAATAAACTCTAGAATCCAAGAAAATACAAAACACCTTAAGATTATGGAGAAATATCTGAGTAGGGGCCTTAAAATCTATGGAATAAACCAACCAAGAATTCGGTGAAATATAGGGAATATCCCAACCAAAGAGGGACACCAAGGTCCACTAACGTTGAGCCGAAGCATTCAAAATATCTTCCTTCAGAAAGGTAACCTTTGGAAACCCATCCACCCACTGATGAGATAGGCCATCCACGGGGATTTCTGAGAGAGGGGAGGGGGGACAGGTACCGAGGGTGGGGGGAGAAGCAGAATCATCTCTAGTTAGGTCCAGGAGGAAGTTTCTTCCATAGATATCCTAGTAGAAGACCAAGCCATTGAGGGAGCTTGAGGTAGATCATTTGAAGACGGTAGTCCTAACCCACTAAGAAGATCTGGAGGCTCACCAACGGGGAAAAAAAATTGAAAACAGTGAGGTGCATCATGTGCATTCTCTTAAAAAGTTTTATCCATCGTAGCTCATCCTTTACATTACCTTGCATTTAATCCATAATTTCCCAAGGATCAGAGCTTATAACCTACCAAATGAAGGAATATCCACCTTTTAAGAAAGGAACTCTAATCCTTATCTGTATGGTAACACCAGGGTGGAACACAACACCTTTTAGTGTTTTGTGCCATCCCAATAATGTATGTCCCATTTCATATTCCTCGATCAAGTCTCTAAGACAACAATTTAAACTATAAGGACTCTCAAAGTATGAGGTAGAATAATCCCAAATACCACTAGAATAAATTCTATGATATAAGTCTATAAAATAGTGTCGATAAAAATTATGATATAGAATACTCAAAATTACTCGTAGTATAAAGTTTGAGCTAGAAGAATCTAAACTACCCGTCATAGAAGATCTAATTTAGAAGAGTCTAAATAATAGTATAATAAATTATGACAATAGAAGACACTAAACTACTAGTAATGGATGTTTTGATTTGGAAGACATTAAACTACATCATAGAAATGATCTGCATTCAAGACATTAAAATAACAAAATGGAAGAGACATAATTCTTAGCAGGTTGAAAACCTGAAAAGAGAACCCAAGGAAAAATTCATGTCTATTCTTAATATAAAAACACTTTATGTGTTTCAATCAATATTTATCCGTCATAAAATAGAAAAGGCATAAACCATTTCTTTTAAAAACCCTATAAGATGGTGGCCTGAGAAAAATCAAAGTGAAAGACCACTATTATTGTCCATATAATTATTAGGTAAAAGTTAGGGAAATAATAAAATAAAATAAAAAAAATTCAAATCTTATAGGGGTCATCATTTATCCCTATAAAAATCAATATATCCATTATATTTCCATTGACATATGTGAATATTATATCATTCTCCCTCTAAGACATATTTCTCACCCAAAGTATCCCTGTAAATTTAGTGAACTTGGAGATATATAAGAGGTATACACATGATTAATCACATGTTGGTGAGAATTCATGATAATTTCTAAGGAAAAATATGTTGTGAGTTAAGAACTCAAATCCATGAATTTAGGTTTATTTGGTATCTCAAAGTTGATGGGTATCATTGATTATTTGGGAAATATCTCCACTAAAATATGGTCTCTACCTAGTATTTCATCACAAAATAGTGTAATTCCCCTTTCAATATATGATCTAGATATACAAAGGGAAATTCATCAATGATTTATTCCCCTTTGATATATACTAACATCAATTTCTATTATCATGGATCTATCCATTGTTTTCATTCCATAAAATTCCATATCCATCATAGAATGTACACATATTCCTATCTCAGTATTTTGGTAACCAAAATCCTCTCATAGGACTCAATATCAAAGACTGATAGAATATTTTATGCATGGAAAAGTTATCCACATTCACCATAGAATCATATTATTTTCATTATAAACAAATCTAATTATAGTGGTTGAAGAATGCATAATTTTTCACTATACACTTTTCCATCAAATATTTGTGAAGTGTGACACTTGTTAAAATACATTTCATATTTCTTTTATATGAAGAGCTTGGAGGTGGAATTCATGAAAAATGGTGGTTGGAAATGGTATTTTATTTATAAGGGAATATAATCTTGGACCTTTTATATTTATTTCACTTAGAATATTTTTATATTCTCTATGGATTCTTGTTTCCAAATAAATAGGTCACCCAAATGAACTAGTTGACTGCCTCAACCAATGGATCATGAATCAATAGCCTCAACCATGCCTTGGATGCCATCCATCAATCCATATGAGTGGCTAGGATATGGGTGATCATATCTATCATGGTGAGTGTGCATAGAGCATGTTTATATGTTCCAAGGAGGGACTTGCAATGGAAAGGTGCAGTTGGTGGGGGTGTTGGTGTGTGTGTTGTAGGTGTCGACACCACTGTAGGCTCAAGTGGTAGATGGTATACCCATAATCATTAAGAGTATCTATAAAATCCTATATATCAGAGAGTAATGGGTTTATTACAAGTAATTTTTATACCATTAAATTCTTACTAACAAAACCTGTACCATCTGATTGAGTCAATCCAAGCCATAAGATCCTGATCATGTGTTTCCTTTAACCTACCAATCACTTATCTCAATTCGGATACTTCTAAGGAACCAAAATTCACCCCATTACCCAACATCCTCCATGTTATCCATCTTCAGTAACTGAACTGAGGGAATGTAGACACACTCGACATCCAAAATCCATGAATTCACCTTCATTTCACATGAAGTACCTTCATCGGAGAAAATAGAGACATCATGTTTAATCGGTCATATGAGCTGCATTAATATAGCATGGGAGTTTAGGAATATCATGTGATCAAGGGGTAACACCCATAAAAATACCCTGATACAATCATGTTATACCATCTTCATCTATCCTTCATCCTAGTCCATGAAGGATAGAGAACCCAAGGTGATGTATGCCTCACGTACATGAAATATTCACATAATAGATCCATAGCTCAAATCTAGTCATGTCATCACATAAATCGATTGGCAGAGTCTCTAAGTGTTGTGTGATTAAGGAATGGTTCTCATGTTAATCAATTTAGTTAACACCAAGGATTCATTTAGGAAATAAAATAACTCCAATCATGAGAGCTACCTATATATGGATCATTAGAAGCACCACCACTTCATCATCCTACATATTGAGGCATGATCGCATGAATATAATCTTGTGAATCCCAATATAAATTTTCCACATTAATTAAAATTGATGAAAATAGGGGTCATGAATATTTTTTGGTTCTGATACATAGAACCTAAAAATGATCACAAAACCCATTATGGAATTCCCTTTGAGGTCATGTGAATCACATGAGCAATGGATCTTCATGAGAAACCATCATGTGGGAAATCCTTAGAATGTGTGTGGCCTACGAATAAATACGAACCTATAGATTAGACCTACTTTCACCATGCGATCCTCAGGATGTACAGTCTGATAATAATCCCTTATCCTTGGAGTCCTCCTCCCAGGAAAATATTATCTAGGGTATATTGAGATGTGATCCATTTTGACATGTGTCTTCAATATTTTGATTTGTGCATGATTTTTAACATGTTCACAGGACCCCACCACATGATTCCCTTAAATTTACATGATCAAATGACTCTTAAATAGCTTCATGACAGAATAATGCAACCCTGCACACACTAGCATTATCATGAGAGAGCCTATAGACATTTCAAGAGAAAAAAGTGACATCCTGTAGACTAGCTAGGTTTATCCTGTGAATATGTACCATAAATTTGCACTTTGATCATGTGAATAAATCTTGTAAAATATAACTTGATCATGAAAATACATCTTGGATAGTTTGTTGATCATGTGAAGGATCTTGGAAATCTTGAATTTTCTCATGTGATGCATCTTGGATATGCCAGGAAGACACACTTGGATGTGTCTTCCAGGTCAAAATGACAACCAGAACATTTCAAGAAGGTAGCCAAGACAGGTCAGGAAGATGATCAAGATATACCAAGTAGAAAGTAAATACATGTAGGATAGAAAATTAAGACTTGTCGAGAAGAAAATCAAGACATATTGGGAATATAGGTCAATCTTGTCTAACATACAAACATTGGCTTGCACCATGTGAACTCTTAGTCATGAACTTTCATCTAGATTCCCCATTTATATGAAGTGTACCCTCAATGGTTTATGGTTAAACTCTCATGTGACCCTATTTGTATTATCTAATCAGATGATATCTTTATGTTGTCCCAAGCAAATTGAGTATAAATTTCATGGTCATTATCACACTAAATTATTTATAATATAGTGAACAAATATGTGACATAGGAATCTATCCTGTTATAATCCTATAACCTTTATAAACCTAATGTGTGCCAATATTATCTTTGAGTGGGATCATCCACCCCCAACCCGTTAATGAGTTAGGGGAAACTGAACTATAAATACTAGTTTTCAAGACCCAACAGTATATGTAGGGTGTCTTCCTAAGGCATGATCTTTAATGGGAATTCACCCTAGATTAATTTCCATAATATCCCAAATATTCTTGACTCATGGGACTAAATTATATTGTAGGTATACAATCCAACCATGTCCATTAGTTGAAAAAAAAGTGGTATTGTTCATGTAAATACTTTTAAGTATAAGCCACAATCATTCCTAAAGACCTTAAACCAATCAGTGCATTCAAAAATAACTGATATATGATAAGTATGATTTCTATCAACATAGGATACATTGAAAACCTTCCTAAGTCCTGATCTGTAATAGGAATCCACCATAGTGTAATTTCATCCATTTCTTTGACACTCAAACCCATGGCACCTATACTATCCAATAGGTTCATCTTTCTTCCTCATCGATCAGTGGGATGGGAAGTTAAACTAAAATATGAGTAATATGACACCTCTTATAAACAAGATATGTAGTAAACTTTCCTAAGGTTCAAGCTCCACACCATATCCTCCACAAGACTTGTAATCAAACCTATTAAAGAGAAACATTAATTTCTAATACCCTAATAGGTGTGATCCCATGTGATGTGTCTAAACTTTTTATATCTCTTGTTTCCTTCACCAAGTGTGGCTTGTGTGGGATTCAATGATGGAGATGATTGTAACAATATCATGGTGATGATACACGAGTTTGTTCCCTTCATTTGGATATATTTTTTATTACACATCATCTTGAATAAAAGGGTTATATTGTTGATGTGGCAATTTATGGAATCCATATATGAATAAGCCCAACTCAGGTGCCCTATTATAACATATTTTATGAAATAAGAACCTGAAAAATCAACTAGAGAGACTTTGAATCTTATTTTAATAAGATACTTGAGACACCTTTTCAAGGTATGAGCCCTATATATAAATCTTTTATGTATTACATTAAACTGAATACTATGGTCCCACTTCATAACCTTAAAGTAAGTCAAATTAACTATAGAGTCTTTTATTCATGTTCTCATAGGTTGTGTAGGACACCTCATAGAGGATAAAACCCTTCTGTAAGACACCAACTGCCTCCCTGGAAACTAATGAACTCTAGAGAACCTAAAATTGTATGTAAACAAAAATCTTCATGACTGAATAAGATCATGATAGAGAACACGTGTCATATAAAATTTTTTCCATCAACACATGGTCTTAATAATATCATTAACACGGGGGTAATCAATCTCATATCGGTTCCCAAGAAATATTTCCCAAACATATCTTAAATAAATAAGAGAGACATGGGATATAAAACAACTCCCCCTAAAAGGTTGTGACGAGACTGACCTCCCATCCACTCAAACAATGTGAGTTTCAAAGAAGCATTGGGTATGAACCCCCAAATGACCGCCGGCATTTGGAAAGCATGTCTATAATCATTTATGGATGTGGGATCTATTTGGAGTATCCATTATAGAAAAATATGGCAAACCTGATGAAAATGATTGGGAAACAACCCTCTATAACCCAAAACCAAGCATCTAGTGTGACCATTTTGGATTTTTTTCGAAACAATCATATATAACCTATTACATTCCATTCCTTGGAAACAACATAAAATCTCTTGTGTGTATGATGAACTATCGCCTCATAATGTGATGTTATTTTATTTCAATTAAGGTTTACATGGAAGGTAATAAGAATCAATTTAATTAATCTTTTTTAAATATATTACATAATAATGACTCTATAAATGAAAAATACTATTTAACTTCCTTTCATTTCTTCTATCAAGATAATAAAAATAATATTTATGTGTACATACTTCCTACCATCTCCATGAATAGTGTAATTAATTTTCAATCTCAAACTTTCATCGATTACCTTAAATAAATTTTAAACGAATATATATGACATTTATATCATGGATTAAATTATTGATATTATGTTACCATGATCAAAGTAAATGGACTGAAAATACCAAATTTATACATACATGAAAAACGAAGAAGTAATTACCGAAACATGATTTTAATAAGGAATTGATAATAAGCGGGTAATCAGAGGTCATATATAAATCATATATGGAATTATATATATAATTATTATTCTGTATATAAGTATAATAAACTATATTTATTATATAGGTCTTTAGAACTAGTGAAAAGTAATTGAAGCCTTAAGGTATGGGATTTTATTCTCACAATTATTTCTATAGGACACATCATGTATACAACATTTGTTACTTTTTGTGGTTTATATACTACCCATGAAATTATTTCATAATTTTTATTAGAAAAATTATGGGATATAATTATCCATATAATTTTATTTCTTTCATGGGGTTATGATCTAAAATATACCAAAGTGGTAACAGTTTTCTAATATAATTTCATTTTTTATCGGTATTGTTTATGATTATGCTTCCAATGATGAGAAATTATGATCTACCTCTCATGAAAATAATTAATTTTAATCTCCTACATTTAATTTAGGAAATTTTATATTTTCCTTTCATTTTTCTCCCTCTATATACTCATGATTCCAAAACATTTTTTTCAGTGAAAACCAACTTTATTTTTATCATCAGTCGAAAAATAATTTTTCATCTAGGTCTATGTTATCTTGAGATACTTTTAAGAAAAATTTTACTATTATATAATGTTTTTTTAAATAACTATTAACTCCTTTCTAAATTTTTACAAAATGGTTTAAAATAAATCATCTTACCATTTTTTGAACAAGGAATTTTGGAGATTTTATCAAAAATGTTAGTGGAATATTTATTTTAACATCTACAACATGGATGGTATTTTCCACTGTCAAGACCTCTCAATTATTTAAATAATACATTATATTTTTCCAATTTTATTTTAAAATAATTTTATTTCTATAAGGATTATGAAATTTTTAGGTTTTTTAAAGAGGCATTATTTTCAAAATGGAAAGGTTATTTTCATTAATAAATTCTCTAAGTGAATTTTAAAAATATTTTTCTATCCTAGATTACATATTTTGATGTTATATAAGAATTACTAATGATATGATTAAATGATACTATCCTTATTATTTTATTTATGGTATATGATTATGATGAAATTATGTATATGAATCCCATTTCTTTTACATGGTTTACGCTATTATAAATTGATGTAGTGATTATGAAACCCATTGATTCTCCATGGGTTATCCTATGATGAAATGATGAAATTTTTAGTGAAACGGTGTCTTTTTCAAGATTTATGCTTTGATGAAATATTTATAAAACCTTGTTCTTTTCATGTGTTTTAATTTGATGAATATTTTATGATTTTTTACACAACAATGTATGGATTATATGATAGGTAAGACCTATAAATAGCTCCATGAAATTGGGTAAATATTAACATCTCGTGAGATAGATAGGATTGGAATAGGGAGTGTTCCATATTAAATAATGGACTTTAACCACAATGATAGTCTTGGGATTGAACCATGAACACTAGGATGGATTAGGGAGTAAACCCATTACACTATGATTTCCTTTACATTAATAATTCAATACTAAGGAAATGAAATTTCCATAATTATGTGTATACAATAAATATATTTCTTATTCCATCATTATTATCTCATGGATCATGTTCTTTGATTCCATTGTTATTCATGTCACATGAACTGAGACATATTGATTCCCTAATATGGGTTTATGATATATGATATGCAAGGTATGGTTTTAAAATGTCATTCTCAAGTTATCATACCCTTATTCACATTTTTCATTGATATATCTTGTTGTTACCTTTACTAATCATCTAATATCACCCATAATTATATTTCGTTTACCTATATAATGAATAAAGGTATTATGTAGGTCTTATATAAAAATGGTTATAGTTATGAATAACTTAGTGTGATGTTATATAGTTCACTTTTGAATAAGTTTTTTATGTGTACAACTTTCCAAATGCACTAGACCGATATGATTTTTTAATATATCATTATGTTATGTAAGAAATATTCATTTGTTAAGATATGATATATATGTATGACAGGTTAGGTCCTTTACATGTTTTGTATATGGAGTGCCTATGTGGCCTGTGATACATTTTCATTATGTGATATAATTATTCCCTTCTAGTTTAACTCATTTAGAGTATTATTTCCTGTAATTTAGATATTTTTACCCAATATCAAAGTGATAGGTGGGTTTTCCTAAACATTATAGACCTTATAGGGAGAACATTTCATGTGTGATGTAGTATTGATGATGAAAATACAACCTATAAACACATTAGGGATATGATGACCTTGAGGCATAAACCAAGATATAGGATGGGGAATGATATCCTTGTATCCAAACCTAGGATATATTATGGGAAATGAAGGCCTTTTATCCAAACCTAGTAAATGTAGGGGAATGATGAACTTATGTATTGACCTGAGGAAAATCCTAGTCTATGATAAACTTATAGACTATCCTAGGTCTTGAATAGCTATGCAATTTGATACGAAGCATGTTTTGTCCTTATATCAAGATATAATATGTTATAAAATATGAAACATTCCATTGAATGGGATCCAAAGTTGGTACAATGGTGTTTTATGGTAGTCTAGTTAGCCCATGTGCACGAGACATGTGAAAGGTTACATGTTTGTTCATTATTTAGTCAACCCAGACATTAAACCTCATATACATGTGAACTTTTGGTTAAGGATTCATTGGAGGTATCTTACTGCTTCAATACTCACACCCAACATGGGAATCTTGACTGGTGTATATTTCATGGTGAGGGCTCTATCTAAGGGATAGGGACCTGTGCTAGGATGCTCTATAAGTGGATCTTGGAGGGTATAGGTGAAGCTAAAAAAATCTGAATTATTTCGATAGTGGTTTTAGTTTATTTGATTTTGATATCATAATTTGGTTGACCTAACACATTGGGGACCTTTTAGTTCATATTATAATACATATATTCCTTTCATTAAAGCATGATTATATTATTTTACTTATTGTGTGTTTCTATAGGATTATTTTTTTCGAATTTTTTTGTAATTGTGGTGTATGGATAGTGTTAGTGAGAGTATAGTCTCCCCATGGCACCATCCAATCCCATACATCTTATGAGAATCCTCTTCCATAAGGGGTGAAATGCATGAGTTCATGTGGCACTCTGGCCCAGATCCATTGATTCAGTTTAGGATGTTACTATATTCACCATCAACTACATAACTCATACCATTTTATAAAAGATACCCGTATACATGATACATTTCATCCCATTTTTTTAAATCAAGATTCAAATCCCTTATTTCAAACTACATAAATTGGAGGTAAACTGTGAAGAATATGAAAATGAGAATAAATTCTTGAACCTACCTCTAATCGATGAACCTTGAATTCCCAAATAGAAATGGATCAAAGGGATTAAAGGATTGTATGGAGAGGATCATGGGATAATCCCCTTACCAAATTTGTCTATCCAGGTAAGTAGAATCCCAAAATGATTATTAAATAACCTTTTATAAAATAAAAAAAGTTTACATAAATAGATACGGCCTATTGGTAAACTATACATTGACCCCCTTAGTGACTTATTAGTACATCATGGTTTTGATATCCTACCTAAAAGTAGTTGGTGTCATGGGATGTAATAAAACACCACTCTTTAGCTCACTAAAACCATGGTGGGATACCATTAAGATATATAAAGGCTCTCATATTTCCCACCAAGGCATTCCCATTTAATGGACCCTTGAAATTTTTCTCTGGATATTTTTTACAAATCATTCCATATCATAATCCTCCATCAAAACATTATAAACACATCAAAAAATATAATCAAATGGTACAATAATCCAAAATTCAAATTTTCCAATATCCCAGTCTATTATAACCCATTCGTTTTTATTAATATGACACAATAATGTGTGATTGGTTTCAAATTCACCCTCATGAATATTCTTATCAATAAAAATATTCTTCTTGCATCTCTCATGTTCTACATTGCCAATTGGGATTCAATTTCCACCTCCCGCATCAATATTCAAAAAAAATTGTCATTATATCCCAATACTTGATCCTAATTTACATAAGTTTCCTTATTAATTGTATATTTATTTTTTATAAAGAAAACCATGCAGTCATTGACTGATGCACCCAAATCTAATTCCACTTTTCTATATGTTCTCAAATGAGAAATTCATTAATTTCCATCATTCTATGAAATAGCTTCGAAACCATGTACTATAGTTCAAATTACCTTCACCTTCTCAATGGTGTTATCCCAAACAAGGATACAATAATAGAATACCTACTTTCCACCATATATTTTTCATGTTTGATGTTCCTTGTTTGTTCCAAATTGCTGAATATTTTGGTCTATACTCTAACATTTTCACACATATATACCCAATATGCACTCTATTTATTAACACCATGACAACTAAAATACCATTAATTTATAAAATTCATCATCTAATCTCCTCATTTACACATATATTTTAGAATCATATGTAATTATTATACATTTCATTGAAAACATGTTTCCCAACATTCATCCCATTCCTTGACGCCTTTAAAATATTAGAGATCAATTGCTAAATTTATTATTTATCTAAATACAAGACATAACTCAATATCATTCATTCTTGTATATGATTTTATTACCCTAGTGACCACATTAACACTTTCCACCACATTACACCCTCAATGTTCACATAATATCCACTTGAATATGTTCATGCTACCAAAAGGCTAATAGGGTGCTTCCCATTATAGAATTTCTCATATATTTTTCTAACAATGCTTACACAATCGATTTATAATATCAACACCAAAGCCAACAATTAAAATCTACCCATGATATAACCCAAAAAACCCATCCCAATATCCTCTCTTTAGGACCATCATACATCATTAGAATCAATTCTACCAATAACACTTAGCATAAACCATTAATCATAAAAATTAATCATCACCACACTTAGGTCACTACAAATTGGCCATATACTACATAAAAATTTTACGCATTGATATAACTGTTCAAGTAATTCATTAAATCAGTGACTTTTAGTTGTTTCTCCCCTCTTATTGCACAAAACTCACTGACTAAATTGTAAAAACCTATAATTAGTTTTGAAAAACATTGTGCACTTTGATTTATGATAAACCGGGTTAAGAGATATTATGTCATTCATGAAATATGACATACTCAAACCATATATTATTTCTTATTTATTGTATTTAACCCTTGTTTTTCATAACATAGATAATGTAAAATGTCATGGGCATGAGGGAAAACTATACTAAAGCATTGGTAGACTTATAATGTGGCTTATAGGGTTAGAAAAATCTATTTTATAGTTTTTTATTTTTGTTTAGGGAAAAGATATAAGGGGTTTATTTGGTTATTTGTGTAGGATATTATACATGTAGAAAATACCATTTTGGCCCCATCAAAACTTCATTGGATTAAATTACATGTTTAAATTGGTATTTGTTCAAGTTTTACACTTTATATATATAATGAATATTTAGATAATGGGTTTTTAGGCATGAATATTCATGTAATATTAGAGTATCATACTAAACAAGGATCATTTATTCCACTAGTGGATACTTTCACTTGTTTCTCCGAGGTCCAATATCAACAATGATCATGCTAGAATATCAGTTGTACCCCATATTTATTTTTTATATTTTTATTTTTTATCAGGGATTATAAACCATATTCCCCATGTAAATCATAAATCCCCCACTGCAAACACCAACATATAGTTATCAGGGGGTTTTCATGTGGTTTTTAAGGGTTTATCTAAGGTCTATTTGTGTATTATGGTCTGTTCATTATGATATAAATTCAATATTAAAAAAATAATTCATATATAGTTATCAATTAATTCATTATTTATAATTATCAATCAATAACACTTATCTCAAACCCTATTATGAAACTAATCACTCTTGATCAAACAAAAATAATGAATATAATAATGATAAAAAGTGGGTGTCTCTATGATTATTGGGTCTCCTCCTTGAGTTTGATCCAAATTCTCTAAAAACATCTCATTGTTAATTCCTAAATCCTTATACTTCCAATCACCTTCCATATATATTCATCTTCCCTTTTTTCATTGGATTTTATCCACTTAGAGTGAATCATTTCTATAAGTATTCCTTTGATACTAATGTAATTCCAAGTTTAAATCATCTTTACATTCTCTCCCATGAGATCCACTATCCATTTCCATATTTTGATAATATCTCTACTCAGAACCAGTTTCCAAATATACCTATAGTTTTTGTGTTGTAAAATTTTTTAGGAAGGTATATATAGAGATTTAATTAGTACCCCAAGGGTTTCTATATCATATAGGTTTCCTCTTCCGCTCCATATATAGTTTTAATCTAACAGTATCCTCTTTTTTCTTCTATATCAATAATTTAATATTATTTTATTGTGTTTCTAAACTATTGGGAACTCATTTGAGTCATTTGAGGAATGTGACTGTCAAAAATACAGAATATCAATGATTAATAGCATTTTCTTATATTGGGTATACAATAATATATGCATTGATGATATATATAACATTGTAATTTAACATTATATGATAAGTAAAACATATATGGTGATTTATTTATTTTACTCCATCTGTCTCCGTCACTCAAGCATTGCAATTTTTCCATTGTCTTAGGATGCTAAAGTAGATGTAATCTTATTTAATCTCTTCCTTAAACTCGATCATCGTCATGTTATAATTGTTCTACAATCATGAGTGCATAACGTATCAAACTCCCTAAAAATATAAAATTGTATCATGTGTAAAAATATTATGTTTTCTCCGCCCTAAGTTAGAGACACCGGAGGCATTGGATTGAGTTTTTCTATTCCAACAGGCATTTCACTAATCATTGTGTTTAAATGGAACATGCATCAGATTCACTATCAAGTATAAATATCATTTTCTCACACCATTATACTAGTTATTTTAAGAACACAATATTGATAATACTGTTATTTTAGTAATTTGAGACATTCAACTTCTTTTAAATGAAGATCTCTTGGTAAAATAATTTAATACATTTTTTAAATAGTTTCATTAAATTAAGATAGAATGAATGGGATTATTGAATTTATTACCCCATTGGTATCTAGTTTATGTATCATTATAAATTTTATGACTTTTTAAACATGAATTAAAGTAGTTTTGGTTATAAAATATTCACACTTTGAAAACTATCATTGATATTCAACTTATCAATTCGCAAGGTCAGACATAGATGTAAACAACATCAATGTTGTAACACCCCAAGATATTAAAATATTTTCATTTCCAAATATTATTTTAATTTTATTTATTTCATTGTTATTATGCAACACCATGTAAATAATAATCTAAACACAATAATGAGTTGGCTTCGGTTACACGCAAGGCCCAGTTTTACCGAAAAACAATATATTAATAAAATATTATCTAATATAATGTATAACCTTGCTATTATAATATCAGTTATGAATATTATTAACAAAATTAGGAATTTTATATATTCTATATAATTTTAAAACTTATCTTATGTGTTTTCTAGAATTAATATAAGAACAAATTCAATTGTTCTAACAAAAGAAGTATATTACAACAAATAAAGTTTTGTCGACTTTTGATGGTGCTCCCAGTTCTAATATAATTATTGACAATATTTCATATTATATTTTACAAAAAAACTTCTTATATCAAAGCATGGTATCAAAATTAACTTTTTTTGATGTTTTTGTATTCTCCAAAAAATTTCTTGTTTTGGTGAATCGTAAAAAAATAATGCATTTTAATTGAAAAATTGTTTTTCATAAAATTTATTTCCAAAATTAAATTTTATATTTGAATGATTTTAAAGTATAATTATATAATATTTTTATCATTTAATCTAATTTATTTCATTTGAATTAATTTATCCTTGAAATTGAATATAAAAACTATTTTATATTTTGAACGTTTTACATAAAAAAAACATGTTTTCTTATTCCCTCAATAGTGTTAATTTGTAAATAGATTTTTCCCAATTAGGTGTTTTGAATTTGGAAAAATTGATTCAATATTTGGAATTAATATGTTGAAATTATTTATATAGGTCCATTTTATTTTTGAACATTATTAATTGTAACTTTAGTAGTAAATTTTATTACCATAGTTAAGGAAATCTGGTAATTAAAGTTATGTATTATATTATTAAAATTTCAAAATGACCATGACACTTGTCCTAATTTAAATTAATTAGTGTATTCCAATTAATATACTCCTTTGGGTCTATTTTAGGGCCACATTGAGCCACTTTTAGGAATTTAATGCATTAATAATTTAATATTAAATGAAAAGTAATTTTTCTTAAACTTTTGTTTTTAACAAGTATTGTCTTTTTAATATGGGTTTATATATGGGATATTTTCAAATATAAATAGTATTTATAAATATAAAATTATAAAATCCATCTTAGTAATTTAATAATAATAAATAATTATCTTAAATGATTATACAATGTTGATGCAATTCTTGTGTAGGTAGAATAAAAATAATTAAAAAATTTATAGTTAAAATTATAAAGACTATTAAATGACCCAAAAACATATCTAAATCATTTTTTCCCTATCCGAAACATATTTTTCAATGGGTTTAATTAATTTCCATTTGTAGTCACATGTATATTAATAAGACCCATATAATATTTTATTCAAAAGGAATTCAAGTTGTTCACAGTATAGATGTTTAATTATTATACTATTGTAATATATGGTTTTCCATAAGATAAATTCAATAATTAATACTATTTGGAAAGTTAAAATAATTATTTAAATCATATTAATTTATTTATAATTTATATATATTAAATAATTACAATAAATTTTGACATAATTATGATGCATAAATTATTTTATTTATAGAAATATCAAATAAATGATATTAATAATATTAAAATAAATAAATTTTGTCTTAATAAATAACATAAAATAATTTTATAGATAAAATATGCATGTTAGTGACATATTTTAATTATTTTTTTGATGTTATCATGTTGAATTTATATTTTTTTTAAATGAAAATATTGAATATTATAAAAATTGACATAAATGAAGCTTTAAAATAAATAATATTTCTTTAATTGTTATGAAATTTATAATAATATCAGGTACATAAAAAAAACTATTATAATTTAAAAGATATAATAAATGATAAAATATGTTTTTTTGGTATTTTATAGTAACTAAATTAACCATATATTATAAAAACACAAGTAAACAATGTAAGAGTTAAACTAGTTAACTAATGGTTAAATACAAAATATAAGATTAATTTTGTGACCTAAATGAGTATAAAAATAGTTTTTTCATATTATTTAGACCCATAAAATATTATACTTCAAATAACTCACTTTGGAGATATTTTATAATGAAAATTAAATTATAGTAAATTAATTGTTTTGGAATTTCTTAAAGTGCCCCTCTCCTCTCTTATAAAAGGAAAGTAATAATTCTCTTTTATTCACACCTCTAAAGCCATTTGGATTGGGGAACCTCTAGAAAAATATCCTCCCAACTTTTCTAAATACATATTAGAGGCCATACTTTGGGAAAAATCCAACCTAATAATTCCATTTGTTCAAATCAAATAGTGATAGATGAAAAATAGGTAATTCTTTTATCAACTCTTTCAAATCCATTTTCTTATACTACTTCCTATTCCTATGTTTTCTCTATACCAAAGTAATAAATATTGTATCATATATAAGCTATTATTTTATTATAACAATTCTATAACCATATTCCTCCATTTATCCATCCTATGAATAACAATATCACAATGTTATCATATATACGGCTTACTATCTCCACACCACGATGTAATTTATTATTCAACAATGCTTTATTTGTATGAGAATAATTATGAGTATAATGGATATAAATAATTAATATAAAATTATAATTATTTTTTATAATTAATATATCATCTAATTCTATACATTTTAACCATCAAGGGAATGATATCGTTGCCCGTGCGTAGATATGGCTTATCATCTCTACGAGGCGGTGAGATTCATTCTTCACGTCAACCATTAATGAATGATTATAAAATTTACAATCTGAGTAAATATAATATTTAATAAATTAATATCATTATGGATATTTATAAATTATAAGAATCTTTTCATACATAAGAAAACATTTATAAGAAAAACAAACTGTTAACTCCTCAAATAATGGTTATACTAATATATTATTAACAAAATGATATAATAAGATCATATATGATATCATAAATATTGATATGTTCTGGGTATAATTTGATAACATGATTTAACCATTATTCAAGAAGATAACACACCCTCTACTGAAGGAATGATCAAGTTAAGGTTTAATTTTGTAATCTCATTATTATCCGATGTCGTTTATACATAATTATCTTTTGGGACACATTTATCATTCATGTTAATGTTTCATAAAAATGTATTCTAAAATATTATAATTAATTGTTTAAAGTCATTTTACCCTTGTTTTAATTTTTATAAAATGTTTTGAAATGAATCATTCCATCATTTTCCAAATGAGTTACTTTATGTCCTTTTTGACAAATTAAGTAAAGAATGGTTTTTTAACATATACATCGTCAGTGGATATTTCAACCATTGTGAAACCTTTATATTTTGATTCTTACATTAAAATATTACAAGTTTATATTTAAAATAATTGTTTTCATTGAAAATTTCATGAATTCTTAAAGATTTATCAGTAAGAAAAATTTATTTCACTCGAAAAGTTTTAATGATTTTATTAGATTATTTTCGTCTATGTAAAAAACCATTACATGATTTTATGCTTAATTGATGTTGATTTATTTTGAGACAATATTAAATAATATATTGATGGTTTTATGATATTATTTAATTTGGATATTCTATTTTGATACCATTCACAGATTATGGTTAAATTTTTAACATTTTTTATGATAGTTTTAATAATAATGTTTATATTGGTTATGTTTCACCCTTTTCATATGAGGAATGGATTGGACTTAATAAGTGATTATTTGGGGAATGTATTATAAATGACCTATGGTTTTGGTATTGGACAATGAAATCCCCTCAATGCATAAATATTTCTCTTTAGACAAACAAGTTTGGATTTTTACCCATTTATGTATGGTCTTGGCACAATGTATTGACGATATTGTTATGATGTCTAAGATTACTAATTCCATCATTATGTGATTAGTTAATGAAAATAAATGTGATTTTTTGACTATTAGAATATCAATGTTAAAATTTAAATTGAATTATTTGATTAATTATTTCCATATTATTCTTATTTTATTTTAAAGGCTTGTGTTTTAGCTTTAGACCTTCCCTTAAAAGTTTAGGATTATTTAAGATAGATTGTGATGTATTTGTTTCACTTACTAAGCATCCAAGCTCAAGACTTTCATGTGTTTTATTCTCCTAGGATTCCAAGAAGTATTTTATTATTAATATTGTGGGATAATCTTGGAGAATAATGGTATTCTCAAATTATTTTCAATGTTGTATTTTATGTTTTGAATTATAATGGAATATTAATATATGTAATCTATTTTCCAATAATGTTAAACTGGTATGTCCTTTGGAATTTGATTCCTTTTAATCATTCCAATGTATTAAAATCATTCACCAGCACTGAAATTCTAAGGCTAGGGAATTACAGTTGGTATCAGAGGAATTTTAGTACAAACCTTGGAAAATAGATTTAGACAAACCTTAATTATGGAACATTACCCTAAAATACACTTTGAGGATAAGTATAAAAATAATATCTAAGAATTTAGGTAAAATAGATATTTTGTGGGTATTCTTATAAAATAATTTTTTCTCGGGGTACTTCAAGTAGATGTGGTTATTGAACAAATGTACCTAGGAGTAACAACTCTGACAAGGTGTTCAGGGCCTGACTTGGGGTAACCTCGTACATGATAATGGGCCTTACTGTGTACATTGTTTGACACCTATGAGGGATATGATTAGAATAATTAATAATATATTTTAAATCATTTATAATTTATTTATAAGTAAATATATCCCCAAAAAACCATTTTTATTATTTATAGATTAGTTATACAAAAAAATCAATTTAACTTATGTGATTCACTTTTTCTGTGATTATACATTATGTTTCATAATGTTATGATCTAATATAGTGTATGTCACTATTTTGATTTGGATCCTAGTGGAATAAATATATATTATATCATTCCACATAATCCATGTATGGATTACCTTCCAATGTAAGATAATGACATTGGAGTAAGAGTTGCAATTAGTCTTAAACAACAAATCACTATTCTAGGATAGCTAACCTCGGTTGTGATTAATAACCTTACCCATATAGAGAAACCTGATCCACAACACAGAGGATCAATTTTATACCACTTCACTAGGAAAAAACCCCTAACATTCATTGGGACTTAAAATACTTTAGTAGGTGAGAAATAGATACGTTCATTAGAGATAATATTTTGTGCATTGGGGACTAACAAAAATAAAAAAATTATTGTGTCTAATTATCATCTATTAAGAGATGAGAATCAATGGTGGTCATTAATTCAAAACAATAATGATGTTGAAGAAGTATAAAATATGGAATAGAGGTAGTTTAAATAAAATTTCTTAGAAAAATAATTGTGTCCTGAACAGTGATCTAATACGTAATGGAAATTTCTGAGTCTGAGGTAAAAGGAGGATGATAATGTTGGAAATTATGAGTCTAACTTTACAAGGTTACAAAGGCATTATATAGACCGCATATATAACACATGGAGTAATATTTATCATTACATTTATGTGTTAGAAACATTTCACTGAAAGTCTTTTCCCTCCCAAACATTCACATCTTATGAATATATAGTCACATGTGCTATCAAGGAAGGGAAATAATTTTCTTAGTCTTATGACTTTATGGGTAATTAAGAGAAGAAGATAATGGTGGAGAATGGGACAGATAAAGGGAAAAATGGAAAGAAGTATTTTTACATATGTGATAATTGTGGGAAGAAATAACCCAATACTTTCCTGAAAGGAATAGTAGTTTGTGACAAGTGTGGAGAGAAGGGTAAGGAGGCTCATGATTATAAGGGATAGAAAGAAGCCGTAAATGTTACTTGTTGTAATTTTGATGAGATAGTACGTTATGAAAGTGATTATACAATGTGTCAGTGAAATATATCTCAGAGGAATAAAACAGATCCAGTTCATGCTTATATTGTTACTATGGTCAAAGTGGAATAATTAATTTACTTATTTTTTTGGATTCAAGAACTATGTTATTATATTCTGGTTATAAGCTTAATTTGATATATGTAACACCCCAAGATTCTAGGGTACGCTTCTCTTTGAATAATGCAATAGCGTCTGTTGTACGCAACATCGAGTTCTAACACACACCACAACTGATCAAACTAGCCGTTATGAATAGTAATACCTACTTTTTGAAATTTAATAAATTTTATCTCTCAAAATGGACTTCATTTTTGGATTTGGAGTATCGAATTTAGCCTAAGGTGAAATTTTGGTACTTTTCGGATAACTTTAATATTTTGATGAATAGTGAAAATTACTAAATTTTAATTAAAAACAATTTTTTTAATCAAAATAATTAACAGTGATAATTTATGAATTTGAGTGGTTGTAAAGTATATTTATAATATATTTTCACCATTTAATACAATGTTGGTCATTGGACATAATTTCACAATTAAACTGAACATAAACAAGTATCAATCTTTTGATAGTTATTATATCTTAAAAACACGCTTTTTCTTTTGACAGCGGGAATTAATTTTAAATTAATTTCTTCCACTTCTGTGTTTTGAATTTGGAAAAATGGATTCCATATTTGGAATCAGGATATTCAAATTGTGTAAATATATAACTTTTATTTTTAGACATTTTGAATAATTACTTCGGTAAATATTTTATTTACCATGGTTAAAGGATAAATCCGGTAAATAAGGGTAAAAAAATATTATAATAATAACAAATTACCCTAAAACGTGTACTAAACTTATTGTTTGATACATATCCGACCATGGGCATCTTTGGGTCGATTTTGGGACCCCATTGTTCCACTTGTAAGTGATAGGGACACTTTATTTTAATTAAGTTAAAATGAATACAAAAATGACACAAGCATATATCTTTTAGAAAAACAATTTTTACATAGGGTTATATATGTTTGTTTTCGACTATAAATATTAATTATAAATCTAAAAAGATTTACTAAATAATGGTATTTTATTTATAATATTTAGACATTGAATAATGTAATTTATTTATGACACAATGGTGATGCAGTGATTACAATAATAGTAAAAAAGTAAAATGATTGATATTGTAGATACCCAAAAAAAATATAATTTGAGACTTATTATGAATTAAACTAATTTTATAGGTTAATATGACATGTTAATATTTATTTAATAAACTTTTTTCGAATTAATCATTTTTTTATGATTTTTACAAAAATAAATTATTGAATAGTGTCAAAATTGACATAAAAGAGTTTTAAAAAAAATATTATATTATTAATTGATATTAAATTCCTAAAAATCTAAGGATAAGACAAGAGACTTATATCATGATAGGAGACTCATTAATGGACCACTTGTGGGTCTATTGGATGTATATAGTTAGTTTATTAACCATATAATATAAAAATTCAAAGAGACATTGTAAAAGTGAAACTAATTAACTAAGAGTTAATACTTAATGATAAGGTTAGTATAATGACCCAAACCTGTCTAACTTCTATTGGTTGGGTGGTTTTCGAACCATCCCCACCTTAACCTTTAAATAATCAACTTTGGAGCCATTAGAAACCGAATATGAATTTATTATAAAATAATATTTCTAGCTTTTCCAAAGGTGCCCCTCACCCCTCTTATAAAAGGGCACTCTCCCTTCTCATTAACTCACACCTTCAAAGCCTTTTGGTTCGGCCAAAATATGCCCAAATACTCTCTCAACTTCCCTCACTTCATCCTAGAGGCCTTCCTTTAGTCATTAATCCAACTTAATTATCTCTTTTGATCAAATCAAAAGGAAGAACCCAAAGAAGAGGTAATGATTTCACCACCATTTTTCAAGTTCCTTTCTTCTTCCACTTATTCTTTCTTTGTTATTACCATTCTAAAATAATAACTACAGTATCTAATATATACTGTGATGTTATTATAAATATGTTACAATCATATTCATTATTCTATCCATCCTTTGAATAACATGTCACCATAGGTGCGTACGTACGACTTACCGTCTCCACGTCGTGGTGTAATTGTTATTCAATAAATTATTATTTGTATGGGTATAATAATGATGTGAAATTCATGTAAATAATAAATGTAACATTATAATGATTCTGTATATATGATATTCCATCCAATTATATATTATTTTAATATCAAAATAATTATAGTGTCGCTCGTGTGTACGTACGGACTATCATCTCCACGAACGTGATGAGATTCATTCTCCATCGTATCCATTCAAGTCTAATTCTCATTTTATGATTAATAATAGTATATAAGGACTTGATATCATTCTGGATATGATTAAGATACAACCTATTCATAACAAACACAACTTACGTAACAAAACATATAAAATAAAATTAGTAAGTTAACATCCAAAACAACAATAATACTAAGATATTATTACCAAATCAATGTTAAAAGATCATATATGATATCATATTATTGTATATGATTCTTGTATAATTTAATGAAAATTATTTCACCATTATACCAGATGTTAACCTACCCCCTACCAAGGAAAAGTACAAGGTAAGGGTTATTTCACAATCTCTTCATTATCCGAGGTTGTTTATATGTAATAATCTACTGGGATCTCTTTATCATCCACATCAATGATACTTAAAAATGTTTTTCAAAACGTTTTTACTATTTAAAATAATATCGGTTAAAGTCATTTATACCCTTCATTGACTTTTTATAAGAGTTTTATAAAGGAATCTTTCCGTCATTTTCCAAACAAGGTGTTTTTTAACCTTTTCGACAGAATTAAGGTAAGAATGTTTTTTTAACTTATACGGTGGGTACGGCAATTTTCCGCCGTTATAAAATTGTCGAAGCTTCCCTTACAATCTTATAAGAATATTTTCAAAGAAAATGTTTTATTTTATAAATATATGACTCTTAAATGATATCAAAATAAAAAGATATATTTCTCTAAAAAGAGTTTTGATTTCATCTATGTCAACATCCTTTGATGGATTTTACACTTATTTGAAGTTGATTTATTATGATACAAAACGTCTATATTGTATTGAATGTTTTGTGATATGTTTGACTGTGGATGTGTTATTTTTATACCATTCATAGTTTATGGATGAATTATTTACATTTCGTATGCTAGTTTTAATATGAATGTTTGTGTTGTGTTTAAACCTTTTCATTTGGGAATGCATTGGACTTAATATGTGACGGGTGAAGCCCGCTATAGCTCCTCGATGCATCGGTAGGTCTCATGACACAAACTAGTGTCTTGGCACAAGGCCTTGACAAAATCTTATTTGTAGTCTTGGCACGAGGCCTTGGCTATGTGGGTATGATAGTTTGGTATTATGCATTCCATCATTATGAAAGTGGTTATTGATATTGCATGTGATTATTCAATTAGTATAATATCCAAGTGAATAAGTAAATGGAATTATTTCTTTTTATTTTTTCCATACTATGTTGAAGTTCAAGTTTAAAAGGCTTTTGTTTTACTTATATATTTCCTTAAATGTTTATTCTCATTTATGAAAGTTTCCTCTATATTGTTATCCTTACTGGGCATTTGAGCTCACCCCTTTTCTATGTTTAATTTTTTCCAGGATGTGAAGAAGTAAATTATGAATGACCTACAGGGATATTATGAGGGGATAATAGTGTGGTTTATAGAGACAATATGTTGTTGTAGTAGTTTTTCACTTTATGATGTAATGTAACACTTTATGAATATATCTAGTGTTTCCAAGGCTACTAAACCAATCGGTCTTTCGAGATTTGATCTTTCTTGTGATCATGACAATGTTATGTAATAATACACCGACTCTAGGTAACTGGGGTCAGGGTGTTATAGTTGGTATCAGAGGAAGTTTAGTACAAACCTTGGAAGCTAGATTTAGATTAACTCTGATTAGAGCACATAGATTTAAGATGGACTTTGAGGATTAGTATAGAAGAACTTCCTAGAATTTTTGTATTATATAGATTTTGTGAGTTTTCCGAGAAATATATCCATGTCTGGATACGAGCAGGTAGAGGCAGCTCTATCACAGATGTACCTAGGGGTAAAACCCGAAAACACCGCTTTGAGCTAGACTCTAACGGGAACTGGTGCACGACAACGGGCCTTGCTGCACTCTTGGTTACGACACTCCCAGGGGATATGCTCATGATAACTCTCATTTTCTTTATAAATCATTATGAAGGGTTTATGAGTATATACTTCCTCAAAACAAAACATTTTTTATGATTATGGATTATATCCATAAATATTTCAATTATGTTAAGTGTTTTATATGTTTGGGATTATGTATTTTGATTCATAAACTGATCTAGTTTATGCCATTGTTTAGAAATGGTGCCTAGTGGAAGAAATGGAAACTGTATCAATGCGCGCACTCCATGTAGGGATTTCCCTCCTGCTCAAGATAATTATAGTGGAGCTGGTGATGCCACTGTTGTCGATCAGCTAATCACCATACTGGGACAACTCACTCAGGTTATGAATAATAACCTTACCCGTATGGAGCACCCTGATCCGCAGTGTGGAGGATCAATGTTAGATCAATTCATGAGGAAAAAACCACCAACGTTCAATGGGAGTACAAATCCCTTAGCAGCTGAGCAATGGATAAATTCCCTAGAGAAAATATTTCAGGCTTTAGGGAGTAGTGAAATGGAAAAAGTTATCATGGAAGTTTACCGCCTCACTAGAGATGCTGATCAATGGTGGTCATTGATTCAAAACATTAAGGATGATGATGAAGTATCAAATATGTAATGGAGGGAGTTCAAAAATCTGTTTTTAGAAAAATACTTTCCTCGTGACCATCGAGCAGATATGGAAAGGCAATTTTTGAGTCTGAGACAAAAGGAGGATGAGAATGTCGCAAAGTATGAGGCTAATTTTACAAGGATAGCAAGGTATGATGGAGATTACATATATAAAACAAGAAAAATATTGATCATTTATTTGATGGGTTAAAACCATTTCTCTGTCGAGCATTAGTCTCACAATCCTTCTCATCATACGAAGACATTGTCTCATTGGCTATCAAGACCGAAAATGAATTCACTAAGTATTATGACTTTAAAGCAAAGAAAAAGAAGAAGAGATTTGTTGATCAATATAGGAATGTAAATACGGGGAAGAAGGGAAAGGTTGAATATCCATCATGTGGTAAATGTGGGAAGAAACACCCCGGTACTTGCTTGATGGGAATGGGTGTCTGTTACAGGTGTGGTGAAAAAGGCCACCAAGCTCGTGATTGCAAAGGGAATAAGGAAGCTACCAATGTTCAATGATACAATTGCAGGAAGATGGGACATTATGAAAATGAATGTCCTAATATTCACGGGAACTTACCTCAGAAAAGGCCAAGGGATCAAGGCCATGCTTTTGTTGTCACTACTGCTGAGGTAGAAGCTCCAAAAGATGTGGTGGCAGGTAATTTAATGGTTTCCTCAAGTTTAGAAAATGCATTATTTGATTCTGGATCATCGCAATATTTCATATCTTCCCAGTTTTCTCGTAAAATTAGATATTTTCAATTTGATTTAACAAGGGAGTTGTCAGTTAAAACTCCTAAGGGAAGTATCATTGAAACAATGTTTTGTGAATCAGTCCCCATTAGAGCACATAAATATTCTTTATCCACTGATCTCATCGTCATACCTATGATTGAATTGGATATAATCCTTGGTATTTATTGGATATCAGATTATGATGTGAAGATTTATTGTAAGAAGACATATGTTACGATTTTTGATGATGATGATAAGGAACACCTTATCTTTAGAGAAGAATCGTCACCACCTAATTCTTATCTAGATCCACCCCCAGTAGCTCAACTAAATTCAATTATTGGGGAGTAAGAGAATGAAATGACTGTGGGTGAGGAAAGGAATGTTCAAATAGAGGATGTACCTGTTGTGAAAGAATATGTAGATGTATTTCCAGAAGATTTACCTGGACATCCTCCAGAATGAGAAGTTGAGTTTTCCAATGATTTAATTCCTAGATCAAGGCCTATATCGAAGACCCCTTATAGAATGGCCACTGTAGAATTAGTTGAACTAAAGAAAAAACTAGAGGAATTCAGTAATAAGGGATTTATTCTCCCTATTGTTTCTCCATGGGGATCCCATGTTCTTTTTGTTAAAAAGAAAGATGGATCTATGAGGTTATGTATCGACTATAGAGAGATCAATGCTATAAAAAAAAGAGAAAGTATCCCCTACCTCGTATTGATGATTTATTTGACCAACTGCATGGAGCTCAATACTTTTCAAAGATTGACCTTCGATCTGGATACCATCAATTATGTGTGAAGAAGGAATACATTCCGAATACAACATTTCGAACCAGGTACGGGCATTACGAGATTACTATAATGCCTTTTGGATTGACTAATGCACCCTCTGTATCCATGGATCTGATAAATAGAGTTTCCAAGGAGTATATCGATGAATTTGTGGTGGTATTTATTGATGATGTCTTGGTATACTACAAAAGCTATGAAGATCATGAAAATCACTTGCGCATTATCCTGAAGACTCTGAGAAGACATGAATTATATGGGAAATTTAGCAAGTTTGAATTCTGGCTTCAGGAGATTTCTTTTCTTGGCCATATTGTCTCTAAAGATGGAATCTCTGTTGATCCTTTTATGACTAAGGCAATCCACGAATGGCCAGCACCTACGAGTATAACTAAGGTACATAGTTTTATTGGTTTAGCAGGTTATTATCGACCTTTCGTCCATAATTTTGCCTGATTGGCTAACCCATTAAAGAAGCTCACACATAAAGGGGTTAAATTTGTTTGGACAAAAGTGTGTGAAGAATGTTTTGAATAACTGAGGAGAAGATTAGTCAATTCTCGTATATTTAATCTACCATCGGGGAATGACGGGTTCGTTATTTATAGTGATGCATCAAAAAAAGACTTTGTTGTGTCCTTATGCAGAATGAAAGGGTTATTTCCTATGCATCGTGACATTTGAAAATTCATGAGCAAAGATATCCTACTCATGATCTCGAGTTAGCAGCTGTGATCTTTGCTTTGAAGATATGGAGGAACTACCTCTATGGTGAAAAATGTGAGATTTATACTGATCACAAGAGATTGAAGTATATTTTCTCACAAAAAGAACTCAACATGAGGCAAAGGAGATGGCTTAAATTACTCAAGGATTATGATTGCACGATACACTACCACTCGGGAAAGGAAAACAAGGTGCTAGATGCTTTGAGCAGAAAAGACCATGGAGTTTTGAACAATATGAGAATTGAAAGGGATCCAATTTTCATGGATCTAGTGAAGATGGACATGGGAATAACCAGGGAAGGTGAAACATCAATGCTTTTTCAAATATTTGCTAAACCATATTTACTAGAAAGGATTAAGAGTTCTCAGACCGATGATGAAGAATTTCAAAAGAAGAGTAAAGCTGTAAATGATGGGAGATTGAGAGACATTGTGTATGAAGATGGAATTTTGAAATTCGGGATGAGTCTTTGTGTTCCCGAGATACCTGATCTAAAAAGGGAATTGCTGGATGATGCTTATAGTTCCTATTTCTCGATACACCCTGGGAGCACCAAAATGTATAGAGATTTGAAGGAACATTTTTGGTGGGACAACATGAAGAGGGAGATTTCTGATTTTGTGTCAAGATGTATGGTTTGTCAACAAGTGAAAGATGGAAGGCAACAGCCTGGAGGAGTCATGCTACCTCTTCCCATACCGGAGTGGAAATGGGACAATATTACGATGGACTTTGTCATGGGGCTACCAAAGACTCCTAGAAGGAAAGATGCAATATGGGTTATTGTTGATCGTCATACCAAGTCATCACATTTTCTTGCTATAAGAGAACATATACCACTGGAACATCTAGAAAGACTATATATTGATGAAGTTGTGAGACTTCATGGAGTACCCCTATCGATTGTTTCTGATCATGATCCCCATTTTACTTCAAGATTCTAGAAAAGTCATCAGAAAGACTTGGATAATGAACTTCATTTGAGCACTGCCTACCACCCTCAAATGGATGGACAATTAGAACGAACTATTCAAACCCTAGAAGACATGTTGAGATCCTGGTCACTTGACTTTCAGGGTATGTAAGATCAATATTTACCTCTGGTAGAATTCTCCTATAACAATAGCTTCCATTCGAGTATTCAGATGGCACCATATGAAGCGTTATATAGATAGATATGTCGCACACCAACCTGTTGGGATGACTTTGGTGAAATAAAACTTGATGTCCAGAACTGGTGGATGAAACAATGGAAAAGGTGAAGGTAATCCAAAATCACATCAAAGAAGCTCAAAGTAGGCAGAAGAGCTATGCAGATAATCGAAGGAAGGATTTGGAATTTCAAGTCGGTGATAATTTTTTCCTGAAGGTATCTCCATGGAAGGGAGTCATACATCTTGGTAAGAAAGGTAAATTGAGTCCCAGGTACATAAGACCTTTCAAAATTCTAGAACGAATTGCGGTTGTAGCTTACCGATTGGCAATGACGCCAAGTCTCTCCAAAGTTCACGATGTGTTCCACGTATCTTTACTGAGGAAATACATGCCTGACCCAATGCATGTACTCACCTATGAGGAATTAGAATTGGAACCCAATCTATCTTATTGCGAAGAGCCCATCAGGATTCTTGATATGAGAGAACAAGTACTGAGAAACCGGACGACGCGTCTGGTAAAAGTTTTGTGGGGAAACCATAAGATGTAAGAGGCAACGTGGGAACCTGAAGAACTTATGATGAAGAACCACCCGAGTCTTTTCATGCGATAGTATTCTAGAAATTTCAGGGATGAAATTATTTGAAAGAGAGGAGAATGTAAAACCCCAAGCTTCTACGGTATGCTTCTCTTTGAATAATGCAATAGTGTGTGTTGTACGCAACATCGAGTTCTAACACACACCACAACCGATCAAACTAGATGTTATGAATCGTAATACATAATTTTTCAAATTTTATTAATTCTATCTCTCAAAATGGACTTCATTTTTGGATTCAGATTATCGAATTTAGCCTAAGGTAAAATTTTGGTACTTTTCGGATAACTTTAATATTTTGATTAATAGTGAAAATTACTAAATTTTAATTAAAAACACATTTTTTAATCAAAATAATTAATAGTGATAAATTATAAATTTGAGTTGTTTTAAAGTATATTTATAATATATTTTTACCATTTAATACAGTTTTGGTCATTGGACATAATTTCACAATTAAACTGAATAAAAACCAGTATCAATATTTTGATAGTTATTATATCTTAAAAATGCGCTTTTTGTTTTGACAGCGGGAATTAATTTTAAATTAATTTCTTCCACTTCTGTGTTTTGAATTTGGAAAAATGGATACTATATTTGTAATCATGATGTTCAAATTGTGTAAATAGGTAACTTTTATTATTAGACATTTTGAATAATTACTTCTGTAAATATTTTATTTACCATGGTTAAAAGGTAAATTTGGTAAATAAGGGTTAAAAAATAATATTATAATAATAAAAAATTACCCTAAAACGTGTCCTAACCTTATTGGTTGATACATGTCCGACCATGGGCATCATGGGGTCGATTTTGGGACCCCATGGTGCCACTTGTAAGTGATAGGGACACTTTATTTTAATTAAGTTAAAATAAATACAAAAATGACACAAGCATATATCTTTTAGAAAAATAATTTTTAAATAGGGTAATAGATGTTGGATTTTAGACTAAAAATATTAATTAGAAATCTAAAAAGCTTTCCTACATAATGGTATTTTATTTATAATTTTTAGACATTAAATAATTTAATTTATTTATGACACAATGATGATGCAGTAATTACAATAATAGTGAAAAATTAAAATGATTGATATTGTAGATACCCAAATAAATATAATTTGAGACTTTTTATGAATTAAACTAACTTTATAGGTTAATATGAAATGTTAGGATTGATTTAATTAACTTTGTTCGAATTAATAATTCTGTTATGAGTTTTACAAAAATCATTTATTGAATAGTGTCAAAATTGACATAAAAGAGTGTTTAAAACAAATATTATATTATTAATTGATATTAAGTTACTAAAAATATATGGTTCATCCAAGAGGCTTATATCATGGTAGGTGACTCATTAATTCACCACTTGGGGGTCTCTTGGATATATATAGTATGTTTATTAACCATATAATATAAAAATACAAAGCGACATTGTAAAATTGAAAATAATTAACTAAGAGTTAATGCTTAAAAATAAGGTTAGTATAATGATCCAAACCTGTCTAAATTCTATTGGTTGAGTGGTGTTAGACCCATACCCACCTTAACCTTTAAATAATAAACTTTTGAGCCATTATAAACCGAATATGAATTTATTATAAAATAATATTTCTAGCTTTTCCAAAGGTGCCCCTCACCCATCTTATAAAAGGGCACTCTCCCTTCTCATTAACTCACACCTTCAATGCTTTTTGGTTCGGCCAAACTCTGCCCAAATACTCTCTAAACATCCCTCAATTCATCCTAGATGTCTTATTTTAGTCATAAATCCAACTTATGAAGCCCTTTTGATCTAATCAAATGGAAGAACCCAAAGAAGAGGTAATGATTTCACCACCCTTTTTCAAGTTCCTTTCTTCTTCCACTTATTTTTCCTTTGTTATTACCATTCTAAAATAATAACTCCAGTATCTTATATATACTGTGATGTTATTATAAATATGGTACAATAATATTCAGTATTCTATCCATCTTTTGAATAACATGTCACCATATGTGCGTACGTACGGCTTACCGTCTCCACGTCGTGGTGTAATTGTTATTCAATAAATTATTATTTGGATGGGTATAATAATGATGTTTAATTCATGTAAATAATAAATGTAACATGATAATTATTCTGTATATATGATATACCATCAGATTATATATTATTTTAATATCAAAAGAATGATAGTTTCGCTCGTGCGTACGTACGGACTACCGTCTCCACGAACGTGGTGAGATTCATTCTCCATCGTATCCATTCAAGTATAATTCTCATTTTATGATTAATAATATTATCTAAGGACTTGATATCATTCTTTATATGATTAGTATAATACCTATTCAGGACAAACACGACTTACGTAACAAAACATATAAAAGAAAATGAGTAATTTAACATCCAAATCAATGATAATACTAAGATATTATTAACAAATCAATGTTAAAAGATCATATATGATATTATATTAAAGTATATGATTCTTGTATAATTTAATAACAATTATGTCACCATTATACAGGAGGTTAACCTACCCCCAACCAAGTAAAAGTACAAGGTAAGGGTTATTTTACAATCTCTTCATTATCCGAGGTTGTTTATACGTAATAATCTACTGGGATCTCTTTATCATCCGCATCCATGTTTCTTAAAAATGTATTTCAAACCATTTTTAATATTTAAAAGAATATGGGTTAAAGTAATTTATACCCTTTTTTGACTTTTTATAAGAGTTTTATAAAGGAATCTTTCCGTCGTTTTCCAAACAAGGTGCTTTTTAACCTTTTCGAAAGAATTAAGGTAAGAATGTTTTTTTAACTTATACGGTGGGTACGACTATTTTCCGCCGTTATAAAATCATCGAAGCTTCCCTTACAAGATTATAAGAATATTTTCAAAGAAAATGTTTTTTTTATAAATATATGACTCTTAAATGATTTCAAAATAAAAAGTGATATTTCTCTAAAAAAAGTTTTGATTTCATCTATGTCAACATCCTTTGATGGATTTTACACTTATTTGAAGTTGATTTATTATGATAAAAAACTTCTCTATTGTGTTGAAGGTTTTGTGATATGTTTGACTGTGGATGTGTTATTTTTATACCATTCATAGTTTATGGATGAAGTATTTACATTTCGTATGCTTGTTTTAATACGAATGTTTATGTTATGTTTAAACCTTTTCATATGGGAATGCATTGGACTTAATATGTGACGGGTGGAGCCCGATATAGCTCCTCTATGCATCGGTAGGTCTCATGAGACAAACTTGTGTCTTGTCACAAGGCCTTGACAAAATCTTATTTGTAGTCTTGGCACGAGGCCTTGGCTATGTGGTTATGATAGTCTGGCATTATGAATTCCATCATTATGAAAGTGGTTATTGATATTGAATGTGATTATTCGATTAGTATAATATCCATGTGAATAAGTAAATGGGATTATTTGATTTTATTTTTTCCATACTATGTTGAAGTTCAAGGTTAAAAGGCTTTTGTTTTAGTTATAGATTTCCTTAAATGTTTATTCTTAATTATTAAATTTTCCACTATATTGTTATCCTTACTGGGCATTTGAGCTCACCCCTTTTCTATGTTTTATTTTTCCCTGGATGTGAAGAAGTAAATTATGAATGACCTATAGGGATATTATGAGGGGATAATAGTGTGGTCTATGGAGACAATATGTTGTTGTATTAGTTTTTAACTTTATAATGTAATGTAAAACTTTATGAATATATCTAGTGTTTCTAAGGCTACTAAACCAATCGGTCATTCGAGATTTTGTCTTTCTTGTGATCATGCCAATATTATGTAATAATACACCAACTCTAGGTAACTAGGGTCGGTGCGTTACAATATAAAATGATTTTACAGTATTACATATTTTTTAATGATTTGGAGGTATGAACGTTTTTATTAAGAATTTTAAGGTTATATAATATTTGGTATATTTTAATAAGAGCTACATTACATTTTCTTGGGTAATATGATGTTTTGATTTATTTTGTAAATTCAGAGACCTTTTGGGATTGTAAATTTGGAAAAAATATTATGGATAAGTCTTACGGTTGGAATGGAGTAAGTTGAACATGGGATATTATTTTTTGTCATTAAAGAATGACTTATTGGATTCTTTTGGGCATTATTATTTAACAAAAGTGCATCAGGAATAAAAAAATCATTTTGAACATTCATTTCTCAGTGTAAGGGATGAATTGAAAAAAGATCAAAGCACAACCAAAGGATTAGATTATGTTTATGACATGGATTGAAATCAGTTATGTGGTTATCTAAATTGTAAAATATTATTAAACTCTTGGGAAAGGATCTTAAAACAAAAAATTATATATTATTCCTTTTTTCAATGAATAAAATGGTCCCTTATATCATTATAGATTTATAGTTTTGTGGTTGTTAACTTTCTCTTAACCATGTCCTATATCACTCTCCATCTGAACATGATGGTTACATTTTTCTTACATCTCCATGTCTTCTTATATAGAACTCTTGTATGTGTAATCTCCACTAACCATCATAATTAACTTTCTTTATTTTAAAATGGAAGTCTCATCAATCCATTTTTCGATGTGGGATTCTAAAAATGATATTATTATAATTTTAACCTTTTGTTTTCGATCTCAAGTTCAAATTGCAAGGATGCAATTTATTGTTAGAGTAGAGAATTAACACCCTAACACAATAAATTATTTTCATTTCTGAATAAATATAATTTTATTTATTAATTTATTTTTATGAAACACGATGTTAAGCTTACACAACACACAATAAGGAGTTGGTTTTTATTACATGCAAGGCACAATAATATATTAATAAAATATTATTATTTAATAAAATATATGACCTAGTCATTAAATTAGAAGTTATGAATATTATTTACCAAATTTTGAATTTTATATATTCTATATAATTTTGAAAATAATATTATGGATTTTTTATACATGATATAATAAGGAACTCAATTTTCGGAAAAAAGAATTATTTTCCAAAAAATACAGTTTTCCCGCCATTTGATGGCATACCCATTTTAAATCTAATTTTTGACAATTTTATATACTATATTTGAAAAAATATACTTATTTTATCCTATAAGAGAGTCAAAAAATAACTTTGGTAGAATATTTTTCATTTTTCTGATAAATTTCACATTTTGATGAATAGTAAAAAAATAAAGCATTTAAATTGAAAACTACTTTTTCATAAAATTTATTTATAGTGTCAAATTATATATTTGGATGGTTTTAAAGAATAATTAGATTATATTTTTGTCATTTAATATAATTAAATCCTTTTCAATCAATTTCTCAATGAAATTAGATATAAAAACTCTATAAACTTTTATTCGTTTTACTTTAAAAACATGTTCTCTTATTCTATCAATAGGATTAATTTTTCAACTAATTTATTTCAATTCCATGTTTTGAATTTGGAAAATTTTATTCTATATTTTGATTCATGAGGTTAAAATCATGTAAAGAGGTCCCTTTTTGGACATTATGAATTGTAACCTTAGAAATAATTTTTATTACAATATTTAATGGAAGATCGGGTAATTAAAGGTGAGTATTATACTATTAAATTATCAGAATTACCCTAAAACTTATCTTAATTTAATTTTGTGAGTTTATTATGAACAATAAAATCATTGTGAAATTTTTAGGACCACTTGGGGCCACATAGATGAATTTAATTGTTTTATAATTTTATATTCAATGAAAAGTCATTGTTTATCTTTTTTTATCAAGTAAATTTCTTTAAATATGAGGTTTTATAGGGTATCACTTATAATATAAATATTTTTTATAAAACTATAATAATAGTCTACATCATGGTAATTTATTTAATAAAATAATTATTATAAAGGCTTATACAATGCTAATGCAGTGCTTGTGAAAGAAAAAGAAAGATAATTAAAATTACTATAGTTAAAAATAAAAGGACTATTAAATTACCCAAAAACATATCTAAATATTTTTTCCCTATCTCTGAAATATTCTTCCAAGGGAATAATTAATGACACTTCAGAGTCACATGGATCTGAATAACACCATTATAATATTCTCTTTAAAAGGAAGTCGTGTTTTTCACACTATAAATTTTAATTTGTATACCATTTTAATATATGGTTTTACACAAGATAAATTTGATCAGGAATATTATATTGTAATATATTTGAATTATTGACATCATTGTAATTTAATTATAACTTTTAGAGACTAAATAATTACCATTAATGATGACACAATAGTAAATTTGAAATTATTTTATTAATAGAAATATCAAATAAATGATAACAAAAAATATTAGAATAAAAAAAATATCACTTCATAAATGGAATATATGAATTTTATAGATAAAATAGACATTTTTTTTAACATATATGAAACATTTTTTCTAAATTATCTTGTTCGTTTTGTATTTTTCAAAAATGGAAATATTGAATACTATCAAAATTGACATAAATGATACTTTATTATAAATAAAAGTTTATTAAATGTTATATAATTCATAAAAATATCATGTTCATACAAATAACTATAATAGTATTAAATATTTCATAAATGATCCAATTGGGGTTCTTTTATAATTTTATAGTAACAATATTAACACTAAATTATTAAAACACAAGTAAACATGGTAAGAGTTAAACAGTTTAACTAAGGATTGAATCCAAAAAATGAGGTTAATTTTGTGACATAAAATTTTATAAAACTCATTGGTTTAGAGGATTTAGACTCATACTCATATTAAACTCTAAATAACACACTTTTTATCTATTTGAAACTAAAAATAAGTTTATAATAAATTAATTTTTTTGGATGTTCTTAAATTTCTCATCCCCTTTCTTATAAAAGGGCACCACACCTTCTCATTTATTCACTCACCTAAATTCATTTGTCTTGTAAAAAATATTCCTCCCTCTCCTAAAAACTTCCATCACTACATACTGGATTCCATACTTTGATTATAAATCCAACCTAAAGTGTCCTTTTTTTCAAATCAAAAAGAGATACCTGAAAAAGAGGTTATTTTTTTATCAACTCTTTCAAAGTACTTTTCTTATTCTTATTCCTATTCCTATGTTTCTACCATAAAAAATTAACAAATATAGAATAATATAAATTATGATATTTTATTATAATTATGGTACAACCATATTTCTCTTTTTATCCATCCTATGAATAATAATATCACCATGCATGTGTGCGTACAACTTGTCTTCTCTACATTGTGGTGTAACTTTTTATTCAACAATACTTTATTTGGTTGTGTATAATGTTAGGTATAATGGATATAAATAATTAATATAAAATTGTTATTATTATTTATAATTAATAAACCATCCACTTCCATGCCTTTAAACTATCAAGGTAACGATATCGTCGTTCGTGTATACGTACGGCCTACCGTCTCCACGATGCAGTGAGTTTCATTCTCCACATTAACCATACATGAATGATTATAAAAAATATAATATGAGTAAATATAATATATAAGAACTCAATATCATTATGTATATGTATAAATTATAATAAATGTAACGTCCCGAACCCAGTTACCTAGAGTCGATGCATTAATTACATAACATTGGCATGATCACAAGAAAGATCAAATCTCGAAAGACCGATTGGTTTAGTAGCCTTGGAAACACTAGATATATTCATAAGTTTTACATTACATCATAAAATGAAAAACTAATACAACAACATAATGTTTCCATAATCCACACTATTAACCCCTCATAAAATCCCTACAGGTCATTCATAACTTACTTCTTCACATCCTGGGAAAAATAAAACATAAAAAAGGGGTGAGCTCAAATGCCCAGTAAGGATAACAATATAGCGGAAACTTTCATAAATATGAATAAACATTTAAGGCAATGTATAACTAAAACAAAAGCCTTTTAAACATGAACTTTCAACATGGTATGGCATAAATAAAATGAAATTATGCCATTTACTTATTCACATGGATATTCTACTAATCGAATAATCACATGCAAAAATCAATAACCACTTTCATAATGTTGGAATGCATAATGCCAGACTATCATAACCACATATCCAAGGCCTCGTGCCAAGACTACAAATAAGATTTTGTCAAGGCCTTGTGCCAAGACACTAGTTTGTCTCATGAGACCTACTGATGCATCGAGGAGCTATAGCGGGCTCCACCCGTCACTTATTAAGTCCAATGCATTCCCATATGAAAAGATTTAAACATAACATAAACATTCGTATTAAAACTAGCATATGAAATGTCAATAATTTCACCATAAACTATGAATGGTATAAAAATAGCACATCCACATTCAAACATATCACAAAACCTTCAATACAATATAGAAGTTTTGTATCATAATAAATCAACTTCAAATAACCTTAAAATCCATCAAAGGATGTTGACATAGATGAAATCAATATTCTTTTTAAAAAATATCTCCTTTTAATTTGAAATCATTTAAGATTCATATAAAATAAAACATTTTCTTTGAAAATATTCTTATAAGCTTATAAGGGAAGCTTTGACGATTTTATAACGGCGGAAAATAACCGCACCCGCCGTATAAGTTAAAAAAAACATTCTTATCTTAATTCTGTCGAAAAGGTTAAAAAGCACCTTGTTTGGAAAACGATGGAAAGATTCCCTTATAAACCTCTTATAAAAAGTCAAACAAGGGTATAAATGACTTTAACCCATATTCTTTTAAATATTAAAAATGTTTTGAAATACATTTTGAAGAAACATGGATGTGGATGATAAAGAGATCCCAGTAGATTATTACGTATAAACAACCTCGGATAATGAAGAGATTGTGAAATAACCCTTACCTTGTACTTTTCCTTTGTTGGGGTAGGTTAACCTCCTGTACAATGGTGAAATAATTGTTATTAAATTATACAAGAATCATATACATTAATATGATATCATATATGATCTTTTAATATTGCTTTATTAATAATATCTTAGTATTATCGTCGTTTCGGGTGATAATCGATTCGTTCTTCATAAATGTTTGGTTACGTAAGACATGTTTGTAATGGATAGATTATATCTTATTCATAATCATAATGATATTAACATTATTTTTAACCCTAAAATGAGAATAATACTTGAATGGATACGATGGAGGATGGATCTCACCGCGTTCGTGGAGACGGTAGTCCGTACGTACGCACGAACGCTACTTCCATTTAATTTTTATTTTAAAAGAATTGAATCCAAATGATACATAGGTATATTACTATTCCCGTATAATATAATATTTTATATATGTTACTTAAGTTCATTAACACCATCCTTTATACGTTCCATGTGTGGTATGAACGAGTCATATCATTTTAAGGGGGCGGTAGTCCGCACTTCCTCAAATGAAATTATCGTATGTATATACAACATGAAACGAATAATGGTATGAAATAAAATGGAATTACAGAAGCTTATATATAAAATATATATCATTAATATCATATTTAATTACAGTGCCATCATAATGGCCACCATGAGAGGAGGTAAGATGTATTTGAACAATCATCGTTTCGTGAGGCGTTAGTTTGCCATCCACAGAAACATTATGTTCATCATCCATTAGATGGAGTTGTGTGTATGTATAGTTTTAATCCTTCTTATAACAACATCCTAGTATATTGAGGATACTGGTGTTGTTACAAAAGAAATGAAATAAAAAGATTTTGGGGGTTGGAGAAGCAAAATAAATGAAAATAATTTAAGAGAAATCGTTACCTTTAATTTAGGTAACTCACTTTGGTTGGAACCAAAGGACTTCTTGAAATGCTTTCTGCCTAAGGGGAAGCTTCAAGGAGGAGGAGAGGGATGTGGGTAACTTATTTGGGCAGAGTTTGGACGAGCCAAGTGGCTTGAGAGGTGTGAAGAAATGAGAAGGAGGTGTGCCTTTTTATAAGAGGGGTGAGGGGCACCTTTGGAAAAGATAGAAATATTAATTTATAATAAATTCATATTCGGTTTATAATGGCTCCAAAGTTGACTATTCAAAGGTTAAGGTGGGGATGGGTCAAAAACAACTCAACCAAAAGAATTTAGACAGGTTTGGGTACTTATATTAACCTTATGTTTAAGTATTAACTCTAAGTTAATTAGTTTCACTTTTACAATGTCTCTTTGTATTTTTATATAATATGGTTAATAAACTTACTATATACATCCACGCGACCCCCAAGTGGTCCATTAATGAGGAACCTATCATGATATAAGTCTCTTGGCCGAACCTTAGATTTTTAGGAATTTAATATCAATTAATAATATAATATTTGTTTTAAGAACTCTTTTATGTCAATTTTGACACTATTCAATAGTTGATTTTTGTAAAACTTCTAACAGATTGATTACCTATAAAAAAGTCAATTAAATCAATCCTAATATATAATATTATCATAGAAAATTAGTTTAATTCATTAAAAGTTTCATATTATAATTATTTGGGTATTTATAAGATCAATTAGTTTAATTTTTCACTATTTTAGTAATTACTGCATCAACATTGTGTCATAAATAAACTAAATTATTTAATGTCTAAAAATTATAAATAAACTATAATTATGTAGGAAATCGTTTTAGCTTTCTAATTAATATTTATAATCTAAAATCCAACATTTATAACCCTAGGTAACAATTGTGTTTCTAAAAGATATATGCTTGTGTCATTTTTGTATTCATTTTAACTTAATTAAAATAAAGTGTCATTATCACTTACAAGTGGATCCATGGGGTCCCAAAATAGACCCAAAGATGCCCATGGTCGACCATGTATCAACCAATAGGGTTAAGACACGTTTTAGGGTAATTTAGTATTATTATAATATTATTTGTTAACCCTTATTTACCGGATTTACCCTTAACCATGGTAAATAAAATATTTACCGTAGTAATTATTCAAAATGTCTAAAAATAAAAGTTACCTATTTAAACAATTTGAACATCCTGATTCCAAATATGGAATCCATTTTCCTAAATTCAAAAAACAGAAGTGGCAGAAATTAATTTAAAATTAATTCCCGCTGTCAAAACAAAAAGCGTGTTTTTAAGAGATAATAACTATCAAAAGATTGACACTTGTTTATGTTCGGTTTAATTGTAAAATTATGTACAATGACAAACATTATATTAACTGGTAAAAATATATTCTAAATATACTTTAAAACCACTCAAATTCATAATTTATCACTATTAATTATTTTGATTAAAAAAGTTGTTTTTAATTAAAATTTAGTAATTTTCACTATTCATCAAAAAATGAAAGTTATCCGAAATGTACCAAAATTTCACCTTAGGCTAAATTAGATATTCCGAATCCAAAAATGAAGTCCATTTTGAAATATAAAATATATATAATTTTAAAAATTAGGTATTACTATTCATAACGGCTAGTTTGATTGGTTGTTAGAACTCGGTGTTGCGTACAACACACGTTATCACATTATTCAAAGAGAAGCGTACCGTAGAAGCTTGGGGTGTTACATTCTCCCCTCCTTCAATAAATTGCGTCTTCGCAATTTGAAATTGTTCTTTGAAAATAAAAGGTTGAAAATAGAAAATATATTTATGGGAAAACCCCAATCGGAAATTGGGTTACTAAAATTTAGTCTTAATATGAGGAAAAGAGAAATGAAAGGGTCACCACCAAATTATGATCTCGATTAGGAGAACATTGGTGGAAATTAGAGACATATAATTGGATGAAAACGTAAATATTTATAGGTAGTGATTGAGGTCATCAATCACAAAAAAGTATAAAATTGAGGTCCTTAAAATCATCAATCTATGATGATTTGAAATACCATTGGTTCAACAAAACATAGGGTATTGGGATAACACATTTTTGACATTTTAAAATATCTTAGTTGAAATCCCACATCGAAAAATGAATTAATGATGCCTCTATTTTAAATAAAGAGTGGAAAGTATGAAGATTAACGAAAATAACACATACTAGGGTTCCATGTAGGAAAATATGGATATGGAAGAAAAATATAACCATCAATTACCTGATGGAGAGTGGTAGCGAACATGGCTATGAAAAGGCCAACAATCCCAAAGCCATAAATTAGTGATGATTTAAGGTACCATCTAGGAAAACATTTTTGTTCTAATTTTCTTTTCTTAATATTGAGGAATTTTTTATGAGATTGGCTAAGATCATATAGAGATATACTTACTTTATAATCAGAGTTTTATCCATTAATAAATTTCTACCACATACTCATCTTTCACTCTAAAAGATAATAGAATGTAAAAAAAATATCTATTTACACTATTCGTATAGGGTTCCAAAATAAACGAATTTATAATTCATCTACAGGATATTTTAATAAAAACTACATTATTTAATCCAGTACATCTCGTGGGCCAGTGGTAGGTGATACACCCTTGTCGCCCTTCGGTTGTGGGTTCAAGTCTCGCAGCCTTGCCGGACGCGACGGGTTGCCGCCCGACCTCCGGGTTGTCCTTTTATGGCAATCCAAAATAATCCAAACTAGAACTATCCAAAATACTTCTGTCCAAACTCACAGTCCAACATTTATAAGGAGGTTAAACATAATGTAGATCCTTTTTACCCCGTAATAGAATATGAATACCTTCATCATGTATTCTTTTAATACACTAAAATATCTTGAATTACCATATTTCTTTATTGATTACATTCATGCTCCCTTATTCCATATAGAATGCTGGATATACTTCATCAATCCAAAAATGTTTTATACCCCAACAATGATGGAATATACAAATCATTAATCAGTTTCAAGGTAGTCAAGAATATCCAATCATGTATTATTCCAAAATCACTACCTCGGTATCAGAACTATATTATGGTTTATCATTCTCTCAACCATATATTTTCCAAAAAGTTATACTGCTATTGAGTCACTTATCTTTGTTCCAAAAAATCTCAAGTCCTTAATGATATAGTACTGCAGTACAATCCTTATATACTCCATAATTATTATAACAAGTACATTGTTGATACAACACTCAATTGACATAATCAACATAAGAACTCTAATCATTCCTCTTCATCTGTGGTAGTATCATAACTTGATTATTATCCAATAACATCATTTGCGGCATAGTCTGATGACTGGGGCATAGGTTCGCGTAGTGTCCAAACTCCTTGCAAATGAAGCATTGTACATTTGAAACCATTTTCTTACCCTTGCAGTCACGTACTTTGTGCCCTTTTCCTCCACACTTATAACAAACTCCCATTCTTTCAGGCAAGTTCCAGGGTGTTTCTTTCCACAGTTACCACATATGGGAAAATTCTTCTTTTCCCTCTTCCCTTTATCCATCTTTTTCTCTTCCATCCTTTTCTTCTCTTGCTTCCCTTCAACGCCATAGGACTCAGTAAACTCTTTACTTATCTTATCAAAACATGATATTATTTCTTCATATGATGATAATACATGGGAGACTATTTCTCTTATAAATTCTAGCTTAAGACCATGAAATATATGATCCTTCCTTCTCTTTGGATCATGTGCATTTCTGGAGTTTTCATTCCTTCTACTGGGCGCCATTTCTAAACAATGACATAAACTAGATCAGTTTATGAATCAAAATACATAATCCCATACTTATAAAACACTTAACATAAATTGAACTATTTATGGATATAATCCATAATCATAAAAATGTTTTCTTTGAGGAAGTATATACTCATAAACCCTTCATAATGATTTGTAAAGAAAATGAGAGTTATCCTAAGCATATCCACCGGGAGTGTCGTAACCAAGAGTGCAGCAAGGCCCGTTGTCGTGCACCAGTTCCCGTTCGAGTCTAGCTCAAAGCGGTGTTTTCGGGTTTTACCCCTAGGTACATCTGTGCCAGAGCCGCCTCTACCTGCTCGTATCCAGACAGGGATGTATTGCTCGGAAAACTCACAAAATCTCTACAATACCAAAATTCTAGGAAGTTCTTCTATACTAATCCTCAAAGTTCATCTTAGGTCTACGTGCTCTAATCAGAGTTTATCTAAATCTAGCTTCCAAGGTTTGTACTAAACTTCCTCTGATACCAACTGTAACGTCCCGACCCCAGTTACCCAGAGTCGGTGCATTAATTACATAACATTGGCATGATCACAAGAAAGATCAAATCTCGAAAGACCGATTGGTTTAGTAGCCTTGGAAACACTAGATATATTCATAAGTTTTACATTACATCATAAAATGAAAAACTAATACAACAACATAATGTTTCCACAATCCACACTATTAACCCCTCATAAAATCCCTGTAGGTCATTCATAACTTACTTCTTCACATCCTGGGAAAAATAAAACATAGAAAAGGGGTGAGCTCAAATGCCCAGTAAGGATAATAATATAGCGGAAACTTTCATAAATAAGAATAAACATTTAAGGCAATGTATAACTAAAACAAAAGCCTTTTAAACATGAACTTTCAACATGGTATGGCATAAATAAAATGAAATAATGCCATTTACTTATTCACATGGATATTCTACTAATCAAATAATCACATGCAAAAATCAATAACCACTTTCATAATGTTGGAATGCATAATGCCAGACTATCATAACCACATAGCCAAGGCCTCGTGCCAAGACTACAAATAATATTTTGTCAAGGCATTGTGCCAAGACACTAGTTTGTCTCATGAGACCTACCGATGCATCGAGGAGCTATAGCGGGCTCCACCCGTCACTTATTAAGTCCAATGCATTCCCATATGAAAAGGTTTAAACATAACATAAACATTCGTATTAAAACTATCATACGAAATGTCAATAATTTCACCATAAACTATGAATGGTATAAAAATAGCACATCCATAGTCAAACATATCACAAAACCTTCAATACAATATAGAAGTTTTGTATCATAATAAATCAACTTCAAATAACCTTAAAATCCATCAAAGGATGTTGACATAGATGAAATCAATATTCTTTTTAAAGAAATATCTCCTTTTAATTTGAAATCATTTAAGATTCATATAAAATAAAACATTTTCTTTGAAAATATTCTTAAAAGCTTGTAAGGGAAGCTTTGACGATTTTATAACGGCGGAAAATAACCGCACCCACCGTATAAGTTAAAAAAAACATTCTTATCTTAATTCTGTCGAAAAGGTTAAAAAGCACCTTGTTTGGAAAACGACGGAAAGATTTCCTTATAAACCTCTTATAAAAAGTCAAAAAAGGGTATAAATGACTTTAACCCATATTATTTTAAATATTAAAAATGTTTTGAAATACATTTTGAAGAAACATGGATGTGGATGATAACGAGATCCCAGTAGATTATTACGTATAAACAACCTCGGATAATGAAGAGATTGTGAAATAACCCTTACCTTGTACTTTTCCTTTGTTGGGGTAGGTTAACCTCCAGTAAAATGGTGAAATAATTGTTATTAAATTATACAAGAATCATATACATTAATATGATATCATATATGATCTTTTAATATTGCTTTATTAATAATATCTTAGTATTACCGTCGTTTCGGGTGATAATCGATTCGTTCTTCTTAAATGTTTGGTTACGTAAGACATGTTTGTAATGGATAGATTATATCTTATTCATAATCATAATGATATTAACATTATTTTTAACCCTAAAATGAGAATAAGACTTGAATGGATACAATAGAGGATGGATCTCACCGCGTTCGTGGAGACGGTAGTCCGTACGTACGCACGAACGCTACTTCCATTTAATTTTTATTTTAAATGAATTGAATCCAAATGATACATAGGTATATTACTATTCCAGTATAATATAATATTTTATATATGTTACTTAAGTTCATTAACACCATCCTTTATACGTTCCATGTGTGGTATGAACGAGTCATATCATTTTAAGGGGGCGGTAGTCCGCACTTCCTCAAATGAAATTATCGTATGTATATACAACATGAAACTAATAATGGTATGAAATAAAATGGAATTACAGAAGCTTATATATAAAATATCTATCATTAATATCATATCTAATTACAGTGCCATCATAATGGCCACCATGAGAGGAGGTAAGATGTATTTGAATAATCATCGTTTCGTGAGGCGTTAGTTTTCCGTCCACAGAAACATTATGTTCATCATCCATTAGATGGAGTTGTGTGTATTTATAGTTTGAATCCTTCTTATAACAACATCCTAGTATATTGAGGATACTGGTGTTGTTACAAAAGAAAGGAAATAAAAAGATTTTGGGGGTTGGAGAAGCAAAATAAATGAAAATAATTTAAGAGAAATCGTTACCTTTAATTTAGGTAACTCACTTTGGTTGGAACCAAAGGACTTCTTGAAATGCTTTCTGCCTAAGGGGAAGCTTCAAGTAGGAGGAGAGGGATGTGGGGAACTTATTTGGGCAGAGTTTGGATGATCCATGTGGCTTGAGAGGTGTGAAGAAATGAGAAGGAGGTGTGCCTTTTTATAAGAGTGGTGAGGGGCACCTTTGGAAAAATAGAAATATTAATTTATAATAAATTCAAATTCGGTTTATAATGGCTCAAAAGTTGACTATTCAAAGGTTGAGGTGGGTATGGGTCGAAAACAACTCAACCAATAGAATTTAGACAGGTTTGGGTACTTATATTAACCTTATCTTTAAGTATTAACTCTAAGTTAATTAGTTTCACTTTTACAATGTCTCTTTGTATTTTTATATAATATGGTTAATAAACTTACTATATACATCCAAGCGACCCCCAAGTGGTCCATTAATGAGGAACCTATCATGATATAAGTCTCTTGGCCGAACCTTAGATTTTTAGGAATTTAATATCAATTAATAATATAATATTTTTTTTAAGAACTCTTTTATGTCAATTTTGACACTATTCAATAGTTGATTTTTGTGAAACTCCTAACAGATTGATTACTTAAAACAAAGTCAATTAAAGCAATCATAATATATCATATTATCATAGAAAATTAGTTTAATTCATTAAAAGTTTCATATTATAATTATTTGGGTATTTATAAGATCAATTAGTTTAATTTTTCACTATTTTAGTAATTACTGCATCATCATTGTGTCATAAATAAACTAAATTATTTAATGTCTAAAAATTATAAATAAACTATCATTATGTAGGAAATCTTTTTATCTTTCTAATGAATATTTATAATCTAAAATCCAACATATATAACCCTATGTAACAATTGTTTTTCTAAAAGATATATGCTTGTGTCATTTTTGTATTCATTTTAACTTAATTAAAATAAAGTGTCATTATCACTTACAAGTGGATCCATGGGGTCCCAAAATAGACCCAAATATGCCCATGGTCGACCATGTATCAACCAATAGGGTTAAGACACGTTTTAGGGTAATTTAGTATTATTATAATATTATTTTTTAACCCTTATTTACCGGATTTACCCTTAACCATGGTAAATAAAATATTTACCGCAGTAATTATTCAAAATGTCTAAAAATAAAAGTTACCTATTTAAAAAATTTGAACATCCTGATTCCAAATATGGAATCCATTTTCCTAAATTCAAAAAACAGAAGTGGCAGAAATTAATTTAAAATTAATTCCCGTTGTCAAAACAAAAAGCGTGTTTTTAAGAGATAATAACTATCAAAAGATTGACACTTGTTTATGTTCGGTTTAATTGTAAAATTATTTCCAATGACAAACATTATATTAACTGGTAAAAATATATTCTAAATATACTTTAAAACCACTCAAATTCATAATTTATCACTATTAATTATTTTGATTAAAAAAGTTGTTTTTAATTAAAATTTAGTAATTTTCACTATTCATCAAAATATAAAAGTTATCCAAAATGTACCAAAATTTCACCTTAGGCTAAATTAGATATTCCGAATCCAAAAATGAAGTCCATTTTGAAATATAAAATATATATAATTTTAAAAAGTAGGTATTACTATTCATAACGGCTAGTTTGATTGGTTGTTAGAACTCGGTGTTGCGTACAACACACGCTATCGCATTATTCAAAGAGAAGCGTACCGTAGAAGCTTGGGGTGTTACAATAAACATGACTTATAAAACAAAACATGTATAAGAAAATGAAACTGTTACCACCCGAAACAACAGTAATACAGAAATATTAGTAACAAAATGATGTAAGAGGATGATATATGGTATCATAAATATGGAAATGGTTATATTATAATTTAATAACATGATTTTTCCATTATAAATTATGTTAATACACCCTCAACTAAAGTAAAGTACATTGTAAGGGTAAATTTTTCAATCTCATTATTTTCTGATGTTATTTATTCGTATGTATCTATTAGGACGCTTTTATCATCCATGTCCATGTTTCATAACGATATAATTCAAAATAATATTGAAAATTTTATAATTTTATTTTTAATAATTTTTTGCTTTTTATAAATCCATTTTAATGTAATCTTTCCATCTTTCTCCAAATGAGGTAATTCATTTCCTTTTCAACAAATTATGGGAAGAATATTTTTTAACTTATACCATATGAGAGGATATTTCTACCATCGTGAGCCATAATATTCTGAAATTTCCTTTACAATATTACATGTTTATTTTTAAATGAAATTTTCTATTTTATAATAGAATTATTTTCAAATGATTTCAAAGTAAAAAAGTGGTATTTCCCTTTAAAAATTTTATTGATTTTATTAGATTGTTTTCATCAATGTCAACATCCTCTATTAGATATTATGATTAATTGAGGTTTATTTATTATGATACAATATTTCATATTTTATTAAAGGTTTAATGATTTTTTGATTTTAGATCTTCTATTTTGATATCATTCATGGTTTATGGTTATAGTATTGACATTTCATATACTAGTTTTAATATGAATTTTTATATTGGTTATGTTCCATATTTTTCATATGAGTAATTCATTGTAATTAGTAATTCATGGGTTTCGGAACACTTAATCATATCCATATGGGTTGGGGACTGGTTAATGAAATCCCCTCAATGCATCAACAGTTCTCATGAGATAAACTAGATTGGGTGGTTACCAGTTTATGTGTGGTCTTAGCACGATGCATTGAAGGTATGGTTATGATATCTTGCATTATGAATTCTCTCATTATGATATTATTTAATAATAATACATGTGATTATTCGACTAATATGGTTTCCATGTGAAAATTTAAATGGAACTATTTTATTAATTATTCTCATATTATGCTGAATATTATATTAAAAGGCTTGTGTTTCAGTTTTATACCTTGCCTTATTTGTTTGTGCTTATTTATGTAACACCCCGACCCCAGCTACCCAGAGTCGGTGCATTACTTCGTAACATTGGCATGATCACAAAAGATCAAGTCTCGAAAGACCGATTAGTTTAGTAGCCTTGGAAACACTAGATACATTCGTAAACGTTACATTACATCATAAAGTGAAAAACTACAATAACAAAGTCTCCATAGTCCACACTCATATCCTCTTCTGGCTATCCCTGCAGGTCATTCATAAAATACTTCTTCACATCCTGGAAAATATTAAAACATTGAAAGGGGTGAGCTCAGATGCTCAGTAAGGATAACAATATTGCGGAAGCTTTCATAAATAAACATAAACATTTAAGGCAATGTATAACTAAAACAAAAGCCTTTTAAACTTGAACATCAACATAATATGGCAAAAGTAAAATGAGATAATGCCATTTACTTCTTCACATGGATATTCTACTGGTCGAATAATCACATGCAATATCAATAACCACTTTCATAATGATGGAATGCATAATGCCAGACTATCATAACCACGTAGTCAAGGCCTCGTGCCAAGACCACAAATAAGATTTTGTCAAGGCCTCGTGCCAAGACACTAGTTTGTCTCATGAGACCTGCCGATGCATCGAGGAGCTATAGCGGGATCCACCCGTCACTTATTAAGTCCAATTCATTCCTCATACGAGTAGGTTTAAACATATCATAAACCATAACATAATCGTATCACATAAAACATGCATAAAGGAAACATAACATTTCCACATTTCAATCACAAGATATCAATACAACACATTGATATAATAAAAACGCTTTCAAAACCATTTTCAAAACCAAAATAAAAGAAAGTTAAAACTTTGTAATTATTTTTCATTAAAAAAAAGTGATGGATTGTAGAGGAAGCCGAAACTCAAATAATGGTCACGGCGGCGGAGAAGTCGTTGTCGCCGCATAAGTACGGAAATAAAAACATTCCCTTTTGTCGTTTAGTAAAACGCTTCGTATAAAAAAGATTCCTTTTGAATAAACGTAAAAGTCAAAGGGGTTTATACACTGTATAAAAGAAATTTGTGTATAAAGCAAAATATGCCTCAATAAATGGAGATTGAGACGAAGTCCCTTAAAAGATCATTTTTAAGTAAAATATATCTATTATGTGTATTCACTATATGTACACATAATGAAAGTATTAATACAATATAAAACATAATAATATCATGACATAGTTTGAAAGTAGGAGATTAACCCAAAGAATGGAAGTTGGGTTATGAAATTCCCTTACCTTGTGTCCGACTTGACTTGACCGTTCTTTAACCTCCTGAATAATAAGCTAGAGTTAATATCTACCTTATTAAGAACCATTTTCAATTTCATTATCCTTTTTATATCACTTATTACAATGTTATGAACATTATGTAATTATTTAAGTTAATAACGGTCATTTTGTCGATCTTTGGTACTTGAGTCAAAAATAAACTTCTCATGATTACAAGTTTGTTAATGTGGTAGAATATCCATTATCTCTAGAATTATATTCATTATGTAGATATCATATATATCATATATATACTGTATATACATTCATTTATAATATTACGTAACATTTAGAGGTATGAAATGAAATGCACCGTTCATGGAGACGGTAAGCCGTACGTACGCATGAACGCTACTTTCATTTCTATTTCGTATTTTATAGAATGGAATAATAATGATATAAGGCTATATTATAATTCCAGTATAATATCACATATAATATCATAGTTACATCCTTTATACGTCCCACATATGGTATTTAACGAATCAAATCACTTTGAGGGGGCGGTAGTCCGCACTTCCTTAAATGAAGATATCGTGTTTACCCATAATGGAAACCATAAAGGTAAGACAAAAATGAAAAATACAGAAGCATAAGTAAAATATAAACATATTATATATCATATATAAAAATAGTGACATCATAATGGCCACCTTTGAAGGTGTTATATGAGTGTTGAACAATCATCGTTTCGTGAGGCAGAAATTCGCCATCCACAGAAACCGTATGTTCTTTAACCATTAGACGTAGGTGTGTGTAAGTGTAGCTCGAATCCTTCTTATAAAAACATCCTAGTATATTGAGGATACTGGTTTTGTTACAAAAGAAATGAATAAAAAGAGTTTAGGGGGTTGGAGAAGAAAAATAAAACAAAACAACATTAGAAAAGACATTACCTCAAAATCGGGTAACTCTTTTTGATTTGAGCCAAAGGCTTCCTTGGGAAGAGTTCTGCCCAAAGTGAGGCTTCTAGGAGTAAGGGAGGGAAGTGGAGAGAGTATTTTGGCAGAGGTTGGCCGAGCCAAATGGCTTGAAAGTGTAAATGAGGTGGGAGAGGTGGGGGCCTTTTATAAGTGGAGAGGAGGGGCACTTTTGGAAAGATTGAAATGTTACATTATTTCACAATGCTTTTCGGATTCTAAAGGTCCCACACTTATATAATTCGAGGCTAAGGTGATAAGGGTTCGAAATCTCCTCATCCAATTGGCTTTGGACAAGTGTAAGCCTTGTATTTTGCATTATCTTCCCATTTTAGTTAAATCGTTAAATAATGAGGTAATCACTACATCATCATGATGTCATAAATAATTTAATTTATATAATGTCTAAAAATTATAAGAAAACTACTATGATGTAGGAAATCGTTTTAGCTTTCTAATGAATATTTATAATCAAAATTTGGACCTGTGTAACCCCACTTAAAAATTGTTTTAGTAAAACATTTTATGTTTGTGTCATTTTTTACTTTAACATTAAATAAAAGTTATTTATGTCATTTTCTAACTAAAGTGGCTCCATGGGGTCCCCAAGTTGACCCATGGGTTGTCTTGGTCGGCCATGACTCATCCAATAGGAGTAGGACAAGTTTCATGCTCATCTCATATTATTATAACATTATTTGTACCTTAAACTACACTAATTACCTCTAATCGCGATTAAGAACTTAAAAGTTACTATTCACCAAAAAATTATTTTAATCTCATTGAACCACATTTTACTTCTTAATGACAACCATGTATGTCGGATTTTCAAAATTCAATACACATTAGTGGTAAACTTTCATTTAACTGAAAAATCAGTTTGCTTGATTACCACTTAGTGGTTTCACTATTCATCAAAAATTGAAGTTTTTCAGAATAAGGCCAAAATTTCACCCTAAGCTATAATTGATATTCCGAATTCAAAAATGATGTCTATTTTACAAAATTCCAAACATATAAGTTGTATTAATTAATTTCATAATTAATTCCCACTGTTACAACAAATAGCGTGTTTTTAAGAAACAATTTATATCAAAAGTTTGGCAATTGTTTATGTCCAATTTCAATGTTAAATTAATTCTAATGACCACCATTGGATAAAATGGTAAAAATATTTTCTAATTATACCTTAAAACCACTAAATAGTATAATTTATCTGTATAAATTATTTTTATTAAAAAGGTTGTTTTAAGAATTTTTCACTATTCATAAAAATTAGAAGTTTTCAGAAAAATACCAAAAATTCAACATAGGCTAATTTTGATATTCCGAATCCAAAAGTGAAGTCCATTTTGATAAATGAAATTTAAAAAAATTTCAAAAGGTAGGTATTACTATTCACAACGCCTAGTTTAATTCGTTATAGTGTGTGTTAGAGCTCGAGGTTGCGTACAACACATGCTATTGCATTATTGAAAGAGAGGCGTATCGTGGAAGCTCGGGGTGTTACATTCTCCCCTCCTTCAATAAATTGCGTCCTCGCAATTTGAATTTTTTCTTGGAAAATAAAAGGTTGAAAATAGAAAATACCTTTGAGGAAAACCCACATCGGAAATAAGATTAATAAAATTTAGCCTTAATAAGAGGGAAAGGGAAATGAAAAAGTCACCACCCAATTATGATCTCGATTAGGAGAACATTGGTGGCAATTAAAGACATATAATTGGAGGAAAAACGCAAATATTTGTAGGGAGTGATTGAGGTCATCAATAACAATCAACTGTCAAATTGAGGGCCTCAAAGCCTTCAATCTATATTGATTTAAAATATCGTCAGTTCAACAAGACATAAGGTATTAGGGTAACACATTTTTTTTGTTTTAATATCCCTTTACTAAAGTTTAAGAATTAATTTATTCATTGAATAACAGATAGGTATATATATATATTTATGCTTGACAATTAGAGTTTCAACCTTCAACTCACCTTTCACTCAAAAAGATAATAGAACCCAAAAATATTATACTTTTCCTAATTGTATAAGGTTCAAAATGTTAACACATACCATTTAGATTAGTAAAACTATTTTGTAATAACCAGGGACTTCCTGTAGGCTAGTGGTAGGAAATAAAGGCCTGTCGCACTATGGTTGTGGGTTCGATTCCTGCAGCTTTGTCCGACGCGACGGGTTATGCCCCACCCTGCAGGTTGTCCTTTTCCTAAAAATATAGTACCATACTATTCCAAAAATAATCTTCATAAATGTTTTAACCTTAAACAATACTATCCAAAGTTCAACTTAATCCACTCCAACCTTTATAGTTATCCAAAATACCTTCATCCAGACTTTCTCTAAAAGGTCTCTAAATTCCAAAATCAATTGTAACATCAGATTACCCAAACAAAGAAAAGTTTCTCTTATTATCACATACTAAAAATATGATTACCTTAATCATATTAAAACCTTACTGAAATCAAAAAGTACTGCAGTACAATCCATATATATATATTACATTATTCTTATAACCAGAATATAATCCTTGAGTCCAAAAGCACCAATACATTAGTTATTCTGCTTCAACTGTAGTAACAGCATAATATTGTCCTTGATCCCTTGGCCTTTACTGAGGTAAGTTTCCCTGACACTTAGGACATTCATTTGCATAATGACCCATTTCTCTACAATTGTAGCATTCAACTTTGACAGCCTCTTTCTTTCCCTTGCAATCACGAGCCTGGTGACCCTTTTCTCCACATTTATAACAAACTCCCATTCCTTTTAGGCAAGTACCAGGGTGATTCTTCCCACAATTATCACATAACGGAAAATCTTTCTTTCCCTTTTTCCCTTTATCTGTCTCTTGTTCCACCATTCTCTTCTTCTCTTGCTTTACTTTGTTGTCATAAGACTTAGAGAATTTTTTTTCTGTCTTGATAGCACACGAGACAATATCTTCGTATGATGAGAAGGATTGTGATACCAAAGCTCGACGGAGAAATGGTTTTAACCCATCAAATAAACGATCAATCTTACTCCTTGGGTTACGTATGTAATCGGCAGCATGCCTCGCTAACCTTGTAAAGTTAGCCTCATACTTTGCGACATTCTCATCCTCCTTCTGCCTCAGACTCAGAAATTGCCTTTCCATATCTGCTCGATGGTCACGAGGAAAATATTTTTCTAAGAAAAGATCTTTGGACTCCCTCCATTCCATATTCGATACTTCATCATCTTCCTTTGTGTTTTGAATCAGCGACCACCACTGATCGGCATCTTCAGTGAGGCGGTAAACTGCCATGACAACCTTCTCCCTTTCACTACTCCCCAAGGCATGGAATATTTTCTCTAAGGAATTTATCCATTGCTCAGCTACTATAGGATTTGTACTCCCATTAAAGGTTGGTGGTTGTTGCCTCATGAAATGATCTAGCATTGATACTCCACGTTGCGGATCAGGGTGCTCCATACGAGTAAGGTTATTATTCATAACCTGAGTGAGTTGTCCCAGTATGGTAATAAGTTGATCAGCACCAGTTGTATCTCCAGATCCACAATAATTATCTTGATCAGGAGGGCAATCCCTACACGGAGTTCGTGCATTGATACGGTTTCCATTCCTTCTACTATGCGCCATTTCTAAACAATGGCATAAACTAGATTAGTTTATGAATCAAAATACATAATTCCATACTTGTAAAACACTTTACATAAATTGAACTATTTATGGATATAATCCATAATCATAAAAAAAATGTTTTCTTTGAGAAAGTATATACTCATAAACCCTTCATAATGATTTGTAAAGAAAATGAGAGTTATCCTAAGCATATCCCCCGGGAGTGTCGTAACCAAGAGTGCAGCAAGGCCCGTTGTCGTGCACCAGTTCCCGTTCGAGTCTAGCTCAAAGCGGTGTTTTCGGGTTTTACCCCTAGGTACATCTGTGCCAGAGCCGCCTCTACCTGCTCGTATCCAGACAGGGATGTATTTCTCGGAAAACTCATAACATCTCTATAATACCAAAATTCTAGGATGTTCTTCTATACTAATCCTCAAAGTCTATCTTTGGGCTATGTGCTCTAATCAGAGTTTATCTAAATCTAGCTTCCAAGGTTAGTACTAAACTGCCTCTGATACCAACTGTAACACCCCGACCCCAGCTACCCAGAGTCGGTGCATTACTTCGTAACATTGGCATGATCACAAAAGATCAAGTCTCGAAAGACCGATTAGTTTAGTAGCCTTGGAAACACTAGATACATTCGTAAACGTTACATTACATCATAAAGTGAAAAACTACAATAACAAAGTCTCCATAGTCCACACTCATATCCTCTTCTGGCTATCCCTGCAGGTCATTCATAAAATACTTCTTCACATCCTGGAAAATATTAAAACATTGAAAGGGGTGAGCTCAGATGCTCAGTAAGGATAACAATATTGCGGAAGCTTTCATAAATAAACATAAACATTTAAGGCAATGTATAACTAAAACAAAAGCCTTTTAAACTTGAACATCAACATAATATGGCAAAAGTAAAATGAGATAATGCCATTTACTTCTTCACATGGATATTCTACTGGTCGAATAATCACATGCAATATCAATAACCACTTTCATAATGATGGAATGCATAATGCCAGACAATCATAACCACGTAGTCAAGGCCTCGTGCCAAGACCACAAATAAGATTTTGTCAAGGCCTCGTGCCAAGACACTAGTTTGTCTCATGAGACCTGCCGATGCATCGAGGAGCTATAGCGGGCTCCACCCGTCACTTATTAAGTCCAATGCATTCCTCATATGAGTAGGTTTAAACATATCATAAACCATAACATAATCGTATCACATAAAACATGCATAAAGGAAACATAACATTTCCACATTTCAATCACAAGATATCAATACAACACATTGATATAATAAAAACGCTTTCAAAACCATTTTCAAAACCAAAATAAAAGAAAGTTAAAACTTTGTAATTATTTTTCATTAAAAAAAAGTGATGGATTGTAGAGGAAGCCGACACTCAAATAATGGTCACGGCGGCGGAGAAGTCGTTGTCGCCGCATAAGTATGGAAATAAAAACATTCCCTTTTGTCGTTTAGTAAAACGCTTCGTATAAAAAAGATTCCTTTTGAATAAACGTAAAAGTCAAAGGGGTTTATACACTGTATAAAAGAAATTTGTGTATAAAGCAAAATATGCCTCAATAAATGGAGATTGAGACGAAGTCCCTTAAAAGATCATTTTTAAGTAAAATATATCTATTATGTGTATTCACTATATGTACACATAAAGAAAGTATAAATACAATATAAAACATAATAATATCATGACATAGTTTGAAAGTAGGAGATTAACCCAAAGAATGGAAGTTGGGTTATGAAATTCCCTTACCTTGTGTCCGACTTGACTTGACCGTTCTTTAACCTCCTGAATAATAAGCTAGAGTTAATATCTACCTTATTAAGAACCATTTTCAATTTCATTATCCTTTTTATATCACTTATTACAATGTTATGAACATTATGTAATTATTTAAGTTAATAACGGTCATTTTGTCGGTCTTTGGTACTTGAGTCAAAAATAAACTTCTCATGATTACAAGTTTGTTAATGTGGTAGAATATCCATTATCTCTAGAATTATATTCATTATGTAGATATCATATATATCATATATATACTGTATATACATTCATTTATAATATTACGTAACATTTAGAGGTATGAAATGAAATGCACCGTTCATGGAGACGGTAAGCCGTACGTACGCATGAACGCTACTTTCATTTCTATTTCGTATTTTATAGAATGGAATAATAATGATATAAGGCTATATTATAATTCCAGTATAATATCACATATAATATCATAGTTACATCCTTTATACGTCCCACATATGGTATTTAACGAATCAAATCACTTTGAGGGGGCGGTAGTCCGCACTTCCTTAAATGAAGATATCGTGTTTACCCATAATGGAAACCATAAAGGTAAGACAAAAATGAAAAATACAGAAGCATAAGTAAAATATAAACATATTATATATCATATATAAAAATAGTGACATCATAATGGCCACCTTTGAAGGTGTTATATGACTGTTGAACAATCATCGTTTCGTGAGGCAGAAATTCGCCATCCACAGAAACCGTATGTTCTTTAACCATTAGACGTAGGTGTGTGTAATTGTAGCTCGAATCCTTCTTATAAAAACATCCTAGTATATTGAGGATACTGGTGTTGTTACAAAAGAAATTAATAAAAAGAGTTTAGGGGGTTGGAGAAGAAAAATAAAACAAAACAACATTAGAAAAGACATTACCTCAAAATCGTGTAACTCTTTTTGATTTGAGCCAAAGGCTTCCTTGGGAAGAGTTCTGCCCAAAGTGAGGCTTCTAGGAGTAAGGGAGGGAAGTGGAGAGAGTATTGTTGCAGAGGTTGGCCGAGCCAAATGGCTTGAAAGTGTAAATGAGGTGGGAGAGGTGGGGGCCTTTTATAAGTGGAGAGGAGGGGCACTTTTGGAAAGATTGAAATGTTACATTATTTCACAATGCTTTTCGGATTCTAAAGGTCCCACACTTATATAATTAGAGGATAAGGTGATAAGGGTTCGAAATCTCCTCACCCAATTGGCTTTGGACAAGTGTAAGCCTTGGATTTTGCATTATCTTCCCATTTTATTTAAATCGTTAAATAATGAGGTAATCACTACATCATCATGATGTCATAAATAATTTAATTTATATAATGTCTAAAAATTATAAGAAAAATACTATGATGTAGGAAATCTTTTTATCTTTCTAATGAATATTTATAATCAAAATTCGGACTTGTGTAACCCCACTTAAAAATTGTTTTAGTAAAACATTTTATGTTTGTGTCATTTTTTACTTTAACATTAAATAAAAGTTATTTATGTCATTTTCTAACTAAAGTGGCTCCATGGGGTCCCCAAGTTGACCCATGGGTTGTCTTGGTCGGCCATGACTCATCCAATAGGAGTAGGACAAGTTTCATGCTCATCTCATATTATTATAACATTATTTGTACCTTAAACTACACTAATTACCTCTAATCGCGATTAAGAACTTAAAAGTTACTATTCACCAAAAAATTATTTTAATCTCATTGAACCACATTTTACTTCTTAATGACAACCATGTATGTCGGATTTTCAAAATTCAATACACATTAGTGGTAAACTTTCATTTAACTGAAAAATCAGTTTGCTTGATTACCACTTAGTGGTTTCACTATTCATCAAAAATTGAAGTTTTTCAGAATAAGGCCAAAATTTCACCCTAAGCTATAATTGATATTCCGAATTCAAAAATGATATCTATTTTACAAAATTCCAAACATATAAGTTGTATTAATTAATTTCATAATTAATTCCCACTGTTACAACAAATAGCGTGTTTTTAAGAAACGATTTATATCAAATGTTTGGCAATTATTTATGTCCAATTTCAATGTTAAATTAATTCTAATGACCACCATTGGATAAAATGGTAAAAATATTTTCTAATTATACCTTAAAACCACTAAATATTATAATTTATCTGTATAAATTATTTTTATTAAAAAGGTTGTTTTAAGAATTTTTCACTATTCATAAAAATTAGACGTTTTCAGAAAAATACCAAAAATTCAACATAGGCTAATTTTGATATTCGGAATCCAAAAGTGAAGTCCATTTTGATAAATGAAATTTAAAAAAATTTCAAAAGGTAGGTATTAATATTCACAACGGCTAGTTTAATTCGTTATAGTGTGTGTTAGAGCTCGAGGTTGCGTACAACACACGCTATTGCATTATTGAAAGAGAGGCGTATCGTGGAAGCTCGGGGTGTTACAATTTATGATAGCTTTCATTGTTTTATTTACCCTTAATGAGAATCTGAGCTCATCCATTTCTAATGATTTATTTTCCTAGGATTCTAAGAAATATTTTTTGTTTGATATACTGGGTTAGACTAAGATAATAATGGAATTATCAATGGATTATCTATGTTATATTATATGATTTGAATTAAAATGTACGGTTCATGCATGTAATATATTTTCCAATACTACTAAACTAATAAATAATTTAGGCTTTTATTCCTTATAATAGTATTAATGTATTGGAATAATGCACCAGCTTCAAGCTTTTGGGGTTGGGATGTTACAAATGTGTTGTCTCTATCTATGGAAAGAGGTTTCATAAATAACCTTTTGATTTGTCCATTTAATTGAATGCAAGCCAACATTTATATATTAAACATCATTATATGTTTACTTAATCATCCTAAATTAATCAACCATTAAAAAATATGAGAATAAATTAAAATCTCAATATAAATGTTTAATAGCCATTTTTTATTCCCAAAAAAACTAAAAACCCTTAAAAAACTATATAAAAATTATTTTTTATAGAAAAACCAAACAAAATATTTAATTTCTTTTATAAAATAATAAAAACAATTTTTAAATTAAATTTTCTTAATAAATATAGCCAAAATTATTTTTAAGTATTTATTTTTAAATTTTTAAAATTTTCTAAAACATTTTACTAAGATAAAACTAGTGTCTTAAAAATAAAAATTTCATTCTAGTTTTTCATTTTTATTCTATTAGACGTGAACATCAATAAATTAAGTTTTACACTCACTAGGATATTAGAGAATATAATCCTCAAAATATATTTTACAAGGGATGATATTTCATTTACAAAAGCAAAAAACTATTTATTTCCCACATAATATCAAAAAATAAATCCAAAACTGTATCTTATAATAATTTTTTACAGTAGATGTATCTTATAATTACATTTGAATATAAAAATAAGATTCTATACATTAAAGTATGAGACATATTCATATTTTATAAATATAGAGATAAATTATTCTATTTTCAATGATTTATAAATATATTAATACATTTACCCATAAATAAATTTTCACATTCTTACATAAATTATATTTCCTGGTAAAAGTATAAACAATGTGAATTAGAAAACATTTATCTCATAAATTCAATTAAACTCTGTTTTTTCATTGAATTATATTATATTCCTTATATTTTTGAAACATAACTTAGAAGACATATCATTATTATTCATATTAAATCACATTATAATCTTTTATTAAAATATATAGAGTTAAATTATAATTTATTTTATCTTCATTAAATATTGAAAATATAACTACAGTTTCAAATTGAAAACATTTAGTTTCCCTCACCAACATCACTTTTTTTTAATCCTTGTACATTTTCATTATAGAATAATGTACAACATGCATTATAAAGTTTTAAATCTTAAATAAGGAAATTGAATTATATAACAAACAAATTTGATATAAAATTAAATATAACTTTTAATTAACTTTGATGTAATGTTATTAATTATAATTATCCTCAAACATTTCACACATAGAGAACTAAACTAGAGTCTCTATAAGACCACAAGTGCACCTCCTTGTATTCCAGAGGCTATCGACTGGATAAAAAGGCCTATGAACATATTTATGGTGAATATAACCTAAATAAAATATCCATTCAATACAAATAAATAAGAAAAAATATATAAAACAAGACATAACATTACTCATATGAAATTACGGTGGAAGGATAATAATATCATCACCATTTTACATTCTATATAAACTCAAACACATACAAAACCACACATCAGTCGTATATAAATTCTATTTTAATAAGTAGGTTATTTATACATGGATGATAAAGAAATAATATAAAATAAAATTATACAAAACCCATTTCTAAAAGGACATCATATCGACAACGAGACCATCCACTCATCCACTGTATGTTGACCAAGATTCAATCCCTATCATTAGATCGTTTGTGTGACCAATATCTAATGCATAAGTAGTACACATTGATCAAGGAATAAATGTTGGTAGTTCATATAAATCTCTATATTCCACCCCCAAAAAATCCCTTAATATATTCCATAATGTATAAATATGGGTATATGGACAAAAAAATGTACAATTTGTACCACATAATAATTAAACAAACGATTTGAATTCATAATTTTCCTATAAGAAAACATGATTATCTTCCCCACAAACTTCATCTAGTGTTAGTGATGTATTTAATTATTAAAAAATTATGTATGGTAGTGAGGATTCAACCTTAAGATAGTTTACTGTGATAAAAAATTGTATCTAAGTCTTGGGAGAGGCGTCATGTATATAATCCAATGGGAATAAACATTACATATATAACATGTCGATCCATCATTGATAGGTCATAATATAGATATTTTTCCCATGAATTGTATCTTAGTCACCATAGGGGTGTCACATCAAGAAATCTCGTAAGAATAGTATTCAAATAATGGGGGTAAAACATAGTCATACACCTTTCGAAATCATTTGAATAAAGGGATGGGTATAAAATATTTTACTCTCTCAAGTAGATCATCTAAATAACATGAGAGTTAACATAGTCACCTCTCTTAAAAAGTTTATCTAAATAATGGGAGGTGAGTAATGTATCTAGATCCCTTAGAATGATAATTTGAATAATAAAAGGGGCATGACATAACTAGCTCACTGAAGAAGAGCTTTTGAATCCTAAGAGGTCATAAAATAGAAATATCTTCACATAAATAACTATATAGTTGGTTCCAAGATACCCCAATCAAACCAATATGATTAAAAATTTGTCAATAAATATAAATAATGACACAGAACAACAGACAAGGCACTCTGTTTCCCTACATTATAGACCAACACATATCGCATGTCTTTTATCTCATTGTAATATAACTATCACTTAGCTGACAATAATGAAATTTCAAGACACAATTCATAGAGTTTAATTATCCCTAAAAGAGATTTTCAAAATCAATAGTTACACATAGATGATCACATGGAATGTAAACCCTAACATAACATTCTAACCCCTCAACTCTTAAGTTGATTTAAATAGAAATTGGACTAACTTATCTTTCCCTAGAAAAGTATTTTCACACTATCATGAAGAACCACACTCTATTTCATACCACACACTTTTACACTTCCATAGATATCACATGGCTAAAGGTCCTATCTCAAATCCCCATACTAATATGAAGTCCTTGGGTGAGTTGTTCTCCAAAATATTCACACACTAGTCTACCCCTCAAAAAATATTCATTTAAACCACATTTTATCTCATGTGGCCTCTCATAAACCAACTCATGTTGAGTTAAAAATTCACATCTATGGTGATTCCCACGTTCTAAGACTACAACACCCTATGTTTTTGTATGGATTTTAAATATATGACCATTATAATAATGTTCATTAGAAATATGGTAATTGGAAATACAGTCATTGGATATAAATGTATCAGATTGGTACACTGAAGATCATTATTATTAGTAACAAAATTAAATATTATATAATTAATAAATAATTAATTAAATAGAATATTTTATTTTGAAATATTTTTATGCATTAGAAATACTATTATAAAATAATTATATGATAAAATTAAAATAAATATTTTAACATCAATAGATTGATAAAATTTAATTATTAGACTATAAATAATTATTTTTTATTGTAATTTGGTTTTTTATGTTTAATATAAAAGATTTATTATTCAAAAACAACTATTTTTGTTAAAGTGTTGTATTTTTTATCTTAATTGAATAAAACACTACTGAAAAATAATTTTAATGAAATATGTTGATAATATATACAATAAAATAAATTACTGATCATCCCAAAACTATAACTACTCATATAATATAAATAAATTCATTTTATTCTTAGAAATGAATTCCTATAAAAATCCTTATGAACTATACATTTTTTAATTTAAAAAAATAAATATATTATGTTCTAATAGTAATAAAATATATTTTTTATATGAATAATATATTAACAATAATTATTCTATTAATTAAGGGAAAATAATAATTATAATATTTAATATTTAAAAAGTCATTTTTCTATTAAAACTATTTTTCTACGATTTTATATTTTAATTTATAAGTTAAATTATAAAATTTCTAAATTTTAATTGGAAAAAATGAACTTTTTTTGGATTTACTATTATAATATTATCTTAGAATAAATATTTTGTATTTTTCTTAAAATTATGGTTTTTAGGTTCATTGTACAATATGTAGTTTCTCAGATACCATGAGTTTTATGACATCATTAGGATATAAATGTCGTTTAAAATTTTTTGAAACCACTTCAAAAATTGAGTATTCATTTATTAAGTAAAATTATAAATTTTAAATATTATGTTTTATTTAGAAACTCAGGATTAATATTTTGGGACCTATTTAATATTTTTCAAAAAACGGGTTTTATGCATTATATATTCATAATTTAAAAATTAATTTTTATCAAATTTATAAATTTAATACTTTGAAATTGTTTTAATATTTTTAATCAGTATATAAAAATTATAAAATATGTTAAATTTCATTTTAATAAAAAATAACCCACCGAGAATAAAAATGATTTACTGTGGTAAAAATAAATTAAGGTAAAACATTAAAGTTAAGCAAAAAAGCCTTAAATATCTCCAAAAATATACCATTATTTGTATTTATGGGTTCTTAATTTACCAATAACATTATTATATCAATTATTTTATACTATTTTAAACACATTCCTTTGAATTAGGCATGATATAAAAATAAATTTGTGAATATTTACAAATATATAACCCCACTAACATATAAAAGGAGCCTTTCCCCACCCAACTTATCCACACACACTAAGACTTGTGCCTAGATAAACGTATACCCAAAATCTTTCTCAACTATTTACCCCTTATTATAGAGTTTTTTCCTAACTACAATTATAATCTATGAAAGCTCAAGGAGTTATCCCAAGGACTAAGGTCAAAATCAAAATAACTCCATTTAAATTAAATTATTTTCATTCATCCTATACCTTCAAAAAATATATTATACCCATAAAAAATAATAAAAATATTATCATTATTATAAATAAATTATTATTTTTATTGAATAATCATTTCCTACCTTCCTCACAACCATTCAAAAAAGGAAAATAATGCGCGTGCGTACATTCAGACTACCAAATACATGGATGACATATTTTATTTTTTATTACTACATATTATAGCTGATCATAAAGATGCATTTAATAATTATATATTATATCTATTAAATAATTTAGATTATATAATGATAAATTATTATTTACCTTCATTTTATTCAAACCATTGAAAAATAAAAATTACATTTTTACATATATCGGTTCTACCACCTCTATGGATGACAAGTATCATTTTTCATAACCTATTTATAGTGATAATTAAAAAAATATTTTTGATTAATTTATATTTTATTGAGGATTAATATTTTTCAATAATAATTTTATTTATTGATGACACAAATATCAATAATAATTATAAAATAATATATTGATATCTATAAATCACTCAAAACATGTTCATCACTAAATTCAGTCTCACATATCATAACAAAAAATCTCATGGAATTATATCATAACATTATTAATAATTATTTAAATTATATTATTGTACCTTAAATAATATTTGAATGATTACATTTTTTATTAAATAATGGGGTTCAACATCACCAATATGAAACATGGTTGTAACAATCATAAATTACCAACATCTGATGGTGAATATAAACAATAACTGAGAAATAAATGGTTATTTAATGATTTAATTCAATAATGTAAAATTTTATAAATATTAATATGTTACTATAATGTTTTATTGTTATATTTATGATTATTATACATGACGTTTATGATCTTCCATATAATTCGAGAGGTGTGGTAAGGGTTTCTTATAAAGATCAATTCATTTAGAGGGGTTTTGTACTATAAACCTATTTCTTATTTGGTTTGTATAATCCCTATATGAAATTTTATATCATGATTAACTCTCTATTTCCTGGTATTTTAATTTTCATTTCACTTTTTATCACTCAAGCAGTTTTGATTCAAATGTTACAAACTTCAAAAGCGTTTTATCATCTCACATTTTAATAATTAAGATATATTCCATAATCACTACTTTCATTATTTTCTGTAGTTTATATAATACCCATGGATATATGTTTATTATAAATATCATTAATTTAAAGTTAAAAAAATCTTATAAGGCTCTCATATTGAAGGGTCTTTTCGATTTGTACCAAAACCGCATGTGTCTTCCAATACCCAATTTCCTTTCATTGAGTTATAATGTTTTTTAATGAAATCCATTATTATATGTCAAGTGAAGTTTTCCTTATGATTTTATTATTAATTGTTTCCTCTATTTTATACATTAATTTCACGTGAACTATTTTTATAAGGGTTACCCTAATTATTATTTATTGACAAAATTGATTTATTATAAATATGCAATGTCATTCAGAATAATTAGCATCCTATTGATTGTAGTTTCTCCACAATGTTAACATTATTTTTTCCACAAAGGATTTATTCTATAATTTTGGAAAGCCAAATTATATAATTGTACTTTATTTTCTTATACCACTTTACATATTTTCAAAATAAAGACTTATTATCCTTTTAAAATGTGGGTTTCAATAATGATATTTTAAAAATATTATAAAAGGTTTTTCCATTCATGATTATATATGTTATATTCCACTCCACATTTCTACTAGAAACAATGTATGTATTTTTAAGGGCTCTATTGTTGAATATTATTTTTAAAATTAATATTATTCAACATTTTTTACTTAACCTATTCAAAATTATCTTTTGAAAGTAACCCGTAACATCATATTTTATAGAAATGTAAAAAAAATTAATAAACCATTTCAATTCAATATTAAGATTTATAACAAAAAAATTAATTTACATGGAAATTATTTTTCAGTAATTACCCTCTGAATTACCTGATGTTGTTTGTATATTTTATAATTAAAAATTCATGGTTAAATGGTCTAATATTTTATTCCTTTTTACATTGTACATTTTGAAATGTTCTGATAAATTTTTAATTTATATATGTCTATAACAACCTGAACATTTATAAATAATATTCCTTTTTAATTGAATAATATCCTTTTTTGTGTAAGTTAGTATATATAAAACACATTCACCACTTTGGTAATTGAAACGTTATATGTTTTATATTTTCAAATTTAATATATTGTTAAGAATCATGACCATTGATAATATTTTTGTAGAGTGATAATATTATTAGTATATATTAAAGGTTAGGATTAAGTCCAATTAACCCTGATAAAATATGTGATAACCTACCCTAGTAGGATAACACCATATGAAGACCATTTATCATAGAATTTGTGGGTGATTAAATCAGAAGGTTTTCTATTTTTCATGTTCAAACTGATATTTAATAACTATAGAATTAGAAAATTGATTTACGGTATAAGTTCAAGATCTTCGAGATTAAATCCCAATCTATGTACACTGATCCATCAAAATAAAATATCACCATCACACACCTTACGATTAGGGAATTGTTTGGTGTAATAAGGGGTTATGTATCTATTCCCTAACAGTATTAATTTTTATGTCTTTTTTTAAAAAAATGATTTTATTTTTTCAATTTTTAATATTACTTTTTAAATTATTAGAAAATGAGTTTGAAAAGATACTAGATTTTCATGGGATAAAATAAAAATTGTATCTATGGAAATTTATAGTTTCAATTAAGACGCTCTATTTTAATGAATTTAATAATTTTTTATATAAAAAAACATTTAAAAATTTTAATTAGGTAGCTACTTTTAAATATAAATTGTAAATAAAATTATGATGTAAAAAAATAATTTTTATATGGTTGAGAAAACTGTTATTTCAAAAAAAAATATTTTTTAATAAATATGGATTTTTATTTTAAAAGTGTAAATTCCCATATATAATTAAATATCTAGATAAATTAAATATTTTTTTAAATCATCACAAAAAAATTATCCAATAGTGATATTTTTATACTTTTTGGACACAATTGAATATTTGGGTCGAAATTAAATATGGTATAAATATATTTTGTTTATTACAACACTATAATGAACCAAATTTGATATAATATTGGTCATAAAATATTTCCATTACCAAATATATTTTACCCATTTAAAATAGTTCATTTTTTATGTTATTTGTCTAATTTTCTAAAGCCTAAATTAATCCTTTGAAACCTTTATTTCATTTTAGGTTTTTAAAATGAAATTAATAATAAACATGAAAAATTTCCTCATCTATAGGGGTATTATTTTAATTATTTTGGTAATAAGACTTATAAACTAATGAAAACTATTCCAAATAGATATAAAATTTTGTAAAAAATAATTATATGTATTGTGGTTTTTAATACTTTATTATATAGTATCCAAAACCTATGTTATTGAAATAATAAAGAACTCCCCTTTATTTTCATATATAAACCAAGAAAAGAAGCCATTATTATTCACTAAAAACCTTTGTATTGGGATAATACTATTCATTTTCATCTATATATTTTTCTCAATATTTCTCAAATATCTTAATAAGATCCCTAAATGTTTTTGAAACTCCCTCTCAAGGTTAGGGATCCTCTTATTCTCCTGTTTTTTAAAGAACCTCCTTTATATTGTACCCTTTTTTAAATTTTTACAAGTTGATAAATGTTTTCACACACACCCCTAACATACCATATGATTTACATGTGATTATTTCCCCCTTTATATCTCATTAATCCCTCCCATGAACCATTATGTACTCTTCTTATATTACTGAAACTATACTATTATTTTTTCATGCTAAATTTTATATTGTGAATAACAATCACCATTTCCACTAAAATGTTTTCCCCAAGATGTAACTATCCTTATTTTTTGTTAATTAGATATATTTAACCCACAATATTTATTTATGGTATTAAATTTTATTAAATATGTTCTTATGTTGAATGATCTATGTGGAACGCATGAGCATATACATATTATGATGGGTGTGTCTAGATATGCCTCCAATGCATTAGGTACTGTTTTAGTCTTATAATACATCTTTTATGGGATTAGGGAGTAAAACTAATCTATTATGGGAATATTTACACCATTTCCTGATTTCATTGAGATTATCCTTGACTTATGTTTATGATTTTATGTTTAATGTTGTCACAATATTCACATGTTTCCTTTAAGTTATCCTGATGTATCATGCCTCATTATTCATGATTATGATTATCACCCCTCTTCTGTGTATTTCATATGCATCTTTACTCACTTGTACTACTTTACCTTATTATACTATTTTTTATTTATCTACTTGGATTTATAGATCACAACAATCATATATATGTCTATAGGTTATCAAATGCAGTATAAAAGGATTTATGGAATTTTATGAGAAAATTGAGGAAGTTTGAAAAAAAAAGTATTCGTATTGTTATTGTACATTTTTATTATTTATACTTAATCCCAATAATATACTAGGATTCATTATCTTTTGGTTTTTATTATGTGTAGTTTTATATAATAAATCATGAATTAAATATTTTTAAAAATATGGGTTGTCATAGTTTGTATCAGAGTGAAGACTATTTATTTTTGGTATTAGGATTTTAAAAGTCTCATTAAAATATCAAGGATAATATAAAATATAGTAATACAACCATATTATTTTAAAGTGTATATTTATTGGTTTCCAATAAAATATATCTCTATCCAGATACTACAAGTGGATGCGGCGCTAACAAAGATATGTTTGGGGTAATAACCCAAAAATTAGAATATTTTGCTAGATTCTATCATTAATTGTTAAATGAAAATAGGCCTTCCTAGGAACATAGTTCGAAACTCTTGGGGGATATGATTTGGTAAATTAAAAATCTCATTACAAACCATTATTTAGGTAATAGAAAATCCCATGACATTTTATGTTAGGAAATTAAATCATGGATAACAAATATTGAAGCCTAGAAATAAATTGGTTAAGGAATATATGTCAGTTACGAGTTAACCCTTTAATGTTTTTGGTTTCCCATTTATTCCTTTAATAGTTTAAAAATAATCATCCCAAAATTTTCCATTTATTTTTTCAAGATATGCTAATATGAGAAACTGATTCAACAACCAATGTGACGAAAAAGGTAATAATTATCCAAAAGAAATGCCCAACCCATTTGGAGAAGGAACCAAAAACATAGAAAGATACATTCGTAAATGACATAAGTTATAAACCAAAACATAAATCATAATGAACACACAAATCCATATTATAAAGAGAAATATTTTATTGACACCTGTATATGAAAAAGAATCTTTAATTTTTATGGATATTATGATCCCTTAATCATTCAGAACTCCATAAAATCCATTGAAAATATGCTATTATTAATTAAATTCTTGGAGAAAATGAAGGTCCCGATTGTTATTTATCACCTGGAAGTAGAATCTGGACAATAGTATAAGTTGTTCAAAAATATGAAGCAAGATGAGGAGATCTAAGTGAAAGAATGGAAGGAATTCTAGAAAATTTTATTGGAAAAATATTTTCCTCGCAATCAATAACATCAAATGGAGAGGAATTTCATTTACCTTAAAAAAACTAATGATTATTACATAAGTTAATATGAATAAAACATTACAATAATTTCGTGACACACCTCTATCATTGTTATCACTCTAGAATGTAAAGTTGGCTACTTCTTTGGGGGTTAAATCTATGTCTAACAAAATCCTTTGAAATTCTGGACATTGAAAACTAAAAATAAATTTTATGATGTTCCAACAAAGTCAAAATAGAGATTGATGAATAATAATGATATCATGTTGATAAGAAGAGGAAAATAGAGTTTCCTTCCAGTGGAATAATTTACAAATGTAAATGTGGAAATTAATTACAACATTCCAGTTTTGGTGATTATGAGAATTATAATTCCTAAAATTTATTAAAGGGGATGACGAAATGCTATAGTTGTTTCAAAGAAGTGAATCTAGCTATCAATTAAAAAATGGATCAACCCATAAATTTTATGAAAGAAGATAATTCTTCGATCAACCCTCAACCAGTGGTAAATTGTTTCAATTTCAAGGAACATGGTCATCTTGAAATCTAATTTCTTAATACACTGATTTTTTGTGACAACTGATAAAATTAACCTCTACTTCCAAGATTGAATAAGTGACCTTTTACCATCAAAAAATGGAGGAGGATCATGAAAATAAAGTGGTGATGGGTATTCTACTTATTCATTCAAAAATAGAAAACATATTTTTATTTTGGTTCTGTGCATTATTTTTTATCTCATAAGTTTAATAGAACTATTAAAGTAAAACATTAAAATATATAAGTCAAGTTATCAGTGAAAATAGAAAATGGATTAATTATTTCATCCTAAGTATACAACTCCTCCCATATCTATATATTCAAGTTGAACTTCCCAGAAAATCTTGTGATACTATCCTTATAATAATTTGATTCAATTTTGGGCATGGATTGGTTTTATTTTTATATTTCCAACATAAATTTCCAACAGAAAGAAATAAGCCTCTATATTTTTAATCACCCTCTGATTCTATAAAATTTTAGGGAGGATGATTAATCTTTTTTAGTTAAAAAATAATAATATTGGATATTATTTCATTGTGAGAAATCATATCTATCTCAAATTATTTGGATTAATGAAAATATCATCCTTGATTCCATTCCCATTATAAGGGAATTCTCTAATGTGTTTCCCAAAGAATTGCATAATTCTCCTCCTAACTAAGAGTATTAATTCAAAATTGATATTATACCAGGATATTTTCCTATATAAAATACTTTTGATAGAATCATTTTTATTAACTATGAGTATTTGAAGAAGAAACTATAAGATAATCTGGATGAAGGGTAAATATTCCCTTGTATTACGTTGTGAGGTGCATATGTACTCTTTATCAAGAATAAGGAAGGGTAAATGTGCCTCTACATTAATTATAAAGATCTCCACAAGATTAGGATAAAAAATCAGTATCTTATTCCATGGATTTAGGAATTAGTTGATTATATATGTTGATCTTAATAATTCTCTAGGTTAAATCCTTAGTTGAAATATTTCCAAGTAAAATCAGTAAGGAGGATATCCCCAAGGATTATTTTCGTATAATTTATGAAAACTATGAGTTCATATTAATTCTATTTGGACTCACTAATTCTCTAGAACTCTTTATGGACTACATGAATACATTATATTGAGATTACCTCAACAAATTTTTGTTAGTCTTTATTAATGATATTATCACCTTTTCTAAACAAAAGGAGGATCATAAAAAATATATTAATTTTATATTGAATACCTTGTTCAAGTAAATTCTATAAGAAAAGTATATTAATTGTTATTTTAGGTTGTATAAATTTACCTTCATGTTGAAATTTATCACTAGTAATGTGATATATATGGATCCTTCAAAAAATGAGTCAATTAAAGGATAGTCCAGGACAACATATGTGATAAAGATCCATAGTTTCCTTGGGTTTTTGGTGTACTATTTTCAATTTGTTAGAAAATTATCATGATTTTCAATACCAATATCCAAAGTCTCTAGTAATGTATTTAAGTATGTCTAGATTGATGAATGTGAATAGAGTTTCAAAGAGTTGAAGAAAAGGTTAAACACTAAGCTTGCACTCGCATTAAGAACCAGTGGGGAAGGGTTTTTTATCAAGAAATGCATATAAAATTGGCTTGTGTTGCATACTCATTCAAGATTAAAATTTGATATCATATGCCTTCCATCAATTAAATATCAATTATAGAAACTACATAATGAATGATGTAGAATTGGGTGAAGTGATCTTCAGGTTAAATATTTGGTGACACTGTCTCTACAGGTAGAAGTAAGGAATATATACATACCATAAAATTCTTAAGTATATATTCACACAAAAATAGATTAATATTCACTAATATAGATGGTTATATAAAATCAATGATTATTATTATTCCATACATTACTGTAACACCCGAGATTTTTATGAGAAATATTTTGTTTTTATATATATCATCAAAGGAATCTTTCACTACATACTAGCTTGGCTTACTTTACACGCAACCGCGACCTTCCTCGACAGCTTGCGTCGTACGCAATACTCAGTTTCACTAAACAACGATATGCTATTAAAATATTATTAAAACTAGCCGTTATGAATAGTAATAACCACTTTTTGAAATTTTATAAATTTTATCGTTCAAAATGGACTTCATTTTTGGATTCGGAATACCGAAATTAGCCTAGGGTGAAATTTTGGTATTTTTCTGAAAACTTTCAATTTTTTATGAATAGTGAAACCACTAAGTGGTAGGTTAAAAACTGAATTTTGCATAAAACATAATTTTACCGCTTCTGTGAATGGAATTTCGAAAATCCGAGAGACACGGTTAATATCAAAGACTAAAATGTGGTTCAATGAGATGAAAATAATTTTTTGGTGAATAGTAACTTTTTACTTTTTTTACCACGGTTAAAAGTAAATAGGGTAAAAATGATATTATTATTACCCTAACACATGTACTAATTCTATTGTACAAGTGTAATTCGACCAAAAACAAACTTAGGAATAAAATATGACCATTTAGGTCCACTTGGATTAGATTAGGACATTTATTATTAATTTATTTAAAGAAGGGTTAAAATAGTTAAAATCAAAGTTTAATAAGTAAATCATTTTTAATATGGGGTTATACATAAGATAAATTCGACTATAAATATTCATTATAAAGATAAATATATTTCCTACATAATGATATTTTATTTATAATTTTTAGACTTTAAATAAATTAATTTATTTATGACACAACGATGATGCAGTAATTACCCTTTTAAGGAAATGTTAACATAGTTGATGTTATAAATTCTCAAATAAATTTAATTTGAAACTTTTTATGAATTCCACTAATTTTCTAGGTTACTATGATATATTAGTGTTGATGTAATCAACTTGTTTCGAACATATAATTCTTTTATGACTTTCACAAAAAAATCATATATCAAATAATGTCAAAATTGACACAAAATAGTTTTTAAATCAAATATTATATTATTAATTGTTATTTTATTCCTAAAAATCTAAGGTTCGGCCAAATGACTTAGATAAGTATATATATATTAATAATAAACAATTTGGGGTTCGTTTGGCATGTTATAGTAAGTGTATTAACCATATAGTGTAAGAAAACAAAAAGACACGGTAAAAGTTAAATTATTTAACTTAGAGTTAAATCTAATTGATAAGGTTAAAATAATAACCTAAACTTGTATAAATCCTATTTTTTGATAGGATTTCGACCCATCCCCACTTTAGCTTCGAAATAAGACCCTTTGGAACCATTATAAACCGATTTTGACTTTAATATAAAATAATATTTTGAGATATTCCTAAGGTGCCCCTCTCCTCCCTTGTAAAAGGAAACCTCCTCCCCCTCCTCCTCACACCAATTTGAGCACTCAATCTCGGACAACCCCTGCCATTTTCTCCTCTCCACTTCCCTAGAATAATCCTAGAGGTCCTGGTCTTCTTCAAAGACCAATCTTAGTTCCCTAAGTGGAAGATTCAAAGAAGCGTTCCAAAGAAGAGGTAATATCCATTACCGATCTTTTCAATTTCTTTCTTCTTCAACTTCTTCTTCTTTAGTTGTTTAATTATAAAGTAATAACATCAGTATTACTTACATACTGATATGTTATTATAAATATGAAACAACCCTAATTCACCTTCTATCCATCCTATGGAAAAATGGAATCACCTCGCGTGCGTACGTACGGAATACCGTCTCCACACCGTGGTGTAATCTATTTTCCACCATCACCTTACAAGGATGGGTATAATGGTTTAATGAGTAACTATTTATGATTATTATAAATTAATATTGATACTGAAATAATATACATATACTCCAATACAATTCCATGATCATAGGAACGATATCATCACTCGTGCGTACGTACGGAATACCGTCTCCACGATGTGATGTGACCCGTTCTACATGATCATCATTACATAGTAATTATATAAATGAATTGAATGAATAAATATGATATATGTTACACTAATACCATTCTGGATATAAGGTATCTATAACCTTAAAAGAAGAATAAGAATTTATTCGGCAAAACACGCATAAGAACAAAAGGCAATAAAGACCCGAGTAACAAATAACAATGAAATATTACTAACAAGAAGCTAAGAATATGACCATATATGATATCATATCAATATGTATGATTATGGAATAAGTCAATAACATTATTTAAACCATTATACAGGAGCTTCGGACATGTACAAAGCAAATCGGACCTAAGGTAAGGGAAATTTCACAATCTCACTTTTATCCGAGATTGTTTTTACTTTGGTAATTACTGCGGTGTATTTTATCATCCACATCCATGTTCCCTCAATATGTAATATTATTTCATTCATTATACAATAGTTTATATCCAATTTTACCCTTTTGTAAGTTTTTTGTAAAATATATGAAAGGAATCTTTTATCGTTTTTCGTACGAGGTACTTTTTGACTTTTCCGACAAAAGTACGAAGAATGTTTTTTTTAACTTATACAGCATGAATGGATTTTTAAAACATTATTTCCAAGAAGCTTCCTTTACAAGTTTTCAAGTTTATTTTTAATCAACTTCTTTTAGTTTATAATTGTATGACATGTTAAGAAAAGAAAAGTGTTTTTGAAGAAGAAAGGATATTTTCCTCAAGAATGGAGTTCAAGTGTTTTATCAAAATTATTTTCCATCTAAGATAATAAAGGGTTCCCTTTTTATCCCTTTAATTACATTGATTTGATTATGTTGTGAGGGAATTATTTTTATGAATTCATTTGACTTATATGATTTGTTTTATGATGTCATGATGTTTCAAGAATCCCATTTTTGTTACATGTGTTATGCGATGATGTATGATTTATGATTATGTGGCACACATAAGAAAGGATTCATTATAATATGGGTGGGACCTATATCTCCCTCCAATGCATTGGGTAAAGATTTATATCTCATGAGATAGACATGTCTGGAACGGAAGGTTATTTCGGTTCAGTGATATAGGACTGAAATGAGGAGTGAACTCGGTTCAGAAAGGGACTTTGTCCACTAAGATAGTCTTGGCAATGTGTCATGACTAACAAGAAATTATTTTCAATGATTATGTGTGCATTCCACAAAGTTTCAAGTTTCATGTTATGATTATGGGGATCTCATTTCACTTCTATGATTTATTCCATGTTAAGATATTATGATCTCTTTTGCAGGTTATGATTTTCAAAAAGATATGATATGATTTTTATTTCCTTTATTTGCCTTGCTGAGCATTTGAGCTCACCCTTTTATGTTTTCTTTTCCCCAGGTCAGGAAGATGGATATTAAGTAGAATGTGCTAAAAGAGATCCTAGATATGATGAAATAAATGGGAGACACTGTAGAAGATTTATGAACCAGTTGTTTATGTTTCCCAGTTTCTAAAGACACTATACCTATACAGTCCTTTGTGGTTTTGTCATATGTTGTAATAAGTGTGCTTAAATTTTGAGTATTAACAATGTATGTAAAGTATGGGTCGTTATAATTACCATCGTACGAAAGAAAATATAGTGGAAGATCCTCTTAGTCGAAATAATCTCAAAAAAATATCCATGATCAAGATTCTATAGAATCCAATATTTTTTTTCAAATTCAATGAATGGGTATAGAAATAATAAAATTTTCTTTATCCATTCATGCTCAAAAACCTTATAAACCAACCATTCTAGATAGGATCAAAGATGTCCCAAAAGATGATGAGTTTTTATATAAGAAGGTTGTGGAAATTCTAGAGTTCAACTTTTCTAAAATGGAGTAATAATGATTGGAAACTAAATATGTGTCTAATCAGAATAAAAATTGAAGAGGAAAATTTTGGATGATTTGAATGGATCATCCTTATCTATTCAACTAGGAAGAATAAACATGTATATATACAAAAACATGTGGTAAGATAACATGAAAAGGGAGACTATATAATTGAAATCTCAATTTTTGGTATCCTAACAAGTTAAGGTGGAATGATATAACTATAAGTACATTATGAAACCATTACCTATGATAGTATGGAAATGGAAAACTATAACCATGGATTTAATTGTAGGACTCCCCATTCCCTCTACAAGGAATAATCTAATATGGGTGGTAGTCTAGCACATTACAATGCTAGAACTTTTTATTTTCAACAAATAATATTTCTCACTTGACAAACTCACTAGGATATACCTAAAGGAAGTGGTAAGACTGCAAGAATTTATAATCTCTATATTATGTGGTAATGTCCAGAAATTTTCCAAAATTTATTTTTTAAAATTATTTGGGAAAATTCCAAGACTGGGCACTGAGAAGGCCCGTGATTCCGATGTCTGGTATGCTCGGAATATATCATTAAAAAAAGTTCAGTTTTTAGGTAATAATTCTTGGGTGGATAACTTTGATCTATAAAATATATTAAATGGATTCCCTTATGAGACATCTAAGGGAACCATTGTATTCAGAACAACTACTTTACCTTAGACAAGGCCTAACATCCTCTGTCATAAGCCAGATGAAAAAACTAGTTTTTAGTTGTAAACTTTATTAAAATATTCTTAAATAAAAACCTTATATGAAGCAATGCTGTTTTTATTTTATACCAACCTCCATCATAATTCCATGCTTATCATCATAACCCTAGAGTTTCCCTAGGGAGGTAGAAGAGGTTCTATCACCATCAATGAATAATTGACGAATTATGGTGGAAAAAAGGATCGACATGGTGACCTGACTTCAATCTATGTCATCAAGGGATTCAAACTCTAGGCAAGGGTTGTTATTTAATTTCGTTCTTTACCTATTCTTATTTTTAAATGACGAATGTGGATAAACCCCTGAATAAGTTGACCCATGGATCATTCTTTATTTCAGGAGCTATTTCTATCATATTTATATTTGGAGAATTAATCCATTCATGGCCTAATTATATTTGATTTGATCCATTTAATCATTCTATCAGGAGTGGATCAACATAGTGATGTATAATGGGGATGGTTTGTTCTACACTTTGGTTGATTTGGATTTCTTCTCCAATTTTACCAGTGTTATTCACATTCTTTTTGGGTTTACAAATGGTCATTCATTGCATAATCATTCTTAGAGCAACGATCTGTTATATAGGAATCAGAATGGATATGGCACAACGGAGAGGTGATGATGATGAAAAAAATGGATTGAGGTGGTGAGAGGGATACCGCAGATCAAATACCTTCTGGAAAAAGGGATTGCACCAAGGATTTGAACCCCAGGAGATCAAGCACGTGTTCCAAGGACTCTAGAACACCCTCTGGATAGAAGAACGGACCACCGAAGCACGTTCGGTGGTCTGTAGAGGAATCTGTTGGCATTGCAGGCGATAGTGGACACGTTTCGAATGGTAGGGATGTGTTCCATGTTGTTAGAGGTGTAATAAGCTCTGCTATGTGGATACCAACATGTAGAAGCAGCAGCTCCGGCCGCAGCATGACGTGGACCTGCGGCAAGCCACGGGTCGCGCCTGAATACCTGGTCTCCATGAGTGGACCGGTTCATAATGGAGGTAGCACTAGATGGTACTATGTGGAGCAAGACAGATGTGGTAGATTCACATCTAGGATGGAGAAACTAGAACACCATAGTGGTTCGAGCAAGGGCAGGTGGTCTGAGTTGGCAGTGGGTCAGACCCACGGCCCAGTGAGCTGGACCCATGACCCAACGGGTTGGACCAGCGACCCAGTGGGGCCAAACCCACAGCCCAACAAGCCATACTCGTGGCCCATTGGGCTGAACCCACAGACCAGTGAGCCGGTCCAGGCCGGGTCAGTCTCGGGACAGATCAGACCTAAACTGAACCGGCCCCCATTTTGCTAAAATGATTACAACATTCAAACGGAACATCTGTTTTACAAGACGTATAAGGCATTGTGCCCCTTATGATGAAAAGTATCTTTTGAGATACTCTAAGTGAGTTTTTGAGGAAGTTTGAGGATGGCCTTTTGGATTAAAGATTAGGATCTCTCAGTACAAGCATACTTTGGGCATTATAGTGTTCATTCTTATAATAAAATATTTGGATAGCTACTCACTTGATGACTCAGGGCACAGGTACTAGATATCCCTCTCTATATGTAATGATGGGACTCCCCACATCATGGGTACGAGTTCATTTCCTTTAAGTGGTTTCCTATGGGGGTGTTATTCCACTGTAGTATTATGGAGTGAGTTCTCAGAGATGTTTGTGAAGGAAGAGTAGGTACTTCCCCATGGGACCAGGGAGAATCTCCTCTAACCTGGGAGTCAGTACTCCCCTGAAATACTAAGGTGTAGGTTCTCCATATCTAGTTTGCATAGAGTTAATACCTCCCCTATCGATAATGGTACAATTCCACTATTCTATATTTCGGTACTACCTTGCTGTTTCAGGTTGTGATTCCTCCTTAAGAATTGTTCTGAAAGAGTCGATACTCCCCTATCATACTACGCAGTGGGTCCTCTAGCCTAGAGTCAGTACTCCCCTAACGTACTAGGGTTCATGTCCCCCATAGCAAATAAACTAACAGATACATTACTCCCCTACATTACCAGGGTGCGAGTCATCTAATCACATAGTTGTACTCACATACCGAGTAGGGTGCATGTCCTCGATATAAAAAGTAGTACTCCCTTATCATAATATTGAGTGAGTCCTTCATGATTTTAACTCCTCTATATGAACCAAGGTGTGGGTCGTCATTTATGGACCTGTACTTCCCCATATCCTTATAGTAATGCGGAGCAGGTCCTCTATAAGACATGGATCTCCCTCAAATGTAGAAACCATCTAAGAAGAGTGGGACCCACCACCTGGTGTGGACAATTACTAGATAGGATATAGTGCTCCCTCGATGTACTGTGGCAGAGGCCACTCATTACATGAGCGACTGGTGTATTGCAGGAAAGTTTGAAGCAATTCTCCCTCAACTCTTTGTAGTGGTGAGGGGCATACCTCTTCACTTGGGTTTCCTTAGTCTTGCATTGGGCACAATATAATATTGACTAGACCTCTAGTGTCAGGAACTAGAGTTGCACCTAGTAGAATTTTCTTGAGGGGGTGTATCTCCCAGATGGTCGCCACTAGAGATGGATGAGCTAATGGAGTGTGATCTCATAGTTTTGGTGTTATTACTTGAGCATTCGCTGAGAATCCTGATGTTGGCAATGAGGGTGGGACCACATGTTTCTTAGTGGAGGAGATGATAACATCTATGTTTTCATGGTTAATGTAGGGGAATATACCAGATTAGATCTAACTATACATTTCTTCACGTTTTTTCAATATTGTTTTATCTTTGTGGTTTTGGGGTCCCCTAATGAGTATTGTTTTACCCACCCCTGCATGGGATTTTCAAGCACATGTTGTGCCTTATGCAGAAAACCGAAGATTTGACAGAGTCCGTGGAGGACCGGGACCTGGTGGTGTTCAGTGAGAGAAGATAGACAAGGATAACTTCTTTGACATTAGGTAGCTACCCTCTACCTACCCTCTAGGTAGGGTTCTCGGCAGACGAGTATCAGAGACTTTTGATATAAACTTTTTTAATGTTTTTTCTTTAGTGGAGTGATATACTAGCCTAGTTTTCCATCTTGTACATTATGTGATATTGTACTCTAGTTGTATTTTTCTTAGTGGTTGTTTTTATTATTTTACTTTTCAAATTTTTGGTCTAGGATTGTTAATGTGTTTGTGTGTGTGTGTGTGTAAAGGTAATTGGAAAATGCCTCCCATTTGTAGGATCCTGCCTTCGAACCTACCTTCCAGCCCTTGGCCTTTCGGAGGTGGGCTTTGGATAGTCACAGTATGGGACCCGGGGGCATTTCTTTACAAATTGGTATTAACGGAGGTTCACTTCCATCTTTGGAGTAAGAGTTTCTGAGATTGGTTTGGGTTTCATCCTCATTGTGTTAAGATGTTTTTAGTTCGACACTCATGCTAGATGTTATAGTGTTGGTGTAGTAGATGACGTATCCATTCACTGAGACTCTGATAAACACATTATTTGACTAAATACATTAGAACTTGGGTTCCCAAGAAATAAATGGTACATGAATCATATAAGAATGGTATGTACTTTTCATGTCCTTTTTCTGTAATATCTCCTGACATAATCATTTAACATTTGTTCATATTGATTCATTTCTGGATGCCTCTATGATTCATGACAGATAGGATGATACAACATGATCATAATAACAATCTGCCTAGAGTGGAGGCTTCAATGTAGGGCACTGATTCGGTGTTGTTACCTCCGAGTGTTGCACCAGTGATGCCACAACCTATCGATTAAGAGTTGCTACCAGCACTGCCAATAGAGGATGAATGCAGTTTTAGAGTACTACAAGAGTTCCAGAGATAGAGAACACCCATGTTATGAGGCAAGATATATCCATAGGAAGTTGAGGATTGGATTGAAGCAGTTACGCAAGTCTTCCACCCAGTGAGGACACCTCTCGATCAGACATAAATCTTAGTCGTGATCCTTCTTCAGGGATCATCTGGGAGATGGTGGATCTTGAAGATCCAGACACACGATGAGGTGACCCTTGCATGGTTATACTTTGAGTGTCTCTTTAAGGAGGTGTTATTTTCCACGACGTTACCCTATATTCTTATACAGGACCTTCTTCACCTACATTAGGGTAGCGTGATGGTTTTTGATTACTAGGTGAGTTTCATAGATATTTCTCACTAGTCTATAGATATGGTGAAGGACCCAGACTTTAGGGCCCATACTATCGAGCAGGGAATATTCCAGGAGATCAGGGCGTCGATGATACCCCTTAGCATTTCATCACATGATGGGGTGTTGGATCAAGACCTAGTGGTATAGATTTTAGTGGAAGAGGAGCATATGGATGTGACCTATACTAGAGGTCACAAGCTAGAGTTGTATGTCGGAGCTAGTAGACAACAGGAAACAGTATCACAACATAAGAGGCATACCCATGCCCGAACACAGAAACGTGGGTCTATGGTTTTGGAGCATCACCAAGGAGAATATCTTCCATAGGAGAGGTGGTGTTATGCTTGAAATAGACAAGGGAAAATATCTATAGATTTTATGACCCACCATGCCTCTGAGAGGGAGTCAGCCGACGAGCTCCCATGTCAGAGACATCTATAATTCCCCAACCCAAGTTTCCCAGAGTCGGTGCATTATTACATAACATTATCATGATCACAAAAGATCAAGTCTCGAAATACTGATTAGTTTAGTATCCTTGAAACACTAGATACATTCATAAGTTTTACATTACATCATGAAATAAAGACAACAACAATATCTTATCCCCTTTGAACATACTTATCCCTTAGACTATCCCTGTAGGTCAATCATAATACACTTCTTCACATCTTGGGAAAAATAAAACATAGAAAGAGATGAGCTCAGATTCTCAGAAAGGATAACAATATAGCAGAAACTTTCATAAACAATAATAAACATTTAAGGCAATTGTATAACTAAAACAAAATCCTTTTAAACATGAACTTCATAATAACATGGAAAAAATGAAATGAAATAATTACATTTACTTTTTCACATGGATATTCTACTAGTCGAATATTCACATGCAATATCAATAACCACTTTCATACTGATGGAATGAATACCACATATTCAAGGCCTAGTTCCAAGAATACAAATAAAATTTTGTCAAGGCCTTGTTCCAAGACACTAGTTTGTCTCATGAGACCTACTGATTCATCGAGGAGCTATAGCGGGCTCCACCCGTCACTTACTAAGTACAATGCATTCTTTATATGAAAAGGTTTAAACATATCATAAACAATTCCCAAGAACCATAACATAATCGTATCACATCAAACAAGCATAAAAGAAAACATAACATTTCCACATTTCAATCACAAGATATCAAGACAACAGATTGATATAATAAAAACATTATCAAAACCATTTTCAATAACAAAATAAATTAAAAGTAAAACATGGTATTTATTTTTCATTTAAGAAAAATTATGGCTTGTAGAGGAAACAGAAACTCAAATAATGGTCACGACGTCGGAGAAGTCATTGTCGTCGCATACGTATGACAAAACATTCCTTTTTTCGTTTAGTAAAAACGCTGCGTATAAAAATATTCATTTTGAATAAAAGTAAAAGTCAAATAGGTCTATACACCGTATAAAATAAAGTTGTGTATAAAACGGAATACTCCTCAATGAAAGGAGATTCAGACGAAGTCCCTTACCTCGAGTCTGACTTGACTCGATCGTTCTTTAATATCCTGAATAATAAACTATAGTAAACTTCTATTTTCATAATAACCTTTTTCAAGTTAATTATTCTTTTTACATCACTTATTTCTATGTTATGAACATTATGTAATCATTTAATTTAATAATGGTCGTTTTTTTGATCCTTGGTACTTGAGTCAAAAATAAACTTCTTATAATTACAAGTTGTTTTTGTGGTAAAATATCCATTATCTCCATAATTATATTCATGATGTAGATATCATATATATCATATATATCCAGTATATACTTGCATTTATAATATTACATAACATTTAGATGTAAGAAATGAAATGCACCGTTCTTGGAGATGGTAAGCCGTACGTACGCATGAACGCTACTTTCATTTATATTCTGTATTTAATGGAATGAAATCATAATTATATAAAGATATATTATAATTCCAATATAATATCATATATAATATCATTAACCCCATTTTTTATATGTCCCAGATATGGAATTAACGATTCAAATCACTTTGAGGGGGCGGTAGTCCGCACTTCCTAAAATGAAATTATCGTGTTTACCCATAATGGAAATAAAAAAGGTATGCCATTAATGAAAAATACAGAAGAATAAGAAAACATAAACATAATATATATCATATATAAATATAGTGTCATCTTAATTGCTGTCATGAGAGGTGTTAAAAGAAGATTGAACAGTCAACGTTTCATGCGGCAGTAATTCGCCACCCACGGAAACAGTATGTTCTTTAACCATTACATGGAGGTGTGTGTAAGTGTAGTTCGAATACTTCTCGTAACAAAATCCAAGTATATTTATGATACTAGTTTTGTTACAAAAGAAAATAATAAAAGAGTTTAGGGGTTGTAGAAGTAAAATAAAAGAAAATAAGTTAAGAGAAATTGTTACCTTTTGTTTGGGTAACTCCATTTGGTTCGAACCAAAAGGATGCTTGAAGTTTCTTATGCCTATGGTAAGGCTTCTAGGATAAAGGTTGTAAAGTTGAGAGGGTTTTCGGGTAGATTTTGGCTGAGTCAAATGGATTTGAAGGTGTGAATAAGGTGGTAGAGGTGGGGGCATTTTATAAGAGGAGAGGATGGGCTCTTTTGGAAAGATTGAAAATATTATTTTATTATAGATTGGTTTTCAAATTATAAAGGTACTAAAATGATATGTTTCGAATATAAGGTGATAATTGTTATAAATCCACCCATCCAATAGGATTTTGACATGTTTAAGTCTTATATTTTACCTTATCTTTTCATTTTTTTTAAATCTTTTATTAATGAGGTAATCATTGCATTATCATAGTGTCATAAATAAATTTATTTATTTAATGTCTAAAAATTATAAACAATTACCATGATGTAGGAAATTATTTTAGATTTATAATGAAAATTTCTAGTCAAAAATATAACTTAGATAACCCCATGAAAAAAAAAGATTAAAACAATACATGTTTGTGACATTTTTATTTTTACTTTAAATAAAAGGTATTAATGTCATTATCTTACCCAAGTGGCTCCATGGGGTCCCAAAACTCGTCCCATGGTTTTTCTTGGTTGTCCATGACTCATTCAATAAGCGTAGGACATGTGTCAAGATATTTTTTATATTTTTATAACATCAATTTTACCTTAAATTACCCTAATTTCCTCTAATCGCGGTTAATAAAACTCAAAAGTTACTATTCACAAAAAATTATTTTTATCCCATTGAACCATATTTTACTTACTAATAACAACCATGTATGTCATATTTTTGAAATTAAATTAATAGAAGCAGTAAAGTTTCATTTAAATGAAAAATCGGTTTTTTTAACTACTACTTAGTGGTTTCATTATTCATCAAAAATTGATGTTTTTCAGAACAATACCAAAAATTCAGCCTAAGATATAATTGATATTCTAAATTCAAAAATTATGACTATTTTAAAAAATTCAGAACATACAAGTTTCATTAATTAATTTTATAATTAAATATCGTTGTCAAAACAATTAGCGTGTTTTTAAGAAACAATATAAATCAAAAGATTGACAATTGTTTATGTCCAATTTCAAATTGAAATTATTTATAATGACAATAATTGGTTAAAATGGTAAAAGCACATTATATTTATACTTTAAAACCACTCAATAGTATAATTTATCACTATAAATTATTTTGATTAAAAATGTTGTTTTCAATTATTTTTCACTATTCATCGAAAATTGGATGTTCTCAGAAAAATACAAAAAAATCAACATAGCCTAATTTTGATATTCAGAATCAAAAAATGAAGTCTATTTTGAAATATAAAATTTATATAATTCAAAAAGTGGGCATTTCTATTCATAACGGCTACTTTGATTGGTCGTGCTGTGTTAGAATCTCGAACTTGTGTACAATGCAAGCTATTGCATTATTGAAAGAGAAGTGTATTGTGGAATCATGGGGTGTTACATTCTTCCCTCCTTCAATAAATTTCGTCCTCGCAATTTGAGATTGTTATTCGAAAATAAAAGGGTGAAAATAGAAAATAACTTTGTGGAAAACCCATATCAAAAATAGGGTTAATAAAATTTAGTAATAATAAGAGGGAAAGGGAAATGAGAAAGTCACCACCAAATTAGGGTTTTGAATAGGAGAACATTGGTGGAAATTATAGACACGTAATTAGGGGAAAAATTAAATATTTATAGGTAGTGACTGAAGTCATCAATCACAAACAAGTTTTAAATTGATGGCCCCAAATCCATCAATCTATGATGATTTAAAATATCATCAGTTCAAAATAACATAAGGTATTAGGATAACACATTTTTGTTTTAATATCCCTTCCCTAAAGTTTAAGAATTAATTTCTTCATAGAATAATATATATATATATATATATATATATATACTTGACAAGTATAATTTCATCCTTTAACTAATTTATACCACAAACTCATCTTTCACTCCAAAAGATAATGGAACTCAAAAATATTATATTTATCTTAATCGTATAAGGTTCCAAATATTAACACATACCTTGAAGAGAAATATTTTGTAATAACCACGGACTTCATGTAGGCTAGTTGTAGGTAATAAGGGTCTGTCTCACTATGGTTTTTGGTTCGATTCCTGCAGCTTTGTCCGACGCGATGGGTTATCACCCGATCTGCAGGTTGTCCTTTTCTAAAACTATAGTATTATAATTTTTGAAAAATAAACATAAGAAATGTTTTAACCTTAAATAATACTATTCAAAGTTTAACTTAATCCATTCCGAACATTATAGTTATCCAAAATACCTATGTCTAGACTCTCTGTAAAAGGTATCTAAATTTTAACATCAATTGTTACATCAGATTCCTCAGACAATGTAAATATTCTCTTATTGTCACATACTAAAAATATGATTACCTTAGTCATATAAAACCTTAATGAGAACAACAAGTATTGCAGTACAACCCTTATATATATCACATTATTCTCATAACTAGAATATAATCCTTCAGTCCAAAAGCACCAATACATTAATTATTCCACTTCAACTGTAGTAACAACATAAGATTGGCCTTGATCCCTTGGCCTTTTCTAAGGTAAGTTTCCCGGACGCTCAGGACATTCATTTGAATAATTCCCCATTTCTATACAGTTGTAGCATTCAACATTGATATCCTCTTTCTTTCCCTTGCAATCATGAGCCTGGTAACCTTTTTCTCCACATTTATAACAAACTCCATTCCTTTTAGGAAAGTACCAGGGTGATTCTTCCCAAAATTATCACATAATGGAAAATCATTAATTCCCTCTTTCCCTTTATCTATCTCTTGTTCCATTATTCTATTCTTCCCTTACTTTACTTTATCGTCATAAGATTTAGAGAATTCTTTTTCTGTCTTGATAGCACATGAGACTATATCATCGAACGATGAGAAGGATTTTGATACTAAATCTCGATGAAGAAATGGTTTTAACCCATCAATGAAACGATCAAACTTACTTCTTGGGTTACGTATATAATCTACAGCATTCCTCGCTAACCCTGTAAAGTTAGACTAATACTTTGCAACATTCTCGTCCTTCTTTTACCTCAGACTACGAAATTGTTTTTCCATATCCGCTCGATGGTCATGAGGAAAGTATTTTTCTAAGAAAATATCTTTAATCTCTCTCTATTCCATACTTGATATTTCTTCATCTTCCTTTGTATTTTGAATCAATGGACACCATTGATCAGCATCTCTAGTGATGTGGTAAACTACCATAACATCTTTTTCCCTTACACTACTCCCTAAATCCTGAAATATTTTCTCTATGGAATTTATCAATTTCTCAGCTACTAGTGGATTTGTACCCCCATTAAATTTTGGTGGTTGTTGCCTCATGAAGAAGTCTAACATTGATCCTCCACATTGCAGATCGGGGTTATCCATACGAGTAAGGTTATTATTCATAACCTGAGTGAGTTGTCCCAGTATGGTGATAAGATGATAAGCACCAGTTGTATCACCAGGTTGACTATAATTATCTTGAGCATGAGAGTAATCCCTATATGGTGTGAATGCACTGATACGGTTTCCATTCCTTCCACTAAGCGCCATTTCTAAATAATGTCATAAACTATATTAGTTTATGAATCAAAATACATAATTCAAAACATGTACCATACTTACCAAAAATTAAATAGTTTTATGGGTATAATCCATAATCATAAAATGGTTTTCTTTGAGGAGATATATACTCATAAATATTTCATAATGGTTTGTAAATAAAGTGATAATTATCCTAAGCATATCCCTTGGGAGTGTCGTATCCAAGAGTGCAGCAAGGCCCGTTGTCATGCACAAGTTCCTGTTCAAGTCTAGCTCAAAGCGGTGTTTTCGGGTTTTACCCCTAAGTACATCATGCCAGAGCCGCATCAACCTTCTTGTATCCAGACAGGTATGTATTGCTCAGAAAATACAAAAAATATATACTTTACCAAAATTCTAGGATTTTCTTCTATACTAATCTTCAAATTCTATCTTAGGGTTATGTGCTCTAATCAGAGTTTATCTTAATCTAGCTTCCAAGGTTAGTACAAAACTGCCTCTGATACCAACTCAAATGCCCCGAACCTAGTTACCCAGAGTCGGTGCATTATTACATAACATTGGCATGATCACAAAATATCAATTCTCAAAATACTGATTAGTTTAGTGGCCTTGAAACACTAGATACATTCATAAGTTTTACATTACATCATGAAATAAAAACAACAACAACATCTTGTCCCCTTTGAACACACTTATCCCATAGACTATCCATATAGTTCAATCATAATACACATATTCACATCCTGGGAAAAATAAAACATAGAAAGGGGTGATCATATATTATAAGTAAGGATAACAATATAGCGGAAACATTCATAAACAAGCATAAACATTTATTGAAATTGTATAACTAAAAAAAATCCTTTTAAACCTGAACTTCAGAATAACATGGAAAAAATGAAATTAAATAATTCCATTTACTTATTCACAAGGATATTCTAATAGTCGAATATTCACATGCAATATTAATAACCACTTTCATAATGATGAAATGCATAATTCCAGACTATCATAACCACATAGTCAAAGCCTTGTTCCAAGACTACAAATAAGATTTTGTCAAGGCCTTGTGCCAAAACACTAGTTTGTCTCATGAGACCTACCGATACATAGAGGAGCTATAGTGGGATACACCCATCACTTACAAACTCCAATGCATTCCTTATATTATAAGGTTTAAACATATCAAAAACAATGCCCAATAACCATAACATAATCGTACCACATAAAACATGCATAAAGGAAACATAACATTTCCACATTTCAATCACAAGATATCAATACAACACATTGATATAATCAAAACATTATCAAAACCATTTTCAATACAAAAATAAATGAAAATTAAAACATGGTATTTATTTTTCATTTAAAAAAATTATGGCTTGTAGAGGAAGCAAAAACTCAAATAATGGTCACAGCGGCGGAGAAATCGTTGTCACCGCATACGTACGACATAACATTGCTTTTGTCGTTTGGTAAAAACGCTTTGTATAAAAATATTATTTTTGAATAAAAGTCAAAGTCAAAGGGGTTATACACCGTATAAAATAACATTGTGTATAAAACAAAATGTGCCTCAATGAATGGAGATTGAGACAAAGTCCCTTACCTCGTGTCTGATTTGACTCGATCATTCTTTAATCTCATGAATAATAAACTATAGTTAATTTATATTTTTTTAAGAACCTTTTTCAAGTTCATTATTGCATTCAAATCACTTATTACCATGTTATGAACATCATGTAATCATTTAATTTAATAACGGTCATTTTGTCCATCCTTGGTACTTAAGTCAAAAATAAACATCTTATAATTAAAATTTGTTTATGTGGTAAAATATCAATTTTATCCATAATTATATTCATTATTTATATATCATATATATCCATTATATACATGAATTTATAATATTACATAACATTTAGAGGAATGAAATGAAATGCACCGTTCAGGGAGACGGTAAGTCGTACGTACGCAGGAACACTACTTTCATTTATATTTCATATTCTATGGAATGAAATCGTACTGATAAAAATGTATATTATAATTCCCATATAATATCATATATAACATCATTAACTCCATCCTTTATACGTCCCACATATGGCATTAACGATTCAAATCACTTTTAGGGGGCAGTAGTCTGCACATCCTAAAATGAAATTATCGCGTTTACCCATAATGGAAATCATAAAGGTATGCCATAAATGAAAAATACAGAGATATAAGGAAAACATAAACATAATATATATCATATATAAATATAGTGACATCTTAATGGCCACCATGAGAGGTTTTAAAAGAAGATTGAACAGTCATCGTTTCATGAGGCAGTAATTCACCACCCAAAGAAATAGTATGTTCCTTAACCATTAGATGGAGGTGTGTGTAAGTGTAGTTCAAATCCTTCTCATAAAAACATCCAAGTATATTAAGGATACTGGGTTTGTTACAAAAGAGATGAATAAAAAGAGTTTAGTGGTTGTAAAAGTAAAAAAAAGAAGTTAAGATAAATAGTTACCTTTAGTTTGGGTAACTCTCTTTGGTTTGAACCAAAAGGACTCTTGAAGTGCCTTTTGCCTATGGTAAGGCTTCTAGGGTGAAGGGAGGAAATTTGAAAGGGTATTTGGGCAGAGTTTGTCTGATCCAAATGTCTTTGAAGGTGTGAATAAGGTGGTAGAGGTGGGGGGCCTTTTATAAGAGGGGAGGAGGGGCTCTTTTAGAAAGATTGAAAATATTATTTTATTATAAAATTGTTTTCGGATTATAAAGGTCTCACAATGATATATTTCTAATATATGGTGATAATTCTTTAAAATCCACCCATCCAATAGGTTTTTTACAAGTTAATGTTTTATATTATACCTTATCTTATCATTTTGATTAAATCCTTTATTAATGAGGTAATCGTTTCATCATCATAGTTTCATAAATAAAATTATTTAATTAATGTCTAAAAATTATAAAAAAATTAACATGATAGAGGAAATTTTTTTATCTTTCTAATTAATATTTATAGATATAAATATAACTTAGAAAACCCCATGCAAAAAATGTTTTATTAAAATAATACATGTTTGTGACATTTTTATTTTTACTTTAAATAAAAGGTATTAATGTCATTGTCTTACCCACGTGGCTCCATGGGGTCCCAAAAATCGTCCCATGGTTTGTCTTGTTCAGCCATGACTCATCCAACAAGATTAGGACATGTGTGAAGATATTTTTTTTATTTTTATAATATCATTTTTACATTAAATTACCCTAATTACCTTTAATCGCGGTTAATAAAACTCAAAAGGTACTATTCACACAAAATTATTTTCATCCCATTGAACCAAATTTTACTTACTATTTACAACCATGTATTTCAGATTTTTGAAATTCAATTCATAGAATCGGTAAAGGTTCATTTAAATGAAAAATCAGTTTTTTAACTACCACTTAGTGGTTTCAGTATTCATCAAAAGTTGATGTTTTTTAGAAGAATGCAAAAAAAATCACCGTAATCTATAATTGATATTTTTTTTCAAAGGAAAAGCCCAGGATTATTATTAAGAAAAAAAAGTTCAAAGTAGTACAAAAATGGGAATGTAAACAGAAAAACTTATCTCTCTTTATCATGGACGCCAAGTTTTTTCCTCAGCTTTTGCCCTATGATACGTTCTTTTTCTCTCATCTCGTTCCAAAGTTAGATGTCAATACGACCTCTTGTCCTACCTCTGCCTCTTCCTCCACTATAAGCTTCTTGAATCTCATTGGCTTGTTGAAGAAGCGATTCTACATCTTCATCAGAACTGACCTCTTGAGCCTCTTCCTTCCTCTTCATTTGGTCTTTCTTTTCTTTCTTCTTTTGACTTCGGGTTTTAGCATGTTTCCATTCATCTTCCATTCCTTTCTTCTTCTGATCATCATTACCTGAAACTTCCTGCACACAAAAAGTTTCCTGTAAAAAAGGAACTCTTTCCTCCTTACTCACATCAGGGTTTTTCCTCAAATTTCTTGGAGTTCCAGCCATGATAGGTGCCACTAGCTGAGTGTCCATAGAAGGAAAAACATTATGTCCAGCCTCCCCATGGAGAGATTCAGAAGCAGCAGTGCAGTTCTTTGTGAAAACATTCAAAACAGGCGCAGCCACCAAAGAGGGTATGTTCTGTACTGAGTTGTAACACCCCGAGCTTCCACGGTACACTTCTCTTTGAATAATACAGTAGTGTGTGTTGTACGCAACTACGAATTCTAACACACCGCGACTAATCAAAGTAGTTGTTATGAATAGTAATAACCACTTTTTAAATTTACAGAAATTTTATATTTCAAAATGGACTTCTTTTTTGTATTCATAATATCGAAATTATCCAACGTTTAAATTTTTGTAATTTTCTGAGAACATCCAATTTTAATGAATAGTGAAAATACTTAAAAACAACTTTTTAATAAAAGTATTATATAGTGATAAATTATAGTATTGAGTGGTTTTAATGTATAATTTGAATATATTTTTACTATTTTATCCAATGGTGGTCATTATAATTAATTTCACTTTAAAATTGGACATAAACAATTGTCAATCTTTTGATATAAATTGTTTCTTAAAAACACGCTACTTGTTGTAACAGCGGGAATTAATTATAAAATTAATTAATGAAACTTATATGTTTGTAATTTTGTAAAATAGAAATCATTTTTGAATTCGGAATATCAATTATATCTTAGGGTGAAATTTTGGCATTGTTTTGAAAAACTTCAATTTTTGATGAATAGTGAAACCACTAAGTGGTACTTATAAAAACTGATTTTTCGTTTAAATGAAGTTTTACCACATCTGTGTTTTGAATTTCAAAAATCCGACACACATGGTTGTCATTAAGAAGTAAAATGTGGTTCAATGTGATTAAAATAATTTTTTGGTGAATAGTAACTTTTAAGTTCTTAATCGCGATTAGAGGTAATTAGTGTAGTTTAAGGTAAAAATAATGTTTTAATAATATGAGATGAGCTTGACACATGTCCTAACCTCATTGGATGTGCCATCGCCGACCAATACAATCCATGGGTCAACTTGGGGACCCCATGGAGCAACATTAGTTGGAAAATGACATAAATACCTTTTATTTAATGTTAATGTAAAAAAATGACACAAACATAAAATGTTTTACTAAAAAAATTTTTACATGGGTTTATACAAGTCATATTTTTTACTATAAATAGTCATTGGAAATCTAAAAATATTTCCTACATCATTGTATTTTTTTTATAATTTTTAGACATTAAATAAAGTAAATTATTTATGACATCATGATGATGCAGCGATGTCCTCATTAATTAGCGATTTAAATAAAATAAAAAGATAATGTAAAATCCGTGTCTTATACTTGTCAAAAACCTGTTGGATGAGTATATTTCGAACCCTTATCACCTTATCCTTGAATTATATAAGTGTGGGACCTCTAAAATCCGAAACTCATTTTATAATAAAGTGACTTTTCTTTACTTTCCAAGAGTGCCCCTCCTCTCCACTTATAAAAGGCCCCCACCTCTACCACCTCATTCACACTTTCAAGCCATTTGGCTCGGCCAACCTCTTCCCAAATACTCTCCCAACTTCCCTACCTTACTCCTAGAAGCCTCACTTTGGGCAGAATTCTTCCCAAGGAAGCCTTTGGCTCAAATCAAAAGAGTTACCCGATTTTAAGGTAATGTCTTCTCTAATGTTGTTTTGTTTTATTTTTCTTCTCCAACCCCATAAACACTTTTTATTCATTTATTTTGTAACAACACAAGTATCCTAAATATACTAGTATGTTGTTATAAGAAGGATTCAAGCTACACTTACACACACCGACATCTAATGGTTAAAGAACATACTGTTTCTGTGAATGGCGAATTTTTGCCTCACGAAACGATGATTGTTCAACACTCATATAACACCTCTAATGGTGGCCATTATGATGAAACTATTTTTATATATGATATATATTATGTTTTTGTTTTCCTTATGATTTTTTATTTTTCATTTATGGCATACCTTTATGGTTTCCATTATGGGTAAACGCGATATTTTCATTTTAGGAAGTGCGGACTACCGCCCCCTCAAAGTGATTTGAATCATTAATGCCATATGTGGGATGTATAAAGGATGGAGTAAATTATATTATATATGATGTTATACTGAAATTATAATATACCTTTATATCATTATGATTTCATTAAATACGAAATAGAAATGAAAGTAGTGTTCATGCGTACGTACGGCTTACCGTCTCCATGAACGGTGCATTTCATTTCTTACCTCTAAACGTTATGGAATATTATAAATGCATGTATATACTGGATATATATGAGATATATGATATCTATATCATGAATATAATTCTGGATATAATGGATATATCACCACATGAACATCTTGTAATTATAAGAATGTTATTTTTGACTCAAGTACCTAAGATCGACAAAATGACCGTTATAAACTTAAATAATTACATAATGTTAAAAACATGGTAATAAGGGATATAAAAGGAATAATGAACATTAAGAAGGTTCTTAAGTAAATAGGAATTAACTCTAGTTTATTATTCAGGAGTTTAAAGAACGGTCGAGTCAGGACAGGACGCAAGGTAAGGGAATTTCTTAACCCAACTTCCATTCTTTGGGTTAATCTCCTACTTTCAAATTATGTCATGATATTATTATGTCCTATTTTGTATTTTTTATTTCTTTATGTGTACCTATAGTTAATACACATAATAGATCTATTTTATTTTTAAAATGATCTTTTTAAGGACTTCGTCTCAATCTCCTTTTATTGAGGCATATTTGGTTTTATTCATAACTTTCTTTTATACGGTGTATAAACCCCTTTGAATTTTACGTTTATTCCAAAGGAATATTTTTTGTAAGAAGTCTTTTACTAAATGACAAAAAGGGAATTTTTTTCTTTCCGTACATATGCGGCGACAATGACTTCTCTACCGTCGTGACCATTATTTGAGTTTCGGCTTCCTCTACAAGCCATCACATTTCTTTTAATGAAAAATAAATACAAAGTTTTAACTTTCTTTTATTTTGGTATTGAAAATGGTTTTGAAAACGTTTTTATTATATCAATGTGTTGTATTGATATCTTGTGATTGAAATGTGGAAATGTTATGTTTCCTTTATGCATGTTTTATATGATACAATTATGTTATGGTTTATGATATGTTTAAACCTGTTCATATGAGGAATGCATTGGACTTAATAAGTGACGGGTGGAGCCCGCAATAGCTCCTCGATGCATCAGCAGGTCTCATGAGACAAACTAGTGTCTTGGCACGAGGCCTTGACAAAATCTTATTTGTGGTCTTGGCACGAGGCCTTGGCTACGTGGTTATGATAGTCTGGCATTATGCATTCCATCATTATGAAAGTGGTTATTGATATTGCATGTGATTATTCGACCATTAGAATATCCATGAGAAGAAGTAAATGGCATTATCTCATTTTACTTTTGCCATATTATGTTGAAGTTAATGTTTAAAAGGCTTTTGTTTTAGTTATACATTGCCTTAAATGTTAATGTTTATTTATGAAAGCTTCTGCAATATTGTTATCCTTACTGAGCATCTGATCTCACCCCTTTCAATATTTTAATATTTTCCAGGATGTGAAGAAGTATTTTATGAATGACCTGCAGGGATTGTCAGAAGAGGATATGAGTGTGGTCTATGGAGACTTTGTTATTGTAGTTTTTCACTTTATGATGTAATGAAACATTTATGAATGTATCTAGTGTTTCCAAGGCTACTAAACTAATCGGTCTTTCGAGACATGATCTTTTGTGATCATGCCAATGTTACGAAGTAATGCACCGACTCTAGGTAGCTGGGGTCGGGGCATTACAGTTGGTATCAGAGACAATTTATTACTAACCTTGGAAGCTAGATATAGATAAACTCTGATTAGGGAACATAGACCAAAGATAGACTTTGAGGATTAGTATAGAAGAACTTCCTAGAATTTTGGTATTATAGAGATTTTGTAAGTTTTCTGAGCAATACATCCCTGTCTGGATACGAGCAAGTAGCGGTGGCTCTGGCACAGATGTACCTAGGGGTAAAACCCAAAAACACCGCTTTGATCTAGACTCGAACGGGAACTGGTGCACGACAACGGGGCTTGCTGCACTCTTTGTTACGACACTCCCGGGGGATATGCTTAAGATTATTCTCATTTATTTACAAACCACTATGAAGGGTTATGAGTATATACTTCCTCAAAGAAAACTTTTTTTATGATTATGGATTATATCCATAAAATAGTTCAATTAGTGTTAAGTGTTTTACATGTACGGAATTATGTATTTTGATTCATAAACGAATATAGTTTGTGCCATTGTTTAGAAATGGTGCCTAGTGGAAGGAATGGAAACTGTACCAATGCACGCACTCCGTGTAGGGATTTCCGTCCTGCTCAAGATAATTATTGTGGAGCTGGAGATACAACTGGTGCTCATCAACTTATTACCATACTGGGACAACTCACTCAGGTTATGAATAGTAACCTTACTCGTATGGAGCACCCTGATCCGCAATGTGGAGGATCAATGTTAGACCGCTTCTTGAGGCAACAACCACCAACTTTTAATGGGGGTACAAATCCATTAGTAGCTGAGCAATGGATAACCTCCTTAGAGAAAATATTCCATGCCTTGGGGAGTAGCGAAAGGGAGAAGGTTGTCCTGGAAGTTTACCGCCTCACTGGAGATGCCGATCAGTGGTGGTCGCTGATTCAAAACACAAAAGAAGATGATGAGGTATCGAATATGGAATGGTGGGAGTTCAAAGATCTTTTCTTAGAAAAATACTTTCCGCATGACCATCGAGCAGATATGGAAAGGCAATTTCTGAGTCTGAGGCAAAAGGAGGATGAGAATATCGCAAAGTATGAGGCCAACATTACAAGGTTAGCGAGACATGCTACAGATTATATATGTAACCCAAAAAGTAAGATTGATCGTTTCTTTGATTGGTTAAAACCATTTCTCTATCGAGAATTAGTCTCACAATCCTTCTCATCATACGAAGATATTGTCTCGCGTGCTATCAAGATAGAAAAGGAATTCTCTAAGTATTATGACAACAAAGTAAAGCAAGAGAAGAAGAGAACGGTGGAACAGGAGACGGATAAAGGGAAAAAGGGAAAGAAGGATTTTCCATTATGTGATAATTGTGGGAAGAATCATCCTGGTACTTGCCTAAAAGGAATGGTAGTTTGTTATAAATGTGGGGAAAAAGGTCACCAGGCTCGTGATTGTAAGGGAAAGAAAGAGGCTATCAATGTTGAATGATATAATTGTAGGGAAATGGGGAATTATGCAAATGAATGTCCTAAGCGTTAGAGAAACTTACCTCAAAAAAGTCCAACGGATCAAGGACAATCTTATGCTGTTACTATAGTTGAAGCGGAATAATTAATGTATTGGTGCTTTTGGACTCAAGGATTGTATTCTGGTTATAAGGATAATGTGATTGTATAGTAGTACTTGTTGTTTTCATTAAGGATTTAATATGATGAAGGTAATCATATTTTTAGTATGTGACAATAAGATAAAATTTACATTGTTTGGGGAACTTGATGTTACAATTGATTTTGGAATTTAGAGACCTTTTACAAAAAGTCTGAACATAGGTATTTTGGATAACAATAAAGGATGGAATGGATTAATATGAACTTTGGATAGTATTGTTTAAGGTTAAAACACTTATGAAGATTATTTTTGGAATATTATAATACAATAGTTTTAGAAAAAGGACAAACTGCAGGGTGGGGCATAACCCTTCGCGTCGGACAAAGCTGCAGGAATCGAACCGCCAACCATAGTGCGATAGGCCTTTATTTCCTACCACTAGCCTACAAGAATTCCCTGGTTATTACACAATATTTTTCCTAATCTAAATGGTATGTGGTAATATTTTTAACCTTATATAATTAGGATAAATATAATATTTGTGAGTTCTATTATCTTTTTGAGTGAAAGATGAGTTTGTGGTAGAAATTAGTTGAAGTTTGAAACTCTACATGTCAAGCATAAATATATATATATAACTATATCTTATTCAATGAAAAAATTAATTCTTAAACTTTAGTAAAGTGATATTTAAGAAAAAAAATGTGTTATCCTAATACCTTATGTCTTGTTGAACTGATGATATTTTAAATCAACATAGATTGAAGGCTTTGAGGCCCTCAATTTGACACTTGTTTGTGATTGATGACCTCAATCACTCCCTACAAATATTTTCGTTTTTCCTGCAATTATATGTCTCTAATTGCCACCAATGTTCTCCTAATCGAGATCATAATTGGGTGGTGACTTTTTCATTTCCCTTTCCCTCTTATTAAGGCTAAATTTTATTAACCTTATTTCCGATGTGGGTTTTCTACAAAGGTATTTTCTATTTTAAACATTTTATTTTCAAAGAAAGATTTCAAATTGCAAGGACTCAATTTATTGAAGGAGGGGAGAATGTAATACCCCGAGCTTCCACGGTACACTTCTCTTTGAATAATACAGTAGCGTGTGTTGTACGCAACTACAAATTCTAACACACCGCGACTAATCAAAGTAGCCATTATGAATAATAATAACCGCTTTTTAAATTTATAGAAATTTTATATTTTAAAATGGACTACTTTTTTGTATTCATAATATCAAAATTATCCAAAGTTGAATTTTTTGTAATTTTCTGAGAACATCCAATTTTTATGAATAGTGAAAAATACTTAAAAACAACCTTTTTAATCAAAGTATTTTATAGTGATAAATTATAGTATTGAGTGGTTTTAAAGTATAATTTGAATATATTTTTACTATTTTATCCAATGGTGGTCATTATAATTAATTTCACTTTAAAATTGGACATAAACAATTGTCAATCTTTTGATATAAATAGTTTCTTAAAAACACGCTATTTGTTGTAACAGCGAGAATTAATTATAAAATTAATTAATGTAACTTATATGTTTGGAATTTTGTAAATTAGACATCATTTTTGAATTCGGGATATCAATTATAGCTTAGGGTGAAATTTTGGCATTGTTTTGAAAAACTTCAATTTTTGATGATTAGTGAAACCACTAAGTGGTACTTATAAAAACTGATTTTTTGTTTAAATCAAATTTTACCACTTCTGTGTTTTGAATTTCAAAAATATAACATACATGGTTGTCATTAAAAAGTAAAATGTGGTTTAATGTGATTAAAATATTTTTTTTGTGAATAGTAACTTTTAAGTTCTTAATCGCGATTAGAGGTAATTAGTGTAGTTTAAGGTAAAAATAATGTTTTAATAATATGATATGAGCTTGACACATGTCCTACGCTCATTGGATGTGCCATGGCCGACCAAGACAATCCATGGGTCAACTTGGGGACCCCATGGAGACACTTTAGTTGGAAAATGACATAAATATCTTTTATTTAATGTTAAAGTAAAAAAATGACATAAACATAAAATGTTTTACTAAAAAAAAATTTACATGGGGTCATACAAGTCATATTTTTGACTACATATAGTAATTGGAAAGCTAAAAATATTTCCTACATCATAGTATTTTTTTATAATTTTTAGACATTAAATAAATTAAATTATTTATGGCATCATGATGATGCAGCGATGACCTCATTATTTAACGATTTAAATAAAATAAAAAGATAATGTAAAATCCATGTCTTACACTTGTCAAAAACTTATTGTATTAGTAGATTTATAACCCTTATCACCTTAGCCTCGAATTATATAAGTGTGGGACATCTAAAATCCCAAACTCATTTTATAATAAAGTGACTTTTCTTTACTTTCCAAGAGTGCCCCTCCTCTCCACTTATAAAAAGCCCCTACCTCTACCACCTCATTCACACTTTCAAGCCATTTGGCTCGGCCAAACTCTGCCCAAATAATCTCCCAACTTCCCTCCATTACTCCTAGAAGCCTCAGTTTGGGAATAATTCTTCCCAAGGAAGCCTTTGGCTCAAATCAAAAGAGTTACTCAATTTTAAGGTAATGTCTTCTCTAATGTTGTTTTGTATTATTTTTCTTCTCCAACCCCCTAAACACTTTTTATTCATTTCTTTTGTAACAACACCAGTATCCTCAATATACTATGACGTTGTTATAAGAAGTATTCGAGCTACACTTACACACACCTACATCTAATGGTTAAAGAACATACTGTTTCTGTGGATGGAGAATTTTTGCCTCACGAAACGATGATTGTTCAACACTCATATAACACCTCTAATGGTGGAAATTATGATAACACTATTTTTATATATGATATATATTATGTTTTTGTTTTCCTTATGATTTTGTATTTTTCATTTTTGGCATACCTTTATGGTTTCCATTATGGGTAAACGTGATATTTTCATTTTAGGAAGTGTGGACTACCGCCCCCTCAAAGTGATTTGAATCGTTAATGCCATATGTGGGATGTATAAAGGATGGAGTAAATGATATTATATATGATTTTATACTGAAATTATAATATACCTTTATATCATTATGATTTCATTAAATATGAAATAGAAATGAAAGTAGTGTTCATGTGTACGTACGGCTTACCGTCTCCATGAACGGTGCATTTCATTTCTTACCTCTAAACGTTATGGAATATTATAAATGCATGTATATAATGGATATATATGAGATATATGATATCTATATCATGAATATAATTCTGGATATAATGGATATATCACCACATGAACAACTTGTAATTATAAGAATGTTATTTTTGACTCAAGTACCTAAGATCGACAAAATGACCGTTATAAATTTAAATAATTACATAATGTTCATAACATGGTAATAAGGGATATAAAAGGAATAATGAACATGAAAAAGGTTCTTAAGTAAATATTAATTAACTCTAGTTTATTATTCAGGTGGTTAAAGAACGGTCGAGTCAGGACAGGATGCAAGGTAAGGGAATTTCTTAACCCAACTTCCATTCTTTGGGTTAATCTCCTACTTTCAAATTATGTCATGATATTATTATGTCCTATTTTGTATTTTTAATTTCTTTATGTGTAACTATAGTGAATACACATAATAGATCTATTTTATTTTAAAAATGATCTTTTTAAGTACTTCGTCTCAATCTCCTTTCATTGAGGCATATTTGGTTTTATACCCAACTTTCTTTTATACGGTGTATAAACCCCTTTGACTTTTACGTTTATTCAAAAGGAATATTTTTTATATGAAGTGTTTTACTAAACGACAAAAAGGGAATGTTTTTCTTTCCGTACATATGCAGCGACAATGACTTCTCTACCACCGTGACCCTTATTTGATTTTCTGATTCCTCTACAAGCCATCACATTTTTTTTAATGAAAAATAAATACAAAGTTTTAACTTTCTTTAATTTTGGTATTGAAAATGGTTTTGAAAGCGTTTTTATTATATCAATGTGTTGTATTGATATCTTGTGATTGAAATGTGGAAATGTTATGTTTCCTTTATGCATGTTTTATATGATACAATTATGTTATGGTTTATGATATGTTTAAACATATTCATATGAGGAATGCATTGGACTTAATAAGTTACGGGTGGAGCCCGCTATAGCTCCTCGATGCATCAGTAGGTCTCATGAGACAAACTAGTGTCTTGGCACGAGGCCTTGACAAAATCTTATTTGTGGTCTTGGCACGAGGCCTTGGCTACGTGGTTATGATAGTCTGGAATTATGCATTCCATCATTATGAAAGTGGTTATTGATATTTCATGTGATTATTCGACCAGTAGAATATCCATGTGAAGATGTAAATGGCATTATCTCATTTTACATTTTCCATATTATGATGAAGTTCATGTTTAAAAGGCTTTTGTTTTAGTTATACATTACCTTAAATGTTAATGTTTATTTATGAAAGCTTTCGCAATATTGTTATCCTTACTGAGCATCTGTGCTCACCCCTTTCAATGTTTTAATATTTTCCAGGATGTGAAGAAGTATTTTATGAATGACCTGCAGGGATTGTCAGAAGATGATATGAGTGTGGTCTATGGAGACTTTGTTATTGTAGTTTTTCACTTTATGATGTAATGAAACATTTATGAATGTATCTAGTGTTTCCAAGGCTACTAAACTAATCGGTCTTTCTAGACTTGATCTTTTATGATCATGCCAATGTTACGAAGTAATGCACCGACTCTGGGTAGCTGGGGTCGGGGCATTACATGAGTCCAGAACAATCACCTTGGGAGACTGATCAGTCCTTTCCACAAGGGCATGGTTAATAGAGGATGGAACGTTCTAATAATCCGATGCACTTTTAGCAACAGCATCAGTAATTAATTCCCGTTGTCAAAACAAATAGTGTGTTTTTAAGAAATAATATCAATCAAAAGATTGACAATTTTTTATGTCCAATTTCAAAGTGAAATTAATTCTAATTACAACCATAGGGTAAAATGGTAAATTTATATTCTAATTATACTTTAAAACAACTCAATAGTATAATTTATCACTATAAATTGTTTTTATTAAAAAAATTGTTTTTAAGTATTTATCACTATTCATCAAAAATTGAATGTTCTCAGAAAAATACCAACAATTTAACATAGGCTAATTTAGATATTCCAAAACCAAAAATGTAGTCCATTTTGAAATATAATATTTATATAACTCAAAAATTGGGTATTACTATTTATAATGGATACTTTTATTGGTCGTGGTGTGTTAGAATCTTGAACTTACGTACAATGCAAGCTCTTGCATTATTGAAAGAGAAGTGTACAGTGGAAGCTTGGGGTGTTACAAAATAGTTTGGGGAAAGGGGTTATACAATATGGTAGTTGAGATAGAGGTACTGGATGAGCAGTGGGTAGTGGAAAACAGTTTACAGCATTTCCACCAACACCTCTAGGTGGTCCACACAAGGCGTAGGGAGCCAGAAAATGTGGGAAAGGACAGTTGCCTATGGTCATGGCTTATGACCATGAAGCTAGAGGATCGATTTGAGGTATGATATGTTTATTTTCTTTTAGAATCCATTTTAATAGTCACATTTTCATGTTATTCTCTATTTTCTGTGAGTTATATTTGAGACTTCAATGGTTTAGTTAGACCATGGACATAACCCTCATTCTTAGAGGCTCTTACTGAATGAGACCCATAGATCACACACTGGTGATGATAGTGTCACCTAACACTTGGAGGCGATATTTGCAGTTGGGATCTATTAGTTATGGGATAGATGGCTTACAACACCATTTTTTGTATAGGCTATTACCATTCATACCCGGATTGACTGTATTGGGAAAAGGATGTGGTGTGTCCATGATGGTGAAAAAGTTTTTTCCTTTATGGTGAAAGGGAATACTAGGCATCATGAAGTATAATCTCATAAATAGTCATGCTTGGGATCATTCTGTGGTGGCAGAGTAAGACCCACTGATGTTTCCACTATATTGAATGGTTTCATACCATCCATACTCAATAGGGATGCCACTAGTGAGTGTACTATTTCAGAAGGTTGTGTAGCCACTGGAGGTTTTAGGAGGAGGTACTAGTAAGCCCCAACATTCACTAGTGGGAAGCCATATTTCATTCATAAATACCCCTTGTGTGTTCAGCATCAACCTTGAATGTGTAACGCTTGTGGAGCCCTTAGAACAGTTCATCCAAGGGTGTATGTGAACTATGGAGTTCTGTGTGTTCCTACTTTAGGTTAGTGGGGAGGAGAGATCCTCTCCCCAAGACTACAGATGGGCTATAGTTCTTGGTGCATTCCGGCTTGTCATTAAGAAAGATACAAGTGCCCGTTATTGCACTATTTTGACCTAGAAGAACATGTACATAAGAGTGATCGGCCATCGTGGTTCCTCGAAGCGTGTTCTTGTGAGAATCATAGGGGACCCTTAGTGAACATAGTAATTTTACTCTGAGTGAAGGATTTTGCTTTTTGTGGACACAAAGCCTTAAGGTGGGGATAACGTAATAGCTAATATTTTTCATTAATTTCTTTTTAAAAATTATTGGAAAAAATTCAGAGACCGGATGCTAAGACAGCACGTGATTCCGATGCCTGGTGTGCCCAGAATAAATCATCGAATAATGTTCATCTTTTAGTTAAAAATTCTCAGGTGGATAATTTTGATCTTTAAAATAATTCAAACAGATTCATGACTGTTAATTCCAAGGGAACTATTGCAATCATAATAGAAACTTTATCTTAGGCAATTCCTAACATCGTTCGGCACGGGCCAGGAAAAGAAGTTATTTTTTGGACGTGATAAACATTAAAATATTCTTAAATAAAAATATTATATGATGAAAATATGTTTTCCTTTTTAACCACGTCCATTCGAAATCCATGGTTATCTTAGTTACCCTCAATTTTCCTTAAGGAGAAGGAGGAGGTTCTTTCACCAGCAACAAAGAATCGACGAACTCCGGCTGAACAAGAATCAATGTGCCAACACGACTTTAATTTGTGTCTTAAAGAGAACCAAACACTAGGTGGGTGTTCTTATCTAATTCCACTATTTCCATGTTATTGGTTTTAAATGATTAATGTGGATCAACCCACGAATTGGTTGACCCGCTGATCATTCGTTCTTGTGGGAGGGATTTTTATGTGGTTTATCAGTGAAGAATTAATCCATTCGTGATATAATTATATTTTATTTTCTCTATTTAATCCTTCAAATGGTAGTGGATCAACACCATGATGAATGAAGAAGAAGGTTCATCCATAACTTTGGTTGATGTGGATTTCATCTTTTTTCTCTTAGTGTTCTTCGAGTTCTGCGGAGGACGAAAAATGGTCTGTCTTTGCACAATCGTTCTTGGCATAATGATCCCACATCCAAGATTAGGAATGGATATGGTGTAAAGGAGGTGTCATGATGATGAAGAAAGAAATATCGGGGTGGGGTGGGAGATACCTTTGATCGAATTATTTCTAGTGGAACAGATTGCAATAGAGATTTGAAACCCATGTGATGATGAACGCAGCCCAATGACTCCAGAACACCCTCCAGATTGAAGAACGGACTACCGAAGTGTGTACATTGGTCTGCAGAAGAATATTTTGGCGTACCGGTGGTGGAACACATTCTAGATGGTCGTTCGGTGTGTCTTGGTGGTGGTGGAAGTGGAAACCGAGATATGTAGCTGCCCGCGTGGTGTAGTCACGACTCTGACCGCAGTGTGACCTGGACCTGTGGCAAGTTGCGGGTCGCGCCAGAAAATCATTTCCGCATACACAGTGCAGATAAACATGGTGGAATCACTAGTTTCTATAGTTTCATGTGATACATAGTGGGTAGAGCTGCATCCAAGCTGGAGAAACCAAATCACCTAAGTGGGTCAGGCTGGTAATGGCAGGCTGCTCCCATCCAAGCGAGTTGGGCTGGGGCTGGTGGGTTGTGCCCAGCCAGGCGGGCCAACCAAGTAGTGGGCTAGACCCGAGGCCAAATTGGCTGAGCCTAACAGGCTGGACCTGTAGCCCTTCTTTTCAGGCCCAATGGGTCAGGTCAGACCAGACCTGGACCCAACCGTCCCTTGTTTCTCAAAAACACTCGTAACATTCAAACGGAGCATCTGTTTTAGGAGCCGTCTATGGCATTGGAACCCTTGGGATGAGAAATTAATTTTGATATACTCTAAGTGAGTTTTTTAGGATGTTATTGGATAGACTATTGGTTTTAATAGTATGACCTCTCGATACAAGAATACTTTGGGAATAATCAAGGTGGTTCTTATATAGAAAAGTAAGTACGGTTACTCCCTTGAAGACTTAGGGTGCGTGTAATGGTTAACCATCTAATTATGTAAAGAAGGGAATCCTTCCATCAAGGGTGTGGGTTTGTTTCCTATAATTGGTTTCCTCTTGGGGTGTTATTCCCTTATAGGATTAGGGTGCGGGTTCTCAGAGATATTCATGAAGGATGGGTAGGTACTCCCCGATGGGATGTATAAGTGGGTCCTCTAACCTTGGAGTTGATACTCCCTGGAAGTACTAGGGTTTAGGTCATCCAAATATAGAAAACCCAGATTCAGTATCTCCCCTACCATGTAGGGTGCAGGTCCTATTTTCCATGAGTTGGTACTACCTTGCCATTTTAATGTGTGGGTCCTCCTAATGCATTATTCTGACAGAGTTGGTACTCCAATGTCATGCGAGGGAGTGGTTCCTCAAGCCTAGTGTCAATACACCGCTAACATACTAGGGTGTAGGTCCCCCATAGAAAATAAACTGATAGATCTAGTAATCCCCTATATTACCAGGGTGCGGAACCTCTAGTCACTGAGTATTACTCCCTTATCGAGTATGGTGTGGGTCCTAGATATTTGAATCAGTACTCCCCTATCATAACAGGCTGTGGGTCCTTCATGAGTAGTACTCCCCTATGGGAACCAGGGTGTGGTTCCTCACTTACGGAGTCATAATCCCCTGTCTCTAGGTAGTAGTGTAGAGTAGGTTCTCCATATGAGATAGATCTCCCTTAACTATAGGAATCAACTAAGAGGAGCGGTCCCCTCCACCTGGTGTGAATTGTACCTAGATAAGAGCTAGTTCCCCCTAGATGAACTGAGGCATAGTCCACTTCTTAATGGAGTGACCAGGGTATCATATGATAATCTAGATTAGTGCTCCCTCAACTCTTCATAATGATGATTGTGGGATTCTTCACTTGAGTTTCCTTAGTCTTGTATAGGGCGCATGACTTTGATGACTATACCTTTAGTGTCGAGCACTATAGTTGTATCTAGTAGAATGTTCTTGATGGAGTGTATCTCTCTGATGGGTTCCACAAGAGATGGTTGATCCCATAGAGTGTGATCTCCTGGTTTTTTGTTACAATTTGAGCCTTTGGTGAGAATCTTGATGCTGGATATGAGGTTGGGACCTCACCTTTCTAAGCAGATAAGACAAGTATATCTGGATGTTCATGATATATTTATGGGCATATACCTGAGCAGAGATGAATGATCATTTATTTGTGGGTTTTTCTTTTGTCTTAACTTTTCGTTTTTAGGGTCCCCTACAAATTATGGTTTTACTCACCCCACCACGGGATTTTCCCGCATGTGTCATGTCTTGTGCATATGACTAATGCTTTGATGTTGTCCAGAAAGAAACAAGACCTGGTGGTGTTTAGTGAGAGTAGATAAATGAGGAATAATCCTAAAACTTTAGGCACCTACCCTCCACCTACCCTCCAAGTAGGGTTCTAAACGAATGAGTATCTGATAAATGGTTTTTTTACTTGTGTATTGTTTTTCCTTCGGTGGGCTTGTATACTAGTCTGACTTTCCACCTTATACTTTAATTGTTGTTGTACTCTAGATTTTGTTTTCTTAGTGGTTTTTTTTATTGTTTCACTTTTCATCTTTTTGGGATGGGGTTGTGAGTGTGTGTGTGTGTGCGTACATGTACATGGAAAATTCATCCTATCTGCGGGACATTGCCTTCAGCGCTAGTCACCATCCCCTAGCCATTGGGAGGCAGGCTTGGGGTGGTTGAGGCACAACCCTTGGGGAACTGTACGGGACATGTCTAATCTAAATCAAGGGTTTACCTCAATGTTCTAGATTATTCTTCAATAATATTTTGATATAGAGCTGATATTTTTTACTTCTTATCACCCTCAGATTGATGGTTAGTCTAAAAGGACCATTCAATCTTTGTAAGATATTTTGAGGTACAGTTAAATGGATATCCTAGGATATTGGGATCAATACCATCCCCTATTAGATTTCTCATAAAATAACTATTTCTATTATAGCATTGAAATGGAACCTTATGAGTCTCTTTATGGGAATAGGTGTTGAACAACTACATGTTTGGGTAAATTTTTCGAATATAAGCTGATTTGACCTTATTTTATCCAAGATATGAAAAATAAAGTTCAAACCATTCCACAACATATGAAACATGCTCAGTGTGGATAGAAAGTCTATGTAGAAAATCATCAAAAAGACCTGGAGTTTGAGGTTGGAGACAAAGTGTTCCTAATTATGTCACCATTGGAGAAATTAATATGTTTTGAGGAAAAAGGGACGCTCTTTCCTATATACATCATCCCCTTTGAGATCCTTAATCGCATCAGAGCAGTGGCATATTGACTGTCACTCCCACCTACCCTATCTTAAGTTCATGATGTGTTCCATGAATATATTTTAATGAAGTATATAATAGACCCCACACATGTACTAAATCTAGATATGATACCCTTGGTGAAGAACCTCTCATATGAGGATCAGCCGATAGAAATCTTACTTTATAGTGAAAAATATTAATGTAATATGAATACTCACCTACTTAAAGTGTCCTTGTGAAACCAAAAGTTTTAGGAAGTGATAAGAGAACCATAAGATGTTATGAAACAGAACTGCTTTCATATAATTCACTATATGGAATAAAAATTTTGAGGGATAAATTTACAGAGGGTGGGATTGTAATTAATTGAACTTTTATAAATAAAATTATCTTTTAAATTGAATAAGTTCATTATTTTTCTAACTAATTTATAGAAAACACATGAAAAACATTATTTTTTGGAATATTATAAGTTATATGCTATAAAAATTAAATAATAATTAAGAATTATAATTGTTGATAATATAGCCATTGTATAGTGATCAAATTAATAGTTTATATTGAGGGTTATGATTAAGTAAAATTGATACATACGAAAAGAATAATGGCATTCACTAGTAGTATCATAGCCTATAAAACCAATTTATCAGAGTTTCTAAGAGAGATAAAATCACTAGGCTTTTTCATTGACCAAGACCAATACCAGATTCAATAACTGGAACATGAAATAAACCTTTTATTGGAGTATTCCTAGCAAATAGATGTCACAATCCAAACCATGTAAGTCTAACCACCCAAAAATAATCTCCTCATCCCACACCTTTCCCTTAGAGATTTTTTTGGTTTAACAAAGGGTTGTGTATCTAGAAAATAATAGTTTGATTTTTTATATTTTTGTTGTTAAAATATGATTATGTTTTTACCTTTTAAATATTTATTTGTTAATTATAATATAATGAGTGTCATAAAAATTAGATTTTTATGCAATGAAACACAATTTTAGTTTTTGAAAATGTATAGTTTGAATCAAGACACTCTATTTAAATTAATTCCAGATATTTTGAAATAAATAATATTTTATTATTATTACTATTAAAAATAATAATTAAATACTAATGATAATATACTTTAACTAATTCCAAAAATATTTTTTGTAAGGTTCAGAAAATAGTTATTTTCAACAAAAACTAGTATCTTTCAATAAATGTGGATTTTTATTTAAAAGTGTAAATTTTCATACTTAGATAATTATTTGGATAATTGTTTTTTGAAATACTCAAATATAAATAATCCAATGGATATATTTTCATTATTTTTGGATATAGCTATATTTTAGGCTGAAATTGAATATGGTTTAAATATATAGTGTGTATTATAACACAATAATTAACTAAAAGGGATATTAAATGTTCAATTAAAGGAATACAGGACCAAATATATATTTCCTTTTTAATGTAATTTATTTTTGAAGTTATTTGAGTAATTTTAGGCATCCCTAAGGAATCCTCCATTAACTATATTATATTTTAATTTTTTAAAAACAATTATTTATTGACATGACTCACTTCCACCTAACCAATGGTATTATATTAATGACTTTGGATTTTGTAATTTTAAAATACTGAAAAAACCTTTATTAAAAAACCATGGAATGAACCACATTTAGGTTTTTTTAATACTCTATTATATAGTGTCCAAAACCTAGGTTTGGGAAATAATACAGAACTCCCATGAATTTTCCTATATAAACGCACCCAATACCTCATTCCACTTCACTAAAAACCCTAAAAGGATAATTATACTCCAATATTATCTCTCTAGATCCAACCAATGAAACTTTATGTATCCCTGTTATATTTCTAAAATAATATTGTAATTTTTCAAGCCAGGATTTTATATTGTGAATACCAATCACCATTTCTAGTCAAGGGTATTCGCCTAAATGTACCTATCATTTATTGATTGTGTAATTCCATGTATGTCGCCCATACTCTGTAATCATGGTATTTAATATGATGAAATGTGTTCTTATGTTGAATTGTCTATGTGGATTTCTTGAGCCTGTATATATTAGGATGGGTCCACCTAGATTTCCCTCCAATACATTAGGTAATGTTCTAGTATCAAGAGAAAACATATATGGGATTATGGGGTAATCCTAATCAATTTTGGGACTTTCTAACCTTGTTATGGTGTCTTAGGGGTTATCTTTGACTTATGTTTATGATTTCATGTCTAAAATTTTTCCAAATTTCCATTTTTCTTTTAGTTTATGTTGGTATAAAAAAGCTTCTTTATTCATGATTATGATTCTCACCAATATTATGTTAACTTTATATACCATTTGTCTCACATGTACTACTTTACCATAATCTATGCTTTTTTTCCATAACTGGGTTTTATACGTTACACCATTCTTATGTATGTCCCTGGGTTATCCCATGAATTACTAATGGTTCGGTGGAAATTAGGATCTTGTAATGGATTTTTTTCAATAATTTCATTATATTCTTGTTTTGAGTTGTTATGATACGTACCTAATTCTCCAAATACACTATTCTTCATGATCATCTTGGTTATATTATATGTAATTTTATTTAATAAATCATGTATTAAAGTGTATTAAAAATATGGTTTTTCATTATGTAATTATTATTTAATGTTTTTGAGATCCACTAGGGATGTGTTCTAAATCCCCCATCCTCTTTCTTTCTCCATATGGATTATAAAATGAATATATTGAGGCTTTCATGATAACACCCATCTTCCAAGAATTGGTTAAGTGATTTTTAAAACATGAATGATTTCATGTTCTCTTAAGAAATATATATATATATATATGATTTCTACATGTGGATGGTGGGACCTATAAAACCCTGATATTTTATGATATAATAACTTTTGAATAATTTTTATTTTTTTAATATCTTTCTTTATACACCACCTTGATTTTATGTATGAGAATATATATTATTGAATTATTAATATTTAATGTGGAACATATCTATGATCCATTATATTGGCGGGTTTGAATATGATTGTCAAAATTATAAAATATTAATTTTTACATAGGTATAAATAAAGAAATTACTTTCCAGTTGGATAGAGATTAAAATAAAAGGGTTAAAAGATAAGTTTTTATAAAAATATTTTTTTATTCATATAATGTTTTTTTATATTTAGAAATTGAATTCATAACTATTGATGATAAATATTAATTAAATGGGTAGATAATATATTCATCAAAATATTTTAATATTCATCTAATAGTTTTTACAAGGCATGAAATAAAGGTAAACTTTTTTTTGATTAAATATAAATTTTGTGAAAAATTATTTTATTGGGTTTTGAACACTTATTTTAAAATGAATTTATCCAACATATATTATTTGAATCTTGTAAAATGGTTTCCATAGTTTAACCATAATTATTAATATTATGTCATATGTTTAATTAAAATTTTGTTACTTATGAATAGTAACCAAGGTTAAAATTCATTAATATGGTAAACATTAAAATGGGTTAATGAGGGGATAAACTAAAGAGATAATAATAAAAATAACCTAAAAATTGTCTAAATAAAATTAGATGAATATATTTAAATTATATATCATCATATGTTTTAAAATGATCCAATTTGGTTTTACATTCTATTATTCATAGTAATTACAAGTATCCCACGCACCTCACTTATATATTATCACACCCTCTTCTCTTTTCACCACACAAACTAAGAATTTTTTCTAAACCAATACATTCCCAAATATATTATTAACTGACCTAATTGTATCCAATAGCTTCTCATATACTTTAAATGCCAACCTAAGGTTCTTTATCAATTTATTCAAATGATTTTTCTCATATAATAGGTATATTATTTTACTAATCTTTTTTATATTTCAATATTATTGTAGTTTCTATAAATATATTGTATATATGTGTAAATAAATAATCTACTATAGTAAATATGTTGACATTTTACTATCGTTATGGTAAAACAATTTTCCACCTCATTCCCATATAATGGTAAATGGAGGTATCACTCATTCATATGTGTGGACTATCATCTCCGCGTAGTGATATAATTTATTTTTGATCACTACCATTAATGTTCTGTTATTATGATGGGTTTAATTTTTATATTCTATATTTAATAAATAGTTGTTTTTGTAAAATTTCAATATATTTTCAACCTTATTACCTTTTTTTACATTGAAAAACAATAACATCACTGATGCGTACATGTGGAAACCACATCCACGAAGTGATGTGATTCATTTTTTCAACATCATTTTATATGAGTGATTATAAAAGTGTTTATAATAAATAAATATTATACTTATATCATTAATAATAATATAGAGATAATTAAATCATCAACATGGTGAAAGTACTAAATCCATTTAACTGAGAAGTTCTTCGAAAAAAACTAGCTTTCACCTAAATGTTCATTTTAATGAATACAATTATTAATAATATAATAATTGGAAATTATTATAGAATTAATGTAGTTATTAATGTATTAATATAGTTTTAGAATATATTTATTTTAAATATATATTTACGGTAAATGATATTTCAATGCATAGAAATAAATATGGGTACCATTATCCTTTAAACCACATATAATTTATTTTCTTTTTGTTATTAAAATAATATTTATTTATGGGTAGAATTATCTTTTTTATTGTATTTTAAAATATCAATAAATAATTTAATAAAAATTTGACCTTATTTACTCTTGGTTCACTGTACCCTTTTATCCATATTTGTTCTCTTAAAAATTGTTTTTCAAAGTTTTTTTATGATATTGAAATATTTTAAACAATTCATTTTCATTAAAATTAACTTTATTGGAAGTTTTTTAAAGTTAGTATTTTTAAAGTTATTTTTTCTGAACCATTTATTTTTTTTAGTTTTGGAGAAATTGTGAAAATAATGTTCTTTTTTAATCTATAATGAATGAATGGATTTTCACACCCTTATGGTTGTTATTTTCTTTTATAATTTTTATACAATTTTCCATGGTTACTTTTAATGAAGATTATTTTTTCAATATTATAGGAATTTAAAGCTAAAAAATTTTCACTAGAAAATAATGTTTTTGTCATATTCTAAATGAAAGGTTCTGATGTACTTTTATTAGTATTTTTTATCAATATCAGTATACATTAATGATTGTTATGCTTCTATAAAGATATGATATAATGATATGACCCACTTTATTTATTTGGATTATTATATGAAACCCATTTCATTTCCACAGGTTAAGCTATGATGAAATACTTATGAAAGTTGTTTCCTTTCCATGGGTTATGATATGATGATATGATGAATATTTTATGATCTTGTGTCACACATATTTGTTGTTTTGATTATGTGATGGGTGGGTATATAATTTTATATCCCACTAATACAATTGGTAAAGATTGATATATCATGACATAACATGGACTAGAATAGTAAATGAACTTTGTTTGGTAAAGGAAATTATCTGACAAGATAGCCTTAGGAGTGAACCTTAGATAAGGAATTCATAGAATTTGGAGTAAACCCAATCCACTATGATATTCTTGGCCATAAAACATGGATAAAGAAAATATTTTCAATTCTTATGTGTATTCCACAAACTTATGTTATATAATAATTAGATATTCACATTGATCGGGATTTATTATTGATGACTTCACACACTTAGGTCTTATGTATTTTGATTAAGAAAACATGATTTTGTGGTTCATTTATAAATATCCTTGACCGGTTGGGTATGATTATCAATAACATATGATCATTTTATCATACCCATATTTTTATCTTATTCTAACTTAGGATCATTGATGGAAATCTATTACGTTTACCCTTTCTAAGCGTCTAAGCTCACCCATTCTAATGCTTCATTTCCCAATGTTATGAAAAATAGTTTTTCGTATGGTATGTTAAAGAAGTGTATTAAGTGACAAAATAATTATAGAAGATGTTGATGATATTTCTTGAAATAAGAATATTATATATCTAGTCTCCAAATACACTAAGTTTTTATGGGTTTGGGGTGTTTATAGTTATGATATGTATTTAATATTAATATATAATGATGTAAATTATATGTATAAAATTATTGGGTTTCCTTATCTTGTGACATAATTTGATACGGTTATTTTTTGATATTTGTATAAGAGAAATGTATTGAAAACCCTAGGGATAAGTCTAAATATATGACAACATCCTGATACATTGGTAAAGTACATATTCTGCATATTTCCTAGAAAATACATCTCTGTCTTGATATTTTGAAGTGGATAAGGTTGTGGCACATATAAATATATAGGTAGAAAATTTTAAAGGGGAGCATTGGTTACTAATTCAATCCTCACTTCTTCATGATGAGGGGGCCTAAGACAAAACAACTATCCGGATTCTCTCAAGGGATTTTCTTTGGTTTATTTAAATTCTATTTACGAATCATTATGAAGGATTTGAATATATGGTTATTATGAACATCCTAGGTTAAAACTTAAGTATAATATAATGAAAATAAGGTGTCATAATTGGTAATTTTGAAGATTAAGCTAGTAAATGGTGGAGTCTTATTAAGAATATGACGTAATGGAAAGAAATTGTTTCCATGAAACTAGAGGAGACTATAAAAGTATTTTTCAAAAAATATTTTCCACAAACACATTTTATGAAAATAGAATGGTAATTCATGGAAAAATGTTTAAGTATAATGAATCCATTAGTACCAATGATTAAAAGTTTACCAGACTTACAAGGTATGATTTTGGTTCTATCATCGATCCTGATATAAATTATTAATGATTCTTTAGTTTCTTGATACCAAATCTCTGAAAATAATTTTTTATATGATAATTTGATATATTTTAAGAAATAATTCTACGTTATCTTAAACTAGAAATATATGTTAGAGACTCTGAGGATTCACATGGCGTCATGGAAAAAATAAAAAGAAGTAATTTTCATGAATTTCTTGTAATAAAACCCATAAAATAAATAAATTTAGTCTTACATAATATTATAATTGTAGAAGTATGTGTGGGTGAAATTTCCTAATGGGGTATGTTAACTATTTTAAGTGTGAAAAATAAGTACATCAAAAAAAAATTGGAATTGATTTGAACTATCTATTTATTGAAAGGAACAGTGAAACAATCAACTGAATGTTTCACTCTCACTCCAATACTATAATTTTAATGAGTATTAATATTATTCCAATAAATTCACAAATATTATGGTTACAAATGAAAACTATTATCGTAAACCTCTTAATCCATGAGACAAAAAATTAGCATGGGATCCCAACAATTGAAGTTGGTTATGAGAGCAATGTGGTGAAAGGTACCCTTAGCATCCACTCTATAACTAAAAATGTTTTATTTTATTCTAAATAAAAAATCTATTATATATGAATATTTTTATATGGGAATTTTATTACCACCTTAATAATTATATGTTTAGTTACCTATAAAATCCTTCAATTGTATGATGATCACAACTCAAGTCTATAACTCCTCACTAATATAATTTTATAGTAATGCGCTTCTTGAAAATATTTTGATTCCTCGTATGGTTGAATAGATGTGATTTTGGGCATAGATTATACCTATCTATATAGATCCCATATCAATTTATAATGAGATAAATCCACATTTGGTATTCATATTCCATATATGATCATCATTCATTGTGAGGATGAAAATTAACTTACACTGGAAGTTACATCCATTTTATGGGCCTTTTTGTCAATTATTGAGGGATATTTTCCTCAAATTATTGTGGAGACACTCAAAAAATGTTGATATACCAATTTTTTGGTATTATGATAATTTATTTCAAAAAAACAAGCCCTGTCGTCCCCAAATCATTAAGTTGAGATTTTAATAGAACTTATACATGGTGTGACACCTATTTCAAATTCTCTATATAGATTGTCCCTAATTGATTTATAGGAATCAAATAAGAAAATATAAGAGAATATTAATAAAGGGATTTATACACCTTAGTGTTCCATCATGGGGTGAACCTATTCTTTTTTCCAAGAAGAATGATGGGTCAATGTGTCTTTTCATTGATTACCAATAAATTAACAAGATCTCTATCGATAATAATAATATTTAACCCTATATTAATTAATTTTTTATCACCTATCTGGGATTTAATAATTATACAATATTGAACTTAATATTGGATATCATCAATTGAGTGTTATGAAAATGGATATACCTAGGAAAACCATCTGTATTAGGTATGGTTGTTATTAATTTTCATTAAATCCATTTTCTCTAACAAATTCCCCCATTATCTTCATGGATTTTATAAATAGGATCCTTAGATATTACCTCAGTATGTTTTTTCTAGTCATCATATATGGTATTATTATATATTATAATATTGTGATATAAAATGAATACTATTTGAGTATTGTACTGAAGACCTTGAAAAATAAAAAGACATATGAAAAAATAAAAAAGTATGAATTATTTCTATAAAACATTAATTTAGGGGTTATATAATGTAAATTAATCATTTATTTATTTATCCTTCAAATATGGGTATTATTGAGTAATGGCCTAGACAACAAATGGTGACTAAGTCAATAGATTCCATGGTTTGGATGGATTTTACTGATTCATTATGGTGTATTTTTTATGGATATCTATTCTCATAAACAAATTTATATAGGAGGTATCCATTTTCTATTTTACAGATGAATGTGAGGAAAATTTACAAGATCTAAAAATATGGTTGGTTAGTGCACCTATACTTAAACTACCTTATAGTGTAGAAAAGTTTTCTATATATAGAAATTCATCAAAGCATGGAAAATGGTTGGTTTTTAGGTATCATGATATGGAAATATCTTATACCTCCTTTAAATTAAAAAAACATGATCAGAAATTCCCTAATCATTATTTGGAGTTAGTAGAAGTAATTTTTTCATTGAAAACAAGGAGGCATTATTTTTATAGTGAAATATATAATTTATATACTAATTGTAAGAGATTTAAGAATATATTCACAATGATAGTGTTAAATATGATCCAAATGATATGTTTATAGTTTATTGTATACTATTACTACTCAATACATTAATTTCTTAGGAAATAGAACAATGTGGTTAATTCTTTAACATAAAAAGAAAATAAAATTTTCTCCATGATGAGTTTTTAATGCAATCCAATTTTAACGGATTTGAAAAAAATGGATCTTCTAATCATTAGGAAAAGTGATATATCATATCTTTCTCAAATTAACTTCAATCGTCCATCCATGTAAGGATTAAAGAAGCCCAAAGGGAGGATTAATTGACACAAAATAAGGTGATAAATGTTCCTACGTTCAAATGTTATTATGATTTCATAATAAGTCTCATAACTAAGTATGTGTACTGTCAACACAATACTAAAAGTATGATATTTCTTTTATCTCATAGTTAATCATTTTATATTCATATATTAATTATAAAATGTATAGATATTTGAAGGATTAGTTATATATTTATAACATAAAATGTGATATAGTAGAGTATGTATCTCGATACCTGATATTTTAAAAATTTAAGGTTGAGATACATAATTATAATGGGGTGTTATAATCATTGTCTACGGAAAAATGGAAATGGGAAAACAATACCATGGATTTCATCATTGAAATCCCCAAAATATGTTAAGGTCAAAATGCTATTTGGGTTATAGTTGATCACCTTATGAAATTAGCACATTTCGTTACAATTAGAGAAGTTATCTCTCTTGGTCATCTTTCTAGAATATATACTAAGTGGTAAGGTCGTATGTAGGACCACATTCTATTGTATCATATAGAGATATAAGGTTTACCTAAATGTTATTGGAGAAGTATTAAACAAATATTATATATAGAGTTGGAATTTAGCATTACATATCATCATCAGAAATATGGCCAATATAATAAGACTAATCACACCAAAAAAAATTATTTTGAGAGCATTCTCTGTGGATTTAAAGTGTTGGGAGGATCAATAGAAATCATTTTCTATGTTTCCTTTCAATAATATATTTCACTCGAGTATTTTTATGGACTCTAATGAAGCCCTATATGGTAATACATGTAGAAATACAATTTTTGAGTATGAAGTTAGAGGACAAAATCTATTAGGACATGATAAAGATAATAAAATAAAAGTGAATTTTAGGGTCATTCAGAATTAAATTAGGGAAATTAAAAGTCAATAGAAATGTTATGTTGATAATCATTAATGAAATCTATAGTTCAATGTTAGTGGTAAGGTATTTCTGAAAATGTCAATTTGGAAAAAGGTTTTGATAATGAAAATAAGGAGAAGTTTTACATATATATATCATCCCTTTGAAGTTATTGATCATATCAGGAGGGTTTCTTATCACTTGGTTCTTCCACAGAATTTATCTCAAGTTCACTATGTATTCAATATATCTATCGTGAGGATGTACATACCTAATAATTCACTTGATAAAACCTAATTGGTCATTCCACTCGAGCATGATCTCTCTTATGAGGAACAACTAGTGGAAATTTCTTGTCGAAGTGTGAAATTTTTGTGAACCAGGACAGCAATCCTAGTTAATGTTTTGTGTTGAAACTATAAATTCAACGGAGTTATGTGGGAACCCAAGGATGATATAAGGAAGAAGAATCCTCCATTTTTTTATTATAGTGATAGAAATTTCAAGATAAATTTTTTCATAATAGGGGTAGAATGTAACTCTTGTCACCTCCTTATTTTATTTCCCACAAATTATGATTATTATGTTTTCAATGATATCATTGTTTTATGATAGTATATCTTTTGTGAAATTTTTTTGATAAATATAGATCCACCGTTAGTTAAAATGATCCATCAGAAATTTAGACATATGATACTGCCATATATATTACTTCCATACAGGTGCTACTTCCATAGTTCTTCTACTAATAGACACATGATACCGCTAGACACATAATACCGTAAGACACATGCTACCAGATGACATGAGATACCTTCAGACAAGTGCTACCACCAGACATGTGCTAACACTAGACATTTGCTACCCCTAGACATGTGCTACCTCCAGACACATGATACCACCAAACATGCGCTACCACCAGACATTTGAAACCTCTAGACATGTGCTAACTCTAGACATGTGTGACCTCTAAACATGTGCTATCACCAGACATTTTCTACCACCAAACATGTGCTACTTCTAGACTTATGCTACCACCGTATGTGATACTACAAGTTTGTGCTACCATTATTTCAAATGGTGTATTTTTTCCATATCTACCACTGGACCGTCCCATTGTAGATCTATGATACCATTAAAGATGATCTACCTCTAGTATGCTACCATTCATGTTATGAGTTTCATTAGAATTTATTTTCCCCAACAACTAGTTCAAGAAATTAAATATATACAGCCTTATTTGGATTAATTAATTATTATTCCTAACCACTCCCTGAATTCATTGAAGATAAGAGTTTGAGGTATCATAATTTTATTGTTAGTACAAGGATCAATGATATCATTATTATTATTACTCAATGTATAATTTGGACCAAGAGAGATATAAATTTCAAATAACTCTACCATGCTTTTTTAGGCAAGATGAAAACCTATATTTGAGTAAATATACAAGATAGTGTGAAAGTGTGAAAGATATATAAGTTTGAGGACCTATCATGCACTGAATAGAGAGATTTTTGTGAAATATTTTTGGAGAATATATAGATATGATTATAAAACTCTGTGACCTTATTTTTTCATCCACTTCTATAGAATGTTTTCTGAGCTCCCAATCAAATCAAATACAACGATCCTATGGAAACTAAACCTATTCATATCGAGCCACACCACATCTTTCCAAATCTTCTTATTTTCTTATAATTTTTTATTCGTTACATTTTAGTAGTGTGTTTTATTACTCTATTAATTATACAAACATTCACTTTCCCATTAAATGGAATTTTCTTGACACACTCGTTATACTTTCTCTATTATATATAACTAAAAAACAATAGGAGAGGCCCACTGTGGCCTGTATTGTTTTTATTCCCACATATAACTATGAAAGAGGATTTGAGCTAGGATATCCTATGTGCTATTTTTTTAAAACCAATACTAGTTTTGGATCAAATAATTTTTATAATAATCTTTTTTATGGATGGTGATTTCCAAGTAGAGGGGATTAAGTCCCAACTTGAGACCAAAACCATTGTTTTATTCTGCTTTTTTTTAGTTTTTCCCATTATTTCAAATCAAAAAAATGAATTTATTATTTTATTTGTAAAAAAAATATAAATTAATATTTATTCTTAAAATTTATTTATATAAAGTCATTGATTAGGTAATTTAGCTTCCAAATTTAATGTAATTTCAAATATTGTTTTCATTGAGCCTAAATATCACATTCTTGAAATCTTATATAATTATTCTATATTGAATAAATATTCATTTTCTAATTAACATGTATGGATTTAATTTTATATTATTTTTTATAGAAATTTTATTGGTTACTCAATTCACCCCCTCTTGAGTTACTCTGAATAAAATTTGGTAACAATGAATTTCAAATATATTTTCAAATGTGATTTAGTTAAATTTTAAATATCTTAAATTTCTTTTTATTATAAATTTAATTATTTATGAATAATAATTTACATGTGTGATCTACTAACAATATGATTACATATTTTAATGGAAAAAATATTTTTAGTAGAATATTAAAATGAAAATCCATATTGAATGAATGGATTTGTAATTTTAGGATATCATTGAAGCTAGTTATGAATTACACAAAACTCTTAAAGCTGGATGGAGTGATGGAACTAAATTATATTATAATAATAATTTTAAATCCATGAATTTTTTATATTTTTCATTATAAGTTGATGAATTTAGTAGTATTTGTTCTTGTAAAATTGCTTGTGAAATTTATGATACCTTAACAATTTATCATGAAAGAACATTTTTTCTCAAAGAAATTTTCTTAAATACTTATACATTTAAATATGATACTCTTAATATGAAATGAATTGATTCTATATATGATATGCATATTAGGATTAATAAGATCATCAAAAAATGTGTTCATATGGGAAGCCTATTTCTCACAAAGAGAATGTGATGTGTCGGTTAATGTGTTTACCAGATATATGGAGAGGAACTTCTTTGTCGATTAGAGAATTATGTGATGATATAAAGTTACCTATAAATTAGATTATACATAGGATTATTATGTATGATGAGTAACTGAAGGTGAAAATAGATGAAGATTATAAACCAAATGGCAAATTCTTAGCCATCAAAACTACTACTACTTCAAAACAAAAAAGGGAATATCAAAACTAATAGCTCAAGAGATGAAGAGTCAGTTGATAAAAGTGATGAAGAAATTTTCCACATTTCCAAAAGATTCATTAAGTTATAAAAAATGAGTATGTTATTTATGAAACACATTTATAAAATTATTTAAAAATAGAGCTAACTAGAGAAAGGATAGGAATATAGAACATTTTATAAATGAGATAGTTTTCTATGAGTGCAAGAGTAAAGGTCATGTTAAAGATGACCTTCTTAAGTCAAATTTCCAGAAGAAGTGTGATTATAAAGATAAGAGGTACAAAAATCCTTGAAAGTAACTTGGAGTGCTTCGGATGATATTTTAAATGATCAAGACTCATTCTAATTGGAAAATCAAGATAGAGCCATCATTTGTTTTTTGAAAAACACATCTAAGGTATCTAATGTATTTTCTACATTTCTGGTTTGTATTTATAATTCTTATATATATGAGAACATTGATGGAAAATTTTTAAATGTAATTTTTTTTTACTAATATAATATTCTGGAAGATAGATTCAATGACGTCAATGGAAAATATAATATTTTAAATAAGCATTACGCCTTGAGTGATAGTTTAATATCTGGACATAGTATTGAGAATGATAATAATTATCAACTATTAAAATAAAAATATGTTTTATAATTGTCTAATGAGAGACTAAATAAGTATCAGTAGATATTTAAAAATTGTATAAATACTCTTACATAAATTCTTGGAAGGAAAGCTACTCCTAAATAGACTATCGTAATTTGCAATCTTCCTAGACAAATAAGACTCATTTAAAATAGATTTATTCATAGTTTAACTTCCATTAGTTTTAATACTATTTTTTTTCTTCGAGACCTAAAAAATTATTTATTTATAAAATTATAAATTATTATTTTTGTCAACCTATTAAAAGTTATGGATTAATAAGACTTTGATTACAAAAATATCTGAACCCAGTAATATTTTGGTAGTGAAGACATTTTTTGGGTAAAATTTGTTTTGTTGGAAACTTTCATAAAAATATCCAGTAAAAACTTATGTTATATGAAGATTTTAATATCTATTAAAAATTATTGGAGACTACTCAAGTTTGAAGAACCTAGTCAATGAGTATGGTAGACATGTCACTTTGGCTAACAATTCCAAAAAAAGTATTGATCTTTGTCGAATGGGTATTTATAATACTATTTTAATCTCTAAAATTTTATTTTTAGATAGATTAAAGTATAATTTGATTATCTATTCCCAGTTATGTGATGCGTGTTTTCAGGTTAATTTTGAAAATAATTCATATAATGTTTTTTATTATAAAAATCATTTATTTTTAATTATTTAAGAAATGATAATGTTTATGATATTAATTTAGATTCCCTGATTTCTCTAAATATTTCTTATGTAACTACATTTCTCAAGGAACATTGGCTATGGAATAATAGACTAGGACATTATAATATTTATTCATATAGAAATCTGACTTTGAGAGGGATAGTAAATAATCTACCTAACTGGAATTCCTAAATGAAAATGTTTTTAATCCATATCAAAAAGGGAAACATCACAAGATCTATTTAAGGTTAAAGAAAAAAATTGAACTTATTAAACATTATAATTGGTGAACATTGACTAGTTTTTACCATTTATAGTTTATAACGTAAATAAGAAGCACTATGTTTATGTTATAGTATATTCTTTTTGTAGCTATGCATGGGTATTAATTCTAAATAAAAAATTAATTTTTGTTCTTATTTTACCAATTATGATAAGTTTGTGGAAATTCATAGCGGACATAGAATAAATATCATAAGTAGTGATCATGGGTTTGAGTTTGAAAATAAATATATTGAATATTTTGTTAAAAAAATTTCTATAATCATAACTTTTAATCTCCTAGGACCTCACGGTAGAATGGTGTAGCAGAAATAAGAAATAGAATCCTTCAATAAATTTCCTAGATCGTGATTAATGATTCTGAATAACCTGTCTACTTTTGGAAAGTGGTTTTGAATATAACTAATTACATAATTAATAGTGTTCTTATTATACCTCTTTTAAAGATGATCCTTATGAATTATGGTATGGTAGAAAACCAATGTTTAGTTACTTTAGATTTTTTGGTTCCAAGTTATTTATTCTTAGTATTAAGGATAATCATAAAACATTTCTTCTAAGAGTGATGAAGGAATTTTCATTTGTTATTTAACTTCAAGTAAGTCATATTGTGTGTTTGATAAAATAAAAAAGATTGTGGAATAATTTTCTCATGTAAACCATGATGAAATATATCCAAATGAGCTTAATACCCCTTTATAAAACCTTGATGTTTCTTTTTCATATACTGATATCAATTCCAAACCTTTTAAAAATGATGGAAACAAGAAGAAAAATCATCCATTTTTTGAGGAACATATTTAACCAGAACCTAAACCTATAGAAGACCATGTGATTTTTATCCCTTATTTCCCTATAACTTTTAGAACACATGAATAACATCCTCTAGATGCTATAGTTAGAGATTTATATAGAGGTACCCAAAATAGAGATTCTCCTAGAAATCAGACTGAACATCAATCATTATTATCATAGCTAGAACCTAAGAACATCATTGATACAATTAATGATGAATTTTGTGTGATATAAATGAATGAAGAACATAATCAATTTAAAATAGTGTTGCAGAACTTGTATTTAGACCAAAATACACTCTGAATATTAGTTCTATGTGGTCATTTAGATTCAATATTGATGATTCATGCACTATAGTAAAAAATAATGCTACATTGGTTTCATAAGGATGTAGTCTGGAAGAGAGTATTGACTATGAGGTAAATTTTTCACTAGTGTCTAGTATTCAATCTATCATAATACTAATTTCATATGTAGCACATTTGGATTTCAAACTACATCAAATAGATTTCAAGAGTATATTCTTAAATGTATATATAGTTGCGGATTTTTTTGTCGAAAAATCCAATGGATTTTAAAATCCTCATTTTCCAAATCATGTTTTCAAATTAACTAAAGATTTATAAGGTTTAAAACAAGATCTACGATCTTTTTATGATAGAAACATCTATTTTATGATATAAAATCATTTATAAAAAGGAATTTCTATTTTTACTTTATTTATAAACATAAATTCAAATTCTGTTTTAATACTTTAAATTTATATTGATGACAGTATTTTGGATCTTCTAAAAATTATTTTTGAATTTATTCTTGAAAAATGATGCCAAGTGAATTTGAAATGATTTTAATGGGTGAGTTAAAATTATTTATAGGTTTTAAAATTTCTGAAGATAAATATGGAGTCATTTAAAATCAAGATAAGAACACTAAATACCATTTATAACATTTTATTTAGGATAATACAAAAAAGTTCCTATAATCCCATTAGTACAAAATGTATGATGGATCTTCATGAAACTGGAATGTGATTAGATCAAACTAATTATATAGTTCTGATTGTAATATTTTTACACTTTACTGATAACTGACTAGATATTATGTTTAGTGTCTGTATGTGTGCTCTTTTTAAATCAAAACCTGAAGAGTTTCATATACTGAATATAATTTTTAAATACCTAAAGTATACAATGAATTTATAACTATTCAATACTAGGGAAAATTATTTGACTTATTGAGTTTTTAAAATATAGGCATTGGGGGATATAAGTTAGATAAAAAAAACCTATGGAACATTTCACCTTTCAGGAAAGTCACTATAATCTTGGTGTAGTAAAAAATCATAATTTGGTTTCTCTATCCACTGATGAGGATGGATACATAGTTGTAGGAATTTGTTGTGTATAGATTTTGTCAATGAAACAATCTTTAATAAATAATGGATATCAATTTAAACATGTCCCTATAATTTATGATAATACACATGTGATAAATATTTACAAGAATAATTAGTATATTTTTAAGAAAAACCATATTTATGTAACACAAATCTTTTTGGGAGATCATTTTTAAAATGGTGATATTTCTCCTAATTGTTATAAATTTAACAACATCCAGTTGGTATTTTTACAATTCTCTTGGATTATGAGAGATTAAACTATATAAAACATGAACAAGGAATTATATAATTACATTAATCCATAGACTTCAAATTTCCACCATTGGGTGATCCACCCCTAGTGATCCACCAATGATGATCTACCATTAGTGATCCACCATTGGTGATACACCATTCGATGATCCAACATGAGGTGACCCATAATTGGAAAGATCCATCGTTAGGTGATATACTGCTCAAGTGTCTATTTGTATGTTCTAAATGTTCTATTTTATGTGTTAAATTTTTAAATGATTTATTTTATAATATTTTAAGCTATCAAATCCCTAAATAATAAGATCAAACATAACCTTTGAACTGTTTCAACTTCCATTCTCTCCCAAACTTCATCATTCCTTTTTATCTTCCTTCAAATTTGGATTCTATAAAATAGTTGGCATGGAGTGCCTCTGAATGTTATATCCTAATTGATTCTGAGCATTGAAAAAGTCTCAAGAATAATCGAGTAATGATGTAGTTGAACTTAAAACCACCTAAAATTTTGATTTTAGTCGTTGTTTCAGAGAATGGAATAGATATAGAATGGAATTTTCCTTATAAGTCAGTAGTGATCAATGTGGTTCAAGACTAGGGATAGTTAGAATGGTGTTCAAGTAATGAAAAATTGTTTTATCTGAGGTTGGTTCATTAGTTCTACTAATATATAGAGTACATATTTGTTGATAGAGGTTTGGTTTTCATTAAAAAAAGGGATAGTTGTATTAATGTGCCTCATAAATGTGTCTCTGATGACTATCAAAGTTCTACACCAAGTGATAGTGAGTTATTTGTGTATGATAATGCAATAATGGAGGTAACTGGAAGTGGTAGCATGAGAATGCATGCTACAACCAAACTCAATGGTGAGTGTATACTTGATAAAATACTATTTTGTTGAATATTTTATTGATAATAAATTATATAAATTCCTCAAATTATGATAAATATGATCAATTATGAAATATTTGGGATTAGATCATTCATTTGCAAATTTGATGAAAAATCCAGTTTTACCCTTTAAAAATTAACTGTAGTATTTCGAGCATAAATATTGTTATGTAAAATATTTTGATAGAAAATTTTGTGAATGTGTTCATGATGTAATGGAATAAAAATTCTATTTAGGACATGAGAGCTTGATCGTGCATTTGAGGGGAGTAAATGGGCCATCACAACAAAGGTAGATAGAACCATCCAGATTGGACATTACTTCACCATTTGGGTCGTATCTTCTTCATACTGGACTGGATAGAGCCCATATTTTGGGGAATGTTCTGTTACATGATTTTTCACAAATCATCCTGCTAGTAGGATGGCCAATTCACGCGTTTTGAAGGCCAAGTATGCGGTGAAACTTTGAATAAAATATTTGGCCGAGTTTTCATTTCACACTTAAAAAGTAATGTAACCCTAGCCTTCACAAACTCTATTTAAAGGGGTTTTCACTATTTGGGAGGGATGGTATAGGATTTAGGAAGCTTTGGCCGAAAGGGTGTCTCTGGGGAGCCCCTCACAACTCTTAGGAGAAGTAAGGATTTTTGCAAACCTCTCTTCCAAAAAAGACTATCATCTCACACCTCCTCTTTGTAATTATTTTCTTTCATGTTTGTATCATGAATTTATCTTAAAATAATATTTTGTGTTCTTCCATTTTATTATTATTTTAATCTTACTAATTGGGTTGGAATCAAGAGTGGATACATTATTGGGTTCTACCCTTTCAATCCCTTGCTCATGCAAAATGTCTCCACGATTTCCACACCAGCCATGGAAGAATAGTTTTTTTAGTGATTGATATATCTTCTACCCTATTAATTTAATTATTTTGAATCATTGAGATAATTTAATTCACATAATATGATCCAGGAATTTTGTTTTTAAATTACAAGAAACTAATCATGAAATTGAACAATTAACACAAAAACACGCGAGATCGAGATTTTGTGTAATTTCTGAGTGCGGTCCTAATCGGTAATACAAGACCCCACGGGATAAATTTTTAGAGTTCAAATATAATCTATAAACAAAATTCATCCTCATTTCCAGAATAGATATGTTCTTTAATTAACCACTGACCATAATCTAGCCATAGAACAACAATAAAATCAGGGTGATGCGATTGTGTGTTCCGAAGCTAGCCTAGGGAATAAGTAATTTCATCTTTGTGGTTAAGTTAACTATCGTAGGGTTTGAGGGTTAAAAAATTAGAGGATAATAATTAAGTGAATAATTATTTAAATGATAATGATTAATAATTAAATGAAGAGGTAGATTTAGATCAATTAGGCCTTTTAAAATATTTTCTAAAAAACATCTTCTCGTTGTGCTTCATTAATCAACTTACACTTCAAAATTAAAAACAAAAAAAAAACAATCTTCTTCCATAAAACTTATTCTAGATTTATAAACTATAAAAAACCCCATACTTTCAAGTAGAGTTTTAATTCAATTCTATTTTATTTTTATAATACCTTTAAGAAATTGTTTTAATTTACTTCCTCCTTTGAGAAACGACCTTGTTCAGCCACTCTGTTGCACCTAAGTACCCCAAAATCACTAATCATTTGAGGGCGCCCATGACAGCGCTCTTTCAAATTGGTGCCACTGCCGGGGAGGGAAGTAATTACTTCAACCAATTAGATATATTTATTTTATATAAAATTTTATTCTCTACCTCTCTTCTTTCTTCCTTCATTACCCAATCTGATTTCTTTCTTCTTCTTCTTTTATTTTCTTCTACTTCTTTTTGGACCATTAACTCAAACTTCTTATTTTTATTTTAATATGGTCCACTTTATTTATTTTCATTTTTATTTAATTTATGACATGAACTAATCCTGAATATCTCTTAGATCTTGACCTTGAGATTGAACGCAGCCTTAGGGATCAAATCAGACATTCTTAGTCTACAGGAAGTTTCAACATTCAAACAGTTGGAGAATTACTACAATATCATAACATTAAAATTTTAAGCAATTCAAATTCAACCATAAAACAAGAACCAGCAGCTAAAAATTATGGAAATGATCTTAATAGAACTATTCGAGAATTGGATGCACCAGATATTAACTATCATCCAAATTTTATTACATACACGAATCTTGAATCGGACTTTGAATATAAATCTGGGTTAATTAAACTTCTACAAAATATTCATGGATTATCTGGTGAGGATCCAAATAAACAACTTATAGAATTTAATGAGGTTTTCTCAACCTTAAAACCAATAAATTTCTATGAAGATCAACTCGAACTAAGAGCATTATCATTCTCCCTTGATGGAGCTGTGAATGATTGGATGTATTATTTACAACCTGAATGTGTAACTTGTTGGAATGATTTAAAACGTATTTTCATGCAGAGATTTTTTTCAGCATCAAGGACCACTTCCATTCATAAAGAGATCTCTATGATCTAGCAAGCACAAGGGGAGTTAATGTATGAGTATTGGGAGTGATTAAAGAAGTTGTGTGCAAGATTCCCACATCTCCAATTTAGTGAACAAATACTCATCCTGTACTTCTATGAAGGACCCACGCCTATGGAAAGAAGAATGGTGGATGCTTCAGATAGAGGAGCATTGGTGGACAAGACACCAGTAGTTGCACGTGCATTGATCGACCAGATGGCCCAAAAATCCCAACAATTTGGCGATAGAGGTACACCACATGTCAGGTTAGTACATCAGGTAAGTCCTTATTCTCTTGAATTTCATTTGATTGATACCACGTTTGAAGAATTGAACACTATGGTGAGGTAGATTAATTTGGCTTAGAAGATATCCCAACCCACTCCTTCAAGGCCTTGTGGCATTTTCACTGAGACAAGCCACCCAACTGACTGTTGCCCCCAACTACAAGAAATAGAAGATTGTGCAGTATTATTCCCTCGGGGACCATATCAGCAACAACCACAAACACATACCCAAAATAAGTATGAATCCTTTGTACAAACATTAAACCAAGGGTGGAAGTATCAATCATACATGAGGTATGGCTCTGTACAACAACAAAGGCCACCCTTTCAATAAAATTTACAGCAGCCTCTACCTTACCAACAAGGATTCCAACAACCCCAAATTAGATTTGAATCCCAAACATCAACAAGCCAACAACAAACGAATCCCCCACCAAAGGTATATTCTAATACTGATGATCTTTTGAAACAAATAGTTCTTAATCAACAAAATGAGCTGAAGAGTCAAGGTTCGGAGCTAGGGGGTTGAAGACTCAAATGATCCAAATTGCCACCGCCCTCCATGAACTTGTAGGTAAGAATTCGGGAAATCTAACTTCCTAACCTAATCCAAATCCCAAGAGGAATGTCAGTTCCATCACATTGAGAAGTGGGAAGCAAATGAACGATGCATCTGTACCTACCATTCCACTGTGATTCACCTCAACTCCAAAAAATACCAATTCCACATCAACTGATAAGCAACCCAAGGAGAAAGATAAAGGTAAGAAAAAGAGTAATGATGTTCCTCCTAAACTCATTCCTCTTCCAAACAGGGCTATTCAAACCAAGAATATGGCTGAAGAGGCAATGCAAAGAGAGGTTTTAGACACATTCAAGCATGTTGAGATCAACATCCCTCTACTTGAAGCCATAAAACAAATCCCAAGGTATGCCAAATTCTTAAAAGAACTCTGCACCAATCGAAGAGGGCTCAAGGGAAATGAGAGGATCACCCTTGGAAGGAACATCTCAGCACTCATTACACCAACTCTAAAAATGCCAAAAAAAGTGCAAGGATCTATGGACATTCACCATTCCATGTACCATAGGGGAGTTTCACTTATCTGATGATCTTTGTGATTTAGAAGCTTCCATAAATGTGTTTCCTCACTCTGTATTCTCTTCTTTGCAGGTTGGTGATCTAAAATCGAAGAGAGTAGTGGTGCAGTTGGCGAATAGAGCTATGACATATCTATCAGGAGTCCTTAAGTATATACCTGTCTGGGTAAGAGACATGATCTTTCCTGCATATTTCTATGTTCGTAACATGGAGGATGATCATGTAAGTTCTCATGACACCATTATATTAGGTAGACCCTTCCTCAAAACTTCAAAAACTATCATAAATGTCAATTAGGGTACACTTTCCATGGAATTTGGGGATGAAGTTGTGATATTTAATATTATGGATTCCATGAAGTACCCCTCAGAGGATCATTCTACATTTGTTATCTCTCATTTTTAGCCTCCATGTAAATACCCCATTGAATTTTATTTTCTTATTCTTAGTGAGATTATGAGTATTGGTTCTGATTTAATGTCTAAGATAACTTCCACACCCGTTTCTATGGAACAAGAATCTCTATGATTTGATTTTGAAATGGAATCATATTCTGAATTTGATCATGTGAATTCTAATTATGACATGGTTGTTGAGTTTCCTGATGGATTTAATGCTTTATTCTTTGATTGTGATGATTTCTATTCTAATATTGATGCTCTTTGTGCACATATTTTATTTCCTTCTATGTCTCTATCCATACACCACTCCCTTACACTGGAACTCAAACCATTGCCACAAAATCTCAAATACTCATACTTGTTAAGTGGTGACAAATTACTTATTATCATTCCTAACAATATCCCTTTTGAACAAGAAGAAAAACTTTTGACTCTTTTGAGGTAGAACATCATGGGAATTGGGTGTCCCATGGATGACATAATAGGTATTAGCCCCTCCATTTGCATGCATAGGATTCTTTTGGAGGATGGGGTTAAACCGGTTAGGCATCCACAAAGGAGACTCAATCCAACACTTTTGGAGGTTGTTAAAAAAAAGGTTGAAACATTTCTTGAGGCGGGTATCATTTACCCTATTTCTGACTCACAATGTGTTAGCCCTGTCCAGGTTGTACAAAAGAAAACTGGTTTCACTGTTATAAAAAATGAAAATGATGAGTTAGTTCCTATGAGAGTACAAAACAGTTGGAGAGTTTGTATTGATTATAGGAAATTAAATCAATCCACTCGTAAGGACAATTTCCCACTTCCATTCATTGTCCAGATGCTTGAGAGACTTGTAGGTAGGAAACATTATTTCTTCATGGATGGTTTCTCTGGCTATTTTCATGTTCCCATTGCAGTAGAGGACTAATAGAAGACGCCATTCACCTACCCATTCGGTACCTTTGCATTCTGAAGGATACCATTTGGACTTTACAATGCCCCAGGTACCTTCCAAGGATGCATGGGGAGTATTTTCTCAGATTTCATTGAGACCTGCATGGATGTATTTATGGATGATTTTACAGTTTATGGATCCTCATTTGATTAATGTCTCTCTAGTTTGGGTGATGTGTTACATTGTTGTATTGAGAAAAATATGGTCTTGAATTTTGAAAAATGTCATTTCATGGTCGAAAAGGGAATTCTATTAGGTTATATAGTCTCACAACCTGGCATTGAAGTTGATAAATCTAAGGTAGAAATTATTTCATCCTTGTCATATCCTACATATTTGTGTGATGTTCAATCATTCCTTGGACATGATGGATTTTATCGATTCTTTATTAGATATTTTAGTAAGATTGCTCTACCCTTATCTTGATTGCTTCAAAAATACATTGACTTCAATTTTGATGATTTATGTAGGGTATTATTTAATGAGCTAAGTAAGTGTCTGAACACTCCACTGATCATACAACCCCCATGGTGGGACCTTCCATTTGAGCTTATGTGTGATGTGTCCAACTTCATGGTTGGAGTTGTCTTATCTTAGCGGGTGGAGGGATGTTTACATGCGATTTCATATGCATCGAGGATGTTGGATTCTGCCCAATAAAACTACACCACAACATAAAAGGAGTTTCTTTCTGCTAGATTTTCTTTAGATAAATTTCATTTATGTTTATTGGGATCTAAAGTAGTTGATTATTTCTGACCATGCAGCTTTAAGGTACCTCCTAATAAATCCAAATGCAAAGCCACAACTTATCCGTTGGATGATCCATCTTCAAGAGTTTTACATCAAGATAAAGGAAAATAAGGGGTCCAAGAATTTGGTGATAGACCACATGAGTAGGCTTACTCACACTCTATAGGATGAAACCTTGGACCAGGTACCACTTCGAGACACTTTCCCCGATGAGAATCTTTATTCCATCTCAGGTACGCATCCTTCATATGCAGATTCAGTTAACTACATTGTTGACTCTAAAATCCTTGCAAATTTAAAGAAACAACATGGCTAAAAATTAAAAATTGTATCTCAGTATTATGTTTGGGATGATCCATACCTCTAGTGCATGTGTAGTGACCAAGTCATTAGGAGGTGTGTTCTCGATCATGAGTTTGAGTCTGTTCTGCATTTCTATCATACACTTGCATGTGGTGGACACTTTGGACCCCAATGTACTACTAGAAAATTCTTAGACTCTGGATTATATTTTCCTAGCTTATTCCATGATTCCCATGTGTTTTTTTAGTCATGCTCTCATTGCCAACACACTGGGAACATTTCTAGGAGACATGAGATGCCCCAACAACCCATATTATTCTATGAGATTCTTGATGTATGGGGAATCGATTTTATGGGTCCTTTTACTACTTCATTTGGATTTTTATATATTTTGGTTGTGGTTGATTATGTGAGTAAATCGGTGGAGGCTAAGGCCACAAGGACTGATGATTCTCATGTTGTTGTGGACTTTGTCAAAGCACAGATTTTTTACAGGTTTGGAGTACCGAAGGCCATCATCAGTGACCAAGGGACACACTTCTGCAATTGGAATTTTTCTTCCCTTCTTCACAAGTATGGGGTGACACACAAAACATCAACACCATACCACCCCCAAAAAAATGGCAAGGCTGAGGTTTTAAATCATCAGTTGAAACCAATCTTGGAGAAAACTGTGCAGCCAAATAGGAAGGATTTTAGAAAGTGCTTGGATGATGCATTGTGGGCTTATAGGATAGTATACAAGACCCCCATTGGTATGTCCCCGTTTTGGATTGTTTTTGGGAAAGTATTTCATCTACCAGTAGATGTTGAGCATCGGGATTATTGGGAAATAAAGAAATGCAACATGGATTTGGCCCAAGATGGAAACCAAAGAAAGCTTCAAATTCAAGATCATAAAGAGATTCGATTGTCATCATATGATAACTCAAGGCTCTATAAGGAAAAATCAAAATCATCTCATGATAGAATGATCCAACTAAAGGAGTTTCATGTTGGAGAGAAAGTCCTTCTCTACAGTTCACGACTAAAGCTGATTCTAGGTAAGTTGTGTTCCAGGTGGTTTGGTCCATATGTTGTGACTGATGTTTCTCTTTATGGTGCAGTGGAGATAACACAATAGGACATAGGAAGTATCTTTACAGTCAAGGGGAAACATTTGAAGAGATACATTGAGGTACTTCCTACTGATGCAATGGATTTTATCACACTACATGACCCCATCATCACTTGAGCACATCAGGTTGTTCCTAACCCTTTTACCTTTTTATTCTTTGTCCTATTTAAAATTATACATTTCATGTGAATATATCATCTAATGGGTTCACATTGATTACAATGCAATATTTTATGTCTGGGGGAGGGAACCTTTTAGTTTAATAATTACAATTGTTTTCTTGTTTAAAAAAAATTGTGTGTTTTTCAATTTTGGTGTGTTTATTTTTCAATTTTCTGTATGTTTTTGAAACTTTTGAGCTAAAATGATTCTCATCCTGAATTTTAAATCCATAACTGAAACAATTTATCCCTCGAAATTAAGATTAAATGAATGCTGAAATCAATTTGTTTCAATTTAAAATATTTAGTAATTTCATGAAAAGTACACTAAATTTTTAATCCCAAGCCACATATCACTGTCTTTATATTTGAAATCACTTTCATGTGACACTTCTGTACTATTATTTTCATATTATTTACATTCACCTCACTTCTTGATAGAACCAAAAAATGCTTGATTTAACCATAATTTGATCTATTCTTGTCAAAACATGAGGGTTTGAGGTACTTATGCTTAAATGATTGAGGCACTTGTTTTGTATTAAAGCCCGTATTTCAAAGAATTCTTTTTATAATGCCCTAACGTGAAAATTTAATCCTTTTATCCCTTAGAATCCATGAACAACCTGTTAGTTTAGCCACATTAGAATCCATTTTTCATTATCCAACTAACTCTTAAAGTGAAATTTCCTAATCTAGTTGAACTTATGTGTGGGGGAATCTATCTTGTGTTGTGCTGTCACATTCTGTGTTACATTGGGTGGAAAATTAAATTCCGAATAGATGAGTTTTCTACTGAAGAAAATCATTATATTGAAAGTTGTTCCTTTTCTGGAGCATTCAAGATAAGTGAAGTTCTGCCTTTTCTGGAGCTTCTAATTGATGTAGAAATCTGTGCCTATCTGGAGCTTTCAAGAAAATCATATTTGAGATGATTGAAATTTTAGTTGTTGAATGATGAATGGTGTAAACTTTCTATGACTTTTCATGATGATGGAGCTGAATTGATACTATGGGGATTAATGAGGAGACTATATTTAAGTGAAAATTAGATTAATACAGTTTTTCTTCAAAAAGAGTCAATCCCTCCTCATTCAACCTCAGAGTTTTTTACATCTAAATCCTACCAACCAAAATCCACAAAAAAACTCTTAAAATTACTCATGATAAACATATGTCCTTGACTCACATTGGGTTGTGATGTAGAAATTTATTAAGCCTATGGTCACCCTTTTATGAGTTTGGATGAGAAAGACATTGCAAAAAAATTGATATTTATGTGATAAGAGAAAATTCAAGCGAGGTAAGTGTTTTGTAAAAGGGAGGATAAATGATGTGGAAATATATTGAATGATATAAATGGAGAACTTGAAATAAGGGTTTTTATGAGGCACTATATCTTTTTATTCTTGGTGTGGAATTGATGGATCTCAATGATATGTGTTTTAAAATTTGTTTTGATTTGATATTGATGTTTACTTGAAATGAGGTTTTACCCAGGAGTGAAAAAGGGTAAGTGTTGGGGAGTTGATAAAACACTAGTTTTTTGAATATTTTATTGATAATAAATGTTATAAATTCCTCAAATTATGCTAAATATTATTAATTATGAAATATTTGGGATTAGATCATTCATTTGCAAATTTGATGAAAAATCCAGTTTTACCATTTTAAAATTCACTGTATTATTTCAGGAATAAATATTGTTATGTAAAATATTTTAACATAAAATTTTGTGACTGTGTTCTTGAATTGTTGGGCTACAAATTATACTTAGAGCATGGGAGCTGGATCATGAATTTGAGGGGAGTAAATGGCCGATCAAAACAAAGGTAGACAAAACCAACCAGATTGGACATTACTTCACCATTTGAGTTATGTCCTCTTCATACGGGATTGGATTGAGCCCAAATATTTAGGAAAGCTCAGGTACATGATTTTTAAAAAAATCATCCTTCTAGAAGACTGGCCAATTCACGCGTTTTGGAGGTCAACTATGCGGTGAAAATTGGAATAAAATATTTGGCCGAGTTTTCATTTCACACTAAAAAAGTTATGTAACCTTAGCCCTCACAAACTCTATTTAAAGGGTGTTTTCAATCTTTGGGAGGGATGGTAAATATTTGGAAAGGTGTGTCCGAATGGGGGTCTTTGGGGATCCCCACACAACTCTTGGGAGAAGTAAGGCTTTGTGAAAACCTCTCTTCCAAAAAGGCTCTCCTCTCACACCTCCTCTTTGTATTTCTTTTCTTTCAGGTTTGTATCTTGAATTTTTCATCAAATAATCTTCTATGTTCTTCCATTTTTGTCTTCTTTTAATCTTAATAATTGGGTTGAAATCACTATTAGAGAAAAGATTGGGTTCTACCCTTTCAATCCCTTGCTCACGTGAAACGTCTCCACGATGACCACACCACCCATGGAAGAGTAGTTTTTTTGTGATTGATCTATATTCTACCCTCTTCATTTAATTGTTTTGAATCATTGAGATAATGTAATTCACATAATATGATCCATGAATTGTGTATTTAAATTACAAGAAACCAATCAATCAATTGAACAATTAACACAAAAACACGCGAGGTCGAGATTCTGTGTAAATTGTGAGAGCGTGATCTTAATCGGTAATACAAGACCACACGAGATAAATTTCTAGAGTTCAAATATAGTCCCTAATCACAATTCATCCTCATTTCTAGAATTTATATGTGATTTAATTAACCACTGACCATAATCTATCCTTATAACAACAATTAATGCAGGGTTCTGCGATTGCGTGTTCCGAAGCTAGCCTATGGTATAAGTAATTCCATCTTTGTGGTTAAGTTAACTCTCATAGGGTTTGAGGGTTAATAAATTAGGGGAACATAATTAATTGGATAGTTATTTAAATGATACTGATTAATAATTAAATGAATAGGTAGAGTTGGATCAAATATGCCTTTTAAAATATTTTCTAAAAAAACATCTTCTCATTGTTCTTCGTTAATCAACTTACATTTCAAAATTAAAAACAAAAAAATTACAATCTTCTTCCAGAAAAAATCATCTAGATTTATAAACTATAAACAACCCCCATACTTTAAAGTAGTTTTTTAATTCTATCCTATTTTATTTTTAGAAAACCTTTAAGAATATTTTTTTAATTTACTTCCTCTTTTGACAAATGGCATTGGTCAGCCACTCTGCTGCACCTAAGTGCACCAAAATCACTAATCATTTGAGGGCGCCAACAATTCCACTCTTTAAATACTCTAGTATAAATTAATTTAGTATATTAAATATCCCATGAAAGGGGATTTTAGCTTGATGATGTATCATGATATATATATTTTATTCCTTATAAAAATAGGTGATAAAATTTAGCTATTTAGATATCTTATAGTGTACTAAATGAAGATGTTTAAGTCATCATCTAGGAAACAGTCTTTTATTTATCCTAAGATGATCACAGTTATTCTATAAGATAAGGGATTAGTTGATGAGGAAGTAGAAGAATAGGTAAAATGTTTTTCTTTTGTTTAATCAAAATTTCCTATAAAATTATAAAATTAAACTAGAATAAATGGATGAAGAAATGGGTTGATGATAATGATAGTATCAATAAGGATTTTAATCCTATGAAACACCCTACAAGAACTAATAATAATGTTGACCCTATCATGGATCAATAAGAGGTTGTGACTTATTATTATGATGAGGAAGTAGAAGAGGAAGTGGTAGAGAATGAAGGGAAAGTATATATATTTTTTGATGAAGGTAGTGATCTATATATTTATAATATCCTAGTTGTGTATTGTGGATCTACAAGTCCACCTAATTCTCTCCTTTCTAGAGAGAGTATGTTAATTAATAGAGAATAATAAGAAATCAAATTCTATAGAGAAGAAATGATTTAGAGTCCTCCTAAATCCTCAGGGGAATTAGTGATTGTATCATATCGTTCTGAGGATGGAAATGATGGTGGACCCCATGACTCAAAAGTTCATGATGATTTTGATGATGGTGTTGATAGGGATCAGTCGCATTCATCTATTACTGGTTCAATTTCAAGTAGTTCTTTACGTATCGAGAGAACATTTACTATTTTTTCAGTTAATGATATTGCCTATGTTAGAGATGAAACATGTTCATATATAGAGGGGGTGAATCCCCATGTTCTTTCATCTAGAGATCATTTTATAGAATTAAACCAACTTCCATGTCTAAATATGGATCTGCATCCAATGGGGTTCTAGATTTTGGTTCATATTTTATTATAATTTATTATCCTATGTAAAATGAATATGTTTATAGTGATTATGATCATAGCATTCCACTAGAGAATGTTGGAACAACTAACTCAATTACTGTAATAGATTCCAAGTGATCTTGGGTTGAATGAATTGATGATGAATGGAAACTACAATCCTTTACCTCTAATATTCATTTTGTTGATCTATATCATGGATAAGTTGTTAAATCTATTCTAGTTAAGGTTGCTTCTCCTGTTCATGCACATTCTATACCTTCAGATTATTTGGAATCCTTCAGAGTAAGGTTAATTTTTGATTTTAGTGAATTTAATATTCTATTACAAAATTCATGTATTATTGCACCCTGCTTTTTTCATGCCTTTTTTGGTTTTTTTTGGGATAATTTTGGTGAAAATATTGGAAATTTTGAATGTTTCTGGGATGTTCATGGTTAGTGCATTGTTTTCCCCAATCATGTTCCCTCTCAGAGGATACCATGAAAACCTATAATGTGGGATATTAGATGGATGGTGCATATTTTTTCACATTTTTCACCCACCAAATAGAAACCATTCAACCACATGAAAAGTTTCACATAATTAGGGTGCACAATTTTTTTTAACCTTGAGACCCTGCCCAATTAATCATGTGTACGATAATTTTTTAATCCTAAAATTATTTTTAAGTCATGAAACCCACTTTTAAGGTGAACAATGGAACTATTTCTACCTATTATGAATTTTATAATTGGTTTTTCCAAGAGGTGATTTTTTCCCCTCTCTAACCTTTCAGAAGAAAATCAAAGCTAGTTAAATGGTGTTTTATCTTCTCCAAGTTAGTTTCCTCTTCCAATTCTCATTTCCGCACTCTTTTTTACTTACTCCCTGGGATTTTGTAGATGTCCATGTGTATTTAGGATCTGATACCCAGTATTGTGGATCTTGAATATTGGTTTAATTCATGGATATGCATTTTTTACATTCTTCATTTGAGTTTCCTGATTAGGGAATTGTGTTTTGAGATCATGTGATTCCTGAGGTAGGTGGTTTCATTTGGATGGGAAAATTTAATTAACCTTGAATTTATTTAATTAAATATATTTATATCAGTTGAATGTCTGGAATATTATTCTTTTAATATTTAATTGGTTAAAAACCCAATTATGGGGAATTGGGGATTATTGTTGTATCTAGCATAAAATAAGGAAAAACCCCAATTCCATTAAATTATGGATTTATTATGAAATTTATGGAAAAGTGTTGTGATTTGAATTGTTGAATTTAAATAGTCTAATTGATTTGATGGAATGGATTTCAAATTTTTGTTTGAGAAACATGGATTTAAAAGGTTTTGATATAATCTCAATAGTTTTATCTTGGAAAAACATGTATTAATTAAAAATCCCTGATGTGGTTTTTCAAATGGAAATTATCATATTTAATAAGAGAATGGGATTTATTTTATTTTATATTTTTCTAAAATAAATTTTCATCATTGATTGTATTATTGCACATGAAATCCTAGGTAGTTGGTTAGTTATATAGATATCACTCTTTGGACTTTTTACAACTGAAACAGAACCTATTGCAGCATGTCACAACCCCGATGGGATAATGACGAGTCCTCTTTATCCTGTGTCAAAGAGACATGTGTATAAACATATTTCCACGATCACCTTATAGTGTATGGGGATCCTATATCCTAGAACTATCATACCATTTGGAAGATTACCAGGTTTCTCATTGTATGTATTTAAAATTTATATATGCCAATGTTTGTAAATTGTTTTCCATGGATTCTAATTTATATAAACAATTTTACATTAAATTTTTTGAGGCATTTGTTTAAAGTATTTTCCATCATTTGAAATATAAATCGTGTTATTTTTTAATATTCCTTGAAATTACATAACAATTTATTTATAAGTGAAGTCTTTATTTGGTTAACTAAATTTTGGAATCTTATTATGGAATCCTTAGTGAGACCCTACTGTGATTTTATATCACACACTATATATTCCTTCAGGTGTTTGTAGATTATTCCCTTCCATGTTTGATTAATGCTAAGGTTCCAATTAAATGTGGTAGTAGTTTTTGATCCATGTCCATGGAGAGTGGTTTCCAATAGGACTTGGTATTTTATTCAATTTTCTGGTTCTTTGAGTTGTTGACATTTTGACTTCTGTTATAGTTCTACTTGTGCAGTTTTCTTGTATGCATACTGAATTCTTTATCTTTCTTTCATAATGTTTGTGTAAAATTCAATCCCTTGATAATTTTTTATGATTATGGGTGTTATACATCAACACTTGGGGATTATGAACTCCCTTTGGGCTATGTCAAGATCAGCTCAATTATTAGGTTACCATGGTATCAAGGCTGGTTCATGACAAATTGGTATCAAAGGTGTAGGTTTTTCATCTTTCCTTGATGTGAGTATAAAATTGTATAATATTACCAGGACTTAGGAAGCACTTATGATTGACTATCTCACCATAAATCCTCGTATCGAGCATTAAGTCACCAAGGGTGTTTTGGGAGAGAAGTGTTGTGGATTTTTTCTAGTCCTTTCTAGGATTTTATTTTTTGATATGATTGAAATAAAAATATTTTTTTTCTATCTGTTAGGATTTGTTTATCTTCCTAACTAGTTTGAGTGTTAATATAATTTATTCAATGTTATCTTATGATGTTGTGTAGAATCACGCCTCCATGAATACATGTGAATCAGATCCTAGAGCAATCTACTATTGAACCATTATGGGAAAATTCTCTCATGGATATGACTTTTGTTGAGGTGATTGTGTGTAATATCAATGATCTGGGATAGTAACCACTATTAGTTTCCATTCATAATCATATTTTGGAACCTCAAAGAGATAATCTCATGATTTTTTCGTTGGAGTTCCTTTTCCAGAAGCCACCAGCATTTAAAGGCTCCAATGATCCTCAAGAAGATAAGGAATGGTTGAGTAGGATGGAAAGTTTGTATGAGTTCTTGGAGATGACTATAAAGATAAAGGTGAAGTGTTCCACCTTATTGCAAGAGGTAATGACTAAGATATGTTGGGACCTGATGGTATGGTGAAGAACCATGAGGGAATAGAGTGGAAAGATTTCAAGACCTTTTCACTTACCAGTTCTATCTGAATCCAATGGTGTTGGCCAAGGTTTTTGATTTTTTTAACATGAACAGGCTTACTAGACCATGACAGAGTATGAGAACTATTTTTCTAATATAGTTCATTTTTACCTAAGATTATATCAAATGATATTATGATGAATCATCAATTTGAGTTCATAATTTGATTTTATATTTTTCGTTTGTTTTCATGCTGAATTTTCCTTCTGATACTGATGTGATGGATAGAGAACTCATGGTCGAAATAGAACTGGATGTAATTCCATGGTTGATGGGAGTTTATTTTTCTCCCAGTGGTAGTGGTAATTCCTTTAAGGTAAAGATAATGGATTATAATTCTCATGTTGTTTCTATAAAGTATGTTTTTTCTAAAACACATACATTTTCAAGAACATTCCATTTAATTTACTAATAATGTGGAAATACAAGGCATTATAAGCTAGTTAAAACTTAGGCACACAATTTATAGGGCTGTTATGAATGCCGAGGTCCCTTACAGAAGTTCTTACATGTCTATTCCACTTCATTTAGTGTCATAGTATCCTCAGTTCCTATTAAATATGTGGTTCAATCAAATTATTCATGAAAAAAGGTGTTCCAGCAATAATAATCTAGAACAAAGCTTCTACACATTGTGGAATAGTCTCTAGGGGAAGACAATAAGGGTCCAGTGACTATAAGAGGTACCATTACTATAACTTCATCATTAGTGACCGATTTAATTAATACTGGTGAATCTCAATCATTTATTTAAACCAGTTTTTTTAATCTACTAAATCATCCTACATATATTTTAGCATATGTGATGGATATTGCAAAAACCATTGGATAAAAGAATGATAAGGGTCTATGTAGTCTTTTTTTGTGTCCTCATTGTCGATGTTAATCTTGCTTGGGATTTTATGGTTCTTGAAATGAAACCACTTGATGTAATTTTTGGGATAGACTTGCTCATTTTCAAGATTGATTACTATAATTTATTTGTCTCCTTTACTACACATGATGGTGTATATCATATGTTTCAAGGAGAATAACACCCAAGGTTGAGTACAAACAAACCTTTTTATCTGTAGTTTTGGAATGTAATATCTATGTTTTATTTTTATCTCTCGTGTGAATATTTGAGAAGTGATCTCCCTTCAGTTTTCATCATTTTTCTCAATGTGTTTCTTTCTAACTTCTCTAGTTTTCCACCTGTAATAACGGTAGAGTTCTCTATCAAATTTGTGTCTGGTATATAACCAATTTTTATTTCTTCATACCATATAAAACCAGATAAAATTAAATAGATTATGACTCAGTTGGATGATATTCAAGAGAAAATATATCTACAGCTGAGCGTGTCACCTTGGGCGGCATTGGTTATCTTTGCTAATAAGTTGATGGATCACTTCGCTTTTGTGTCGATTACAAGAAATTTAATTGAGTTTTGATAAAGAAAAAAATATTTTTTCACAATTAGATTACCTATTTGATTAGTTTAAAGGTTTTAATTAGTTCTCAAATATTGATCTTTAATCTAGTTACCATCAGAAGAGAATAAAAGAATTTGACATTTCTAAAACTACCTTTAGAACCAAGTAAGGAAATTATGAGTACCTTATCATGAAATATTTTTTAACTAATGCTCTTATAATATTTATAAATTTAATGAATAGGATTTTATATGAGTATCAAAATACCTTGGTGGTTGTTTTTTTTCATGACATCCGTGTTCATTCTATGTCCAAGGAGGATCATGTACATCATTTGAGAGTGGTTCTAGAATTAGTGAGAAATATCAATCTTTATTAAGAGATTTCAAAATGTGATTTTCGGATTTAATAAATGAATTTATTAGGATATTTTAGGTCAAAACAAAGTGTTTCAGTTGATTCTAAAAAGGAGAAGTATATTATGACATGGGAGAACCCATGAAATATTTTCAAGATATAGAGCTTCTTTGGTCCAACTGTGTATTATCATTGGTTCATAAAGTAATTCTCAAAGTTGGATTCTTAGATGATTTTTTAACTCTAAAGGGAATAATGTTTTCTTCAAATGATAAATATCATAATTATTTTTTTGAAATAAAATATCTTTTGACTATTTCACTAATGTTAACACTTTTAGAGGCTGGGTGGGGCTACGTGCTCTTTTCTGATGCAGTGAGTTCAGGTTTGGACTACGTTTTTATATAGGGTGATTAAGTCATTTCTTATAGATCTGATGACATTAGTCCACCTGAGATGAACTATCCAACCCATGACCTTGAAATCACAGTTGTGATGCATGTTCTTAAGAGTTGGATTCACTACCTTTTCATAGAATTTTTTACCATGTTCTCTGACCAAAAGATCTTGAGTTATATCTTCTCCCAAAAATATTTCAATCTACTCTAGATAATTTGGTGATGTTTGAGTTATTTTATAACAATACATACTAGTATGAAATCATAATGGATCCTTTTGATGTTTGGTATGGATGGCTTTACATGTATTTGTTGTGTTTTTCGAAGATTGGTGAATGTTCCTTGGTTAGACTGAGATTGGTTCAAGAGATAAAATCAAAGATATTGTTGATTTGTCAAAGAATGTTCATGACACATAGCCTATATAAATCATATGATGATCATATCCATAGAAAATTGGAGTTTTCGTAGGGACATGTGTGTACACATATTTCCATGATCAACTTCTATTTTGTGAGGATCTCGTAGCGTAGAACTATCGTACCTTTTAGAAGATGACCATGTTTCTTATTTCATGTATTTGAAATATATATATATATATACACAAACTTTTTAAAACTATTTACTGTGCCTTCTAATTTATATACACTATTTTATATAAAAGATTTTTTAAAAACATTTGTTTAATGTTTTTTCCGTCACTTGAAATGAAAAGCATGGTTTGTTTAAATATAATTTAAAATTACATACCAGTTTGTTTAAAATTGAATGCATTATTTGGTTAATTAAATTTTGGAATGTTATTATGGTACACATGGTGAGACCATAATGGGACTTTAGTTTACACCCTACTTGTGCCTTTGGGATTTTGTAGATTATCTTCTTCCTGGTTTGAGCGAGGGTAAGGATCCACTTGTTGATGGTTATAGTTATTGATCCTTGGTCTTGGAAAGTGCTTCCCATTAGGACATGTAATTTTATCCTAATTTATTGTACATTGAGTTGTACTTTGGGATGTTTATCCCTATTTCACTTTGGGAATATCTCTCCTTGTGGAGATTTCTTGTATGCATACTAAATGTTTTATCTAGATTCTATAATGTTTGTGGAAATTTAATTCCACAATTCATTTTGTATGATTTCAGATGATAGATTCAACCCCATGGGGATTAGGAATGGCCTTAGGGATATTTTATTATCAGATCAGTTATCAGGCTACCAAGGTATATAAGGTGGTTTGTGATAGTGAAGTATGTGGATCCCAGACTCCAAGATATACTCACCTCAGTGAAGATGATATGAGGGATATATTTAAGCTATTCATCTTTCATGTTAATCCCATATTTATTTTAAATATTCCAGAAGTTTTGGTTGAGAATTTTAGATTTAAATGTGAGATAGAAGCTATGAAACGTATTATAGAGAAGTTTAAATTCATTTTTTCTAATTTTTAGGGATATGTTTTGGATGTTTTGGAGGCATTACCACCTATTGTTTATTCTACATCCATTTCTTCTCATACTACATCCTTTTCTGATTCTGGGATGATCATATATATAATCATATAAGAGCTTCATGCCACCGTTGGGGATTTGACTTCATCTCGTCGAGATGACCTTTAGAAAATTAAACATCGTGTTAAGAATATATATAAACTAGTTAGTGGTTTTCTGAATGATGATAGATGTGATAAATATACTATCACTAAAAGAATCAAATACAACTTATCAAGAATAAATTCAAAACATGGGAAAATGTTTTATTTTAAATTTATTTTTGAGATAACAAGGATGCCTCATATGACTAGTGCATTCAAGGAACTAGAAAACTTGCTTAAATTTTTGTCCCCTATGCTCAGGATATTTATGGAATTGAAGAAATAATAATTCACTAAAATAGAGAGAGGTGGGAACATCATCACAAATTTTTTGACTCTAATGAAGCCCTTTTGTATGTATCTAGTATAGAAGTTATGGAACCTGTGTCCAAAACTACGTCATACCTCACCTATGCGCTATCTTCTACACCTCTTCTTCCACAGTCTTTTCCATTCATCATGTCACAAGTTTTTGTTGTTCAACATCTCATACCAGTGGGGATCCATGAGATTCCTTCTTCTACATATCCACCCTTTGACCCTACCTTATTTCCACATATCTTTATAAAAGGATCAGATCTCGTTGATCCCACCTCACAAATAGATGGTGACCGATTCAAACTAGAATTATTCTTTGATAGGTATTTTATTTTTTTTACCATGTACTATTTGTTGAGATCTAATCAAATGAATTATGTATTTTATTTAATCGTTTCTTTGATTCTTATTCAGTTATTTCTTTATCTTCTATCATATTGTCTTATCTTTTTTATGATCTAAAAAGGGGTAGATTTTTTTAATTGAATTTACATTTGCATTTTAAAATATTAACTTGTAAATTTTTTATTTTATTTCAACTTAGTATCCCACATTATTAATTTTACATGTTTTAATGTTAATTAGACAATTTCTCTTCACATTCATCTACTTAATAATATAGTTTTTTATAATATTTATTATTTTAAAATTCTATGAATTTTTATCATAAAAAGGGGGACATTATTGGAACCTCATTATTGTAATGCTCACAAATAAAGATTATTTTGTTTCTCATGAGATTATAGTTCTATAATAGTGCATATTTTTTAAGAGATTTATATAAGTACATATCCATTGTTAGTTCAAATGATTCACTGCCAGTTCATACATATCATGCAACCAGATATGATACTACTAGACACATTTTATTATTAGTGTTATGATACTTCCAGAAACATGCTATAGCCATACATTTGATACCTCCAGACACATGCCACGACTAGAAAATTGCCACTTCCAGACATGTGATACCCTTAGACACCTTCTACTACCAGACACATTCTACTTCAATACATGTGCTACCATCAGACATGAGCTACCAGTAAAAATATACTACCACTATAGATGTGATACCCCAAGACATGGGCAACCACCATAAAAGTTCTACCTTTAGACATGTGCTACCACCAGACCTATTCAGCTTCCATAAATTCTACAACTAGACTTTTCTACCATTAGTTATAATGATCTACAATTGAAAACTCTACCACTAGAACTTTATTCTATTAGACTATTATACTGTCAGAGTTGATCTACTACCAGTATGCTATTTTTTATGTTCTACATTTAATTAAAATTTAATTCCTCCAATGAATAGTTTAATGAATTAGATGAAGAAAACCTAATGAGGATTTTTAAATGATTATATCTAAACCACTCCATGGATTCATTGAAGACAATAGTTGATATTTTATTGATTTACTTATAAGTAAAATTATCCATGGTATCTTTAATATTATTCTTCAATAAATAATTTTTAATTCTATACCTATATATTTGGATTAAATCTATCATGAATGGGTACAAAAAGGTGATAATAAAAAATTTAGAGGATGTACTTTCTAGTTTGAGAGTTTAAAATATATATAAGATCAAGAACCTTTCATACACTAAATAAAGAGATTTTGGTGTAATTTTTTAAGTAATATTTAGGGAGAGAACCAAAACTCTACATTTCTAGGTTTTCTTACACTTTCATACAAACATGATCAAGCTCTTCACCAAGACAAATATGAGGAAACTTAAGAAACTAAAGCTATTCAGATCGACCAGAACCACGTCATTCCAAATATTCTTATTTTCCATTTCTATTTTATGCTTTATATTTGACCAGGGTGTTGTATGGCTCTATTTATTCATACACACAATCTTTTGTGCTTTAACTATAGTGTTATTGATAGACGCACTATACTTTCTCTATTTTTTATACCCATAAAAACTATATAAGAGTTCTTCTATGGCCTATATTTTGTTTCATTCCACATATTACCATAGAAGATTATATGAACTTGGATTGCTTGTGTGTTCTTGTTTGTAAAAAATATGATCATGGTTTTGGATCACATTATTTTAATAATAATCCTCTTAGCATCAATTTATTTCCAATTAGTGGGTATTATGTGTAATCCTGAGACTAAAAATATTGTTTTATTATACTTTATGTTTTAGTTCTCTTTATTTATTTCAAACCACAAATTGAATTTATTATTTGATTTGTAAACAAATCATATACTTTGATAGTTCGTCTTAACATATGTTTTTATAAAGTCTTTGGTCATGTAATTTAGCATCAAAAAACAAAGTAATTTAAAATATTGTTTTTACATTTCCCTAATCTGACTTTGATAAATTTTATCAACGATCAATTTTATATAATACTAATGTTCTGATTAACTAGGAATTTTTTAATAAACAGGGCGATTTTCATTTTAAATTATTTTTAACAAAAAAATATAAGGAACTAAATTCACCCCACTCTTGAGTTAATCACTCTGACCTAGTAACACCCTCATATTTTATGAAATATTTATCTTTAAATATTGTTTATTTCCTTGATACTTTACTTTACACACAACATCGAGTTTAAATAAACCAATATATACAACTGAATTTCTATTATTTAATGTGATAATTATCACTAGTTGTTATTTAGTGGGTATAAATAAGATAAACTAAATTATCAAAATTTATTTTTTACATATGTATAAATTTAATTCATTTGATTTCAATTGGTTTTAAATTAATATAAAATAATTTTAAGGCTAAAATAGATTCATTTCTGTAAAACTTTTTTTTTGAATAATGTGTTTTGTATTAATAAATAAAATTAATCTCTATTGATAGTTTATTTTAATTAAATTTTAATATAATATATTTCATCAAATACTTTTTGATTTAACTAGTAGATATTACTTGGCATGGAATGAAGGAAAACACATTTTTGTGCTTACAAATGCATTTTTCTATAAATGGGTTTGTTGTGTTTTCTGCACTTATATTGAAATAAACTAATTCCACTTATAGAAAAAAATAATCTAAAAATTATTCCACTACTTGAATTATAATTATTAATTTTATGTAAAAATTCCAACTTAATTTTTGTCATGATGAATAGTAACTGAGGTAAAAATCTATTACTACGGTAACGATTAAAATCAGTTAACAAGGGAATAAAATTAATATAAAATGGTTAAAGTGATCTAAAAACATTTCTAAATAATATTTTTCTAATATATAATGTTTATATATCATCATATATTCACAATATATCTAATTTAGATCCCCTTTCCCATTAAAGTGACTTTGTTATATTTCAATATTCTTTATAATTACAATTGTGCCACTCCCCTCAATTGAAAAAGGGAACTCCGTCTACTATTTTCTCCACACCACATGATCCATTTAAACCAACCAAAACTAATCCAGATATTTTATACAATACACTATACATGTCCTATAATTTTTTATCTTCTTAAAAGATCATCCTAAGGGTTCTCAAGAAGATATTCAAATGAGATTTCTCAAGAAGGGTAATATAAACTTACTGAACTTTTTCTAGATTCATTATTCTTATAATTTCTATAAATATATTGTATCATTTCTAACATAATGAATATAGTATAATAAATACACTGATATGTTATTATGATTTCAAAAAAACTGTTTTTACCCCATTTCCATCAAATAGGAAATGAAATTATCACCCATACGCATGTGTGGACTACGAACTCCTTATAGAGATATAATTCATTTCATATCACCATTATTCATGTTTCTTATATTCTTAGATTTAATTATTATATATGATATTTATGAAATAATTTTTATTATTTAATTATAAAATATTTTAAAGCTTCTTACCATTCTAACCAATGGAAACTGATAATATTGTTCAAGTACATGTGTAGACTACCTCCTCCATGAAACAATGTGACTCATTTTCTTCATCACAAACTTTTTTAAACAAGTATAAAATATTATATGATGAATAAATATTATGTATATTTCCTGATTAATATTATTTATAAGCTAGAAGCATTACCCAACTTCATGTAACATTTCTATTTTCCAGAAACTTGTGTAGAAAACAAACTATTGTTGACCTTAGCGGTTGTTTTAATGAAGAAAGTTTTAACAAAATCATAATTCAAAATTATAAAGTAATAGTAAATAGTGAGTTATGTATTACAATGGTAATATAATATGTTTATAATAAGTTTATCTTTAATATATAGGATATTTCAATGCATATAAATAAATATAGGACCTGAGACAAGGGATTATGTTATAATCTCATTTCATTCTATGATTATCAGTATTAAATTTACATCATGGGATATTTTATAGATATTATCCTTTTAAGTCCATAAATTTTATTCTTCTATTTTTATTACTATAATGTTTATTTTTCCATAAAATTTTTCACTCATTTTTATTAAAAATTAACTATAAAATTTTTTTAAATAAAATTCAACTGTATTTCTAATTTGGTTATCAAATATCTCTTTTATATCCATGCCCTTTAAAATATTTTTTTAAATATTTTTTACTTATTCCACAAATGTTTTAAAAAATTAATTTTCATTATATTATATTTATATAAAATGTTCACAAATTAATATTTTTAATTCAATTTCTTTGGAACTAATTCTTTTTTATTTTTTAAAAATGCTGAATATAATGATCTCTTTTAATGTATATGAAAAGAATCAATTTTCCCACAGTCATGACCATTATTTTATCTGAATATTTCTTCAAAATATTTCATCTTTATCATTGTAGAAAATAATTTTCTAAATATTCTCATAATTTTCAGTTAAAATTTTATAAAAAGAAAAATATAATTTTCTTATGTTTTCAAATAAAGGATTAAATATTATTTTAACAGTGTTTTTTATCTATGTAAACATCCTTTTAAAATTTTATGCATCACTAGAGATATGATATTCTGATTTCATACACTTTATATTAATATATAGATTACAATGATTATTATTTAAATATTATTATATGAAACTCATTTCTTTCCCAGGGGTTATGCTATGATGAAATGATGAAATATTTATGAAACTAATTTCCCTTACATGGGTTATGATATGATGATATAATAAATGTTTTTTGATATTTTAGAACATATATGAATGGTATTCATTATATGATGTATGGTCTCAGAATAATTTATCCGTCCAATTAATTGGGTAAGGATGGATACATCATGAGTTAATAAATATTGGAATGGGGAGTGAACCTAGTTTAGTAAGGGACGTCGTCTAATAAGATAGTATCTGTAATGAACCTTGACTAAGAAAATTCTGGAATGGGGATTCAACCCAATACGCTATGATAGTCTTTATATTGATACTAGAATAAGTAAATTATTTCATTTTCTTATGTGTATTCAAAAAAACTTATGACTTTTGATAATAATATGTTCTCATGGAGCTTGATTAATTATTGAGTATTTCTCAGTCATATGTCTTATTATTTTTTATTGAAAAAACAATATAAGATTGTTAATTATTAATGATATGTCACATATTATGTATAATTACCATATGTTATGATCATGTTATAATACCCTTAAACTTATCTTATTCTCACTTATGATCATTGATTTATATCACTTATGTTTACACTTACTGAGAATCTAAGCTCACCATTTCGTATGTTTCCTTTCCCTAGGTTATGAATAATGGTTTTATGTAGTGTATATCTAAACATTTTAATATGTGAGAATAAATTTGTGGGATGTTTTAAAGATATTTAATGGAATAATAAGATTATGTATCTAGGCTCTAAACTAACTATGACTTTGTAGTTCTGGGGTAGATATTGTAATGAGATTTATTGAATATTAATCAATAATGATATAATATATATGTATGAACTTTTTGGTTTTTTCATTTACTTATTTATATATACCACTAATAAATTTTTTAAATATCGATAACTCATTAGATAATATGAAACGCGATGGGGATTGAACCAAAACCTTAGGGTCTATTTCTATTAAGTAAGGAGTGGGACTGGATTTTTAATGACCTCAAATGCATTGGGTAAAGACTTATGTATCCTGATCTAATGTATATAAGAGTTTAGAGTCAACCCAATCAACTTTGGGACTCTATTATCTACCTTTATGTGATTATGGAGTCAACTCAATCCATTTTGGGACTTTTCCCACTATATAATGATGGTTTTGGAAATGAACCAGGAAAAAGGAAATGATTTTTTATACTTATGTTTGTGCCATTATCATATGTCATTCAAAATTCTCATGTTATGATATATCATGTGTAATTTCATACTCAAAAACTTATTCCTTGATTAATTATTTATAAAACATGTTATTAGGGTATGATTTTCTTATATTATATTCATGAACCTTTAATATGCTCTCAAAAACACATGTTTATCTTATACGAACTTATGATCATCAATTGTTATCTATTTTGTTTACCCTTATTGATCATCTTAGAACAACCCTATATTACTTCCCATTCCCTCTATTTTAAAGATTACTAAAACATAAGACGACTCTATAGGGGTATAATGTTAAAAAGTATCATAACATAAGACTTTTATGTATCTAGTTTCTAAAAACACTAAACATAATGGTTCTCGAGATCATGTGGGATTATTGTTACATATAATATTAATGTAAAATATATTCATGTTTATCTTGGTCCATATCAATTAGTATCAAAAATTGTTTACAAAGAATTCTATTTTTTTTAACTGAACTTACGAGTATGTTTCTAGGGTTCCTTAGTTGTTATCAAGGAATGGTTTTGTTATTTTTTGGGATTAAGATGAGATAACTTCAGAGAAAACCGTACATATATTTCTACTTATAGGTTACCATCTTGAGTATTTTTTATATTAGATATTTTATGGTTTTCTAGAAATTAAATATATACCTTTATATATATATTTGATGAAGTCTATTGCACAAATGAACCTTTTGGTAACAACCCTAAAAAAAATGTTTGAGTATTCACTCAGTGAAGGACATGTGGGCCTAAATTAAAATCACATTTAACAATCATTTAAGATATGTGTTGGTGATTTAAATGATTTTTAAAATCCATTATAAACAATTTAAATTTAATTTGAGGATATAAAATAATAATATTTATCTTGGAGAAATTAATTGAAATATAATTGTGGATAACCTAAGTTAGAATCAATTAGTTATATATCAATCCAGTTATATCGTAGTTGAACCCAAAGTATCATAGGTTGAAATGAAGCATTCATAAGAGAAGACATATTAGAATTTAGTTTTCATTTTCATATCATCATTTACTCTTCTTTTATTTAATATTATCAGAACTATTTTGGTTTTAGTATTTTTTTGGAAATCAGAACATCAAAATGATGGATTCAATGGTATTTCCCTAGAAACCCACCATAAGCATAGTGATATAAGGACTCATATTTGGAAAAAATGGTTATGGCTCTCAATATATTCAAATTATGGTCGAATATATGGGTTTAATAGTCTTGATTAAGATGTTGAGTTTTATATCACATTAGAAATTATATATTTAATCATGTTTAACTTTTAGACAGCCTCAACTACTTTTATATGTAATTTATAACTCAAATTGTGATAATGTAATTTATTTAAAGGGTAAAATTTAACAACATAAGACTCTTTAAAAATTTTAGATTAAATAAATACTATGATTGACAGCATGACTCATATACAACATCAAACTAAAAAAATCATCATACTTTTTGGTGATATAAAACATTAAAATGAACTCTATGAAATCATGTATTGCAAACCATGGTCTATTACATCCATTAAAAGTGTAATTACTCTAATGGAAATAAGAAGGATTATTATTCTCATGGTTTTTCTAGAATATAGTGTTTTTCTAAAACTCATATAGTTTTAAGAACATTCTATTTCATTTACTACTAATGTGGAAATACAGGGCATTCTAAGCTGGTTTAAACGTAGGAAGCCAAATTATGGGGCTCCTATGAATGCTATAGTCCCTTACAGATGTTATTACATGTCTATTCTATTCCATTTTGTGTCATGGAATCCTCAGTTCCTATTAAAATTTTGGTTCAATCAAAATATTCATGAACAAAGGTGTTCCAACAATAGGAATCTAGAATAAAGATTCTTCACGTAGTGGAACTGTCTCTAGAGGAAGACAATATGGGTCTAGAGACTATGAGAGGTACCATCACTATATCTTCATCATTAGTTATTGATTTATATAATACCAGTGAATTTCATTCATTTATTTAAACTCTTGATTTTAATATACTAAATCTTCTTGTATATATTTTTTCATATGTTATGGATATTGCAACACCCATCGGATCAAAGAATGATAAGAGTCTATGTAGTCCTTTTTGTTCTCCCTTTATCGATGTCGATCTTGCTTGGGATTTAATTGTTCTTGAGATGTAACCACTTGATGTAATTTTTGGGATAGACTGGCTCATTTCCAATAAAGACCAGATTGATTATTATCTTTTATGGGTCACATTTACTACACATGATGGTGTATGTTATATCGTTCAAGGAGAATAACACCTAAGGTTTAGTAAAACCGAACCTTATTATCTGGAGATTGGGAAAGTAATATCTATGTTTTATTTTTATCTTTTGTGTGAATATTTGAGAAGTGATCTCCCTCCAGTTTACATCAATTTTCTCAATGTGTTTCCTTATAACTTCTCTAGTTTTCCACTAGTAAATGAGGTATAGTTCTCCATAAAATTAGTCTCTGGTACTCAACCAATGTCTATTACTTCTTTCCATATGGAACCGAATTAAATTAAATAGATTAAGACTCAATTGGATGATATTAAATAGAAAATATATCTATTCTTGAGTGTGTCACCTTGGGTGGCATCAGTTCTCTTTGCAAATAAAGATGGTGGCTCACTTCGGTTTTGTGTCGATTACAGAAAATGTATTAGAGTCATGATAAAGAAAAAAATATTTTTTCACCAATCGATAACCTATTTGATCAGTTTAAAGGTTATAATTAGTTCTCAAATATTTATCTTCAATATAGTTACCATTAGCAGAGAATAAAAGAATCTAACATTGGTAAAACTACCTTTAGAAGAATGTAAGAAAATTGTGAGTACCTTATCATGATATTTTTTTGACAAATACTCCTATAATGTTTATCAATTTAATAAATAATATTTTACATGATTATCTTAATACCTTTGTGGTTGTCTTTGTGCATGACATCATTTTTCACTCTAAGTCTACAGAGAATCATGTACATCATCTCAAAGTGGTGATAAAATTAGTGAGAAATCTCCATATTTATTATAAGATTTAAAAATTTTATTTCAGGATTTAAGAAGTGAATTTCTTGGGATATTTGGGGTCAGAACATAGTATTTCAGTTGATCCTAAAAAGGTAAAGTCTATTATGAAATTGGAGAAACCATGAAATATTTTCAAGATATGGACCTTCTTGGGTCTAGCTGGGTATTTTCATTGGTTCCTAAAAGAATTTTCAATGTTGGATTCTTGGATGATTTCTCTAACTCATAAGGGAGTAAATTTTTCTTCAAATGATAAATATCAGAATTCTTTTTTTGAAATGAAATATCTTTTGACTTCTGTACTAGTGATGACACTTCTAGAGTCTGAGTAGGGCTACCTACTCTTCTGTGATGTAGTGAGTTTTGGTTTGGACTACATTCATACGTAGGGTGATCAAGTAATTTCTTATTGATCTCATTAGATTAGGATTATTGAGATGAATTATCTATCCCATGGACATGAAATCACAATTCTGATGCATGTGCTTAAGATTTGGAATCACTGCCTTTTTAGAGAAAGTTTTACCATGTTCTTTGACCAAAATAACATGAGTTATATCTTCCCCCAAAAATATTTGAATATAATCAAGAGAATATGGTTGTAATAACTTCAATATTTCAAATTTTCTATCACCTATACCTTAGGGAAAGGAAATTTAATCGTATATTCCTTAAGTAAGAAAATTCTGACCTAGTTAGTGAACAAATCATTAAAATATTAGAACATAATTAATCTTTTTTCATAGTTTCCTATCAGAGTCTGGGAATCATCGAACGAGGTTTTCATTTCCATTTTCAGTAGAAATATGCTCTTATCAAGTTGATAATTTTATAATAATATCTTGATGATGAATTTTTTATCCTTATAGACTCTCTTTATGGTGGGGATACCATTAAGAACTTGTCATTCTCCATCGAGGGCATACTATACTATCATAATATCTTTATTGTGCTATTATCGGTAAGGAATGTTGTTATGGTGGATTTCTATATTTTCCATGGGGAAGTGAACTTAGGTTCCATGAAGATGTTCTATCACATGTTTTATATATTCTAGTATCCATGTATGAGATGGGGCATTGTTGAGTTTTTATCGCTTTGAAATTTGTGTCAACATGTCAAGGATGAGCACCATAAACCTTCAAGTTTTCTCTATCCACATCATGTGCCAACATGGATGTTGGATGAGATCTATATTGACTTTGTGTTTAGGTTTCTTTTTTTTAGAGAAATATACATTTGATATGACTTTTGATCGATTGGATAAGAAAATAAACTCACCATATAACCATTCATGGTATACCCAAAGTTTAGGAGTTGGTAAATATCAATGTGAAAGAGACTTTTCATTTTCATGGAGTTTCATCTACAATATTTTATGATAGATATACTTAGTTCACTTATCAATTTTTAACAGGCCTTCATGAGGCACCGAGATCTCATGTCCATTTGAGCACTACATACCATCCACGGTTGAATGGACAGACAGAAAGAGATGTACTGATTCTTGAGGGTATGCTTCATGCAATGGTTATTTACTTTGGTGAGACTTGGGAGGACCATTTGGGTTTGTTTTAGTTTTATAATAACAATATATACTATTATGTGACCATAATGGATCTTTTTGAAGTTTAGTGTGGATGGCCTTAAAAATCTTTGTTGTGTTTTTCAGAGATTGGTGAAAGTTCCTTGGTTAGACCGAGATTGTTTCAAGAGATAAAATCAAAGATATTGTTGATTTGTTAGATAATGTTAATGGCACATAGCCGGTATAAATCATAGTATTATCATCATTATAGAAAATTTTTATTTTTCTATTGGTTATCATCTCATGTTCTGAGATAGTGTGATATGATTTATCTGTGACCGAGCAACCATTCTGGATAGTTGATTTGGAAATCTAAGCAATTAATGGGAGGAAAATTCCATTAGTTTGTGGGATATGGTTTAACGGTTTTGATTCTCATGATATATGGGATAGGGAGGCATTTATTAGACAAAAGGGAATTCATTTTTTTCAAATGGAATCTTCTTAGTTGGATTTCTGGGGACATAATGTTTCTATGGTGGGGAGGTTGTAACATCCTATAAAATTTTTTGTATATTAAAATGCCCCCTTTTTTCATGCCTTTGTTGGGTTTTATTTGGAGTTACTTTAGGTAAATATATTAAAAAAAATCAATGTTTCTAGGTTGTTCATGGTTGTCATATGGTTTTCCAAAATCAGGCACCCTCTCAGAGGAAATCATGAAACCCAAGATAGTGGGGTTTTTCATGCCTAGTGCATGTTTTAATATGATGTGTGAACACCTATTATAAACCATGAAACCCCATTAAAAGGGTTGCATGGTTATCGTGCACTATTTTCTCTAACCTTGACTCCCTACATAGATAACTGTTGGAATGATATTTTTTAATCAAATAATTATTTTTATATTTACTAAAATATTCATTTATGGTTCCCTATAGACAAATTTCGACCTATTATGATTCATTATTCTATTGAAGCTATAAATATGTTATTTTGGACCCTCAACATCCTTCTAGAAGCTCATCGATGCAAGGTAAATGGAATTAGATCTTCTTCTGGTTAGTTTCCACTTCTTATTCTCATTCTCTCACTCTCTATTCTTTCTTTCCTAGGATTTCATAAATCTTTGTGTGGATGGGGGATATAATAATTATATTTTTGAATCTTGAATATTGGTGTGATTCTCGGATTCTCATTTTTGATGTTCTTTATTGGAGTTCTCCAATTAGGTCTCGGTGTTTTGAGATCCTGTGATCCCGAGGGTAGTGGTTCCATTTTGATTGGCCAGTTTAAATAACCCTAAATTGATATATTTAATTTAATTGATTTCAATTGAATGTGTGGAATTTTATTCTTTTGAAATTTATGTTTTAAAACCCCATCTCTTGGGAATTGTGGATTTGTGCCGGATTTGGAATAAAATTATAAAAAACCACAAATTTCATTAAATTAGGGATTTTCTTGAAATTTATGTAAATGTTTTTTGATTTTAGTTGTTGAATTTAAATTTTGAAATTTATTTTATGGGATATATTTCAAATTACTGTTTTTAAATAATGGCTTAAAATAGTTTTGATGGAAACTTAGTGGTTTTATCTTGGAAAAAGTCATGTTTAGATTAAAAACCCATAGTTTGGTTTTAAAATGGGAAGTTGGAATATTTAGAATGGTATAATTGGATGAAATGTATTTTAAATAGTTTTAAAGTATATTTTCCATCATTGATTATATTAGATCACATGAATTTCAAGGTAGATAATTATTTTTTTGGATAACACTCTTTTTACACATCACAACTGAAACAAATCCTAGTGGAGTAGGTAACATCTTCTGTAACACCCCAGGTAAATGAAGAATAGACATTTTCATATTTATCCATATTTGTGAATAAAGTATTAATATTACTTTAAAGGGTTGCTATGTTCGATAGCGTACCCGATACACAACAAAGAGTTTCATTGAAATCTTACGTTGCACTCTAATCATAAAATAATATTATTTTAAATGTTAGTTAACAAGTAGCCATTGTACTGGCGGGAATGGATATAAATAACTAAAATATGATTAGATATGTTTTTAAATGTTTATACACTTACCCAATAAAAGATAAAGGCTTAAAATACGGAAAGAGTTCAATTTTAGGGCATATATACTCTAATTTTCACTAAAGGTTCACTTATCACCTTTTAATGGTGAACCGTCATTAAATATAGTTTTGATCACTCTTATACATTCTTTTGGACCAAATAAAACTCTTATTAAGAATCGGGACATCAAATTTTACTTTGTGTAATTTTTTGGTATTTTTCTGATAAAGTTCATTTTTTTAATGAATAGTGTAAAATGTTGTATTTTAATTCAAAACCTATTTTTAATCTAATTTATCTATATTATTAGATTATCTTTTGAATTGGTTTTGAAGTTAAATTAGAACATATTTTTACCAGTTAATCCAATGGTGGTCATTGGAATCAATTTCACTTTGAAAGTGGACTTAAACTGGTGTCAATCTTTTGATACTTATTGTTTCACAAAAACACGCTATTTGTCATGACAGCGGGAATTAATTATTAAATTAATTAATTTGACTTATATGTTTTTAATTTTGTAAAATGGACTTCATTTTTTAATTCGGAATATCAAATATAACTTACGGTGAATTTTTGGTAATTTTCTGAAAAACTTCAATTTTTGATGAATAGTGAAACCACTAAGTGGTAATCAAGCAAACTGATTTTTTAGTTAAATGAATGTTTACCACTAATGTGTATTGAATTTTGAAAATCCGACATACATGGTTGTCATTAAGAAGTAAAATGTGGTTCAATGAGATTAAAATAATTTTTTGGTGAATAGTAATTTTTTTCATTAATCGCGATTAGAGGTAATTAGTGTAGTTTAAGGTAAAAATGGTATTATAAGAATGTGAAAACACCATGACACTTGTCCTACACCTATTGGGTGAGTCATGGCCGACCAATACAAGCCATGGGCCAACTTGGGGACCCCATGGAGCCACTTTAGTTGGAAAATGACATTAATATGTTTTTATTTAATGTTAAAGTGAAAATGACACTAACATAAATTGTTTTACTAAAATAATTTTTAAGTGGGGTTATAAAAGTCCAAATTTTGATTATAAATAGTCATTGGAAAGATAAAAAGATTTATTACATCATAGAATTTTTCTTATAATTTTTAGACATTAAAAAAATTAAATTATATATGCCATAATAATGATGCAGCGATGACATCGTTATTTGACGATTTAAATAAAATGGAATGATAATGTAAAATCTATGAACTACACATGGACAAAACCAATTGGATGAGTCGATTTCGAACCCTTATCACCTTATCCACGAATTATATCAATGTGGGACCTTTTAAAACCGAAACACATTTTCGAATAAAGTAATATTTCTTTACTTTCCAAAAGTGCCCCTCCTCTCCTCTTATAAAAGGCCCCCACCTCTACCCCATTTCACACACTCCTCAAGCCTTTGGCTCGGCCAACCCCTGCCCATTTACTCTCTCCACATCCCTCTCCTCATCCTAGATGATTACCTTTGGGCAGAATCCTTTCAAAGGAAGCCTTTAGGCTCAAATCAAAAGGGAGTTACACTTTTAAAGGTAATTCATTCTCTCTTGTTCATTTGTTTTATTTTGCTTCTCCAACCCTCTAAACTCTTTTTATTTACTTATTTTGTAACAACACCAGTATCTTAAATATACTAGGATGTTGTTATAATATTTATTTGAGCTACACTCTCACACAACTACATCAAATGGTTAAAGAACATACGGTTTCCGTGGATGGCGAAATTCTGCCTCCCGAAACCATGATTGTTCAATACTCATTTAACACCTTCAAGGGTGGCCATTATGATGTCACTATTTTTTTATATGATATATAATATGTTTATGTTTTCTTTAAGCTTCTGTATTTTTCATTTTTTGGCATACCTTTATGGTTTCCATTGTGGGTAAACACGATATCTTCATTTAAGGAAGTGCGGACTACCGCCCCCTCAAAGTGATGTGATTCGTTAATGCCATATGTGGGACGTGTAAAGGATGGATTTAAAGTTATTATATATGATGTTATACTGGAATTATAATATACCTCTATATCATTATTATTTCTTTCCATTAAAGTATGATATTGAAATGAATGTAGCGTTCATGCGTATGTACGGCTTACCGTCTCCATGAACGGTGCATTTCATTTCTTATCCCCAAATGTAATGTACTATTAAAATTACATGTATATAATGTATATATATAATTAATGATATATCTAAATGATGAATATAATTCTGGAATTAAAATATACATACCTCTCATTTAGTTTTAATTCCACTAATATGACAAAGAAATGAAAGTAGCGTTCATGCGTACGTACGGCTTACCCTCTCCATGAACGGTGCATTTCATTTCTTACCTATAAATTATTATGTAATATTATAAATACATGTATATTCTGGATATATATGATACATATTATATCCAAATTGGGAATTTCATTCTGGATATAAAGAACTTTTGACCACATGAACAACATGTAATTGTAAGAAGTCAACTTTCGACTTAAGAACCAAATATTGACAAAACAAACATTATTAACTTAAATGGTTACATAATGTTTATAACATGGCAATAAGTGATATAAAAGGAATAATGAACTTTAAAAAGGTTCTTAATCAAGTATAAATTAACTCAAGTTTATTATTCAGGACGTTAAAGAACGATCGAGTCAAGTCAGACCCGAGGTATGGGACTTCGTCTCAATCTCCTTTCATTGAGGCATATTTCATTTTATACACAACTTTCTTTTATACGGTGTATAAACTCCTTTGACTTTTACTTTTATACAAAAGGAATCTTTTTCTACGAAGCGTTTTACTAAACGACAAAAAGGAATGTTTATTTTTTACGTACGCGGTGACAACGACCTTTTCCGCCGCCGCGAGTATTATTTGGTCTTTGGCTTCCTCAACAAGCCGTAATGTTTTTAGAATAAAATAAATACCATATACACTTTTATGTATTTTGGTATTGAAAATGGTTTTTATAAAGGATTCTATTATATTTTGATTGAAATGTGGAAATGTTATCATTCCTTTATATTGGTTTTATGTTTTATGATTTTATATTGGTACTTGGACATTTTAACGGGTGGTTACGTTATAAACCATATGACGGGTGGTGCCGTGAATACCAGGATGGGTGGTTACGTTATAACCTCTAATGCATTGGGTATGGAAGTCGGCCGTATGGCTATTCCATTAAGTATGTATGGAAATTGGCCGTATGGCTATTCCATTAAGTGATATGTGTGGAAGTCAACCGTATGGTTATTCCACTTAAGTATGTTTATGTCCCAAGTTACCTTTATTTATTCCATGTGTTCTTTATATGGGTTTTATTGTAATCTTTTGGTTACAAAAAGGTAAGTAATGATACTTTATTCAGTGAAGATTTTTTTTTACTACTTCATGAAGGTGAAGGTATTACTTTGATATAGTATATATGGTTTACTTGATGTTTGAAAAACTAACAGTTTTCATTCTTTTTTGTATCCCTTACTGAGCTTTTTATGCTCACCCCAAGTTTTTCGAAATGTTTTTCATAGGACTTAAAGTGGAATAAGGTCAAGGATGGGATCAAGGGAATTTCATGCTATCTAAAACATGGAATCTAGATATCTTTCTTTTTAAGAGTTTTTATTTTATGGAAACTTAGTAGAAGTGACTACTTTGTAATCTTTTGAGATGTAATAGTTATGTTCTAATTCTCTAAAACTCTAAACCTGAAAAGATCCTCAATGTGAATTATTCATTTAATTCAATATTAAGTAAGGTTTAAGGCTGGGGCCTTATAGTTGGTATCATAGGTCGGTTTAGACAACTTTAGGGATTAAGAGTTTTTGTGAGGCACATGATTAGTCCCTATAACTATTATTTCAGTTAAATCCTTGTTTTATAACTTTTTTCAGGTCAAGTAAAGTCGGTTACGAAAGGAAGGAGGAGGATCTCAAACGACATTCCTATCTCTCCCTGATGACATGCTTGCAATAATTATTGCAAAGTCATCTTCGGATGATTGTGAAACTTTTTCTAGCATACAACTCACTTGCAAGCATTTGTTTGAAATATCAAACACCTCCGCTATACCTCGTTATCATCGTGGATCATGGGTTGTTTTTAGAAAAATACTATTTTCACAATATTCTCATGTTTTCAAGAGAGGTAAATATTATCAAGGCATTTTCAAATATTTTACCTTATCACAAGAATTTGAAGCATATTATGATTTTCAAAATGGTGTTGAGGAAGGAGACCCTTGCGCAACCTATTTATATTTGCTTTTAAAATATAGTCTCACATCTCATACTTATGGTATTTTAAAAGGACCAATGATAGAAAGTTTAAACTCAATTTCGGTCCGACTATTTTTTAGAAATCATGTTTTATCAGATGTTTTGGAATTATATGTCCTACATGATTATTTTCCAAAACTGTTTTTCTGTGAACACCCATATGACCCATGTTGTGCGAGGTGTATTTGGATGGAGGAAGCAAATGATTTTGAAGGATCTCTAAATCATTGTTGTAATGCATGGGACTTCTACCTACGTGAACAAGATGATGATGAAACCGAGTGGACGCCATGATCAAGGTATGCTATTATGAGTTTTTGTAAGAAACCTAGAAAGAGTTGAAAGTCAACATGACAAGTATGTTTCCTTAAGATCAAAAACTAAATTCCTAAATGAAAAGTAACTTAAAAGAAAAATGTTGTCTATTAACTTTTAATACTAGGGAATCAAATACTATTTAACCCATCACAAGTTTGTGATTCTCTCATGGTTAACTTTCTCCTAAACATGTTTTCTATCACTCTCCATCAGAACATGACCCTATGTTTTCTCCTCCATGTCCATGTTTTCATACTTGGAATCCTATTATGGGTTAACTCGGGTGACCTTTGTACTTATCTTTCTTTATTTTAAAGTGATTGTTTTACCGATCCTTGTTCTGATGTGGGACTTTCAAGGATGTTACCAAGCCCAATTTTAAAATTGCGAGGACGCAATTCCCAAAAGGGGGGAAGGATGTAACACCCCAGGTAAATGAAGAATAGAAATTTTCATATTTATCCATATTTGTGAATAAAGTATTAATATTACTTTAAAGGGTTTCTATGTTCGATAGCGTACCCGATATACAACAAAGAGTTTCATTGAAATCTTACGTTGCACTCTAATCATAAAATAATATTATTTTAAATGTTAGTTAACAAGTAGCCGTTGTACTGGCGGGAATGGATAGAAATAACTAAAATATGATTAGATATGTTTTTAAATGTTTATACACTTACCCAATAAAAGATAAAGGCTTAAAATACGGAAAGAGTTCAATTTTAGGGCATATATACTCTTATTTTCACTAAAGGTTCACTTATCACCTTTTAATGGTTAACCGTCATTAAATATAGTTTTGATCACTCTTATACATTCTTTTGGACCAAATAAAACTCTTATTAAGAATCGGGACATCAAATTTTACTTTGTGTAATTTTTTGGTATTTTTCCGATAAAGTTCATTTTTTTAACGAATAGTGTAAAATGTTGTATTTTAATTCAAAACCTCTTTTTAATCTAATTTATCTATATGATTAGATTATCTTTTGAATTGGTTTTGAAGTGAAATTAGAACATATTTTTACCAGTTAATCCAATGGTGGTCATTGGAATCAATTTCACTTTGAAATTGGACTTAAACTGGTGTCAATCTTTTGATACTTATTGTTTCACAAAAACACGCTATTTGTCATGACAGCGGGAATTAATTATTAAATTAATTAATTTGACTTATATGTTTTTAATTTTGTAAAATGGACTTCATTTTTGAATTTGGAATATCAAATATAGCTTAGGGTGAATTTTTGGTAATCTTCTGAAAAACTTCAATTTTTGATGAATAGTGAAACCACTAAGTGGTAATCAAGCAAACTGATTTTTCAGTTAAATGAAAGTTTACCACTAATGTGTATTGAATTTTTAAAATCCGACATACATGGTTGTCATTAATAAGTAAAATGTGGTTCAATGAGATTAAAATAATTTTTTGGTGAATAGTAATTTTTTTCATTAATCGCGATTAGAGGTAATTAGTATAGTTTAAGGTAAAAATGGTATTATAAGAATGTGAAAACACCATGACACTTGTCCTACACCTATTGGGTGAGTCATGGCCGACCAAGGAAAGACATGGGCCAACTTGGGGACCCCATGGAGCCACTTTAGTTGGAAAATGACATTAATATGTTTTTATTTAATGTTAAAGTGAAAATGACACTAACATAAATTGTTTTACTAAAATAATTTTTAAGTAGGGTTATACAAGTCCAAATTTTGATTATAAATAGTCATTGGAAAGATAAAAAGATTTCCTACATCATAGTATTTGTTTTATAATTTTTAGACATTAAATAAATTAAATTATATATGACATAATAATGATGCAGTGATGACATCATTATTTGACGATTTAAATAAAATGGAAAGATAATGTAAAATCTATGAACTACACATGGAAAAAACCAATTGGATGAGTGTATTTTGAACCCGTATCACCTTATCCACTAATTATATCAATGTGGGACCTTTTAAAACCGAAACAAATTTTCAAATAAAGTAATATTTCTTTACTTTCCAAAAGTGCCCCTCCTCTCCTCTTATAAAAGGCCCCCACCTCTACCCCATTTCACACACTCCTCAAGCCTTTTGCTCGGCCAACCCCTGCCCATTTACTCTCTCCACATCCCTCTCCTCATCCTAGAGGATTCCCTTTGGGCAGAATCCTTTCAAAGGAAGCCTTTAGTCTCAAATCAAAAGGGAGTTACACTTTTAAAGGTAATTCATTCTCTCTTGTTCATTTGTTTTATTTTGCTTCTCCAACCCTCTAAACACTTTTTATTTGCTTATTTTGTAACAACACCAGTATCTTCAATATACTAGGATGTTGTTATAATATTTATTTGAGCTACACTCTCACACAACTACATCAATTGGTTAAAGAAAATACGGTTTCCGTGGATGGCGAAATTCTGCCTCCCGAAACGATGATTGTTCAATACTCATTTAACACCTTCAAGGGTGGCCATTATGATGTCACTATTTTTGTATATGATATATAATATGTTTATGTTTTCTTTAAGCTTCTGTATTTTTTATTTTTTGGCATACCTTTATGGTTTCCATTGTGGGTAAACACGATATCTTCATTTAAGGAAGTGCGGACTACCGCCCCCTCAAAGTGATGTGATTCGTTAATGCCATATGTGGGACGTGTAAAGGATGGATTTAAAGTTATTATATATGATGTTATACTGGAATTATAATACACCTCTATATCATTATTATTTCTTTCCATTAAAGTATGAGATAGAAATGAAAGTAGCGTTCATGCGTACGGACGGCTTACCGTCTCCATGAACGGTGCATTTCATTTCTTATCCCCAAATGTAATGTACTATTAAAATTACATGTATATAATGTATATATATAATTAATGATATTTCAAAATTATGAATATAATTCTGGAATTAAAATATACATACCTCTCATTTAGTTTTAATTCCACTAATATGACAAAGAAATGAAAGTACCGTTCATGCGTACGTACGGCTTACCGTCTCCATGAACGGTGCATTTCATTTCTTACCTCTAAATGATTATGTAATATTATAAATACATGTATATGATGGATATATATGATACATATTATATCCAAATCGGGAATTTCATTCTGGATATAAATAACTTTTGACCACATGAACAACATGTAATTGTAAGAAGTCAACTTTCGACTTAAGAACCAAATATTGACAAAACAAACATTATTAACTTAAATGGTTACATAATGTTTATAACATGGCAATAAGTGATATAAAAGGAATAATGAACATTAAAAAGGTTCTTAATCAAGTATAAATTAACTCAAGTTTATTATTCAGGACGTTAAAGAACGATCGAGTCAAGTCGGACCCGAGGTATGGGACTTCGTCTCAATCTCCTTTCATTGAGGCATATTTCGTTTTATACACAACTTTCTTTTATACGGTGTATAAACTCCTTTGAATTTTACTTTTATACAAAAGGAATCTTTTTCTATGAAGCGTTTTACTAAACGACAAAAAGGAATGTTTATTTTTTACGTACGCGGTGACAACGACCTTTTCCGCCGCCGCGAGTATTATTTGGTCTTTGGCTTCCTCAACAATCCGTAATGTTTTTAGAATAAAATAAATACCATATACTCTTTTATGTATTTTGGTATTGAAAATGGTTTTGATAAAGGATTCTATTATATTTTGATTGAAATGTGGAAATGTTATCATTCCTTTATTTTGGTTTTATGTTTTATGATTTTATATTGGTACTTGGACATTTTAACGGGTGGTTACGTTATAAACCATATGACGGGTGGTGTCATGAATACCAGGACGGGTGGTTACGTTATAACCTCCAATGCATTGGGTATGGAAGTCGGCCGTATGGCTATTCCATTAAGTATGTATGGAAATTGGCCATATGGCTATTCCATTAAGTGATATGTGTGGAAGTCAACCGTATGGTTATTCCACTTAAGTATGTTTATGTCCCAAGTTACCTTTATATATTCTCTGTTTTCTTTATATGGGTTTTATTGTAATATTTTGGTTAAAAAAAGGTAAGTAATGATACTTTATTCAGTGAAGATTTTTTTTTACTACTTCATGAAGGTGAAGGTATTACTTTGATATAGTAAATATGGTTTACTTGATGTTTGAAAAACTAACAGTTTTCATTCTTTTTTGTATCCCTTACTGAGCTTTTTATGCTCACCCCAAGTTTCTCGAAATGTTTTTCACAGGACTTAAAGTGGAATAAGGTCAAGGATGGGATCAAGGGAATTTCATGCTATCTAAAACATGGAATCTAGACATCTTTCTTTTTAAGAGTTTTTATTTTATGGAAACTTAGTAGAAGTGACTACTTTGTAATTTTTTGAGATGTAATAGTTATGTTCTAATTCTCTAAAACTCTAAACCTGAAAAGATCCTCAATGTGAATTATTCATTTAATTCAATATTAAGTAAGGTTTAAGGCTGGGGCCTTATATCTTCGATGGGATGGTGATGAGTCCCCCTTGACATGTGTCGTAGGGACATGTTTTTAAAATATTTCCATGATCAACTTCTATTGTGTGAGGATCTCGTAGTGTAGAACTATCGTACCTTTTAGTAGATGACCATGTTTCTCATTTCATGTATTTTTAATATATATATGTGTCCCAATTTTTTAAAACTATTTTTCATGCATTCTAATTTATATAAACTATTTTATATGAAATGATTATTTAAACCATTTGTTTAAAGAGTTTTCAATAACATTAAATGTAAAGCATAATATTTTTAAATATTATTTAAAATTACATAAAAGTTTTTATAAAATTGAAAGAATTATTTGGTTAATTAAATGTTGGAATGTTATTATAGTATACATGGAGAGACCCTAGTGGGACTTTAGTTTACACCCTAATTGTGCCTTTGGGTGTTTTTAGATTTTCTTCTTCCTGGTTCGAGCAAGGGTAAGGGTCCACTTGGTGATGGGGGTAGTAATTGATCCTTGTTCTTGGAAAGTAGTTCCCTTTAGGACATGGAATTTTATCCGGTTTTCTAGTACTTTGAGTTATACTTTGGGATCATTATCCCTATTTCACTTCTGGTACAATTCTCCTTGTGGAGATTTCTTATATGCATACTAAATTTAATTATCTTTATTCTATAATGTTTGCGGAAAATTAATTCCACCATTCGTTTTTTATGATGTTAGATGATAGATTCTAACCCGTGGGGATTAGAAACGACCTTAGGGATATGATAGAATTAGATCAGTTATTTGTTTACCAAGGTATCTGGGATGGTTTGTGATAGTGATGTTCTTAGATACCAGACTCTAAGAGTTACTCATCTCATTGAAGATGATATGAGTCATATATTGAATCTAGTAATCATTTATGTTAGTCATGTGATGATTTTAAAGATACCAAAAGTTTTAGTTGAGAATTGTATATTTAAATGTGAAATAGAAGCTATGAAATGTATTATAGAGAACATTATATTCAGTTTTTCTACTTTTTGGGGATCTATTTTGGAGGTTTTGGAGGCCTTACCACCTTTTGTTTCCCCTACATCCATTTCTCCTCATCCAACATCCTTTTCAAATGGTGATATAATCATATCTATAATCATATAGGAGTTCCATGCCACTGAGGGTGATTTGAATGCATATCATCAAGAGGACCTTTAGAAAATTAAACATCATGTTGGGAATATATATAAAATTGTTAGGGGTTTTTTGAAAGATGATATAAGTGATATAAATACTATCACTAAAGAAATAAAATACTACCTATCAATAATAAATAATAAACATGAGAAAAAATTATTTTAAATTTTTTTCTGAGAACTTAAGGATTCCTTATATGACTAGGGCCAACAAGGAACAAGAAAAACATCTTAAATTGTTGTCCACAATGCTCAAGATATTTTCTGGAAGAGAAGAAATAATTCTTCACTAAAATAGAGAGTTCGTAACATCATCACAAATTTTCTGACTCTTATGAAGAATTTTTATATGTATCTAGAGTAGAAGTTTTGGAACCTATGTCCATAACTATCTCTTACCTCACCTATGCACCATCCTCTACACCTCTTCCCCTATAGTCCTTACCTTTAATCATATCACTAGTTGATGTTGTTCAACATCTCATACCAGTGGGGATCCTTGATATTCCTTCTTCTACATATGCACCCTTATATTCTACCTTTTTTTACCTATCTCTGGAAAAGGGTAAGATCTCATTGATCCTACCACCCAAATAGATTATATTTATTCATACTAGAATTAGTCTTTGATAGGTATTTTATTGTGTTTACCTTGTATTACTTTTTTGAGATGTAATCAAATTAATTATTTATTTTACTGAATCTTGTATTTTATTATTATTCAGTTATTTATTTATCTTGAATAGTATTGTCTTATCTTTTTAATTATCCAAAAGGGGGGGGGGATTTTTTTTGTTTGAATTTACATTTTAGTTTTAAAAATTTAACATATAAATTTTTTATTATTATTTCAACTTAGTATCCCACATTATTAATTTAACAAGTTGAAATATTAATTAGACTATTTCTTTTCACATTCATCTACTTAATAATATTGTTTTTACAACATCTATGGTTTCAAAATTCTATGAATTTTTATCATAAAAAAGGGGACATTGTTGGAACCATTTTATTTTAATGCTCACAAATTAAGATTATTTTGATTCTAATGATATTATTGTTCTATGATAGTGCCTGTTTTATTGAAGAGATTTTTATTAGTACAGGTTCACCATTAGTTCATATGATCCACTTCCATTTCATACATATCATGCTGCCAAATATGTTACTACAAGACTCTTTTTATTATTAGTGTTATTGTACCACCAGACAGATCTTATCGCCATACATGTGATACCACGAGACACATCCTAGCACTAGAAATATGCTACTTCTAGAGATGTGCTACCCCTAGACACATTCTACTGCCAGACACATGCTACTTCCAGACATGTGCTACCATCAGACATGTGATACCACTAGAAATGTACTACCACCATACATGTGATACCCCAAGACATGTGCAACCACAATACATGTTATACCATTAGAAATGTGCTACCACCAGAACTAATCAACTAAAATATATTCTGTAAATCATTTTTTCTACCATTAGTTATGATGATCTACAATTGAAAACTCTTCCACTAGACCTTTCTTCCATGGGACTATGCTACTACCAAATTTGATCTACAACCAGTATTCTATTTTTGATGTCTAAATTTCATTCAAATTTAATTCTTCCAATATATAATTTAAAGAATTAGATGAAGAAAACCTAATGTGAATTTATAAATGATTATTCCTAAACCACTCCATGGATTCATTGAAGATATGATTTTATGTTTTATTAATTTACTTCTCAGTATAATGACCCATGGTATCTTTATTATTATTTTTCAATAAATAATTTTTAATTATATACCTATATATTTGGATGAAATATATCATGAATGGGTTTTTAAAGCTGATAATCGATAATTGAGCTGATATACATTCTAGTTTGAGAGATTGGAATATATATAAGATCAAGAACCTTTCATACACTAAAAAAATAAATTTTTGTGTAAATTTTTTAGGTAATATGTAGACATAAAACCCAAACTCTACGGCTCTATGTTTTCCTACACTTTAATAAAAACTTGATCAAGCTCCTCACCAAGTCATATAAAAGGACCCTTGAGAACCTAAAGCCATTTAGATCGTGCATAACCACATCATTCCATATCTTCTTATTTTACCATTCTATTTTATGCTTTACAATTAAGCAAGGTGTTTTATTACTCTATTTATTCATATAAACAGTCTTTGGTTCTTTAACTATAATGTTATAGATAGGCAGTTTATAATTTCTCTATTTTTTTACACATGGAAACTATAGAAGGGTTCCTCTATGGCCTATATTTTGTTTCATTAAATATATAACCGTCGAAGAGGATTTGTACACGGATATCTTGTCTGTTACTACTTGTAAAATACATGATCCGGGTTTTGGATCACATTTTTGTAATAATAATCCTCTTAGTATCTAGTGCTTTTCAAGTAGAGGGTATTATGTGTAATATTGAGACTAAAACTCTTGTTTTATTCTACTGTGTGTTTTAGTTTTCTTCATTTATTTCAAAGATCCAAATAAATTTATTACTTGATCTATAAAAAACCATATACTATGATAGTTTATCTTAACATATGCTTTTAATAAATCATGGGTTATTTAATTTAGTTTCAAAAGTAAAATTAATGTCAAATATTGTTTTTAAAAATCCCTAATTTGAATTTCAGAAATCTTATCAAAGATAAATTTTATATAAGTCTACTCATTGTATTAATTGGGCATTTTCTAATAAACTGTAGAGTTTTCATTTTAAATTATTTTAAAAAAAAATATTAGAAACTCAATTCACCCAAACTTTTCAGTTACTGACTCTGAAAAAAAATAACACCATAATATTTTATGATATATTTATATCTAAATAATTTTTATTTCTTTGATAACATACTTTATACACAACATCGAGTTTAAATAAACGAGTATATACCACTAAATTTTTACTATTTAATTTGATAATTATCACTAGTTGTTAGATTAGTGGGTAGAAATAAGACAAAAAAATTATCAAAATTTATTTTTTACATAATTATAAATGTAATTCATTTTATTTCAATTGGTTTTAAATTAAAATAAAATAATTTTAAGGCTAAAATAGATTCTTTTCTATAAAACTATTTTTATGTGAACAATGTGTTTTTTATAAATAAATTAAATTATTCACTATTGATAGTTGATTTTAATTAAATTTTAATATAATATATTGAATCCAATATTTTTAGATTTATCTCATAGTTTTCACATGTCATGAATTTAAGGAAACTATATTTTTGTGCTTACAAATTCATTTTTCTAAAAACAGGTTTATTGTGTTTTTTGTACTTATATTGAACTAAATTTCATCCACTTATAGAAAACTAAATAATCTAAAATTGATTCCACTATTTTAATCATCATAATTAATTTCATGTAAAAATTCCATTTTAATTTTTGTCATGATGAATAGAAACTGATGTAATAATCCAATACTACTATAATGGTTAAAATCAGTTAACAAGGGATGAAACATAATAGAAAATGGTTAAAATAATCTAAAAACTTTTCTAAATACTATTTTTTGAATATATTTTCATTAAATATCAGACTATATTCACAATTTATCCAATTTATATCCCCTTTCCCATGAGAGTGACTTTTTCATATTTCAATATTCTTTATAATTATAATTATGCCACTCCCCTCAATTGAAAAAGGGAACTCTCTATCCTATATTATCAACACCACTTTATCCCTTTAAACCAACCAAAACCTATCCAAATATTTCATAAAATACACTATATATGTTCTATAATTTCTTCTCTTCCTAAAATATTATCTTATGGGTCATTAAAAAGATATTCAAATGAGATTTTTAAAGAAGGGAAGTATAAACTTACCGAACATTTTATAGTTATATTTTTATTATAATTTATATAAATCTATTGTATCCTTTATAAAATAATTAATATAGTATACTCAATATTCTGAGTTGTTATTATTATTACAAAAAAACTATTTTTTACACCATTTCCATAAAATGGGAAATTAAATTATCACTCATATGCATGTGTGGACTACAACCTCCATGTATAGATATGATTCATTTGATATCACAATTATTAATGGATTTATATTTTATTATATTTAATGATTATATATGATAATTATGAAATAATTATAATTATTTATTTATAATATCTTTTCAAACTTCTTACCTTTCTAACTAATGGAAATTGATTATATTTTAACAAAAGGACAATTCAAAATTATAAAGTAATAGTTAATAGTGAGTTTTGTATTATTATTGTAATATAATATGTGTATAATAAGAATATATTTAAAATATTTGATATTTTAATGGATATAAATAAATATAGGTCCTAAGGTAATGGTTTTTGTGATAATATCATTTCAGCCTAGGATTTTCCGTGTTAAATATACATTATGGGAAATTTTACAAATATTATATTTTTAACCCCATAAATTTTATTCTCATATGGTTACTACTATAAATTTTATTTTTTAGTAACATTTTTCACTCTTTTTCATTTAAAATTATTTATAAATTTTTTTTAAAGAAAATCGACTGTATTTTCTATTTTGTCCTCGAATATCTCTTCCATATTCATGCTCTATAATATAATTTTTTAAATTTTATTTACTTATGCCTGAAATATTTTAGAAAATTAATTTTCATTATATTTTATTTATATAAAAGGTTTTAAAAATAATTTTTTAATTCAATTTCTTTTGAATAAATTTGTTTTGATTTTTTGAAAATTCTAAAAATAATGTTCTCTTTAATGTATATGGTAAGAATAGATTTTCCCACGGTCATGAATATTATTAGATTTGAATATTTCCTTAAAATATTTCATCTTTATCAATATAGAAAATAAATTTCTGAATATTCTCATAATTTTCAGTTAAAATGTTATCAAAAGAAAAATATATCTTTCTCATGTTTTCAAATAAAGGTTTGAATATTCTTTTAAAAATATTTTTAATCTATGTAAACATCCTTTTAGGATTTTTAAGCATCCCAAGAGAAATTATTTTATCATAACATACACATTATATTAATAGATTGATTATAATAATTATTATTTAAGGATTATTCAAGAAAATTCATTTCATTCCCATAGGTTCTGCTATAATGAAATGATAAAATATTTATGAAACTAATTTCCTTTACATGGGTTATTATATGATGATATAATAAATGTTTTATTATATTATGGAACATATATATATGGTATTAATTATATGATGGGTGGTATAAGAATAATTTATCTCTCCAATTAATTGGTTAAGGGTGGATACCTCATGAGTTAATAAAGATTGGAATGGGGAGTGAACCCAATTCAGTAAGGGACATTGTCAAATAAGATAGTCTTGGTAATGAACCTTGAATAATAAAATGGTGAAATGGGGAGTCAAACCAATACACGATTATAGTCTTGTTAGTGATACTAGAATAAGTAAATTATTTTGTATTCTTATGTGTGTGGAAAAAACATATATCTTATGCTAATGATATGTTCTATTGGCGCTTGATTAATTATTGAGTATTTCCCACTCTTATGTCTTTTTCTTTTTTTTAAAAAACCATATAAGATAGTTAATTATTAATGATATTTAACATATTATGTATAATTATCATAAGTTGTGATCATGTTATAATACCCTTAAACTTTTCTTATGCTCACTTATGATCATAGATATATATCTCTTATGTTTACCCTCACTGAGAATCTAATATCACCATTTCTTATGTTTCCTTTCCCTAGTTTAAGAATAAAGTTTTAAAGTAGTGTATATCTAAAAAATTTAATATGTGAGAAGAAATTTTGGGAAAAAATTAATGATATTTCGTGGAATAATAAAATTATGTATCTAGTATTTTAACTAACTATGCCTTTGCAGTTTGGGGGTAGGTATTGTTATGAGATTTATTAAATATTCATCAATAATGATATAATATATATGTATGAAATTCTCGGTATTTTTATTTATGTAATTATATATATCTCAAATTCATGGGGTAAATATTGATAACTCATTAGATAATATGAAATGCAATGGGGATTGAACTATGACCTTAGGTTCTATTTCCATTAAGTGACGAGTGGTACTAGATTTATATTGACCTCAAATGCATTGGATGAAGACTTATATATCATGATTAGACATATATAATATTTGGGAGTGAAACCAATCATATTCGGGACACTATTATTTTCATTTATGTGATTATGGAGTCAAATCAATCAATTATGGGACTTCTTCCACTATATAATGATGGTTTTGGAAATGAACCTAGACAAAGGAAATGATTATTTATACTTATGTTTGTTCCATTATCTTATGTCAATCAAAATTATCATGTTATGATATCTCATGTGTAATTTTATACTCAAAACATTATGCATTGATTATTTATTTATGGTACATGTTATTTGGGTATGATTGTCATATATTGTATTCATGTACCATTAATATGTTCTCAAAAACACATGTTTATCTTATGTGCACTTTTGACCATAAATTGTTATCTATTTTGTTTACCCTTATTGATCATCTTATAACAAGCCTGTATTACATTCACATTCCCTCTATTTTAAATATGACTACAACATAGGAGGTGTATAGTGAGGTATATTGTAAAAAAGTGTCATAACATAAGTCTTTTATGTATCAAGTTTCTTAAAACACTAACCATAAAGGTTCTCAGGATCATGTGCGATTATTGTTACACGTAATATTAATGTTAAATATATGCATGTTTATCTTGGTTCATATCACTTGGTATCAAAACTTGTTTGTAAAGAATTTTTTTGAACTGAACTTAGGATTATATTTCTAGGTATCCTCAGTTGTTACAAAGGAATGGTTTAGTCATTTTTTGGGTTTAGGATGAGATAAATTTTGGGAAAACTCTAAGGATGCTTCTATGTATAGGTTAATAACCTGAGTATTTTGTATATTAGAGATTCTAAGGTTTCCTAGAAATGAAATCTTTTCCCTTATATAAAAAGCTGATAAATTCTAGTGCACAGATGAACCTAGTGGTAATAACCCTAGAAAAATTTGTTTGAGTATTCACTCAGTGAAGGATAATTGGGCCTAAATGAAAATCTAATTTAACATTCATTTGGGATGTGTGTTGGTGATTCACATAATATTTACAATCCATTATCAAATATTTAAATGGAATTTTAGGATTTAATATATTAATATTTATCTTGGAAAACTAATAGAAATATAAATGTGGATAACCTAGTTTAGAATCAAATAGCTATATATTAATCCAATTATATCATCGTGGAACCAAAAGTATCATAGGTTGAAATGAAGGTGTCATAATAGAAGACATCTTAGAATTTAGTTTTCATTTTCATATCATACTTTACTATTATTTTATTTGATATTATCAAAACTATTTTGGTTTTATTATTTGGTTGTAAATTGGAACATAAAAATTATGGAGTAAATGGTATTTCTCTAGAAACTCCTAATACACGTAGTGAGATAAGAATTATTATTTCGAAGAAATGGTTATAGATCTCAATATATTCATATTAAGGTTGAAATAAATTAGTTTAACTATCTTAATAAAGAAATTGAGTTTCATATCCCATTGAAAATTATATATTTAACCATGTTTATCTTTTAGACACCCTTAGCTCCTTTTATAAGTAATTTACAACTAAAATTGTGATAATTTAATTTATTTAAATGGGAGAACATAACGCCTTTAGATTTTTTATGATTTTTAGATTAAATAAATACTATGTTTGATAGCTTGACTCACACACAACATAAAACTAAAAAATCATGATACATTTTGTTGATATAAAACATTAAAATTAAGTATATGAAATCATGTATTGCATACCATGGTCTATTACATCCATTAAAAGTGTATATATAAAAGATGAAAACAAATAGAAACTAATAATATCCTTAAATCTAGGATATCCTTTAGATTATCTTCACCCTTTATAACCATAAAGATTATAACTAAACATACAATGAGAATAAAATAATCAAAGGTGGATGACTTATAAGGAATGAGAAGTGTGACTTAAGAAGTGATAATGGACTAAATGAGTTCAATAAAAATATATATAGGAACAAATCTATCTTTTGTAAATATGGTAGATAGAAATATAGTTATTGAAAATATGGTCATTGGAAATATAGTTGCTGGATATTTATGAATCTAATATGTATACTGAATTTATGTATTGTTATTAACCAATTAGAATTTTATATAATAAATATTTAATGAAAAAATATAATATTTACTTGAAATATTTTATCATTAAATATTTGAATGACATAAAAATATCATTATTATATAATGATATGATAAATTTCAAATAAATATTTTAACATTAATATATTGATAAAATTAAATTAAAAGAGTATAAAAAGTTAATTTTAACTGTAATTGGGATAATATCAATTAACATAAAAGGGATGTTTTCTAATGAATTATTTTTCTAAAAGGGTTGTATATTATTACCATAATAATTTAAATCACTACAAAATATTCATTTTAATGAAATTTAGATATAATAAACTCAATAAAATAAATTAATTATCACCCAATAATTATTACTAGGTTAGTAAAAATAATAAATTAATCTTTTTGTTAATCAGGTGGTTTTTCTAAAAAATTGTTTTAGACACTACACATTAATTAATTTAGTAAAAAAATATATAATGTCTCAATAGTGATAATATATGTATATATTTTACTTAGAGAATATATAATTATTGATTTAATTAGTAATTAATATGAAATTAGAATAATGACATTTAAGATTTAAATGGCCATTTTCCTAAAAAATAGTTTTTCATTGTATTTTATATTTCCATTTAACTATTAAATTATTAAATTTTTGAATTTATATTTCAAAAATAAACATAATTTATAGATTAATAATGATTATAGTATTTGGGATGGATTTTCTAGGATTTTTCAAAAATGACATATTTTAAGGTGAATTGTACAAAATATAGTTTATATGAATACAAGGACTTTAAGACGTCATTAGCATGAAAGAATAATTTAAAAATTTATGAAACATTTTTTATAACCAAATATGTATTTAAAAATTAAATTATATGTTTTAAATATTATGTAAAATTTAGAAACCCATGAATAATATTTTGGAAGCTATTTATTATTGTTTATAAAAGTTTATTTTTTCGATTATATTTTTGGAATTTTAAATTTTCATTTCAGAAATATTAGAAATTTAATATTATGAGATATTTTCCATATTTTTAATGGTATTATTAAAATTATTTAATAATGTCATGGTAAAAGTAAATTAGGGCACAAAGGTAATGGGGAAAGCCTAAAATATCTCAAACATCATCCATTATTTGTGTGAATGATAAAATTTTACATAAATAATCCTCCTATATAAATTATTTTCTACAATTGGAACCACATTACATAAATAATCCTTACTAAAATTTTACTCTTGTAAGTCTCAAGTAGTGACCCCAAAACATTTAATAACTCTTTTTTTATTTATATTCTTTTCATTCTTCTTCGACCTCTGCCAAATCTATTATAATCATACTATAATAATTACATAATTATAATTAGTAAAATAAAATTTTATTATGATAATGTATTAATCATTCACTTTTTTCCTCTCAACTATTTGAAAAATAAAAAATCGATCATCTGTATGTGCGGACTACAGTCTCTATGGATGATGTATTTTATTTTTCATCACTGCCTCTTAGAGATTGATATAGAGGAAATTTTATAAATATATGTTATATATATAATAATTATAATCCTGTAAATTTAATTTAATATTCACTTTCCTTTATTTTCATATGTTGGAAAATTAATTTTTCGTCTCTGGGTACGTGTCGACTACTACCTGTATGGGTGAAGTGATTCATTTTTAATCACCTATTTGTATGGATGATTATAAAAAAATATTTAATAAATTAATATAATAATAATTAGTTATATATTTTATGAATATGTTTTTTAATGGGTGACACAAACATCAGTAATCGTTATAATGTAATTTGTTGATATTGATAAATTACCTAAAATAAGATCCTCATTGATTTCTTCTTCACATATCATAACTAAAAATATCATAAACTGATATTGGAAAATTATAAATAATTGTGGAAATTATATTATAGTTCCTTGATTAATATTTAAATGAAGATAATTTTTTCTAATAATGGGTTTCATCGTCACTATTACAAAACATGCGTGTAACAATCAAAAATTATTATTATACGATTATAAAAATTAACATTAACTAAGTAATATATGGATAGTGAATGATTATTATTAAAGAATAAAAAGGTAATATATATTAATAATTTCATAAAATTATTAAATAATATTTTTATGTTTAATATATGGAAGATTAAATAGATTTCACAAAATTTTAGATTTGTAGTAATGATTTTGTCTTCATTTCTATTCCTTGAGACATGTTTTATATTACAAACCTATTTTATTTTATATGGTTGAATATCAAAACTCCATGACATATTATATAATTATTAAATATTTAATTAATTGTAATTATAATTATATTTTAATTTATCTTTGTCAGGTGGTTTTGATTCAAATATTTCAAATGTCGGGAGGGTTTTCACGTCACAATTTTCTATTATTGACATATGTTCCATATTAAAAACTTTGTTTATTTTTTATTGTGTATATACTGTCTATGAATCTATTCTTACAATACATATTTTAATTTTAGTGTATTTAAAAATACATCCATGGATCTCTATTTCAATGAGTTTTTCTTAGATAATCAAAGCATTAAGGGTTTCTCTTAACTCAAATTGCTTTCATTCAGTTATAATGTTCCTTCATGAAATCCGTTATTTTAAGTTATGTGCATTCAACACAAATATTGTATTATGTTATATTTACTATTTTTTTATATATTTACATTTATTCTTTATGACCTACTTTTGGAAGAGCTGTTACCCCAATTCTTCTTTGTTGATGGATTTATTTATTCATACAAATGTAATGTTGTTAAGAATAATTATTTTCATATTGATGGTTGTTTCGATTATGTTCCCACATATTTTTCAAAATTGATTTCTTATTTTTTTTAAATCCAAATTGTATTAACTCGTGTGAAAATTTTATTTATATTTACTACTTTGGAAAATAATTTTTTATTTTCCTTTATTTTATGTGTTTTAAATAAATGTAGTCTGAAAATATTGAAAAAAAATTTAAAATTCATGATTATAAATTTTATCATTCACTCTATATTTCCTCAATGAACCTATAAAATTTCTTAAAGGATATATTATTATATTTTTTTTAAAATAAAAAATCAATTTTTTCACTTTAAATTTTTGAAAATGAAATTTGAAAGCTACCCATAACTTGGTATTTTAAAACAATGTCAAAAATATTATCTAAAAACTATTTTACGGTTTTATATCCATTTTAATAATTTTATAAGAAGTATTTGAATCCTTGGACATTATTTTCCATGAATTAAACTTTTAATTCCATTATAATTATTTTCCTTAGTGGAATTAAACTCATAGTATCAAATAAACTAATTCCTGGTAAAAAAATTTCTGGTACAGTTTTATTTTTATCTTATAATGGTGTTATTCATCAATGTCAAAACCTATTAAAAAATTTAATTTTCACTATGGATAGTTTATTATCTTATTAGACATATATTTCTACTGTAAATCTTATAAAATGATTCAATGGATGTTTTTATGAAACCCATCTTTTTTCATGAGTTAATTAAGTGATGTTTGAAACATTAATGTATTACTGTTATCTTGGAACACATATATGTGATTTTATTATTATTATTGGTGGTCTTATAATTATATATTCATCTAATACATTTGGTAAAGATTAATATTTCAAGAGATAATATAAATGTGAATGGGGGGTGAAATTAACCCCTTAAGGAACTCTATATACTAAATGATGGGGGGGAAACAATTATACATCCCTCTAATTCATTTGGTAAATACATATATATATATATATATATATCATAATCTAGCATGATAGGAATTGTGGAGTTAACCAAATCCACTATAGAACTTTGTACACTATGTTTAGGTATTGGGGAGTAATCCCAATCCATTAGTGGAATTTTTCCATTATATAATGATGGTCTTGTTAGTGAGCCTCAATAAAGGAAATGATTTATATTACTTATGTTTGTTCTATAAGGTTATGTTTTCTAAAATTCACATGTTATGATTACTCATGCATTATGTTATACGTATATCCTTTTGTATTGATTTTTTTATTAATTATTGTTTTTTGTTTAAGTAGGATTTTCTATATTTATGTTCACAAACCATGGTTTTTCTCTCAAACCCAAATTCTTATCTTAGGATCACTTATGAGCATCAATTATAATGTCTTATGTTAAGATTTTCTAGAAATCATATCTCACTATTTTATTATTTTTTCATTCCATGGGTTATAAATGTGAGTATAACTCCTGAGAATTATAGAGGGTTATGATTTGGAGGAATGTTTAAATGTGTTGTAAAATATTTTTTTTTGTATCCAGTGTCAAATTCACTAAAATTAATGGTCCTAGATATTTTGTACAATTACAGTGATATGTAATATTTATTTTAAAATATAATAAGGATTATCTTGTTATATCTAAATTGGTATCAAATACAATTTATAAAGAATATTTTTCACATCATACCAAATATTGTGAATCTACTGTACCTCAAACACTATTCCACATTCATTTATTCAATAATAACACATAATATGAAACCCAGTATTGAACCATTAATCTCAAACCCACTTTTAGTATATCCTCAAACATAATTATAAAGGGCCACCCATGGTACATTTCCATTTACCCAATGCTTATATTCCTATTTATATTTTCTATCATAAATCTAAAGCTGTTTCATAAGACAATGTGGTCACCATTTATCACAAAAAAAAATTATCCCTCTTCTGGAAAACCGATTAATATCCTATATTTAACAATATAATTTTTCATACAACTTAACATACAGTCCGAACCCATTTGGGTCTTCTTAGACTAATCTCTCATGCTTGAATATGAAAATATATACAAAATTCATAATTCACAGCTTAGTAATTTAGATACCACCTATCACTTAATAGAAGTTAACCCCTTAAGTACTACATATAAAATGACATCTAAGACATCTCTAATTATCCTCAAGAACATGAGATTTTATCTCATCCAAAAATAATCAATTAATTAAATTAAAAAATATAGTAATAATTCCCACAACTAATTCATGTAGTCGTAATGTAAATACACAAATCATAACTACATCACAAAAACTATGACCAACAACACATGGATAGTCCAAGTCATGATGATAATACTCCTATAATAAAAATAACATCATGATTCAAAATCACATACATCAACAATTTAAAGTGAAATTGAGTAAATTCATATGATAACTCCTAGAGAAACTTCTATGTTTCAAAATGAAATAATTAAATTCATGTTCACCAACCCATGACTGACTCTAACCATCACATGGAAAAAACCATCATTCATGATATACATCCCTAGATTATGGGGAATTAAAATTCCAAATACCTAATTTGAAATTTATTAAATCAGAGGAAAAGTATGAATAAGATGAAAGGGATAATGAATAGAGGAATATATAAATAATTGATTGGCCATAAATTCCTAAACCACCTTAGATCTAATGGATGAAATGAGAATGAGGATAAGAGAAAGGTAGAATCCCCCTCCCACTATTCGTTTTCTGTAGAAAGAAAAACCCCAAAAGGGCTCTTAAATAACATTATAATATATATATAAAGGCATCTAATTAATGTGGGATTCATGTTATACCATAAAACAAAAATTTGGCTCCCATAAAAAATTTGTTATGAAACTGGGGTATGGTATACTTCTACTGATCCCATGGTTTCATGTTTTTTTATTCTACACCACTTCCCAGCCCACTAGACAGCTAGTTAGAAACAATCAAGGTCTTAATATTCTCTTTTATTTCCCATAAAGGTCCTCCTGTATTAATATATTTCATTATTTCTATCTAATTCTTTCTTAACAACAATTATATATCGAAAACCTCCATCAAAACATCATAAAAACGAAAACAATTGAACACTATCAAAATATTGAAAATTCAAATTTATCAAGATCCTAGTGGACTATTTCTTACATATACCATAAACTAACTTCATCAATTGATATTAAATGTTCACTCTGGCCTCCAGTTTCCTACTACAAATTTCCATCTCATCCTTACATCTAATCCCCACATAAAAATATTTCTAAATAAAGTGTCTTGCTATAGACTATATATCACAACAGTCATTCCTAAAAAGATGAACCTAACTCTAATTATTTCTACTTAAAACTAATCACATGAAAAAAAAATTAATTGCTTCCCTACCATACTGACATTATCCAAAATATCTGTGGTACCATGTCATAGGGATCCAACTACCTTCAACATCTAAAAATTTATTTTTCCACCATGGAGATATTAATAGAACAACCACACACCAACATTAATTTCTAATGGTTGATGTTATTGGGTTGTTCAAGACTACCCCCACTCTATATTGTTCTCTAGAATTTATAAAATCATATGTACCTAATACATATCCTCTATCTTGAGTCTTAATAAACAAAAAAACCCTAAATTTCGTAGTTTTACAATTCTCTCACTATAAATAGACAAATATTTTGAAAATATAAGTCATAATAAAATTTTTCATTAAAAATTCAACCCTCACTAAAATAACATACATTGAATCCAATAGAACCTCAATGTTCAATTACAATATTTTGGGTTCTATTACGTACTAGATATAACTCACCAGCATTCAATATATTATATAATGGTATACCTTAATTGTCACTTTAAATTTCTCTAAAACTAAATCCTTTGATATTCACTTAATGTCCACATGAACAGAGTAATGCTTCCAAGCGATTGACATGGTGATCCCCACTATAGTATTTCTCAAATCTTCATCCAAAAAATGCTAACACGCACAAATTATTATATCAATCCTAAAACTACCACTTAAAATACTTTTAGGATATAACCTAAAAAACCCATCAAAAAATCCTTTCTTTAGGACCACAATACATGTTTTGGGCATGTATTATCTCAACAATACTATATAAATATTATTGATTTTTATGCTCAGAAATACCATTGTTTTTTACTAATGATATTAAATTAAGCGTATTTTTGGAAATTATTACTAATTATCTTATTTATTCTAGAAACATATTCAAGCTTTTAATTCTCTTGTAATATTTGTAAAAGTGTTCAAAATTCTCTTAGGTGTATTTTGGAAACATTGTTCATACCCGATGTTCGGAACGTAACGTAGAGAATAAAACACTATGCTTTCATAGTGCGTATGGATCATGAACATCATGTTTTTATTCAACCTTACATTGGAAGAATGTGCATATAGATCATCAACCTTAAACTGAAAGGAACTTATGAAAAAATAACCTTATGTTTGAATGGAACCTTACATTTCTAAAGTGAAGAAAGTATGGTTAAAGAACCCTATAAAAGTAAGGAACCCTATGTTTAAGGAATCAAAGATATGGTTCATCAACCTTACTTTTATGAACAACCTTACATTGTCTACCTTATTTTTGGAGAATGAATTCTATGTAGTTGAACCATACATTTTGTATTTTTTCACTTTTTGAAAAAACCCTATGTTTGAATTTTCAATATCAGAGATTTAATTTCATAATTTTATCTGAGATTTATGAAACAATATTTATAGTGTTATATGATATTTTAATCATTTTTTAACTGATTCCAATACCAATGTGACTAATTCAAAGAACTGTATTCAATGAATAGAATATCTCCTATACTCAGGGGATGTTATGAATCCCCAAGTAAATTCATATTTTAATTTTCGTGATATATCAGGTGAATTTTGTGGATCTGGAATTATGAAGAAGGTTCTCTACATTATATATTCTACTAGTGTCTCATTTAAATATATGAGATATACAAGTAATATATTTTATTTTTGTGAAAATATTTTATAGTGTTGCTGCAACGAACGGTCATTTCAGAAAGAGGCTACACTTTGGAGACATACGTGTTCAAAATTTTACTATTGTAAGTTTGTTGTAGCTGATTTGTTCCATCTTATTATCAAAAATCTATTTTCGATTGGGATTGCTTCAGATCTATGGTTTCATGAATAATTTTTTTTTGAAGAATAATATTCATCTACTGTCAATTAAAGATACTGAAATTGTAAAGTTCAACCCGGTTTATCTTCAAATCAATCTATTTTTACTTGTTGTAGTTTCAACTACATGGACTCAGTTGTGGAGGCGTATCAACTTCTCAATCTAATCTATGGATAAATGGTTCTCTATTAATAAACCATAATGCTATGATTATTCTTATTTGTAAAGGTGTCAACTTCTTGTACTCATTTGTGTATTTATGGTCTTATGATAAGTGGACCTTTCTAGTGAAATTCCCTAAGCTCATAGAGAGAGTAATTAATGGAGTGGGCTAGGGGATCTTTGTTCCCTAAACCCCATTAAAAATCATTTTTAATAATTTATTTTTATCTGCCAATTATAATCATTACAGAAGTAAACACTTAGTATCTTTCTAAATCACAGAGGGTTTTAAAAGTAAATAATTATTGAAGTTTCATAAAAAATATACAATTCAACCCCTCCTTTATTACTTTTTATTATTCTAACCTAACAATTGGTATCAGATGAAATATTTTGGATAAATTTATATAATATTATAAGTATAAAGTAAATACAAAGAGGGAAATGAAAAATATGAGAGAATGGATATCTTTGGTATGTTCTCCATACTTTAATGGTGAAAATTATGGGTGTTGGAAATGATGGATGATTATCTATCAGAAGAATCTTGGCATCAAGGCCTATTCAAAAATCATTACTTCATATAAAATTCCTAAGAAACTAGAGACTAGTACTTATGAAAGAAAAGATGAATATCATATCAATTCAAAATAAATGAATGATATTATTTGTAGTCTTCAACCCAATGAGTTCAGTTGTGTATCACAATGTCCTACTGCCAATGAGATGAGGAAGACTATTGTAGTTTCTTATGAAGAAATAGAAAATGTTAAATAGATGAGGTATGTTACTCATAAGATGAAATTTGAAACCTTTAAACTTATTCATAGATAAAGAATCACACATGTTAAGGGAAGGATTAAAAAAATAATCAATACCTCTACTGTCGTAGGATAACCCGTCAAAAAATATGATCAATCATTGAATGTACTCTGAGTACAACCTTCAAAATAGAATGGAATATCTGCTAAAATTCACCAATCATCACTTGTCAAGGATATGAAAATGAATGAAGTAATTGGTACACTGATGATGTATGTATTTGAGATGCAAGTTCAAGCTGAATATCATAAAATTATAGTGATGAAGGAAAATATAACACTAAAATTATTATCTCTGAATAAAAGACAAAAATTAAAACAAGAATACAAAAAAGATAATAATTATAATTCCTTGGATTTGGAAATAGAACTAGATCATCTAACCCAAAGGTTCTAAATATTTTACCAAAAGAAAAGAGTATTCACAAAGTCCTTTAAGAATTATAACAATGAACCTAGATAAATTTGATGCTATAAATGAAAAAAATGGGTAATATCATACCTGCATTTCCTTGATTGAAAGATGAATTAAAAGGCCAAAAAATAAATATCCAAAGAATAAGGATTACGAGAATAAAAGAAAAAATATAATTGGAGGATATGTGGAGTGTTTCAGAATACTTTTGTAAATCCCACAATCTGATCCAGAGAAAGAGACACAAGAAACTGTGAGCCAACCGTTGATTTAAGGAAAATGATTAAAAGTAAATATGTCGTGGGAACAAAAAATTATATATGGTACATGTATAGTGGTTGTTCTATGAACATGAGTGTAATCTCAATGAATTTTTATATATTAACTCAAAATAATGGAGGGTTAGTCACTTTTGGTGACAATGCAAAAGGAATGATCATTTGAGTTGGAACTATTAGAGATTTAAATACAATATCATTCAACAAAGTATTGTATATGAAAGATCTAAATCACAATATGATAAGTATCTTTAAAATCTATTACCATGTATTTTATGTTTATTTTTCTAAAAATTTATTCTTTTTTTTAAACAAGATTCTTATGTTTAGAGCACCTATAACTGATAATGTTTACATATTGGATTTAAATTCATTGTATAAATATAAATTGAATTGTTTAACAGTCAAGAAAAATTATTTATAGATCTAGAATAAGAGACTTGTTCATTGTAATATTTATGCTATATATAAATTGTCTAAGAAATTGGAATGTTTTTATTTTCCTAGACTTGAATTTGATCCTGAAAGATACTATGATGCATGCCAAATTGGAAAACAGTACAGATATTCTTTCAAATATATTAACAAAATTTCTATGTCGAAACCATTTAAACTTATCCATGTAGATTTTTTTGGGCCATCTAGAGTAGAAAAGTTTTCTAGGAAATTATATCTTTATGTTTTAGTTGATGATTATTCTTTATTTACTTGTGTATATTATCTAAAACTCAAAAGTGAAGTACTCACAAATTTTGAAAGCCTTTTAAAAAATTTCAAAATGAAAATGTTTTTAAAATAACATCATTATGAAGTGATCATGGTGGAGAATTTGAGAATCAATAATTTAATTATTTTTTCTCAAATCTTGGTAATAAACATACCTTCTATGAACCATGAACACCACAAAAATTGGATTTTTTGAAAGAATACACACGACTATTCAAAAAATAGAATTAAATTTAATAAATGAATATAGTATTCCTACCAAATTTTTTGTATAAGTTCTATAAATAGCCTTCTAAATCATGAATAGAGTTTTAATAAGGCCAATTTTCAAAAGAAAACCCTATAAACATTGGAATAATATAGAACTAAAATTAAAGTACTTTAAAGTTTTTGGATGAAAGGTTTATATCTTGAATACTGAGGAAAATATTGGTAAGTTTGATCCCAAAGTTTATGAACAGATATTCTTAGGATATTCTTCTACCTTTAAAGCGTATAGAGTGTTTAGAAAAATCAATGATTTTTTTAAGAATCATTTCATGTGGTGTTTGATGAAATTGTCCCTTTCTTTAAAGGGAAAGATCAAACAGATAATGTTACTGATTTTATTTCTAACATGAGACATGGAAAACCTAAAAGTTATTTTAAAAATGATATTAATAAAATTCAGTCCAAATCAAAAGAGCATGATACTAAAGAACATGAAAGTATCTAGCCTAGACAATCAAGAACCCAAAATAATCATCCTCCAGAAACTATTATATAAGATCTAGATATAAGACATAAAACAAGAATAAATTTATGAAACATAGATGAATTATATGCCTTTATATCTCTGTTAGAACCTAAGTCTATTGAGGAATCCTTATAAAATGAGATTCGGATGTTAGAAATTAAAGAAGAACTAAACCAATTCATAAGGAATGAGGTTTAGGAATTAGTTAAAATACTATCCAATTTTCCAGTTATAGGAACTAAGTGGGTCTTTAGAAACAAATAGGATGATCAAGGAATAAAAACCATAAATAAATCTAAATTAGTATCTAAAGGATATAATCATAAAGAAGATATATATTATGATGATAAATTTTCACCTGTAGCTAGATTAGAAGTTATTAGAATCCTTTTTACATATACATCTCATATGGATTCTGAATTATATAAGATGGATGTTAAATATTTATTTTTAAATGTTTATTTAATATAATAAGTTTACGTTGAAAAAACTCTTGGTTTTGAAAATACTCAAAATCCAAATTCTATTTTATAACTTACTAAAGCTATATATGGCCATAAATAAGAACCAAGAGATTGGGATTAAATATTGAGTTCTTTTCTTTTGAAAAATGAATTTACTGATGGATTGGAATATCCAACACATTTTAATAAAACTAGTTTTAGAATATTTTATTCTTTCTAATTTATATAGATGGTGTTATTTATGGTTTAATAAATAAAGAGATTTGTAATGATTTTTCAAAACTACTGAAAACAAAATTGATATGAGTATGATGGGATAACTTAATTTCTTTATGGTACTTCAAATTTATCAAAAATATTATTGAAATTTGTTAAATCAAGGTAAATATATTCTTGATTTACTCAAAAATTTTGGACTTTAGAACAGCAAGATGTATACAAATCCTATGTGTGACAATATAAAGCATAATTTGGATTAAGATGGAAAACCTATGGACAATAAGTTATATAGGGGTATGATTGGTAGTTAGTTAAATATTACTGCTAGAAGAACAAACATTATGTTTTCTATATTCTTATATTCTGGATTTTAGTCAAATACAAACAAATCCCATTTTACTATAGTAAAAAAATAGTTATTTAAAATGAATTGTTTTTTAATATCTTATTTACCCCAAAAAATCTGATTTTAAATTAATAACATATTTAGAGGCTGATTTTGGAGGTTACCAAATCGATAGAAAAATAACCCATGGATCTTATAAAATTTTAGAAAATTCCTTAGTATCATGGTTGATTAAGAAACAACACTCAGTTTCTTTGTCAATAGTGGAATAATAACTTGTGTTTGCTGGTAGTTGTTGTGTACAATTATTGTGGCTGAAAAACACTCTACTAGATTTTGGATTAAATTTTAATATTATCCCTATTTTTTTATAATAATACAAGTGTTATAAATATTTTGAAAAATCTTATAATTCATTCTTGGACAAATAACCATAATATACAAAATCATTTTAGAGGAGAAAATTTATCTAAAAAGGATATATTTTTATAATTTTTTAATGTTGAATATCATTTACTTTATATTTTCACTAAACTAATACCGACTACTTGTTTTAATTCTATTATGGGGGGTTGGGATTCTATAATTTCAATTAAATATTGATTTATTGATTTTAATTTTTTTGATTTAAGTTATTATTTATATTAATATATTTTTATTAAAATGTTTTACTATTTTTATTTCTTTATTACTTTATTTTCGCTGTCAAATTTAGTATTTCATTTCTTTTCATAAATAAATTTTAATTCGTTTTTAATTTCAAGTCATGTGTTTTCAAAATCTAAAAATTAAGGATTACCCTATGTAACTGGAATGAAAACATGATTTTGTCGTTACTTATCAGAAAACCCATAGACTTTTTTTAACTTTTAATTTTTGAACCATTTCACCTTCCAAAACCCACATCTTTCTCCTAGACCCTATAATACGAAAACCTTCCACATTCAGATTCTCCGAAATGATGAAGACTTAGCAAACCGATTAGAGTGAACCTAGTGATTCGAAGAGTTTGGGTGTTTCCTCTAGAAATATTATTCAAGGAAGGGTTTTAAACTTTTAATGGTTGTACCAAATGAATCTACTTTTCAAATAATTTCTAGCATTTCAAGGGTAGGAATTTATGTTCAATGGGGAGAATATAGATTTTATTTATTAGGTAGAACTGAAACACATATACAATACAGTACAATTTAGTTTTGGTTAAACATAATATACGATATCCTCTCAGATATAAGATAAGTAATTTTTAATTAGTTCAAAAGAAATAGCACAAATCCTAGAATTCCCTCATGAAGGATTTTTCCACTATGATCTAAGATCAATTGGAAATCAAGATCATAAGTCTGAAGATAAAATTTCTTCTCTTTTTGGATTGAAAAATATAAGGAAAATGTTTGTTAAGGGTCTTGAGGTAGATCAGAAAGTTTTAATCAAGTTTATTCAAACTGTAATTCCTCTAAGAGTATATAATATGAAGAAAATATCATACCATGATATGTATGTCATGTTTTTTTCATCAGTGATATAAAATTGAATTTTTCTAGATACATAATGAGTTATCATGAATTATTTTTTCCATTAAAAGTTCAATTTTTCATTTTTTTTCCATATGGGAGGTTCCTTTCTCTAATTATGTTTAAGAATAACATGTTTTTTATTTTTGATGATAGAGTTAAATGTATTCTGATAAATGTGTTGAATTCTAGGACTCTACAAAAATTTGGTTTTTATTAGAGTAATGTGAAACGAAATAGTATTTCAGTTGGTTTGGATTACCAATAGATTTTTATATCTTTTTCTCAGTGGTAGAAAACTGCTTTAGGAAATGAAGGAATTGGAGAATACAGAAGAGAGGGTTTGAAAATTCAACCAAAAGAAATATAAGATATGATATTTTAGACCTTGATGAAGAAGATAAAAAAGAAGATGAATTTCAAGAGGAACATGTTTTAAAATCATGAAATAGAGAAGAACAAAAGATTGATGAACCGGTATTGGTATATAGAGAAGCAACTCAATAAGTTTATTTGGAAGAAAAAATCATGCTGAGGTTCAACAGGCAGATATCTAACCCCGAGAATAGGTTTTTCTTTAACCACTTATACTGTAATAAGTAGTTCAAGAAGTAATGAAAGATCATCATTCAGTCTATGTGACTACAAGGTTTCAAGATATTTCTATATTTTATCATTCATTATAGAAACCAAAATCTCTCTCTTGAGGATCTCATGATCGCATTTAATAAGTGATGGTCGGGTTAGAGTACTCAAGAAGGGGTGAATTGAGTTCCTATAAAAATTTCTATTAGAGATTGGTTCTTTGAAAATTTTCCAATTAAAATGTAATCCATGTCAGTTTATAGTGAATTTAAAAGTTTCCTGAATGTTCAATTAATTTATGGAGAGATTGATTAGTTCAGATCTATACTAACCTATCGGTTAATATAACATTTAAAAATAACATACTGGTTCAAAACTATTATAAACACTTGCTAAAATAACTATCATATTTTTACTTTATTTGAATGAAATTTATTATAGAACATAGTAAAAGAAAATAACAATAGGTATAGTGTAATTTAAAACAAGAGTTTCATTCTCAAGCCAAGACATAGTCCTATCTACTTGCTGATCACCTTCCACCACCCTATTTAAATTAATAAACAAGTTTTATTCACACCCTAGACTAGGGTTCACAATATCACATAAGGATTTCCAGGTCACCCTTTTCCTCTACCACAGTTCTTCATGAGAAAAACAATAAACAGGTCACACATGACCTCTTTCATAGTTCTATGTGGTATATAAAAGGATAAATAGAGTGTGATATTGAGGATATCAAGTATCCACCAGTTATGCATAGGAGTCTGTGAGTGTGTAACAGACAGATACACACACTAATCAGAAATGGTAATAAATGAACAAAAAATAACTAAAGATGTAGATTTTGGTTTAGAATGTTCTCTGTGTTATGAAATGTATCTCTAGACTCGTTTTATGTAGTGGAATTGATGTTCGAGCCATCTTCTATAAGATTAATCCAAAACAGAGTGTCGAAGCTTCTGTGTTCTAGCTTCCTAGAGTATGAGGTGTTCATATTATTGTTAGAAAGATGTTCATGTCAGCTCAAGATGTTTATATTGACTTCTTCATCTCCCATATCTTCTACCTTTTGAGTTTTAGGGTTTTTGATATTTTCTCAAGAGTTGCAGGAGTTCTTATCTTTTATGAGGTTTCTTTTCTTACTTCTATTATATCAATTTTTGAATGATCTAACTTGTTATCCTTTTATCCTTTGAGGTCCAGAAGACATAATGATATCCCCATGTGCATGCACCTCATACTGTCTTTCGAATATCCTACAAATAGCATTAATTAATGTTAGAATCACTAATTTATCTAAATATGATTGTCAGATATAAAGATTAATTAACAAACTAAAAATAGTTTTTATAACTATTGGTGAGTCATAAGTGTTGGTGAGTCATTAACAATGGTCTATCAGCATCAGTGACTCTCTGGATTGTTCATTCCTTTTTATTGGCATCAGTGATTGTGGGAATTGGTGAGTCATTTGTACTATTTCTCTATATGGGCATCAGTGAGTCTTTATCGATGACTCATTTTGAACTATCGGTGCATCTCCCAATGGTGACTCATCCATCGGTAAGTCCATTGAACTATTGGTGCATCGCTCATCAACAATTCATCCATCGGTAATTCCCATGAACTATCGATGCATCAACCATTGGTGAGTCGTCCATCGGTGAGTCACTTGAACTATCAGTGTGATCGATCATCGATGAATTGACCATTAGTGTTTCATTTTTTTCTATCAGTGAGTCATGCATCTTTGTCTTCTTTGATTGGTATGTCCTCATCGATGAGTCATCCATCAGTGACTCCTTTGAACCAATCAGTGTCAGAGACTTTTAAAAACATACAATGTGTCTATCATATACATAATAGTACCATATTAAGTGAAATTCATAATTTCATGTAAATATACACTTGTTAATATATTGAAACACAAAAATCAATATTTTATTGACTTATTGAAATATATTATACTATCACGACCCATCCCCCGGGGATCATGCCATTACTACCCCGATCCTTCCTTCCATAGGCCAGGGGTTGGATACTAGCACTGAAAGGCGTATTCCCTAAAATGGGAAGGTATTACCATTAAAACTATACGAACACATGGTCTGAGAACACAACAAAAAGAAACGGTGAAGTAAACTAGTATAGAAAAAGTGTGCTGAAAGTAAATGGGGTGGAATAAAATCACAACTGGACGAGTACATGTACAACTAAAAAGTAAAAAAATAGCTGAAAAGGTGAAAAGCATCTCCTAGATCATCCACCACATATCCTACCTGAAGGGTAGGTACAACTCATGATTATTAGTCCCTGCGTCGCATCACACCAAACGGTCCACCACGGATCCTACATGAATGGTAGGTACAGATTGCCTCCTCAACACTCCACGACCGTCCATCTCCTCCGCATACCACTAGTTCTTGGCTCCCTCAATCTTCAGCCTAAAGGCTCGTCATCTGCACAAGACACAACAAGGTTCAGGTGAAGCCTATGCAAGGGTGAGTATGCTGATACACAGTAGGGACCCCGAGACCCTGAAGGTCACCTAGAATTACACAAAGAAAAACCATAGGGTAACACCATGAAGGTAAATTACCACACAGGAAAAGTACCACATATAATAACATCAACCACAAACACAAAGTAAACACATCTCACACCAAGATTTATTCTAGGGGTAGTAACATGTAACAGCCCCAGTCACATCGTCTAACGCCTCAGTTACTGGTGAACTCCTCCTCTATCAAGTACAATGGTCCTACCCTGTCACACAGAGGGGATTCCCACTAAACATGAACTGCTGAGCTACTGCTCCCCATCCAGAACCTTGGGTATGTTTGGTCACACAGAGTCGTCCCCCCCCCCAAAGTGGTCTGCTAAGATGCTCCTCCCCATCGCGTATTGTGGCTGCTCCCCATCGTGGCCTGCCAGGTCACATAGAACACCACACCCCCATCATGGTCTACTAAGGTACTCCTCCCCATCACGTATTGCGGCCGTTGAGTCACTCTGAGTCAAAAAGTTCATAGTCATCCAGTCTCAAGGGCAGCGGCCCGGCCCGAGGGCGGCGGCCTGGGGGCTGGAGGCCCACATCGAGGCTTGCGGCCCGGATCTGAGGGTAGCGGCTAGGGTTAAGGGAGGTCGCCCAGTCAAAGGGAGGTAGCCCAGACTGAGGGCGGCGGCCTGGATCGAGGGGGTAGCCCGGCTTTAGGGCAGCAGCCCAAACTAGGGGCGGCGGCCCACTCCGAGGGAAGTGGACCAATCCGAGGGTGGTGTCCCGGTACAAGGGAGGTGGCCTAGTCCGAGGGCAGCAGCCCGAATCGAGGGCATCGGCCCAGCTCAAGGGTGGAATCCCGAACCAGGGGCAACAGCTCGGACCAGGGGCGGCGGCCCACTTCGCAGGCGGAATCCCGATCTGAGGGTGGTGGCCCAGCTGGATGACAACGGCCTGGCTCGAGTTTGGCAACCCGGTCTTAGGGCGGTGTCTAGGCTCTGAGGGCAGCAGCCCAGTGCAAGGGCAGCAGCCTAGTCTGAGGACAATGGCCCACTCCGAAGAGGGCGTCACGGTTTGGTCTGATGCGGGGGGGGGGGCTATAACCCTCTGATCTCATAGATTTCTGAATGGCCGGAAGACTATTTAGTTGGTGAGGAGGCGACATTGTGTGGGTGTTGCTCGGTCGTTGCGAAACCCACTAGAGGTGGGTTCGACCATAGCCTTCGTTATTCGGTGGCCTGGCGATTGTGTTGACTTCCTTCCCACAGCTGGTCGTCATGTCGGCCTCCTCCTCCGTTAGACACACTTGACGAGTCGTGGCCTTCCTCTTGTTGTGTGTGCTGACATGCTCGTGGTCTTCTAAGGTGGCGGAAGGATAACAAGATAGCAGAGGGTTTTGTCCGAGTTCTTTTGGCCCGTGCCCTCTGCGTTAGCTCGTAAACATGAAGGGGCTTCAGGGTTTAATAATAATTGAATTAAACAACATGATTAACCCCACTGGATTCCCCGCAATAACCTCCCGCAATGACGAATTAATCACGAGTCAACCCGTTAGTCAGTTTACCTGCGTTCTTCATATAATTTCAAGAACAGGGAAGAGGTAATCAAAAACACACAAACGAAAAATAACCCCCTACCTCGAAAACCCATTGGAGAGCTTCTTCTCTTGATGGTGGGTCAGTGTTCTTTTTTCCCGCAATCAATTCCCAATGATGCCACTCGTACATCACCTTCTAGTTCATGGTTTGGTGTCACCCGTCACTTCCCACTAGGTCAGCTCTATTTTCTAAGGGTCTGGCATCATGGTGCTCCTTCAACACATTGTTTCATGGCTAATCTATACTACTACCTCCCCTTAAGCTACATATATATAGTAGAGGGGGAGGGTAAGTGACGACGTTGGAATATAATGGTGGCTCATTAATTAGGAAGCTTTGATAATTTCACCCAACGTTGTTGTTACTTAGATAGGTGGGTCAAGCCATTTATTGGCTTGACACGTCGTCGGTCTCACCTTACTGCTTGTCCATTGGAGGAATAGAATAAAAATAAAATAATAAAGTTATTTTATTTATTCTCTTAAAAAGTTGAAAAAAAAAAATTTCTTCAGACATACTATGATCGAAGTGAAGCATCCCTTAAGAGAATATTAGCACTGCGAATTCAATGGTGCCCTAAAATTTTTAATCTGGGCAAAGGTTCAAAAGTTAAAAAAACTCCGCTCGTGTGTTTACTGATTGTACCTGAAAAAATTTCATTAAATTATTAACTGTCACCCTCGAACCATGTTGGTCAAGGTTAGGCTCTGCCTAAGAGAAACACGCCCCAACGAACCCAACGATTCTCTTGGATTTCCGATCCATGTTACTTTTTTGAAGTTATGGATTTTATAATAAAATAATTTTCACTTAATTATTTTATTTACATCCAAAAACTAACTTTCACTGGTGGCCCATGCCGGACAATGTTAGTATCTCACTAAAGAGAGGATACCCTCACGAGTTCAGTGGTGGTCTTGGATTTTTAATCTGAGTTACCATTAATGAGTTATAATCATTTTAAAAATAAAATGAATTTATTTAATTAATTTTTTTAGGGTTATGTCATTTTCAGGTTTTCTCACAGGAGGCCCGTGCCGACTAAACTTAACTCGCAACTAGGGTAAATCCTCTATTCTGAGCGTAACTGTGCCCTTGGATTTTTGATCCGGGAAACTTTTTAAGAGTTATTCAACTTTTTTAAGAAAACTATGCATGCTATTTAAAGTTTATTATACCTTCGAAATATCATTTCAGGAACTCCGGGGCTCAGAATCACGTACCGTCAGATTTCACGGTCTTGAAATACTTCAATATAATTAAAAAATATTATATGAAAATTTAGGGACATTAAATTTTCCCCACTCTAGGTCTTTATGTCCCCAAAATCCAAAACATAGACTAAGGAAACATATAGGGGAACTGAGCATGAATATGAGCCTCCCGCTCCCATGTGCACTCCTGGAGGATCCCGTGCTGCCAGTGAACGAGCACTAGAGGAATCGACCACACAAAAAGACCCAGTCGTGTCGATCCTCAAACTCCATCGAGAACTCCATAAACGTTGCTCTATCATCTAAGAAAAAATTTCCCTAGTTGATAACATGTGATTGATCATGCATGCATCTCCTCTGATATGACACATGGAAAACATTATGCACCTGGTGCATCTGTTGAGAAAGTGATAGATGATACACCACCTTGCCCACTCTCCTGAGAATCTAGAAAGGTCTGATGAACCTTGAAGAAATTTTTTTCCAGATCAAATCTATTCAAACCTTGTTGAGGTGAGACTCGTAAGAATTCATGGTCTCTATCCTCCTATCGGCATAATACTTTTTCCATCTCTAACTAGTTTTCACTTGTTAATAAGTGAGGCATCATGATACAAGCTCTTCCACATCTTCCTTCATCCCTGACCATCATTACTGATGCTGGAGGTCCTAGTAAATCTTTGACACTCTAGGATGTAACGTTAAAGGGGATGTAGGTATCTCCATCAACACATCCATTTGAAGCATCACTAGTACCATGGTGCATATTCTGAAGAAGATCACATGCTCCCCGCCTCTAGAAAATTCTTCAGGAGACCGTCCTGAAGATATCTGAGCACGTCGGGCCTCACAGTAAATATCTTGAGTTGTGCCCCCCCCCCCCCCCGAATTTGCTGAAGAATTGGGGGAGTGACAGTCACATACCAGAGGTAGTTACTCCATATATATCCGTGAAAGATATCCGCAGTGGGACTCGATACTCTGATGCCTCACTCAGCAGTTGTAGACCAGACCTCCTACTTAGTGTGTCTCCTACCATCTTCCCTTTCCCAATAATATAGACTATCTCAAAGTCATAGTCTTGGAGGAACTCTAGTCATCATCGTTGTCTCAGGTTTAGGTCCTTCTATGAGAAGATACACCTAAGACTTTTGTGATTAGATTTAATAGTAAATCATTCACCCATCAAGTTGTGCTACCACATCTTTTATGCATAGTCCATTGCTGCTAACTCTAGGTCATGGGTAGCATAGTTCAACTTGACAGTCTATGTCTCAGCTCTTGAAAACTCTATTGAGGAAAGAGACCCCCTTATCTGAGGAAGGTTTTTAAGCTCGTACAAAGAAAATTCACCTATTTTCAAGATCAGGGTAACCTAAACCCTATCATCCTCCTGCTGAGCCACATAGAAGGCTCACTACCAGGATCACCATCTGATCGAATGGTGCCCAGGCTAGATCGAAACTCGGCCACCTCTTTAAGCCAGTCCTTATCCACCTGTGAGTCGGGTTCACCTCAGATCCTGAGGGGTATCTGATACTGAAAATCATTTAAGGCACTAAGATGACATGTGTCCTCTACCGGAAACACTGATTGTAACTACTGACCAACAAGCAGTGATATAGCTGACACACTGCCTGAAGGTACTATATCAGGAAATGGTGTACATACCGAAGCCTCATCACTATACAGAACATACTCATGGTCACAAACTGTATAAGACTAGAAGCTAAGATCACCATATTGTCTCCTGGAATCTTAAGAAGGCGGAAAACTATAGCCACAACCACCATCCAATCCTTAACTATCGGTGGGTCTATCTTGCCTAGGAACCTCAGAGGCCTCTTCCACTAAAACTCATGAAATGTGCTCTGTCGATGTTCACCGTCTGCTGGAGGGTTGGTGGCAACGGCTGGCCAACGGGTAGTGGTGATACTAATACACCACCCGAAGGTTCCAACTTCATAAGAGGGCTCTACACCGAGGCCTCATCACTCAGTGGGTCATCATTGCATACTCTCTCAGGAAATCTGGGTGGCTGTCTTTGTGGCGGCATCCAGTTAATGAACAGGTGTTCCACGATCATTAAGATATACCTGGTGAGATGACTTCAAAGAAATAAAAAGAAAAACATTTAAAAAACAGACTCAATCATTGTTTTTTTGTGTTATGTCGGAAATCAGCATTCTAGGTTCTAGTGTGTGGATACGCTAGCCGCCACACCAAAACTGGATTCTCCAAACTGGAAACCACACTCATAACACATAACACTATTACCCTACCAAAAGGATAATGAGTTCTAGTTCTTTAATAGAACCAAACCTTCCTATGATACCAATTTGTCATGACCCGTCCCCTTGGGCCCGTGTCGTCACTACCCCAAGCCCTCCTTCCATAGGCTAGGGGTCGGTGACTAGCACTGAGAGGCGTATTCCCTCAAACGAGAAGGAATTGACTTTAAACCTGTACAAACACATGGTCTCAGACCACAACAAAAAGAAACAATGAAGTAAACTGTTTTAGAAAAAGTGTGGTGAATGTAAAGGGGCAGGAATAAAATCCCAATTGGAATAGTACAAGTAAACCTAAAAAGTAAAAAAAAGGTGAAATGGTTAAAAGTATCTCTAGGATCATCCACTGCAGATCCTACCTAAAGGTTAGGTACAGCTCACGATCAGTAATCCCAGAGTTTCGTCACAACAAAAGGTCCACCACAGATCCTACCTGAAGGGGAGGTACAGATCACCTCCTCAGTACTCTACATTTGTTCATCTCCTCCATGCACCACTAGGTCGAAGCTCCCTCAAACCTTAACCCAGCTGCTCTTCATCAGCACAAGACAGAACAAGGTGAGGTTAAAGACCGTGTAGGGGTGAGTATAACGATACTCAGTATGTACCCTGAGACCCCAAAGGTCTCCTAGAATAACACAAATAAAAACCACAGGGTAACACCACAAAGTTAATGTACCACACAGTTAATGTACCACATAGAATAACCTCAATCAAAAACACATAGTAAAGACACATCGCAACAGGATTTATTCTAGAGGTAATAACAAGTAACAACCCCAGTCAAATCGTCGAACACCTCAGTTACTGGAGAACTCCTCCTCTTTCGAGTATAGTGGGAATGTTACATCACATAGAGGCACTTTCCACTAACCTTGAACTGCTTCTGTACTACTCCCCATCACGTACCAGTGGTCTGGTGGGTCACACAAAGCCATCCCCCCCTCAATGCAGTCTGCTTAGGTACTCCGCCCCATCCCGTACCGCGGCTGCTCCCCACCATGGCCTGCTAGACCAAACATAACCACCCTCCCCCATCGTGGTTTTCTAAGGTACTCCTCCCCATCGTGTACCACGGTCGTCCAGTCACTCCATGTCGAAAAGTCTGCATTCCTCAGGTCTCAGCCAGTCACAGGGTTCTGTACATAGTGTGCTTGAGAGAACCAGCACTAATCAATTAGTCGTATCTCAACCAACACGAATTCTCACAAAGAAGAAACCTGATGACCAGTCATGTCATAAGGTTCCCAACTCAATAGATGGTGCATCATTTGGATGCCTGGTCTATGCGTTATTGGAATTTCAGTATTGAGGGCCCGGTTGGATATGGGTGCAATCCAACCTGGCCAAACTCCAAGTTTCTCTGAAAATCTATTTGAGTAAGGAAAAAGGACCGTCTTGCTCAAAGGGTCCCAACACCGCAGATGATTCATCAAACAGGCATCTGGTCCTAAAGATAAGCCCCTTTGAGTGTTTCTAGGCCTAGAGGGGCCTGGGTCCGGTCGGACTTGGTCAGTCCGACCAACCCGACCCGATCTGGGCAGGGCTGAGGTGGACCCGGCCTGCCGGGCTGATGTCCGGTCTAGCCTACAAGAGTGGAAACCTTCAAGGGAGGCCTGACCCGAATATAGAGGCTCAAATAGGGGCATCCAGACCCACGTGGGGCGGCAGCCCGCCTGGGCGGCAGCCCATGATGGCAATGACCTCCTAGGGCGGTGGCCTGGTTTGGAGGATGCAGGCCTCTCCAAGGGTGGCGGCCCGACTTCAATGGTGGTGGCTCGGCTCAAGGGCTGCGTTTGAGCTCCAGGGCGACGGCCCGAGCCAAGGGTGACTACCCGCTATGAGGGCAGTGGCCCGACTCTGATGGCGGCAGCCCAGCTCCGAGGGTGGGGGCCCGGCGAGATGTTGGAGGCCCGAACCGAGGGCTGAGGCCCAATTCGAGGGTGGAGGCCTAGCTCCGAGGGTGGAGGCCCAGTACAAGGGCAGCGGCCCGCTCCGATGGGGGTGGCCAGCTCTGAGGGTGGTAGCCCGCTCCGAGGGTGGTGTCCTGGCTGAGGTCAGTGGCTCGGCTCGAGGGCGGCGTCCCAGATCGAGGGTGGAGGCCCGGCTGAGGGCGGTAGCTCAGTCTGAAGGTGGTGGCCATCTCTGAGGGCGGCGGCCCAGCTCGAGGGTGGGGGACCGGTCTGAGGGAAGTGGCCCGGTGTAAAGACCCGCAAATTTCAAGGAAATTTTTTTCTTAATTTTCTTTGGAATTTTACAAGAGCGCAGCTTTAGACGGCACCTGATTCCGAGGCCCGGTGTGCCCGGAATCAATTTCCGAAGTTTGGCTCGGGTACGTTCAGTGAACGGACGAGCGGGTTTTTCTATCTTTTGAACCGTTGCCCGGAATCAAATTCTGAGGGCACCGATGAAATCGCAGCGCCGGTATTTGCTTAGAAACGCCTCTTCCGGAGTTGCGTTTGCTCAGACGTGGTTTTTTAAATTTTGCGGCTTTAAGTCAGAAATAAAATAAAGTTTGTGCGACAACTTTATTCTATTTCACTTAAGCTGCTTGGAAGCCACTTGAAGCCACTTAAAGACGGCTTGAACTGAGTTGAACTGGATAGGATTCTATCCGGAAATATCCTACCCCCTTGGTAGGATATTTGTGAGGTGGGGCCCGCATGAGCCCCGCCGTTTCTTTCGCTAAGTAACGCACCCGCGAAAACCCGTCAAAGTAACTGAAAAGTCAACCGACGCGTTTTCTTTAATTCTTAACAGACCATTTAATTGGGCGGTTTATTTCGTGAATTAAATGGACTGTTTCTTTCGTGAATTAAATGGGTCGTTTCTTTCGAATTGATGGATCGTTTCATAACCGGTTTCGTGTGTTGGCATGTTTATAAAATAAGACCAACTTAAAAATCCTTTGAAAGGATTTGAGAGGATCTTGTTTCTTCATCTCCCCGCGAAGAACGCGAAGAACGCGAAGAACGTGAAGAACGCCGGCGACCGAAATTCGACGACGCACACCGAGATCTGCGACGTCGACGAGCTTTATCCGCGACGTTCTTCGGCGACGCCTCTTCTTCCGCAGCCGATCCTCGTTCGGCAACTAAGGTAAGAACCGGATCGTTAATTCTCCCTTTTTAATTTCATGGCAACGGATTTAATTAATTAAATCCGTTTGTTCTTGATCCGGAGATTGGCGACGCGACGCCGGATACCGCGACGACGCGACGATCCCCCTTCTTCCGCGACGAGCAATCCCGCGACGATCCCTCGTTCGGCAACGACAGCTGTGAGGTAAGGGTTGATTTGAAATATTTTCCTTTCCCGTGATTTTATTTCTTTTAAAATAAGGAACCGATCACGGAACAATTTTAAATTTATTTAAAATTGTTGATTGGTCGTTTCTTGTTTCTCCCGTTGTTTGTGACTAACGCGGAGGGTGCGGGTCTAACGAACAAGACCCGGCAACCCTCCGCCGATCTTCCTTTTTGTGTGGATTTGGCGGGCGACGGCAAAAGCACAACGCAAGGGCCAGTTGTTGATTCCGCAGTGGAGGACGCGTCCCGGAAGGAACAATGGCGCAGACGGGAAGCAAAACGGGCCACCGGAGCAACTCCGGCGGCCCGCGGAAGGCGGCGGCGGCGCGGGTCGCCGGCGGCGCCCGGCGCGCCGCCGTGGAGAACTTCCGCCGCGGCTGAAGCCGCGGCGGCGGCGGCCAGTTCCGCGGCCGCGCGGAACCGGGAACGGACGCGGCGGCCCGGCCGCGTCCGCGTGACAGGCGGCCCCCCCCGCGGGGCCGCGTTTCTCTCCAAGCCGCGGGTCAAACCCGCGGCAGTTGTTCGGCCGCTCGGCCGAAGCCGAGCCGGCCGGTCCGGTCAGCCGGGCCGCGCCCAGGCCGGACCGGACCCGGCCGAGCCGGTTCGGGCCGGGTCGGGCCGACCCGGTTCGGGCCGACCCGGTTTGGCCGACCCAGGGGGGGTTCGGGCCGGGTCGCCCCGGGCCCAGAACCCCCGTTTCGGGCCCTCTTCGGTCTTTTGCCCATATCATGGGCCTGGGACCTCCGATTGACGAACCGTCAGCGGCTACGTGATCCTTGGATCGAGACGGTCGTTTCGGTATATTATTCTCAAGGTTTCGGAAGACTTTGGGTTCGTCCGGGTTGGTTCGTACACGAAACCAACCGGGCCCTCGGAGCGGAAACGCTCATAACTTGAGCTACGGACGTCCGAACGACGTACCGTCAGCTGTGGTAGTTTCCTCTAAGTGAGACGGAACTTTTGGCATACTCCGCCCGAGGATCGGATACAGGCGGAGTACGGTCGGGTCGGTTTTGCCCTAAAAACCAACCGGGCCCCTGGGACGAAAATGCCAATAACTCTCAGACCGGGCGTCCGATTGACGCGCCGTCTGTTGCGTTGAGATCCTGTTGTCGATACGGAACTTTTGGATACATCAACTTCGGACTAAGTGTCAGTTGATGTATCAGCCTCTCGGCTCGTGGAGCGGACCCTCCTAAACGAGCTCGCTATGTGCGGGAACCCTAGCGCTGACTGTGACTTCGACGACAGAGCAGAGATCCTCCGTGGACTGCGGCGACGGCAGAGCAGAGATCCTCCGTGGACTGCGTTGACGGCAGAGCAGAGATCCTCCGTGGACTGCGACGACGGCAGAGCAGAGATCCTCCGTGGACTGCGACGACGGCAGAGCAGAGATCCTTCGTGGACTGCGGCGACGACAGAGCAGAGATCCTCAGTGGACTGCGTCGACTACTGCACTCAGCGATCCTATGTGGATCAGTGCTACAGGTTCTGTGTGAGCCCGATCCTATGTGGGTCCTTACTACCGGTTCTGTGTGAGCCACTGCCTACAGGTTCTGTGTGAGCCCGATCCTACGTGGGTCTTTTGCGGGGGTTAGTACCTATCGATCCTTCGTGGGTCCGACGACTTAGATGGATCAGTGATCATCTTCGACGTCATCTGAAAAAGTATACCTGGTTGAGCTGAATCGTATGTTACTCTCCTTTGTGGATTGTGTTGAACTATCCTATGTGGATTTTACTGTTTACTCTCCTTGTGGATTTGAGTCTTGCTTTCCTTTGTGGATTGAGTTGTTCTTGAGCTCGTGAGCAGAGCTAGAATTGGGGACTTAGGTATATGTATGGGCATATACCTAAGTCGAGTCAGATGTTACTTCGTGATTGCATCTTTCTTTTGTGCTATATCCTTTGTGGATTTCGGGAGACCTTCGGGGGTCTCGGGGTCCTTACTGAGTAGTTGTACTCACCCCTGCACGGGCTATGCCCGCACCTTGTTGTGTTGGTTGCAGACGACGGACAGCGCTGATCACGGTTGGGGCGTGGAGCAGGACGGTACCTGGAGGTGGACCACTGGGCGGGACGTGCTCGGAGCGGACGTGGGACCCGAGGAGCCTGGAGGCTATCTGTACCCACCCTTCAGGTGGGATTTCCAGTGGACGACACGAGGCCGCCGTCTTTTCTTCAGTTGCTGTACTTTACTTTTCAGTTGTACTTTACAGTTGGGCTTGTATTTCCGGCCCCCTTTACTTTTCTGCACTTTACTTTCTGCTTGCTGACTCTGTGTGGTTGTTACTTATAAAGGCAATGCCTTCCCTGTTTACCGGGAATTTACGCCTTGGTGCTAGTCGCCAGCCCCTGGCCTATGGAAGGCGGGCTTGGGGTAGTCACGGCACGGGCCCCGAGGACGGGTCGTGACAAATTGGTATCAGAGGGGTCGGTTCTACCGCAAACTCTGATCGTCTTTTCTATCTATGTGAAGCAATAGTGTTTAGTGTATTGAGTGTGGTTATCAGTTCAGGGAGCCCAGTGTTGGTGCGGCGGCCGACGTATCCGTACACCAGGACCCTGACTCCTGATTTCCGACTTAATGCATGAAAACATTGATTGCGTGTGTGTCCCAAGTTTCTTTGTGATTACTTGTGTCAGCTCACCGGGTATACTGATCTGCTTTATGAAAGTCTCAAGTTTTCCTTGTGATTACTTGTGCCAGCTCACCAGGTATACTATTCTGACTATGGTGCTCTTGTTCTCCTTTTCAGGATGGCCCCGCGACGATAGCCAGCTAGGGTTCCGAGTGTAGGGCGCGATGGCAGCCCACCGAGCGACGAGGCCTCGGTGCAGGGCCCTCTGCCAGCAGTGGCACCGGCGGTAGCTTTACCCGCCGAGCCACCGATGCTGCCAGTACCAGACGCTGACGATGCACGTCGCCTCAGGGCACTGCACGAGTTTCAGAGCCAGCGACCGCCCAGGTTTCGCGGTGAGGCGGACCCCCAGGCCGCCGAGGACTGGCTAGAGGCGGTGGTACGGATCTTTAGGCTAGTGAGGACACCAGCGGATCTCATGGTGATTCTCGCGGCGAGCCTCCTGCAGGCGGCGGCAGGACGATGGTGGAGCTTGATGCTCCAGGTTCACGATGAGGCATCCTTGCTCTGGGCGGACTTCGAGAGTCTCTTCCGCTCTGAGTTCGTCCCGGCCACCCTCCGAGCGGTGCGCATCCAGGAGCTTCTCCAGCTGCGCCAGGGCAGCATGACGGTCGCTCAGTACGCGGCGAGGTTCACTGACCTATCTCGCTATTCGACCGACATGGTACGGGACCCCTTCTTCCGGGCCCGGACCTTCGAGCAGGGCTTGCGACAGGAGATTCGGGCGTCGCTGATCTCCCTCAGCATTCCGACCCAGGCGGGAGTGCTGGAGAGAGCCCTCTTGATCGAGAGCTTCCTAGCAGAGCCTTCTTCAGCGGCGAGACCTAGCGCAGGGCGGCAGGTAGCTGAGTCTTCGGCAGCAGGTAGCCGACGGATGACTCTCGGGTCCAGGCAGACCAGACCCCCACGCAGACGGCCTCAGGACACCGGCTCAGCGGTGCGGGGCACACAGCGGAGTGCCAGCCTTCCGAGAGGCAGGCTGTGCTACTCCTGCGGCGGGCAGGGTCACATGGCTCGTGACTGCCCGACTCGCCGACCAGAGGAGCAGCAGACGGTGGAGGGGCCACCCAGGCAGAGGCAGAGGGTCGACCGTGGCGGTCCACAGGGAGCTGGTGGGCAGGGACAGGCCCAGCTCCAGGCAGTGGAGGCCGACGACCCCGACTTGCCAGAGATGATTCGAGGTACGATCTGTGTCTATTCCACCCTTGCTGCAGTACTTATAGACACAGGAGCGAGTCACTCTTTCATAGCCTCTGCCCTTGTTCGGAGCTCGGAGATTCCGACTGAGCCGTTGGCTCGATCCTTACGGCTAGAGACTCCTACGGAAGCAGACTCGACGATTACGCACTGGTGCCGGCAGTGTGAGCTTACTCTAGGAGGCGAGAGCTTCGGCTGGGATCTCCTTGTAGCGGCGTCGAGGCCTTACGACGTCATCTTGGGCATGGATTGGCTATCCACGGTTCATGCCCAGATCGACTGTTTTAGGCGCAAGGTGCGATGTGTTCGCACCGACGGGAGCAGGTTTACCTTCACCGGCGAGAAGGGAACCTTTGCAGCACAGGATGGACTTCTGCGGAGGAGAGTGCAGCCCATCTCTCACCAGTTGGCTAGCCTCATCCTAGGAGCAGTGGATGTGCGGAGTCCAGTTTTTCCTGCAGTGGTGGACCAGTACGTGGACGTCTTTCCCGACGACGTTCCAGGGCTACCTCCTCGTAGAGAGGTAGACTTTTACATCGACTTGTACCCCGGGACAGCCCCGATATCTACTCCAGCATATCGGATGGCCCCCGCCGAGCTTCGGGAGTTGCGGGTACAGTTGGAGGACTTGCAGAGCAAGGGGTTTATCCGACCCAGTGTTTCACCCTGGGCTTCCCCGATTTTGTTCGCCAAGAAGGCGGACGGGAGCTTGCGACTATGTGTCGACTATCGTCGCCTGAACCAGGTGACAGTGAGGAACAAGTATCTGCTGCCACGGATTGATGACCTCTTCGATCAGCTCAAGGGAGCGCGGTGGTTCTCGAAGATAGACCTCTGGTCAGGCTATCATCAGCTCAGAGTTCGAGACGAGGACGTGCAGAAGACGGCCTTCAGGTGTCGGTATGGCCATTATGAGTTCTTGGTTATGCCGTTCGGCGTAACCAATGCTCCAGCAGTGTTCATGAGCCTCATGAACAGGATCTTCCAGCCATACCTCGACCGATTTGTCGTTGTCTTCATTGACGACATTTTCGTATACTCGACGACTGAGGAGGAGCATGCCTACCACCTGCGAGTTGTGCTAGACACACTCCGAGAGCACCAGCTTTATGGCAAGCTCTCAAAATGCCAGTTCTGGTTACGTGAGGCCCATTTCTTGGGGCACGTCATCTCTGAGGCGGGAGTTGCAGTGGATCCCGCGAAGATCGAGGCAGTGCTAGCTAGGGAGCCACCCAAGAGCGTGACAGAGGTGCGGAGCTTCTTGGGCCTAGCCGGATACTATCGGAGATTCGTGCCAGACTTCTCCAGAGTTGCGGCACCACTCTCATCTTTGACAAAGAAGGGGAAACCCTTCGTGTGGTCAGACAGATGTCAGCAGAGCTTCCAGGAGCTGAGGCAGAGGTTGACCAGCGCACCTATCTTGAGGTTGCCTGAGGAGGGAGTTGGATACGTAGTTTACTGTGATGCATCAGGGACTGGACTCGGGTGCGTCCTGATGCAGGAGCGGGCCGTGATCGCCTACGGATCACGTCAGTTGAGGCCGCATGAGCAGAACTACGCCACTCATGACCTGGAGTTAGCAGCAGTGGTCTTCGCTCTGAAGACTTGGCGGCACTATCTGATGGGCGAGCGCTTCACAGTCTTTTCTGACCACCAGAGTCTCAGGTATATCTTCTCTCAGAAGGACCTGAACCTGAGACAGCGGAGATGGCTTGAGTTCCTCCAGGACTATGACTTTGAGATAGTATATACTCCTGGGAAGGGGAACGTGGTAGCCGATGCCCTCAGCAGGAGGACGGGCATTCAGCTACTTGAGGAGGCGACGGAGCAGCTAGCCTACTTACAGATATCCTTCGTGGATAGAGACGGAGCAGCCTTTCTTCAGTCTCTCACAGTATCTCCTCCACTTCTACAGCGGGTCAGAGAGGCTCAGCGTGGGGACGCTGACTGTGAGACCCGGCGTGCACTGATATCCTCAGGTCAGGCGCCTGATGGTTTCTCCCTTGGAGCAGAGCACGACATCCTTTTCAGAGGACGTACCTTCGTACCAGTCTCTTTACGAGAGGAGGTGCTGAGAGAGTTTCACACTTCTCCCTTGGCGGTGCATCCCGGAGTGGCGAAGATGTACCAGGATCTCAGACAACAGCACTGGTGGCCAGGCATGAAGAAAGCTGTGGCAGAGTTCGTTTCACGATGCCTCACCTGCCAGCAGGTGAAGGCAGAGCATCAGGTACCAGCAGGCTTGGTACAGCCCTTGGAGGTCCCGGAGTGGAAGTGGGATGGCATATCTATGGACTTCGTGACTGGACTTCCACGCACTTCCAGAGGTCACGACTCCATTTGGGTGATTGTCGACCGACTCACCAAGTCGGCACACTTCTTACCCATCAGAGAGCAGGGCTCAGTGGAGAGCTTGGGACGTCTTTACATCCAGGAGATCGTACGGCTTCACGGTGTGCCATCGTCTATCGTCTCCGATCGAGATGCTCGTTTCACTTCCCGGCTTTGGAAGGGGTTGCAGGAGGCGTTCGGGACGCGGCTCCATCTGAGCACAGCCTTCCACCCTCAGACGGATGGTCAGACGGAAAGGACCATACAGACACTCGAGGACATGCTCCGTGCATGTGTTCTCGACTTTGGTCGCAGCTGGGAGGACCACCTACCCTTGGTGGAGTTCGCGTACAACAACAGCTACCACTCCACCATCGGGATGGCACCATACGAGGCGTTGTACGGCAGACCCTGCAGATCACCGTTGTGCTGGACAGACCCTGGGGAGTCAGCACTCGTGGGACCAGAGATGGTCCGAGCCATGACAGAGAAGGTCCAGATCATCCAGGAGAGGATGAGGACAGCTCAGAGCCGGCAGAAGTCATATGCTGACAGGAGGCGGAGGCCACTGGAGTTCGAGGATGGAGACCACGTCTTTTTGCGTGTCTCACCTCGACGTGGTTTACGAAGATTTGGCCGAGGCGGCAAGTTGTCTCCACGCTTCATCGGGCCTTTCCAGGTCCTCAGCAGGATAGGAGAGGCGGCTTATCGCCTGGCTCTACCACCTCAGTTGCACCGGGTGCACGACGTCTTCCACGTGTCTCAACTGAGGAGATACGTGCACGACCCGACGCACATCATCGACTTTGGGGAGCTGGACTTGGACGAGGGGGCGACTTTTGCGGAGGTCCCAGTGGAGATCGAGGATCGACAGGAGCGGGTCCTACGTGGGTGGTCGATTCCTCTTGTGCGCGTCAGATGGCAGCACGGGAACCTCCAGGAGAGCACTTGGGAGCGGGAGGCTCAGATGCGTGCTCAGTACCCCCATTTGTTCCCCTAGTTTTTGATGTATCTTTACGGGGACGTAAAGCCCTGAGGTGGGAGTAATGTAAAGACCCGCAAATTTCAAGGAAATTTTTTTCTTAATTTTCTTTGGAATTTTACAAGAGCGCAGCTTTAGACAGCACCTGATTCCGAGGCCCGGTGTGCCCGGAATCAATTTCCGAAGTTTGGCTCGGGTACGTTCAGTGAACGGACGAGCGGGTTTTTCTATCTTTTGAACCGGTGCCCGGAATCAAATTCTGAGGGCACCGATGAAATCGCAGCGCTGGTATTTGCTTAGAAACGCCTCTTCCGGAGTTGCGTTTGCTCAGACGTGGTTTTTTAAATTTTGCGGCTTTAAGTCAGAAATAAAATAAAGTTTGTGCGACAACTTTATTCTATTTCACTTAATCTGCTTGGAAGCCACTTGAAGCCACTTAAAGATGGCTTGAACTGAGTTGAACTGGATAGGATTCTATCCGGAAATATCCTACCCCCTTGGTAGGATATTTGTGAGGTGGGGCCCGCACGAGCCCCGCCGTTTCTTTCGCTAAGTAACGCACCCGCGAAAACCCGTCAAAGTAACTGAAAAGTCAACCGACGCGTTTTCTTTAATTCTTAACAGACCATTTAATTGGGCGGTTTATTTCGTGAATTAAATGGACTGTTTCTTTCGTGAATTAAATGGGTCGTTTCTTTCGAATTGATGGATCGTTTCTTAACCGGTTTCGTGTGTTGGCATGTTTATAAAATAAGACCAACTTAAAAATCCTTTGAAAGGATTTGAGAGGATCTTGTTTCTTCATCTCCCCGCGAAGAACGCGAAGAACGCGAAGAACGCGAAGAACGCGAAGAACGCCGGCGACCAAAATTCGACGACGCACACCGAGATCTGCGACGTCGACGAGCTTTACCCGCGACGTTCTTCGGCGACGCCTCTTCTTCCGCAGCCGATCCTCGTTCGGCAACTAAGGTAAGAACCGGATCGTTAATTCTCCCTTTTTAATTTCATGGCAACGGATTTAATTAATTAAATCCGTTTGTTCTTGATCCGGAGATTGGCGACGCGACGCCGGATACCGCGACGACGCGACGATCCCCCTTCTTCCGCGACGAGCAATCCCGCGACGATCCCTCGTTCGGCAACGACAGCTGCGAGGTAAGGGTTGATTTGAAATATTTTCCTTTCCCGTGATTTTATTTCTTTTAAAATAAGGAACCGATCACGGAACAATTTTAAATTTATTTAAAATTGTTGATTGGTCGTTTCTTGTTTCTCCTGTTGTTTGTGACTAACGCGGAGGGTGCGGGTCTAACGAACAAGACCCGGCAACCCTCCGCCGATCTTCCTTTTTGTGCGGATTTGGCGGGGGACGGCAAAAGCACGACGCAAGGGCCACTTGTTGATTCCGCAGTGGAGGACGCGTCCCGGGAGGAACAATGGCGCAGACGGGAAGCAAAACGGGCCACCGGAGCAACTCCGGCGGCCCGCGGAAGGGGGCGGCGGCGCGGGTCGCCGGCGCGGCGGCGCCGGCGACCGGAGGCGGCGGCGCCCGGCGCGCCGCCGTGGAGAACTTCCGCCGCGGCTGAAGCCGCGGCGGCGGCGGCCGGTTCCGCGGCCGCGCGGAACCGGGAACGGACGCGGCGGCCCGGCCGCGTCCGCGTGACAGGCGCCCCCCCCCCCCCCCCCCCGCGGGGCCGCGTTTCTCTCCAAGCCGCGGGTCAAACCCGCGGCAGTTGTTCGGCCGACCGGCCGAAGCCGAGCCGGCCGGTCCGGTCAGCCGGGCCGCGCCCAGGCCGGACCGGACCCGGCCGAGCCGGTTCGGGCCGGGTCGGGCCGACCCGGTTCGGGCCGACCCGGTTTGGCCGACCCAGGGGGGGTTCGGGCCGGGTCGCCCCGGGCCCAGAACCCCCGTTTCGGGCCCTCTTCGGTCTTTTGCCCATATCTTGGGCCTGGGACCTCCGATTGACGAACCGTCAGCGTCTACGCGATCCTTGGATCGAGACGGTCGTTTCGGTATATTATACTCAAGGTTTCGGAAGACTTTGGGTTCGTCCGGGTTGGTTCGTACACGAAACCAACCGGGCCCTCGGAGCGGAAACGCTCATAACTTGAGCTACGGACGTCCGAACGACGTACCGTCAGCTGTGGTAGTTTCCTCTAAGTGAGACGGAACTTTTGGCATACTCCGCCCGAGGATCGGATACAGGCGGAGTACGGTCGGGTCGGTTTTGCCCTAAAAACCAACCGGGCCCCTGGGACGAAAATGCCAATAACTCTCAGACCGGGCGTCCGATTGACGCGCCGTCTGTTGCGTTGAGATCCTGTTGTCGATACGGAACTTTTGGATACATCAACTTCGGACTAAGTGTCAGTTGATGTATCAGCCTCTCGGCTCGTGGAGCGGACCCTCCTAAACGAGCTCGCTATGTGCGGGAACCCTAGCGCTGGCTGTGACTTCGACGACAGAGCAGAGATCCTCCGTGGACTGCGGCGACGGCAGAGCAGAGATCCTCCGTGGACTGCGACGACGGCAGAGCAGAGATCCTCCGTGGACTGCGACGACGGCAGAGCAGAGATCCTCCGTGGACTGCGACGACGGCAGAGCAGAGATCCTTCGTGGACTGCGGCGACGACAGAGCAGAGATCCTCAGTGGACTGCGTCGACTACTGCACTCAGCGATCCTATGTGGATCAGTGCTACAGGTTCTGTGTGAGCCCGATCCTATGTGGGTCCTTACTACCGGTTCTGTGTGAGCCACTGCCTACAGGTTCTGTGTGAGCCCGATCCTACGTGGGTCTTTTGCGGGGGTTAGTACCTATCGATCCTTCGTGGGTCCGACGACTTAGATGGATCAGTGATCATCTTCGACGTCATCTGAAAAAGTATACCTGGTTGAGCTGAATCGTATGTTACTCTCCTTTGTGGATTGTGTTGAACTATCCTATGTGGATTTTACTGTTTACTCTCCTTGTGGATTTGAGTCTTGCTTTCCTTTGTGGATTGAGTTGTTCTTGAGCTCGTGAGCAGAGCCAGAATTGGGGACTTAGGTATATGTATGGGCATATACCTAAGTCGAGTCAGATGTTACTTCGTGATTGCATCTTTCTTTTGTGCTATATCCTTTGTGGATTTCGGGAGACCTTCGGGGGTCTCGGGGTCCTTTCTGAGTAGTTGTACTCACCCCTGCACGGGCTATGCCCGCACCTTGTTGTGTTGGTTGCAGACGACGGACAGCGCTGATCACGGTTGGGGCGTGGAGCAGGACGGTACCTGGAGGTGGACCACTGGGCGGGACGTGCTCGGAGCGGACGTGGGACCCGAGGAGCCTGGAGGCTATCTGTACCCACCCTTCAGGTGGGATTTCCAGTGGACGACACGAGGCCGCCGTCTTTTCTTCAGTTGCTGTACTTTACTTTTCAGTTGTACTTTACAGTTGGGCTTGTATTTCCGGCCCCCTTTACTTTTCTGCACTTTACTTTCCGCTTGCTGACTCTGTGTGGTTGTTACTTATAAAGGCAATGCCTTCCCTGTTTACCGGGAATTTACGCCTTGGTGCTAGTCGCCAGCCCCTGGCCTATGGAAGGCGGGCTTGGGGTAGTCACGGCACGGGCCCCGAGGACGGGTCGTGACACCCGGCTTCAAGCGCGGTGCCCCTGTGCAAGGGCGACAGCTCGATGTGAGGGCGACGGCCCACTCTGAGGGAGGCAGCCCAGCTCTTGGGTAGTCGCCTGGTTTGGTCTGACACAAAGGGGGTGTGTAACCCCCAGGTCTCCCAGATTCCCGAATAGCCCGAAGGTTGTTCAGTTGGAGAGGCGGCGGCATCGCTCAGTTGATGCGGAAACCACCGGAGGTGGGTTTGGTTGGAGCTTCCTTTCGCCAGTGGCGCAGCGATCGTGTTTCCTTCCTTCCCGCATCTGTTCGTCGTGTTGACCACTTCCTTTGTTCATCGCGGCTGACGAGATGTGACCTTCCTCTTGCGGCGTGTGTCAACATGGTCGCGGTCTTCCAAGGTGGTGTAAGTATAGAAATATATCAGAGGGTTCAGGTCAGGTTCGTTAGGCTCGCACCCTCCATGTTATCTTGTAAACATGAGGGGGTTAAGAGTTTAATAAAAATTGAATTAAAAAACAACATCAACCCCACAAGATTCCCCACAATAACCGCCTGTAAAGACGAATGAATCTCGAGTCAACCCATTAGTCAGTTGACCCATTTTCTTCATATAATTTCAAGAATGGGGAAGAGGGAATAAAAAACTCATGAATGAAGAATAACCCATTACCTCAAAAACTCATTGGAGACTGTTTGTGCTAGAAGGTGGGCCATAATTCTTCATCCTCGCAACCGGTTCCCAATTACGCTACTCATATGTCGCCTTTTGTTTTGTGGTTTGGTGTCACCTGTCACCTCCTGATGGGTTAGCACCATCTTCTAAGGTTCGGTCATCATGTTGCACCTTCATCACTTTGTTTTTTGGAGAATATGTGCCGGTACCTCCCCACAAGCTCTATATATATAAGAGAGGGGGAGGGTATGTAACTACGTTGTAATTTAATGGTGTCTCATTAATTATTATTCCTCCTAATTTCCCCCAATTTTGTTGTTACTTAGATTGGAGGGTCAATCCATTTATTGTCTTGACACATCATGGGTCCCACATTACCGCTTTTCTGTTGGAGGAATAGAATAAAAACAAAATATTAAAGTTATTTTATTTATTCTATCAAAAAGTTCCAAAAACTAAATTTTTTTCCGGTCCTACTACAGTCGAAGTCAAACCTTCCTTAAGCGAATCTGGGTGCTATGGCTTCAATGGTTCCCTCATATTTTTAATCTGATCAATGTTTCAAAAGTTATAAAATGTCACTCGCGCGTTTATTGAACGTACATGAAAAAAAAAGTTTAGTATATTATTAACAGTCACCCTCGATCGGTGCTGGTCGAGGTTAGGCTCTACCTAAGTGAAAAATGCCCCCAATGAATCCAACGGTACTCTTGGATTTTCAATTCGAGTTACAGTTTAGAAGTTATATATTTTACAATAAAATAATTGTTACTTAATTATTTTATTTACAGTCAAAAAATAACTTTCACTAGTGGCCTGCACCGGCCAATCTTATTATCTTCCTAAAGAGAGAATACCCTCATGAGTTCAGTGGTGGTCTCATATTTTTAATCCATGTTACCATTTGTGAGTTATAAAAATTTGAAAAATAAAATAATTTTATTTAATTATTTTAATTACGGTTATTCCATTTTTGGTTTTCTCATAGGAGGCCCATGCTGACTAAACTTAAGTCCTTCCTAGGGTAAACCCTCCATCCTGAGCACAATGGCGCCCTTGGATTTCGGATTTGGTCAACTTTTTAAGAGTTATTTGTCTTTTTTAGGAAAACTACTTACATGCGCTATTTAAAGATTAACAAAACTTCAACAGATCATTCTGGTCACTCCGGGCCTCAGAAAAACATGTCGTCAGATTTCATGGTCTCAAAGTAATTCCATATAATTAAAAAAATATACAGAAATTCTAGGACATTAAATATACCATGTGACATAATATCATCATTTATAAATATTCACTAACATGATTATCATTACGTAAAAATAATATGTGAATTATTATGGTTTGTAAATGGGCATTATTTATGATTATTAAAATAGCTATCTAATAAAGGGTCCCATAATCTCCCCATTTTAATAATCACAAATCATGGAACAAATGAGTTATACATGATGTTAAGGAATAGTAACTACATGTCTTAGAATACCAACAATGAGTGTGAATTCTCAATATAAATATAAGGTCTTTACTTTTATGATCCCCCTCAAAAATTGTATCAGAACATATATAGAGGACTCTTATGATCCCCTTAGTTAGTTGTATTAGACCTGACATAGAGATTTATATCAGAGTTGGAATATATAGGTGTTTTTTGTTGTTGTATTATTTGTTGATTACATGACATCTTTCTATGCCATAGATAGTCTCCATGTGAGGTTAAGAGTTTATTCCATCAATAGATTTCTCCCCCTTTTGGGATTAGAAAAAAGGTGAAATGAAACATAAAGGATAAAGAAAAAAACACAAAGAAACTTGCAATACATGGAATTCAATTTGATATTCATGAAATTACAATAGGCTAAAAACATCAAAATACACTCATCAAAATAAAAGTATAGATCCCTATTATAGAATGATCCAAAGCTAATGATTGAAAATTTGAGGAGATTTACCATTGTCTTAAGGGACAATAGTGGGGCCATTAGGTGATTCTGTAGATGTAGGAAGGGTTAGTTGACTGGAAGGACCCAGTAAAGAAACGGATGTAGGAATAGTAGATGCAGGGTTTGGTCTTGGCTCTGAAAAAAACAAAATTGGGGGACTACTCATGGATCACTAGCCTGATCTGAGATAAATCATGAGACATTGACATCTGAGTAGGAGGAAGTGAACTAGGTCTGATGGAAGTATCTATAGGGACCACTATAGCCTTAGACTTTACATGTAGTTAGGGCTTCAAAAGATTGATAAAATCATAGATCATTTTACACTCATACTAAGTGGCCTTCTCAAAATCCTCATTGTTTTCCATAAACTTCTCCAATGTGGGTGTAAACTCTTTCAATTGTCTCACTTGATTCATGATTTCCTCAGTCATTGGTGGTATCATGAGCTTCTCATCCAAGTATTTAAAGTTGTTATTCAACTCATGCTTTGTGAATATTTTACAGAAATACTTGTACACCTTGTCTCTGATCTTCTTTTGAGTGGTATTTGCCTCATTAGAAAATTATCTTACCATGTTATATACATGGTCATTGTTCCTCTACATATTGAAAATAGTCTCTTTATCAGATTCATTCTAAATGGACTTCATCTATTTTCTTATCAGAGTTCTAAAGGCCCCCATATTAACTATAGGTTTGGTAATAGTATAACTAGATACTCCAAAAATCATCATTCCATGATCCTCCTTCAACTTTTCCAAATATGTATTCAGTAGATGTGTAACAAGGTTCCTATGAACCTCTATAATACCACAAAGTGTGGTTATGAAATCATTAGATAGAGATAAAATTTCATGATTCGTTTTCCTATCTTCTTCTCCTAGCATAGAATTATTTCTCTCAATGATCTCAGTTATTGTGATAATATTGGGCTGTATTTTCTGAATTAGCATTCTTGCAATCCTAGAAGCATATGCCTCTGAAATAATCATAGATGTAGAAGCTTAATTTCTAACTTCAATATATGATCTCACATATTCACATAAATAATCTTTTAATTTTTCTATATATTCCTTGGGGACTTAGTCACTCGGCACTAAAGGTACCACATGCTCATCACTGGTGGGTAAAGCATGTGATGTAGGAGCAGTCAGTTCCACATCAGTTGTAGAGTAGAAAGAGCTACCATCTCTTTATCTAAACTATTATCCAATTCATATAGAATATATCTTGGATCTCTATTCCACTCATCAGAACAAGTCCAATCACTGGGCTCTAAAGTATCAATTCTTACTCTTCTACCTTGAGGCTCCTCCTCATTCTGAGGCACAGGCATAATTTGAACTTGAGCTTCTTCTTATTAACCTCCAAACACTTGAGGATCCCCCTCATTTTGAGGCATAGGTACAATATGAACTTCATATTCTTCTTCTTGACCTCCATCCATAATATCAAAAAGTTCTCAAATAATGAATTTATCATCATTTGGGTGGTTATGTTCATCCTCATTTTTAGCATATCCATTATCATTTCATCATGATCAACAACATCTCGTCCATCAGAATTAACATCATCATGTATATCATTTATATCATTTAATTCTTCTTCGTCTCTATGCACAGACTCCTCACCAGAACTGAATACTTCTGGCCTTTCCTTCAGTGAGTCAATCACATGCTCAACATCATCATCATCATTATTCCTTATCACATAACCTTCAAATCTAGACACTTTAGTCTCTTCCTCATCTTCATCATCATCTTATAAAGGTTTAGTATATAGTAATTATATTGGTGGATTTGGTGGTCCAAATGAAATTTCTCTTGGGATTTTATAAATATATGGGTCACTCCTATCATATATAGGATACCCCTCTTCTCTTTGTAGCTCAAGTTAGAATTTTCCTCATCTGAATTGACAACCTTCTCGTCAGGTTTAAGACCTGGATAATCATAATCCCTTGGTCTGGTAGGATGATTTATAGGATTATAATCCTCATACAATTTCTATTATTAGGCTTCTCAAATTATCCTCCATGGGTTCTAATTTATTTTCATCCTTTTTTATATTTCTTTATATAGGCAGAAACTACTATATATAGTAATCACCTCATCTCCATCCTCTATACATCCTAGCCTTATCAACATTACAAAAATTGTCCTTGGATAATATAGACAAGTTGGATTTCGAGATGGTTTGATCATGTAACAAATGTGTACCATATGGTACCCACACAGATTCACATTCATCTTATTCTTCAACAAATAAATCAAGATAAAATCATGATACTTTAAGGAATAAAAATACCTTTTTCTTGGGAATATTTGGTGTTGGGTGAGTTTGAATAGCATTTGGGCCTCTCCATCTAATTATGAAGCTATTAGACTCCTTGAATCCTCATTTCCAGTCAACTCTTTTAATGCATATTCATAAGAAAATAAATCTGAATTTGGTGGAATGTTACCCTAATAGTCATCATATATTCCCTCATGTGGCATTTTCAAGCATTCAACCCACTCTCCTGAAGAAAAAGAGATAACATTTCCCTTTACAACTGATTTCATCTGAGCCTCCTCATCTCTTTCCAAAAACGCTTCCATGTAGAGATAAAATTGGTGTATCGGCTTGGGATAGAATGGTCTCTCATTATCTTCAACCCATCTAATCCACCCTTTTGATTCCAAAACATTCAGAGAGAGATACTTTCTTGACAATAACAATTTGGTAGACACTTATTTCTTAGGTGTTACTATGTATCTTCCTAACTCTAGATTCACAAAACCTATGGCACTGCTTGATTCTCCTTTCGGACATTTGGCCGATGATGATTCACTTGGTCTATCCATCGCATGCTTTGTCCTCGTTATTCTGAAGGATTGAGATTTTAAAATGGAATCTAATGGTTGAAGGTTCAAAGGTAGAGTGGGTAGTGAAATTTAGAAGGGTAGAAGTATTATGGATCCATTTAATTATATAATTTAGGGATTGTACTACATAAAAATATCAAATATAATAATTGTAAAATAAGAAACAAGAAATGGTTTCATTTCACATAAAAGATACAGACAAACATATTTACTAAAAAGACCCTACCGGTATCAGTTTCACTCAAATGGTATTGGTATCACCTGATTGGTTTCATCTAATCAGTTTCATTTGATCAGTTTCACACAATCAAAAACATCTGATCGGTTTCACATGATCAATTTCATAGGATAAGTGTGTCATGCAAACATATTTTTAAATGGATAATACGAAAGTTTCTTTATAATTTTATCATTCCTAGTTAATTTCTGATGTTTCTCATTCTCTAAAAGTTTAAGGGTTTGGTAAAAATGTCATCAAATCGATGTTTAGACCTAATAAACTCAATATTTATATCACATTTTTTATAATAGTCTCTAAAAAAGTGATGTCTTACATCAATTTGATTTGTTCTGGAATAAAAAATTGGATTTTTAGAAATGCTAATTGTACTTGTATTGCCACAATTTTTGTGGATATGTCTGAATTTATATCCATATTCTAATTAAGTGTGAAAAACAACTACCAACAGTAATGTACTCTGCTTCAGTAGTTTATAATGCAATAGAATTTTGATTTTTACTACACCATGAAATTAAAAACATTCCCAAAAAGTGTGATATTCTAGAGGTTCTATTTCTATGTAATTTTCACCTACCAAAGTCATCATCATAATAACTAACCTTATCAAAAGTTTGTCCTCAATGGTAGAACAGTCTTAAGTTTCTTGTATATTTGAGGTATTTAAAAACTCTTTTAACAGTATTTAAATGTGACTCTTTTGGGTTTTATTGAAATCTTTCACACATTCACACACTAAACATGATGTCTGGACTACTAGCTATTAAGTAATGAAAAATCTCAATCATTCCTCTGTAAGCAATTTGATAAACAGATTTCCCATTTTCTTCAAGATCAATCTTACAAGTATAACTCATAGGTGTTTCACTACACTTAATTACATAAAATCCATATCTTTTCAAAATAACTTCAGTATATTTACTTTGATTAAAAATAATACCTTATTTGTTTTGACATATATAAAATCAAAGAAAATATTTAAGTTCTCACATCAAACTCATTTCAACCTCACTCTACATCATTTTTGAAAAATCATTGCATAAATAATTTTTAGAAGAAAAAATAATAATATTATCTACATATATTTGAGATATTAAAACATCTAATAAATTATTTACATAAATAAAGTACGATCTACAAATCCTTTTTTAAAAACTTTAGAAATAAGAAGGTTTATTAACCTATCATACCAAGCTCTTGGATCTCGTTTCAAACCATATAAAGATTTAGTTAATTTGAAAACATTATTTGGAAGATGTATATTTGTAAAGACTTGGGGTTGTTCATCAAAAACATTCTCAATTATATAACCATTTATGATTTCACTTTTTCCATCTATTTGATAAAGTTTGAAATCAATGTGTAATGCATAAGAATGTAAGATTCTAATGGCTTCAACCTAATCTACTCGTGAAAAGGTTTCCACATAATCAATTCTCTATTCTTGAATATATTATTGTGCAACCAATCCATCTTGGTTTCTAACTATATTTCTAGCTTCATCTATGTTATTCCTAAAAACCCATTTAGTTCCTATAGTTAAGGTATCTTTCGGTCTATCAACAAACTTCTAGACTTTATTTCTCTCAAAAAAATTAATCTCTTATTGCATATCCATCACCTAAAATTGATCATTGATTGCATCCTTATTATTTTTATTTTCAAGATAAGACAATAATTCTTGGTGTTTTTCCTGATTTATCAAGGAAGGTATATTTTTTGTTCCTCTTTATAAATCTCCAACTAAAATTTATAAGGGGTGGTTTTTAATGGTTCTATATGGTCTAGTAATAGTAGGGCTAGTTATTTTAGGTTCATCACTTGGTTTTGGATCATTATGGATAGAATATGGAGAATTTCCATAAATGGATGTTTTAACATATTCCTTTGTAGGTTGGTTAGATGGTTTACCATTAATGTCCAGATTGTACATATCCTCTCCAAGATTTTTTAAAAGGGCCTTAGGTTCTTGTGGATCTGTTTCATCAAACATGACATGTATATAATTTTCCGCATATTTGGTTATATTATTAAATAATCCAAGTGATTTTCTTGATGTTTAATATCAAAGGAATATTCCTTCATCACATTTAGAGTAAATATTAACTAAATGGTATTCATTGTTTAGAATATAAACATCACATCCAAACACATTAAAATAATTTACCTTGGGCTTAAAAATATTTCACAACTCATAAAGATTTTTCTTAAGGATAGGTCTCATTAAGACTCTCTTTATTATATAACAAGTTCTATTAACATCTTCAGCCCAAAAATAAATCGGTATGTCATATTCATTGAGCATAGTTCGTGCAATTTTCTGTAGGTTTTTATTTCATCTTTCTATTACACCGTTTTATTGAGGTTTCCTATGGGAAAATAAGTTATGACTATAGCCATTTCATGAGAAAAAAGATTCAAAGTCTTGATTTTCAAATCCAAGACCATGGTCACTACTTAAAAATTCAATATAAAGTCCATTGGGATATTCTGCAGTCCTAGAATATTTGGTGAAATGAGAGAAAGCTTCATTTTTGTGAGCTAATTAAATGGTCCAAGTATACCTAGAAAAGTAATCTATAAGAACATTAGCATAGTGCTTCCCAATGAGACTTGAAACTCTAGATGGAACAAATAAGTCCATGTGAACCAAGTCAATAGGTTGTGAAGTTGTAACTTCTTTATTTTGGTTTGAAATAGATTTTATGTTGCTTTTCCTTTTACACAAGGATTGCACACTCTATTGTATGGAAAATCTAATTTGGGTAGGTCTTTAACTAAACCCGTTCTGGTCAATTTTTTAAGGGAGTGTACATTACAATGTCTTCATCTTCTGTTCCAGAGTAAAAAATATTTGTTAAATAAACAAAGGTAGGAAACATTTGGTGGATCTTGTGTGTATCAATTTATAGCATATACATTATCATTTCTTAGAGCAGTAAATACCAAGTTATTTTTGTAATAAAAAAATGGAATGAATCAATTTCAAATTTTACATTAAAACCATCATCAAAAAGTTCAGATATGCTAAGAAATTTATATTGTAATCCATCAACATAGTGTACTTGAGAAATTTAAATAGAGTTAGGGTTACCAATATTTCCTAATCTGATGATTTTTCCTATACCATTATCACCAAACATGACATGTCCTCCATAAATCTTGATAAGATTCTTGAAGCCTGAGTAATATCCTTTAATATGTATTGAACACCCACATTCCAAGTACAAAATATTTCTATAGGAACTCTTTATATAGTTTACCTATAAAATAATTCATCCATCAAAATATTTTCATACCCATATTAGTTTGGATCAAGAAACATTAGTAATAAAGGATTTAGGAACTGAAAATTTCCTTATATGCTTTCTATATGTAGAACGTAAAGTATTTGGAAAATAAAATTTAATTGTTCTAGAAAATATTGATGCAGTAAAATATTTTTTAGAACATGAATTTGTAGAAAAATATTGATTTTGGGACGGAGAATTAGATTTTCTAGATTTAATTATAAAATGTGTTTTACAAAAAATTTCTTTGTTCAGACTGATATATTATTCTATTAGTATACTTATGAGCTATCTAATACAAATTAACTAAGTAAGTGTGTTTTTTACACTCATAAACTTTTCTAGATCCTTCTTTAATTGATCATTATATTAAATTATGTCATTACTTTCCTTTAGTAGTTGTAAATTTTTCTCTTTCTAAATAGTAAGTTAACATTTAATATTTGTTGAGAGTGCATGTTCTTTCTTTAAGGATTTATAATTATCCTTAATTTCATTAGATGTTTCTTCTAGAATATTAAAATAATGAACTGCTTCATCATTTTTCAAATTTTCATATTCATATTCATCTCTAGATCAATAGTCATTACGTACAGGATATTTTAAGATTTCCTCTGAGGTGTCTGTAAAAAAGAACATGTTTTCCATATCTTCTTTCTCATTATAAGAATAATAATATTTATTGGATCTATCCTCAAATGAACTCTAGGTGGCCTTCATTTATTTCTTGTATTTTTTATCTTTATTCTCTTATGGATGTTGATGTCCCTCGCCCTCTCTTTGGTTTGCATTGCAGAATCCTCATCATATGTTCCTTTTTTGTGACTACTCTTCCTAAAGAAATCATGTTGTTCATAATTTCATTAAACATGAGAAACATATCATTAATAGATTAATTAAGCTTCATTCTAAAATTTTCATATTTAATAGTATAATTATTTAATGTCATATTTTTCAAATTACTTTTTTCTTCATGGGATGCAGATAATGTGTCCCCAATCTCATGAGAAGTTTTTCAAGAAGAAATGTGATTAAATTATTCATCTTCTACTGCACAGTATATATAATTCATTACTTTACAGTTATTGTTTTGAGAAGTCTTGTGAGATTCATCCCAAGTGTTTTTAACAGTATCAGGGATGCATATTTACTTTTAATAGTAGTAAAAAACTCAAATCCCATGATTTATAAATGTATTTTTATTTTAAAATTCCACTCAGCACAATTTGTTCCATTGAAAAAGGTGGTTTATTCATAGAAGATCCCTCTAATCTATTTTCCATTATATAAATTTGGAAAATATTTCAAAGAAATAAAAATTTAGAAGTAACATAAATTTTAAGATCTTGTAAATAAATTCACAATCACAGTTGAAAAAGTTTGAAAAGGATTTGAAAACGGAAAAATTATTAAATCCTATGATATTAAATGTTGGTTGGAGTAGATTACTCAAGATTGGGTGAATTTAGTTCCTATAAAAATTCTGTTAAATATCAGTTCTTTGTAATTTTTCTAATTAAAAAGTAATCCCAGTCAGTTTGTAGTGAATTTATAAGAGTCCTAAATGTATCATTAATTTTTCAAGATATTTATTAGTTCTCAGCTATACTAACCTAGAGATTAATATAAATCTTTAAACTAATCTACGAGTTCAAAACTGTTACAAAAACATTCTAAAGTAACTAGCAGAGTTGCACATTGTTTGAATAAAATTTGTTATAAGACATAGTAAAATAAAATAAAAGTAGGAACATCGAAATTTAAAATAATAGGTTCAGTCTCAAGCTGAGACGAGGTCCTCTCTACTTGGTGATCACCTTCCACCAATCAGTTTAAATTAATAAAAAATATTTATCCACACCCAATATCGGGGTTCACAACAGTACAAAAGGTTGTCCAGGTCACCCATGACCTCTACCATATTTCTTCGTGGGAAAAAACAAAATGTCACACACAACCACTTCTATAGTTATATGTGGGATATAAAAGGATAAATAGGGTTTGATATTAATTATATCATGTATCCTCCATTTATGAACATGATTCATTGTGTGTGTATAATAGACAGATACACACACTGCTCAGAAATATAAATAAATAAACACAATTGAGAAAACTATTAAGAGTTGGGTTTATAAGGCATTGTGTGTTATGTAGTGCAACTCTGGACTTGTTTGATGTAGAGGAATTGAATTTGGAGTCCTCATCTAGAAGTTGACTCTAAAATAGAGTGTTAAAGCTTCTTTGTTCTGGCTTCTAGGAGTATGAGATGTTCAGCTTCTTGTTCGAAAGATGTTCAAGTCACCTCATCATGTTTATCTTGACTAATTGATCTGACTTTATTTTTTTTCTTTCGAGTTATTGGGTTTTGGACTTATAATTGAGAGTTCCTAGAAGAATTATATTTTACGTTTCTTATTTTATTACAGTTATTCTATCACCTTTTGAATGATCCATCTTGTTATTTGTTTATCCTTTATGGTACAACAGACATAATGATCTCCCCTTGTGCATGTACCACGTACTATCTTCTGAATATCCTACAAATAAAATTAATTAATGTCATAAGAATTAATTTATCTAAATATGACCTTTATTTATAATGTTGAATAAATAAATTCAAAATAGTTTTTATTACTATTGGTGATTCATAAGTATTGGTGAGTCATTAGCATTAGTCTATCATCATCAATTACTCTCTATATCGATGAGTCATTTCTATTGGTATTAATGACTCTGGGCATCAGTGAGTCATTTGTACTGTCATTATGTCCGAGCATTTGTGAATCATCATGAGTGACTCATTTTGAACTATTGGTGCATCATCCATCGGTGACTCGTCTATCGTTAAGTTCTTTGAACTATTGGTGTGTCGGTCATCGGTGTGTCATCCGTTGATATGTCCTTTTCACTATCAGTGCCTCGCCGATCGGTGAGTTTTCCATCGATGAGTCGCTTGAACTATCATTGTGATTAATCATTGGTGACTTTTCCATAGATGTGACTTTTTTTCTATCAGTGAGTCTTAAATCAACTACTTTTTTTATTGGTGAGTCAGTCATCGATGACTTCTTTGAACTAATCAGTATTACAGACTTTGAAATATATACAAAGTGTATGTATTATACAGAACAGTACTAGATTAAGTGAAATTCATAATTTCTGGTAAATATACACTTGTAAATATATTGAAAGACAAATATCCATAATTTTTTGACTTGTTGAAATTTATTATACCATGTGACATAATATATTAATTTATAAATATTCACTGACATGATTATCATTACATAAAACAAAATATATAAATTATCATTTTTTTAAATGGGAATGATTTTTTATTATTAAAATAGATATCCCACAAAGTGTACAACAATAAGGTTCATGAGAATAATTCCTATCTTATATTGGAGCTAAAAGCTTGAAGAAAAACCTACGATGATTTGAAAAATCCATCTGCTCCAAGGATAGAGTTAGAGACTATACAGACTTAGCTTCCTCAGCTTAATGTGAATTATGTGTCAAAAAGAGATTTTGATGATTATAAGAGAGAAATGTTAGAAGAGATTGGGAAGATCAAATCTAAATATGTTTCTAAATCATATTTTTTAGAAATGAAATTGTATTTGGTGATCCAGTTTGAATCCATAAAAGGAAGTGTTTGTCAGCCTAGAACTTATACCTATGCACCTCCAACCTCTATAGAGTTCATTAGAATATTTCTAGCTATCAAATTAATCATGGTAAATATGTGTGATCAGCTTCAAAATCTTCAGTGAAATAGTGACCCTTTTTTATTTCTGTTGTAGAATCAGATATATCTTTTTTATAAAGTCACTTCAAGTGAACCAGGTATGAGGATACTGCTAAATAAGTTTAGTGAAAAGTTATCTCTGTTTTTGAAAACTGAAGAAATTTTTATGACTTTTTGAAATCTAATTTGATTGAAAATATAAAATCCATTTAATATTCATAAATTATGATAAGGAAGTCAGAGATGATCTTACAGACAAGCTATATTCTCAGATGGCAGAACTGAAAGTAGTTTTTGAAGTGCCTCAGGCTCCTACATGACCTCAGCCTACTACCAATCCAGACCTTTAACCTTTCACCTAACCATCAGTCCACCTTGTTTATCTCTATCCAAAACTATATTAATGTATTTTTATAGTTTTTATTAACAAAATTACTTTTTTCTTCTTATTTTCTATGCTTCAGTTTTATTATTTTATGATTCTTTTTCATTTATTATTTTTTAGCTCTAATTCTAGAATCAATGCCTTATTTATTAAAATGGTACATTATATACATTCATTTAATATTCAATGAAAAATTAAATGTGTATTAACATTTTTTTACTTTCTTTTTTCTATCAAAAAAAGTGAGAGAAATTGTGGTAAACCCAAAATTTCATGTGAATTACATTTTAATCAAAATAGATTTATAAAATCAAAATAATAATTTCTATTCAACAAATTTACAAAATTATATATTTTATGTTAGATATTTTATGGGTTTTTTGATCATCAAAAAGTGAAATATTGTGGGGCATGTATTATCTCAAGAAAACTTTATAAATATTATTGATTTTGATGCTCACAAATAACCTTGTTTGTTTTAAAAATGATATTTATTTAATGGTATTTTAGAAAAAAAATTAATTTTATTATTAATTCTGGAATTATATTCATGATTTTGATTCACTAGGAATATTTTTTAAATTGTTTTGAATGCACCTAGGTGTATTATAGAAACACTATTCATACCCTATGTTCATAACATAATGTAAAAAATAAAACCCTACACTTTGACAACACATAGGGATCATGAACCTTATGTTTGTATTCAACCATAAATTGGAAGAAGGTATGTATGATTCATCAACTTCATGAAGTATGTAATTTATGGATAAATAACCTTGCGTTTTAATGGAGCATTTCATTTTTAAAGATAAGAATGTATGGTTAAAGAACACTATGTATGTAAGGAACCCTACATTTAAGGACACAAATTTAAGGTTCATTAACCTTAATTTTATGATAAAACCTACATTTTAAACCATAGATTTTTAGAATGAATGCTACATAGTTAAACCCTATGTTTGGTATTTTTTTCTTTATGAATAAACCCTACATTTGACTTTTCAAAATTGGATATTTAATTTTGTGATTTTATTTGAGATATATGTAATGGTTATTAAAAATTTATAGACTATATTAAGATCATTTTAGACTGATTAAAAGCTCTATATGATTTATTCAAATAACCATATTCAGTGGTTAATATCTCTCATGTTCTCAAAGAAAGTTGTGACTCCCTTAGTCAATTCAGATTTGAATTTATGCGATCTATCAGGCGCCTTTTGTAGATCTAGAATTCTCTTTATAGATATATACTTTATATATTCTATTAGTGAATAATTTCAATGTATGGTATATATATGACATATATTTTATTTTGATGAACATGTTTTACTATTCTTTCACAATTAATGGTCATTTATAAAAGAGATTAAACTGTTGATACATACATGTTCAGTCTTTTACTAATGTAAGATTGCTACTCCTATTTTATTGCTTATTTTTATCGAAGATCTATTTGCAACTGGGATAACTTCAGAACTATGATTTCATGAAGAAATTATTTTCTGAAGAAGAAGATTCATCTACTATCAATTTCTTCTACTATAATTTTAATTTTAAACCTTATTCATCTTCAAATCAATCTCTTTTGATTTGTTAGAGTTTTTGTTGCACGGACTCAGTTGTAGTGGGGTATCAGATTTTTGAACTAATATGTGGATAAGCAGTTCCCTATTTAAAAAACCATAAGGCTTTGTTCAGCCTTATTTGTAAAGTTTTCAACTAATTGAACTCAATTTTGTATTTATGTTTTTATGATAAGAGGATCTTGCTAGTGAAATTCACCCAGCTCACAGGGAGAGTAATTAGTAGAGTGTACAAGGGGATCTTTATATCCTGAACCACTATAAAAAGATGTGTTATTTATTTCTATTTATCCAATTATTAATATCATTACAGTATTAAACATTTCATATCCATATAAATTGTAAAGGGTTTCTAATTTCAACAATTATGTAAGTTTCTTGAAAAGATGGATTCCCCCACCCTCTAGTGTTACTTTTTATTATTCTGACCTAATAACATCATGGTTCCAAATAATATCACTAATATTCATAACAAACAAATAATCTTCAACATTAATCATCTCCATACTTGTGCCCTTCTAAAATACCATATGTTACAAAAAAAATCTACATTGATATAAGTATTAAAGTAATTCCAAAAATAAATTACATTTGTAGTGACCGTGTTTTTTCCTTTTAATAATTCAAAATAAGTTAATGAATAGTTTCAAAACTAAGAACTGATATGGTGAGATATTTTAGGGTGTGTTGATTCCAAAATATATATTATAAAAATACGAAATATATTAATCTAACATGCACATAGTTTTTATAAATATTGGGTTATCTCAAAAATAGAATATCATATCATAAATGTGTACCCATGGTTGAATCCGGATCCTAGGGTATACCATATGTGTGACCTAAGTATGATCATAATTGGATGTTAATTAAGGTGGTCATTGGCGGTTAATTTAATTGAAATAAATTAACTAAATAATTTATTATATTATTAAATTCTCAAAAACCCAAATTTCATCTATTTAAGTGCAATTATTTAATTTCAATGTGGTTATCTTCATAACCCTAGGATCTTTAAGAAGTGATTCAAAGAATCATTTGTTCGTAAATTGTAATTGGATGTAGAATAATGATGAGATCAATGTGGATCAGAAATAAGTGAACACAATGAAATCCATACATCTCTATAGAATGAGTTCCTCTACAATAATCAATCCAATACTAAGGTAGCGAATGATTTTAATGGATTTCTTCCCTAATAATTTTTTCATGAATGTAATAAATATATGATTCACTTGGATATGTTATTTATTTTCTTTCTCATGAGCCTAATGGAATAAATAGAATTGTTAAATCAATTTATTGATGTCTTTCCTAGGTAACACCTATAGTCTCCCCAATCTTTTGATCATTGGACAACAACTCTTGGAAAATAAGGTAGTTGTTTTTTTGAAAAATTGGGATGATTTATTAGATATTGGTGATCCCTATGTGAATTTAGAATCTAAATAAGTTGTGGGATTGAACCACAGTGATGGGGGAGCCCCTCAGGCATATGGGTAGCTAAAATTTAGCCACCATAAATGCATCAAGTATAAATCCACCAATATCCACACACCCATATGATATTTAACAAATAATCATGTGTAATCAATGTTGGAATCAGTGGATATTGAATTCACAGGAAGAGCTATGGTTTCTATAGAAAAATCGTCTACACGACATGTAGTCTGATGAACACATTCCATATAGTATCCCCCCCCAGCTACAGTGGATGGAATTTTGGGGAAGATAATAAATATACTCCATGTGGGTGGGCCCATATTCCATGTGAACCTCCTTTTGGGGATGAGCTATGTTATAGTTTCACAAGTATAGGAAACCATGTGGGAGGAAAATCCATGTAATTAGAGAGTACATATGCATGGTCCAGTACCTGGGCATGGTTGAAACATGGTCAGGTATATGGACACTACTTGAAAAACATGGGCATGACTGGAAGCACAAGGGAAGGCCCCAGGTGGATGAGACATACCATTTTGTCCCTATAAACACTATGTGTGGTGATGTGGCCACTGATCCAAGCCGATATGATAACACAACCATGTATTGGATCTTAATTTCATGTCGTGTGGACCTAATACACATTGTGTACCCACCCCTTTTCTTATGAGAATCTTCCATATTTTATAACTTATTTTTCTAGAATTGGATTTTGTCATGCGAGTGGCTTATCTTGAGAATTTCTCTAGGTAGAATGTTATGTTTTCTTCTAGGGTGGATTTCAATATTTAATGTGGAACGTTCTAAGCATGATTCATATTTAGGGATTCCTTGACTATGGTATTAATCAAGAGGGGGAATTAGATATAGGTTAGAATTGGAAACCCTCTATCATATTGGTGTGTGGTCCCCATACTTCTTTATCTAGTTTTGGGGGAACCCCTTTATGGCACTAGGGAATGGTTTCTCTTCCCATCTTGTGCAAACCCCCATTATACACAAAAGTGTGGGTCCTCTACCAATACATATTGAGTGTAACCCCCAATCGTGTGGGGGTGTGGGTCCTCCGTACTTTTAGTGGAATGCCTATATCATGCCAGGGAATGTTTCCTTTACCCTTCCTCTAAGTGGAATCCACTTATCAGACTAGGGATCAGGTCTTCTATCCACTGTAATTTTTCCCCCTCGAGATATGGAGTATATGCATGATATTTTGTACATCGATTATGGACATTTGTAGCTTTAGGAATACTCATCATCTTGGTATGGGTTGTGAGATGGAGACCCCATTTCTCCCTCATAATGATTTTATTTATAACAATATATATTATTGGGTTTCATTTCCCTATTTTATTAGGTTGATCTGACTACTTATATCATTTATTCTTTTTCTCCCTATTCGTTTTTTGGGGTGTCCTACTAGGTTTTTATATACTCACCCCATCATTGTATTTTCATGAATGATTCATGTCTTATGCATACATTAGAGATATTGTAAGTGATTTTATAAAATCATAGGGATACTCATGTTTATAGAACATGTATGGTGGTCAGGATTAGAGACCAATATTCAAGCTCTCTCTGCTTTACTTTATACCATTTTTTGTCAGTTTGGTTTGTATTTTCTAGTTTGGTGTGTATTATTCACAATTATATATCATTTTAGATAGTTATACTCTTTTGTATTTCCAAGGGGTTAGTTCATTCATTTTTTCACTCTATATTTCACTATACTTTATTATTATTTATCTTCACTTCTAAATGTTGTGGTTGGGTTCATTTATACAAGTACATTATGAAAAGGTATCCAATCCTAGATATACCACCTTGATGCTTATCACCAACCCCAAGCCTATGGATGTGGGATTAGTGTTGTGGTGACTTGGCCTTCCATAGACAAGAAGGCCTCTTTGGATTAGTTCGTTATAGAGTGGTATCAAATCTATTCATTCCTTGGTTTGGTGTTCAGAGTGGTACCCCTAAAAGAATTGGTTAGGATTTATGGAAATAGATTCAATGTATCTCGTATGAAGCATTCAATACTAGGAAACTATTGTTGGTGTGGCAGCCAATATATCCATACACCAATTCCCAAACTACCTACTTGTCGAATCAACATACTGAGATATTTGTTGTAGGAATTAATTATATCACTACATGAGTATTGATGCTAGATACCGCTGAGGTTTTACCATGAGCTAGATCCCCTGGTAGTGTAGGATTGTCTTGAGTTGGGGATCCAATTTATCAAGATCATGCATACCCTATCTAATAAGATGGATTCATAGGAAACCAATATTTTTCATATAGCATAATTGCACTAGTGTGTTTTGGTCACATATATATATGATGAGTCATAACTGTCATGGTCTGACTTCAATCAGTTATTTTGTGAGTTTCACTACCCCTTTTCCATGTATTAATTTTAGATTAAGGGTATTCTGGAGCTAAATATAGGTAGTATGTTAGTTGGTGAGTATATTGTGAGGTTTATAGAATATACATGGTATTCCTTTTACAAGGATAGAAATGGTTACATTTAGGCATCGAAATTTGATCGGGGTCACCGTAGATACATTCATGCTAGTGTGGCACCCATGTGCATTACCATATATGTTGGGGAACTAGAGAAGAAACTAGTGATGGGGAGATTCCTATCTAAGGGGAACTATTCCATCAGAGCTATAAATGGAAATCTTGAGGCTGAGTCTTCGGTAGTGGTTAAAAGGAACCAGTTGGAAGGATCTTGGCAAAGGAGACATCCTCATAGCTAATCATAGTCACATAGACATACAATGTAGGATATTCATAGAGTAAAAGTTCATCCCAAAGAATTTTGATGCTATACATGCAATGGTAAAGGTACCATAGAACATGATTTCCTAATTGAATGTGCTGAGTATCATAAGAAGGTAGTGTATGGCCCGCCATGGCAGAGGCAGTGGTGTCATATAGGTTCTCCCAAGAATGGATAAGATGAAACCCAGTGAGGAGTAGATGGAAGAGCAGCCATTAGGGCTCAAAGGTTAGTATCTTCTAGTAGAGGATGATGTTATGAGATAATTTTACCACCACCAACAAGTATCCCATGCTAGGATCAAGAATCTAGCGGTCAGGGCTGCGGGAAACTACATGCCATGAAGACTTACAACCTAGATGATCGTGACAAGGTATGAGGTGTGATATCTGATTATTCTACACTTCAATCAGTACTTGTAAACATTTTTTTAGTCACTCCATCTTTTCTAAATCCATTGTATGAAAGTTATATATCCCTATTGATACCTTACCACGGCATATTTTTCTATTGTTTCTGACTAGGTGTGACTCTTTGATATGCCTTATTTTTTGGAAGTGTGGGAAATATGTTTTTGGATAGAGTTTCATGTAGGACCTCTTGATCATCGTTATGAGACCTTATGACAACATATTGAGTATTTTTTTTCACAGTACAAACCTAGAGATACTATCATCATAGGTGGGTCAAATTCGTTCAGATAAATGGGACAAGATTTTCCTTTACGTGTGAGAGAGACCTAATGGATGTGAAAGTGGGACTTGAAAGTGGGAGGATTCATCACATCGCCCATTATTTGGAAATATTATCCATTGGTGTAGCATGCACTTCATGTATCTAGATTCTGTTGGTGATGGATGAAATTATATATGTCTTCTCTATGATTGTTATGGGACTACTTATGATGTAGTACATATATTTTTTCATAGAATTTTACCCTAGGAAAGTATCTGTATCATTTACAGTATACCAGCTCTCCTATACTACACACCGGGAGTTGAGGGTGTAGTTAGGGGACCTTCAAAATATAGGTTTTATTGGACCAGATGTGTCCCCCTAGAAAATATTTGATGGTTTTCAATAAAAAGGAGGATGGGTGCTTGTAGAATTGTGTTAATTATAATCACCTAAATAAGGCCATGATAAAAAAAGTATCACTTTTGAGGATTGATGACCTATTTTCTCATTTCTGAGGTGTGATATAGTTCTTGAATATCGATCTTAGGCTTCGATACAACTAGTTGAGGTTTTGTGATACTGATATTCTAAAACTAGAAATTAGATATCGCTACCAGCACTATAAGTTCCTAGGGATGCCATTTTATATGAGTAATTACCCCATTGGGTTTATTGATTTGATAAACCATATCATCTAACTGTAATTGGATGGATTTTTGGTCATCCTCATTGATGGCATACTCGTCTACTCAATATCAAAGGAGGAGAACACAGATTACTTGAGGATGGTCTTATACTTGATCTGTGAGCACTATCTATATGGTAAGCTCTTAAAGTGATAGGTTTGATTCTATGATGTTCATTTTATGGGGAACTTCATTTAAGAGCATAGATTGGTTGTAGAATTGGAGAATGATGATTCAATGCTTACTTGGGAACCACCCAATAGCATTTTGGAGGTGCATAATTTTCTTGTTTTGGAGCGGAATTATAGGAGGCTTGTAGAATAATTCTATAGGATTTTAGCCCCTTATATTTCACTAAAATGGAAAGGGAATCCATTAACTTGGACCGATCAATTTCAGCAATCCTTTGTGGAGTTGAGGTTGAGGATGAATAGTAGTTCAATCATGAGACTACCGGAGGAGGATGTGGAGTACACAGTGTATTGTGATTCCTCTAGATCTAGGATTGGATTTTTATTAATGTATAGACAGGAGGTGATCTCGTATGGGTTAAGGAAATTTAGAAACATTGAGAATAACTAAACAACTCATGACATGGATTTGGCTGTGGTAGTCTTCGATCTAAGGATGTGGAGGAACTATCTTTTGCGAGAGCTCTTTTTGGTTGACCCATACCATCTGAGCCTCAAGTATGTCTTCACATAGATATATTTGAACCATGGATAGATATAATTATAAGAGTTCATGTTGGACAATGAATTCAAGATAGTATATACTCGTGGGAAGAAAAACATTTTGGTCGATTCCCTTAGTAGGAAGTCTCGTTCTAATTTAGTGGAGGGGAATCGTAGTAGTTGGCTTCTTTGTTGTTGACCCTGGTGGAGGATATGGGTGTAGATTAAATTAATTTGATGGTTTTTAATCCTCCATATCTCTATCAAGTGATGTAGTCTCATTGGAATATATCAACTAAGAGGTTCTCTGTGACCATATATCCTTATGGGATTCACCAAATGGATTTTTTGAAGGAGGGGAATATTTCATCCTTTTTAGGGTTGGATGGTGGTTATGGTTTTGATATGAGAAGAGATGATGAGGGTGATTCACACAACTCCTTTGGATTTAAATACCAGTGTTGGGATATTGTACAAAGGCCTTTAGTGGAGGTTTTGGTGGGTTGGAATAAGGGGGAGTATTTTCAAGTTTTTCTCTCAGTAACTCACTTGTTATCATATGAAGACTAAGCACTAAGTACTGGTAGGTTTGAACAAGCCTCTTGAGATCCTAGAGTGGAAATGGGAATTAATATCCATGAAATTTATTAAATGAATTTTGTGGACCAAAGGATTTCATGACATTATCTGGGTGATTGTTATCCAATATACTATGATAGAACACTACCTTTTCCACTAGGGAGCAATGTTCATTGGAGAGTATGAGAATGTTGTATGTATCGGTGATCCGTCAACTCCATGGGATAACTTTGATGATTGTCTCTAACTGATACATTTAGTTTACATCATATTTATCAAGAGTCTCATATGAATTATTCGGGACATAATTGTGGATGAGTATGGTTTTTCACACCCATATGGAAGGGAGGACTGAACGTATTATCCAGTTGTTTAAAGATATGTTGAGATCTTCTATTTTTTACATTATAAGGAACTGTGCGGATCAATTTTTATTAGAATATGTTTCTTATAATAAAAACTATTACTCTATGATTGACATAAAACCATTCTATACCATGTACTAGAGACCATACCGGTCACCCTTGTGCTAGACTAAGATTGGTGAGACGTCACTTATTGGGTCATAGATAGTGAAAGTGATGATGTGGAAGGTTTAGGTGATCTATGAGAGGATGAGGAAAACCTGTAGCTTATAGAAATCAAAAAAAAAAGATCAACATCATTGGATTTTGGAGTTTGTTCTAGGATACCATGCTTTCCTAGGAGTATCCCCACAATGAGGATTGTAGAGGTTTGGTTGGGGAGGCAGGAAATCCTTGAGGTTTATCAGTTCATTTGAGATCCAACGGAGGATGGGTGAGGTTTCTTACTAGCTATAATTGAACCCATAGTTGGAGTAGGATTTTTAAGTCTTCCATGTGTCATAGATAAGGACATATGTGTGTGATCCAACACATGTTATTAACCAGGGAAATCAAGACATCAAGGAAAGATCCACCATTCCAGTGTACACAGTAGTGATCAACGATCAAAACAAGTGGATCATGTTATGATGAATTTTCCCTTTGGTTCATGTGATCTGGAAACATGGGATCATGAAGGAGAGATCCAAAGAGAAAGAGATCCAGATAAAAGATCTGTATTGAGGAAAATTGTTAGAGCCTGTCACAAATACAAGATGATATTATAAAGCTCATTGAGCCTAGAATTTATATTATAAAAATATTAAATATATTAATATCCAGCATGCATAGTTTTTAGAAATAAGGGGTTATCTCAAAATTAGAGTCCTGGTTTAGAAAGTTGAAACCACTGTTGAATCTGAAACAAAATTTTTACTCTAGGTTTGATCTAAAGTTCGGCACTGGATATTCAATTAAGGTGGTCGTTGGCTATGTGTTTAAATGAAATATACTAATTAAATAATTTATTTTATTATTAAAGGCTCAATAGACATAATTTATCCATTTAAACATTATTATAATGTTTCACCTAGGTTATCCACATAATACTAGGATCATAGATAAAAGATTTATGGTGCTCTTCAATGATGAATCAGAATAAGATGATTAAGTATGACCAGATCGGGGTGGATCAGTAGTCAGTGAATGTAGTGGGATCCTCAAATCACTGGAAATTGTGTTCTTCACCAATAATCAATCGTATCTTGAGGTTGAGAATGTTTTTTAGGAGTATCTTCCGAGATCAATTTTTTTAACATGTATTAAATATCTTCTTCACATTGATCTATGATTTTGTACCCTTCACATGATATCAATTGAATAAATTAAAATTTTAAATCAATTTATTTATGTTTTCCCTTGATGACACCCATGGATTCTTTGATATTCTAATCATTAGACAAGAAAACTTGAAAAAAATGGTTATACCATGGCTATTGTGAATTTTTCCCCAATGTTCTTAATGTTCTATGTTTTTGTCATATATGAAAATGGTTCGACCTTATTGGGGAAGGTTTGAGCATGATAGAACTCCCAAATCTATGATAGATTTATGAATGATGATCAAAGAGATGATTTGTTGATGAGTTGGTATGATTTGTAGGATGTTGGTGGTGTCTCCTATGATCTAGGATCTAGGGTGGAAATAGAAACAACTGATAATGAAGTGATAGTACCTCGTGCGTACAGGTGGAAGGAATCAAACCATCAGAAATGGATCAGGCACAAATGGCCCTGGATCCAGACTCCCCAATGATATTTAAGATGTAATTATCAAGAATTAGTGGAGGAAGCAATGGATCAGGAATCTATATGAATATCCTGGGTTTCTATGGAAAACCCAACTACACTCTATGTATTCTAATTAACACACATCATGTAATGCCACATAGTTGTGACAACAAGGGTTTCATGGATGATAAGGATCACACACTGTGTGGTTGGTCCCACAAATCATATGACCCTCACTAGGTAGATAAGAAAAGTTGAATATGCACACAATCATGACCCCATGTGGTAGTAAATATCATCTATTTTGAGAGTACATGGGCATGGTCTAGTACCCGAGCATGTCTAGGTACTCTACTAGGAACACTAATATGGTCTGATGAAAAAGAGAATGACTAGGATCAAACTGGTAGGCCCTTAGTGGATAAAACATTCCATATTGGATGCATACATTCCATGTATAGTGACATGGCCACTAATCCATGTCCATATGTGAACATGGATAAAAAGATAAATTGGAATACATGTTATGTAGACCAAATAAACACCTTGTACACACATTTTTTTATATCAAACTTCCACCTTTTGAAACACCTTCCTATAGACTTCGATATTGTCCTATGAGTAGCCTATACTGAGTAGTTATCCACATAGAACATGATGTTATTATTAATAGTTGGTTTTAATATATGGTTTGGAATGTTTCAAACATGATTCATATTTAGGTGACACTTGATGAAGAACGTGATTTGTCGTGATCATTATAGGGAGGATGGGATTAGAAACCCCATGTCGTACCAAGTTTCAAGTCCCATGTATTCCTTTAACCAGTTTGAGTGGAACCCACCTATAGAAATTGGGTGTGGGATATCTACCTACTGATTGGAAACCCACATGACACACAAGGGAATAGTTCATATACGGATACCAACCTTGATTCACCCCTACCCCCCATCATGTTATAGTGGGGGTCCACCATACTTTGAGTGGTATCCCCTAGTCATACTAGGGTACATGTCTTATATTCTACTTCTGAGAGGAATCCCTCTTTCATACCAAGGAATGGGTCATATATTCATTTCCTATTATGCCCCCTAAGGTTCTAGAGAAGTTGTGAGGTGTAGTTCCACCTTATGACATCTTCATAAAAGCATGTGAGATGCTAGGCATCGATGTTAGACCTATAGAGCTATAGGCTGAATTAGTATCCTATGATGGGATATGTTATGAAGATCCCCTTTCTCTCTGGTTTGGGTTTATTTAATGATAATATATATTGTTGTGTTTTATTTCCATATTTCTTTTTATTAAAATGACTAACTATATCATGCCTTATATTTTCCGTCTTCAATTTTCAGGGCATTCTACTAGGTATGAATATGAACACCCCTACATGGAATTTTACTATATGTGTTGTGTCTTATGTAGATGATGGATAGAATAGCGGTGATTACAGAGGATCATACCGATACTTAGGTTTATAGACCCTGTATAGTGGTCGGTCTTGGAGATTAGTATATGGGCTCTCTCAGCATTACATTATTTTGTTTTTTGTTATATTGTTATATCTTTTCTAGTTGGGCATGTATTTTTCCCCTTTAAATTTTGGTTTACACAATCATACACTTTTATATTCCCTAGATATTATTTTATGCATGGTATTCAGTCTATATGTTACTATATTTTATTATAATTCATCTTTACTTCTTCGTTGAGATTGTAGGGTGAATGCATATAGGTACATTAGGAAACGTTCTCCAATTTTAGTTATTCCTTCTTAGTGCTTGTCACCAGCACCTGGCCTATAGAGGGGGGATCAGTGTTATGGTGGCTCATCCTATTGTTGTCCAAGCAGGTGCCAATGGGTGGGGTTATTCCACCTTTAGTTTTTATACTCACTTCTAGAGTATAACATGGTAACAACTTCACACAACCCTATGATATTTCATTAAAATATTCATTTATGACCCAACTAAAAATATAAAACAAATCCTTTCATAATTACATTCATATTAAATGGTCTTACATTACATTAATGTTTTAACTTATTAATTCCCAACAACACACAAGACTTTACTTTCCATCATAAAATCAATACAAAATTATATGGAATAAATATTCAAATGTAATTCTAAACATTTTTTATCCTATATGGATTTTTATGTATAAATAACACTATTTTTCATCCCTTCTCCCTTCATAATTAATTAATTAAGACAACAAAAGATTCAAAAAAATTAACCATAAAAGGTTATTATAACACCCCAAAAAAATTTTGGTATAATTATATTAAATACATTCTATTCATATCCTATATTTCATGAAGCACTATGTCTTTTTTGAATCAAAACATTATAGTAGAAACTTATAATCTATCCATTAAACATAAATTTTTTACTTCTTTGTTTTGAATTTCGAAAAACGATCATCTAGAGTTGTGACCAATAAGTCATTTGGAGTTTGATTGAACCAACTTGATTTTTTGATGAATAGTAACATACCCTTATGAATAGTAAAATGAATAGTAATATGAAATTTATAAATAGTAAATAATGATGATTTTTTATTTTTTTAAGGTAATAAGATAATGAGATCTTAATTAATTTTTCAATGTGATATAGAACTAATTATACCTTTAAAATTGTTATTTTTGGAATTAACTGTGATTTTATTTAAAAATTAAATTAAAAATACATATAAAATTATTTTCAAAATATGGAGTTCATTTTTGAATTCTACATGTCAAAAAATGGTTAGGGTGAATTTTTTGGATTTTTCTAAAATACATGAATTTTTCATGAATAGTAAAAATAAAGTTTTGAGTTTTTGGTAGATTATTGACATCATAATGATGTAATTATTAAATATAAAAATATTTTAGACTTTATTATAGTAACGTATTACATGATGTGTCCTATGTGGCTAAAACCATGGGAAAATACCACGAGCAAGACCATTGTTTGGAAAAAACCACTAATGAGGTGTCCCTTTGAAATTATTAAAAAAATTACCTCTCTTTTTCTATAAATACCCACTCATCCATTCGTTTTATCTCATTTTAAATCTCACATCCTCGAATATCTGGTGTTTTTACCTCTCTATGAGTCCTCAAAAGGTGTCCTTAAGGCTCCAAGTTCCCATCCTTCAAGATCTGGGAGTTATTCTACATGGCAAGGGAATCCTTCATTCTCTTCTTTTAGTCGTCACTTATTTTATGTTATCTATTTGAATTTCCATTATCATATGTTGGAGTTTGATTTTATCTATACTTATTACTTCCATTTTTGATTTAAATATGATTAGATACCCATTTTTTCTCACCATTTAATTTTATAAAATTTTAAGCGACGTCGTTAGGATGCCGAATTTTCTTGAGGGATCTCTCAACTTTTCTTTTATTTTCAACTTCATCTCTTTTCTTTTTGTCTTATCAATTATTATTTTCAAATTACCATGATAAACACCAGTATCATATATATACTGTAATTATATCATGTTAATTTAATAACCATCAATAATATTCTTACTCTGCCTTTTTGTTTTTATAAATGAAATCAACGTCCATGAGGTTCCAATTTTTAAGCTTTGTGGATGGTGGAGTTGTGTTCTTCACTTTCTCCTTAATTAGTGGTAATAAAACCATTTTAATGGTTAAACCAGATAATAATATATGTAATTCATATAATTAATGTTCTGTAATCTTTACACAATCATAATATGGAATAATAGTACAAAACAATTTCATTGTATACAAAATTGCCAATCTAAATCCAAGTGTTTATCAAAAACTTTCAACTAATGATTCATCCTCAAGAATATAAACTAGAATCTTTATAAGATCATTTATATCTCTTTTATTTCAATAATAATATATATTAACAATTATTTATGTTTAACCACATTTCAAATGAACTTCCATTCATGAATGCAAGTAAACGAATCTTGAAAACCAAGGAAGAAAATGCTTCCAAAACAATAAAATTTAACCTATTAAACCCTTTAAAAAGGGCCATGAATGAACCAAATAAGTTATAATAAATAAATTAAATGTATATTAAGTTCTTTAATTATTAATTAATGGATAAAATTTTGTTTATTCAGGTCATTAAAACAATCGATGGACACACTAGAGCAAAATGTAAGGGGTTTCTCATCTCACTTTCATTTCTGTGAAATTTCATTGTTCGCAACATATTTCTTGTATAAGTTATATGTGTTCTGGAATTTGATATATAATAACATGATTCTTTTTATATTCATGTTATTCAATGATTTATTAGATTTTCATTAAGTTCAAGTCATATGATCTGACTCATTACATTGTGGAAAGGGACTTTGTCTCAACTACCTTTTGTTGTGACTAACTTTGTATTGTGCACCTAATAATCCTTATGTGGTGTACCTACTACCCATTTGAGATCAATTTTCATATAAAATTATATTTATATTAAATATCTATAATCTCATAGCATGGATAGGTTTGTTTTCTAAACCTTATATCATTTTACATACGATGTTTATTTGGAAAGTTATTTTAATTATGGAAATTTTGATGAATCTGTATACACTACTCTATACGGATATTAAAAAGGCATATTTCTCTTGTGTTGAATCACTGTATAAATAATGATTTGAATGTTTAGTGGTGGTTGGGGGCCTCTATATCCCCTCGATGCATCAGTAGGCATCATGAGATGAATCTGTTTGGTGACAAACCCTTTGAGTTTGTTTCCAGAAATAACACTGGTTTCTACCCACAGAACTAAACTGTTTTAATGGTATTATGGTTTCATGTTCTAGATACAGGACTTCCAATTAATAAGAATTATCTCTATTCATTATCATTTATTACTATCCATGGGGATTTCACTATGAAAAAAACTATGGATGCAGGCCCTTTCTCAATTTGTAATTGGCGTGTGTTTTTCATTTGTTCACCATGCCAAATTTGTTTATGATTTAGTTAATATTGATTTATTCTTCCTCTATTTGTAACCCTTACTAATATTTTGATCTCACCCATTTCATTTTCTACCTTTAACAAGTGATGAAGAGGATATAATTTATTGATTTCTTGTGGACGTAGTTTTTAGTTTTCTTTATGTATTGTATTTTGTAAACATTTAAAATGTAATTTGAGTAACATCTATGTATCTAGATTCTTCAAGACTACTGAACTGATCGTTCCTTATTGATTTTCACTCCTTCTAACCATGCCAATATAACAAGTAATTCATTGTCTCTAGTATAGAGGGGTCGGGGTGTTACAGTTGGTATTAGAGGAAGTTTAGTAGGAAATTTGGAAACAAGAGTAGGAAATGTATAGTAGGGAACAAAGCCCTAAGGTAGTATTTGAGGATAAAAATACAAGAATGTCCTGCTATTTTGGTAAGGAATAGATTATGTGGATATTTTTAAGCAATAAGTCCCTATCTGGATACGAGTAGTTAGAGGTCGCTCTGGAAAAGATGTATCGAGGGGTAAAACCCAAAAACACCACATTGAGCTAGACTCGAACGGGAACGGGTGCACTACAACAGGAATTACTACACTCTTTGTTAGGACACTCCTGAGGGATATGCTTGGGATAATTCACATTTTATTTACAAGCCATTAGGAAGGAGTTTAATGTAAAATTTTCCTCCGAGAAACCATGTTTATAAGATTATCTATGCATAGAATTTAAATCAATGTTAAGTGATTTTCTATTTGAGATTCATAAACTAATATAGTGTATCGCATTATTTAGAAATGGATTCTAATAAAATAAGGGGAATCAATGCTCATGGGAAAGGTAGGGATCTCTATACAGAGCAAGTCAACATAGTCAATGTTGGATCAGATCAGATCATGACCATATTGGGACACCTTACTCAAGTTGTAACGAATAATCATTCCACACCTTTGTTGGATCATTTCATGTGGTAGAAGACCCCATATTTCAGCTGGACTACAAATCCAGGGGTTTCTGAGCAATGGATCAAGTCCCTTGAAAATATATTCATGGCATTAAGATGCAATGAAAATGAAATGGTAGTACCGGTAGTATATTGTCTCAAGGGTGATGTTGATAAATGGTGGTCATTGATTCAGAATACCACAGAGGAAGAAAAAATAGATGATATGGAATGGAGGAATTTTAAGGGAATATTCTTTGAAAAATATTTCCCTGATGAGCGACGAACTAAAATGAAGTGGAAATTCCTAAGCTTAAAACAAATGGAAGAAGAGTGTTTTGCAGAGTATGAGGATTCTTTCACAAGGCTGGATAGGTATGTCGTAGATTACATAAATTACTGAGCAGACAATATTGATTATTTCATTGAAGGTCTTAAGCCATGTCTTCGAAGGGCACTGGCTTCCCAATCATTTTCATCGTATGATGAAATTGTATCAAGTGCCATCAAAACAGAGAGGGAATTTTCTAGATCCAATATTTTCAAAGGAAACCAAGATAAGAAGTGGTACTCTAATAACAAAGGAAAAGGAGAAGCACCAAAGATATTCACATAATGTGAGAACTGTGGAAATAATCATCTCGGGAAATGCTTGAAAGGAATGGGAGTCTGCTATAACTATGGAGAAAATATTCATCGATCTAATGAATGAAAGGGGAAGAAACAATTCAATGATATTCAATGCTACAATTTTAGAGAGATGAGACACTTTGAAAATTAGTGTCCTAAGCCCCAAGGAAACATGCCACAGAAAAATCCAAGAGAACAAGGGAGAGCCTATGCGATTATAACCGCGGAGGTTTAAATTCATAATGACATAATGGAAGGTACATTAATTGTTTCCTTAAACTTATCTAACACTTTATTTGATTCTGGATCATCACATTCATTTATATCTTCCCAGTTTTCTAAGAAAATTAGATTTTTCCAATTTGATTTAGTAAAGTTGTTTTCAGTCAAAACTCCCAGTGGATGTATCGTTGCATTAAAGGCATGTCGACTAGACCCCCTCCAGACACCAAAATGTGCTTTAGTTTCTAACATTATCATCATAAAAATGATTGAATTTGATAAAATTCTTGATATGGATTGGCTATAAAATTATGATGCAAAGATTTATTGTATGAATAAGGAAGTTAGAATTTTTAAAAATGGTGTAGAATCCCTTTTCTTTAGGGAAAAAACTTCACCACCTGATTCTTATCTAGAACCATCCCATATAGCTCTACTAAATGAAATACTTAGAGAGAAAGATAAACTAATATCTAGTGGAGAGGAAGGAAATATTAAAATTGAATATGTTCACATAGTGAAAGTGTACATTGATGTATTTTCTGAGGATTTACCTAGACATCATTCAGAGCAAGAAGTTGAGTTGTCTATTTATTTAATTCCTGATGCAAGACCTATATAAAATAATCCCTATCGAATGGCCACTATAGAGTTAGTGGAGATAAATAAACAACTAGATGAGTTGATTGATAAAGGATTTATTTGACCTAGTGTTTCTCCTTGGGGAGCCCCAGTCTTGTTTGTCAAAAAGAAAGATGGATCCATGATCCTATGAATTAATTATAGGAAAATAAATTCTATTACAATAAAAAATAATTACCCTCTGTCTCAGATTGATGATTTATTTGATCAAATTTATGGAGATCAATACTTTTCAAAGATTAATCTTCGATCTAGATATCATCAGCTACATTTGAGGAAGGATGATATTCCAAAGACAACATTTCGAACCAGGTATGGGCATTACGAGTTTATAGTGATGCATTTTGGACTGAAAATTGAACCCTTTGTTTTCATGGATTTAATGAATAGAGTTTTTAAGGAATATCTTGATAAATTTGTTGTGTTATTCATTGATGATATCCTGGTATACTAAAAAAGATATGAAGACCATGAGAATCACTTGCGGGTTATTCTGAGAACTCTTAGAAGAAATAAATTATATGAGAAGTTTAGCAAGTGAAAATTCTGGCTTCAATAAGTTTCTTTTCTAGGACATATTGTCTCTAAGTATGGAATCATATTTGATAGTGTAAAGACAAATGCAATCCAAGAATGACACATGGAAACAATCATAACTGAGGTACGTAGTTTTATTAGATTTGCAGGTTATTATCGGCGTTTCATTTAGAATTTTTCCCGACTGGCTAACCCGCTAACCAAGCTCACACGTAAAGGAGATAAGTTTTTTTGGACAAAAAATGTACTGAATTCTTCTAAGAATTGAAAAGAAGATTGGTCAATTCTCCAATTTTGAATCTTCCATCTAGAAGTGATGGATTCGTAATATATAGTGATGCATCAACAAATGGTCTGTGTTGTATCCTTATGCAAAACAATAAAGTTCTTACTAATGCCTCAAGATAGTTGAAGACCCATGAGAAAAATTATCCAACTCATGATCTTGAGTTAGCAGACTTAATCTTTACTTTGAAAATATGGAGACATTATCTTTACGGTGAAAAATGTGAGATATACATAGATCACAAGAGTTTGAAATACATTTTCACACAAAAAGAACTCAACATGAGGCAAAGAAGATGGCTCGAGTTACTCAAAGATTATGATTTCTCAAAAACACTACCACCCAAAGAAGGCGAATAAGGTGGCATATGCTTCATGTAGGAAGGATAACAGACTTCTAACTCAAATGAGGATTGAGAGAGATCCAATATTTTTGGATCTACTAATGATAGATAAGGGAATTATTAAAGAAGGGAAAACAAATTTTCTATTTCAAATGATTGCTAAACCATATTTAGTAGAGAACATAAAAAGATCTCAGTCTGATGATGAGAATCTGCACAAGAAAATTAATGCTGTCAAGGATGGGAGACTGGCTGACTTCGTGTATGAAGAAGGAGTTATAAAATTTGGGAAGAGGTTATGTGTTCCATCAATGCCAGATCTAAAAAGGGAACTATTAGACGATTCCCATAGCTCAAATTTCTCTATACACCAGGGTATCACCAAGATGTACATAGATCTGAAGGAATATTTTTGGTGGGATAATATGAAGCAGGAAATTACTGACTACGTGTCAAGGTGTCTAGTTTTTCAACAAGTGAAGGCAGAGAGACAACATCCCAAAGGAGTGATGAAACCCCTACCTATTCCTATGTGGAAGTGGGATAACATTATGATGGATTTTGTCATCGGACAACCAAGGAAACCTATAAGGAATGATGCAATATGGGTAATTGTTGATCGTCTCACAAAATCAGCCCATTTATGTCCAATAAGAGACGATTTACCACTTGAGCACATGGAAGGACTTTATGTTAATGAAATTGTGAGACTACATGGTGCACCTCTATCGATTGTCTCCGATAGAGATCCCCTCTTTACATCAAAATTATGGAAAAGTCTCCAGAAGGATATGAATACTGAGCATCGTATGAGTAATACATATCACCCCAAACTGACGGACAGTCTGAAAGGACTATTTAAACTCTGAAAGACATGCTGAGATCATGCTCTCTTGACTTCCATGGTATGTGGTATCAATACTTGCCTTTGGTGGAATTTTCCTACAACAATATTTTACATTATAGTTTTCAAATGGATTCATATGAAGAATTATATGAAAAGAGATGTCGAAGTCTAACTTTTTGGGATAAAGATGGTGAGAGGAAACTTATAGGCCTAGAACTTATTGAAGAGACCATGAGAACGGTGAAGAAAATACAAGCCCATATCAAAGCAGCCCAAAGTAGGTAGAAGAGTTATACTGACAACTGGACAAAGGACATGGAATTCCAAGTGGGGGATCAAGTATTTTTGAAAGTATCTCCATGGAAAGTTGTCTTGAGGTTCATTAGGAAAGGGAAACTGAGCCCCAGCTACATCAGACCATTTGAAATTCTAGAAAGAATCAGAGTTATAGCTTACCATTTAGCGATGCCGCCAAATCTCTCCAGAATTCATGATGTCTTCGACGTATCATTGTTAAATAAATATATTTCATACCCAACGCATGTACTCACATACGAAGAAATAGAACTGGAACCAGATTTTTCATATTGTTAAAATCCTATCATGATTCTTGACACAAGGGAGCAGTAATTGAGAAATCGAACAACTAGTCTAGTAAAAGTTCTTTAGAGAAACTAGAATATGGAGGAAGAAACATGGGAACCAGAGGATTTCATGGAGAAGAACCACCCACATCTTTTTGGTGAACTTTATACATAAAATTTTGAGGACAAAATTTTTGAAAGAGGGCATAATATAACACCCGAAACATTTTATGGTATGATTTTATTAAATACATTCTATTCATAACCTATATTGCATGAAGAACTATATCTTTTGTGAATAAAAACATTATAGGAGAAACTTATAAAATATCTATTAAACATAAATTTTTCACTTATATGTTTTTAATTTCAAAAAATGGTCATCTAGAGTTGTTACCAGTAAGTCATTTGGAGTCTGATAGAACCAACTTGATTTTGTGATTAATAGTAACATACCCTTATGAATAGTAAAATGAATAGTAATATGACCTTTATAAATCGTAAATAATTATAATATTCTATTTTCTTAAGGTAATAAGATAAGGAGATCTTAATTAATTTTTCAATGTGATATATAACTAATTATACCTTTAAAATTGTTATTTTTTGAATTAACTATGATTTTATATAAAAATTAAACTAAAAATACATAAAAATTTATTTTCGAAAAATGAATTTAATTTTTTAATTCTACATGTTGAAAAATGGTTAGGGTGAATTTTTGGGATTTTTCTAAAATACATGAACTTTTCATGAATAGTAAAAATACAGTTTTGAGTTTTCGGTAGTTTAATGAAATCATACTGATATAATAATTAAATATAAAATTATGGTCTACTTGTGCATAGTAACTTATGACATGAGGTGTCTCAAGTGGCTAAAACGATTGGCAAATACTATGGGAAAGCCCATGGTTTTTCAAAAACCACTAATGATATGTCCCTTTAAAATTATTAAAAATTTACCTCTCTTTTAATATAAATACCCACTCATCCATTCTTTTTCATTCATTAAAAACCCCACATACTCAAATATCTGGTGATTTTACCTCTCTAAGAGTCCTCTCAAGGTTTCCTTAATGCCCTAAGGTCCCATCCTTCATGATCTAGGAGTTATTCTACAAAGTAAGGGAATCCTTCATTCTCTACTTTTAGTCATCACTTCTTCTATGTTATATATTTTAATTTCCATTATCATATAATGGGGTTTGATTTTATATATTCTTCTTACTGACCTTTTTATTTCAATATTATGATATACCCATTTGTATTCATCATTTTAATTTATAAAATTTTAAGCAACGCCGTTAGGCTGCCATATTTTCATAAGGGATCTCTCAACTTTTGTTTTATTTTCAAGTTCAACACTTTTATTTTTCTATTCTCACATCCTCTTTACAAATGACCATGATAAACTCCAGTATCATCTATACACTATAATTATATCATGTTAATGGAATAAGCATCATCAATATTCTTACTCCCTCCTTTTTATGTTTATAAACGAAATCAATGTCAATGAGGTTCCAATTTATAACCTTTGTGGACGGTGGAGTTTTGTTCTTCACTTTATCATTCATTGCTGATAATGAAAACATTTTAATGGTGGAACCAGATAATAATATATGTTATTAATCTAATTAATGTTCTGTAATATTTACACACTCATAATATGGAATAATAATACAAAACAAGTTCATTGTATACAAAAGTGCCCAACTAAATCAAAGCATTTATCAAAAACATTCAACAAATGATTCATCATTAAGTATATAAACTAGAATCATTATAAGATAATTTATATCTCTTTAATGTCACTAATAATATATATTAACAATTCTGGATGTTTAACCACATTTCAATTGAACTTCTATTCATGAATGCAATTAAACGAATCATGAAAACCAAGGATGAAAATGCTTCCAAACAATAAAATTGAAACTCTTAAACCCATTAAAAAGGGAAATGAATGAACCAAATAAGGTTATAATAAATCATTTAAATTTATAGTGGGTTATGGAATTATTAATTAATGGATCTAAATTTTATTATTCAGGTCATTAGAACAAATGAAGAACACACAAGAACAAAAGGTAAGGAGTTTCTAATCTCACTATCATTTCTGTTAGAATTTCATTGTTCACCACTTATTTATTGTATGTGGTATATGTGTACTTCAATTTGATATATAATAACATTATTCCATTTATATTCATCTTAATCAATGATTAATTTGATGTTCATTAAGTTCAAGTCATATGATTTGACTGATTACATTGTGGTAAGGGACTTTGTCTCAACTACCTTTCGTTGTGACTAACTTTGTATTGTGCACTTAATAATACTTATGTGGTGTACCTACTGCCCATTTGAGATAACTTTTCATTTGAAGTTATATTTATATTAAATTTTTAATAATCTCATATCATGGATATGTTTGTTTTCTAAACCATATATCATTTTACATACAATGTTTATTTGGAATGTTATTTTAATTATGGAAATTTTGATGAATCTGTATACTCAACTCTATAAGGATACTAAAAAGGCATATTTCTCTTGTATTGAATCAATTTATAAAGAATTATTTGGAAATTCAGTGGCATGTGGGGACTGTTATATCCCCTCGATGCATCTGTAGTTCACATGAGAAGAATCAGTTTGGCGACAAACCCTTTGAGTTCGTTTCCAAAAATCAGATGGGTTTCTACCCAGAGAACTAAACTGTTTTAACGGTATTATGTTTTCATGTGCCAGATACATGACGTCCAATTAATAATCATTATCTCTATTGATTATCAGTTATTACTAACCATGAGGTTTCCGCTATGACAAAATCTATGGATGCAAGCCCTTTCTCAGTTTATAAATTGTGTGTGTTTGTCATTTGTTCACCATGCCAAATTTGTTTATGATTTAGTTATTATTGATTTATGCTTCTGCTATTTGTAACCCTTACTGTGCTTTTTAGCTCACCCCTTTCATTGTCTACCTTCAACAGGTGATTAAGAGGAGATCATTTATTGAGTTCTTGTAGACGCAGTTTTTAGTTTTCATTATTTATTGTATTTTGTAAACTTTTCCAATGTAATTTGAGTAACATCTATATATCTAGTTTCTTCAAGACTATTAAATTGATCATTCCTTTGGTATTTTCATTCCTTCTAACCATGCCAATATAATAAGTAAAGCACCGACTCTAGTCTAGAGGTTTCAGGGTGTTACATGTATTTTTATTAGACACTAGTCATTGGAGACATTTCATTATCCCCACTCAACTGTTCAAAAATGACTTCATCATGAAAATTACTTGTAACACTAAAGATATACTTATAGTTGGTAAGCATTTATTTTAAAAGAAAATATAGCATAATGCCCACATCTTTATTTAATAATGTTATTAAAAGATGAATTTCCAAATATTAAAAATTTATTTTCATGAAATTAATTTAATTTTTTGATTAGTTGTTTCAAAATTATCTAAGGGATAGTTTTTTATATTTTTTAAAAATCATTGATTTTTTAGTCAATAAATTAAAAACCCATGTTTAAAAAATGTATCACGTTTATGAAAAAATAATGATATAATAATGACGTTAAATTTTATGACACATTTTTCTATAAAATTTATATTTTCAATATGTAATATAACTCATATAAAAATATACTATTGATCATAGAAACATATGCATAAAAATTTGGAAACCTAAGTAATGATTTTCTTTCAAATAAAAAATATATTTAGTTTTTCTATATTAATCATTTATTTAAAAGGTTAATTTTATTTTTAGTTTAGTTATAATGAAAAGCAATCTTCTTTTGATTTATAATAATACAACTAATTCTATTTTAAAAAAAATTATTTTTCAATTGAATCAAAATTATTTTTATGCTTTAAATAATCATTTTTTCTAAATACAATTTTCATTGCCTTTTGCAGACATTTATTAAAAATAAATTTTTTAACTTGTAGAAAATGAATCATGTGAAAAAATATATTTAATATGTTTTAATAAGTTAAGCTTATTCTTTTGATTCATATTTAATAATAACCATATTAAATATTTATCGCCTTGGTTAAGGGTAAAATGAGTTAAAAGGTTAAAAATAAATATATAATGCATAAATATAACATAAAAAGTTTCTTAAAACTCATTGGTTTGTTTTATTTAATCCTAAAACTAATTTAATCCAAATATATGAAATTTTTTATCCACAAGTTTTATGTAAGACATATATTATAAAATAAAGTTTCATGTATTTTAAAGGTTTTCAACCCACCTTATTATAAAATGGGACCCCCTATCCCATGTTCTCCACAATACATGATCATCTTAGATCAACCAATACCTAACCAAATACCTTCAAAAAATTCTTCCCCTTTCCCTAGACTTTTTTTTTCTTATAAATTTACCACTTCAATAAAGAATTATTTTCAATCTAAAGAAGGTTTCCAAAAGAATAAACTGCTAAAAATGGATATATCCCCTTGTATTTATGACCATGGTTTATAGAAACTATGGGTATAGAGTGAATTGAATTATTCTATACTAATGATTTATTTAAAACATTGGTATAGAATATATTACACTATGGTTTTTTAAAAACCATTTATATATACCGACAGTTTTTTAATAACCATTAGGTTGGTGTTCTATCATATCTATTGACCTCCAATTCCCTCTCCCCCCCCCCATTACTTGTGAGCCATATTCTCCCCTCACTTGAGCAATATATGGTTCTCCTCTCCTCTATCCTTCTACCCAAATTTTGGTTCTATTTTATTCCAATATTCTGGGACAACAGATAAGTGATTTTTGAATCCTTATTTTCTTTTGATAAATATTTTTTTTATTTTTATCTATATATGAAAACCTAACCAGGATACTATTATGAGATGATTATTATGGATTATTTGAAATATGGTTATTTTATATTATTTTTCTTGTAGTATTTTATAAAAAATATAATTATAATAGATATATGTTTTGTTTTAATTTAGTTATCCACTAATTTTACATAAACAAATACAAATTTTTTAATATATATTAACTGATTATGTAATTAAATAATTTAGTAATATATTTTTATTAGTGTATTATAGAGTTATTTTATGTCATGTGATTGTATAAAATTATTCACGAGTTACCTTTAATAATATCAGTATAGCCTTATGTAGCCTTCAACTTTTCCTTCTTATATTTACATAGGTCGATGTACCATTACCCATATTAGAAAGTTTGTATCTCCTTTACACAGTACTTAAGATCATGAATGAATCTTATGTAGATTCATAAATGGACTACTCCTACTATTACACATCCTCCATGCCATTATTTAAGTACCGTTGCAATGGTTTCTAGCGAATCTTACACAATCTGTATAACCTTCATCAAGCATCATTTGTAAAATTCATGTCACATATTGAAAAGAGAACTCATCACCTCATTATTCTTATAGGATTTACATATTTAAATATTTAAAGATCCCCCTTAATACATGTCAGCATATTCCATCTAACTTTACATGAAAAATATAATTTCTGATAAGATCTATTTAAACATACATTTAAACTTCAACTACAAGAACACTTTCATATATCATCTGAATTCAACTTTTTATATTCCAAATAGTGAATTCAAAACATGTAAATAAAATATTAACAATACCTCTAAGACTAATAAGTTGGATCTCAGTGTAGGAAACAGCTATCAAAGTTTACAAGGTCATTGTTGTATATATTTTACTCTAAATCTATAAATCATATTGCAAATTTAGAAGTTAAATATTCCTATAATCTTAAATAACTTCTCACAAAACCAATTAATACATAAAAATTAATTCACATGGATGAGGAAAATATCACTTTAAGATCGAATTGAAACCATTATAAATCCATTTCTTCTAATTTATCTATAATGAATTATTCTTTTAAATAAGGCTAAGTAGATTTTATGAGCCAATAATTATCACCCCCTAATTTTTTAAACCTTTGAACACCCCTTCTTAAATCCACTTTATTGGTAGAATTATTTTTCCAAGTAGCTTTCGAGTACCCGTTAAAAAACTTAGATGAAACCAAAATGTTACTTTATAATAAATCACTTCAAAGTATTTGAAAATTTCTCAAATTCATTAGTTAAACTATAACATAGATTTAAAACCTAGATAACCCCCAAAATAGGTTTTAAATCCACTAAATATTTAATTTTTTAGTATATTAATATATATAATAGCATGTATGATCAAATTCTCAACGTTCCACACCTAATTCGGGACTTTAAAATTTTTATAATTATCTAGAAATTTCATTTTATGAAGAACTCATGTATTTGTAATTGTCCTTATAATGCACACATAGTGAATATATAAGGCCCCGGCCTTAAACCTTACTTAATATTGAATTAAATGAATAATTCACGTCGAGGATCTTTTCAGGTTTAGAGTTTTAGAGAATTAGAACATAACTATTACATCTCAAAAGATTACAAAGCAGTCACTTCTACTAAGTTTCCATAAAAAAACTCTTAAAAAGAAACGTGTCTAGTTCCATGTTTTATATAGGATGACATTCCCTTGATCCCATCCTTGAACTTATTCCACATTAAGTCCTGTGAAAACATTTCAAAAAAACTTGGGGTGAGCATAAAAAAGCTCAGTAAGTGATACAGAAAGAATGAAAACTGTTAGTTTTTCAAACATCAAATAAACAATATATACTCTATCAAAGTAATACCTTCACCTTCATGAAGTAGTAAAAACTCTTCACTAAATAAAGTATCATTACTTACCTTTTTGTAACCAAAGTATTACCATAAAATCCATAAAAAGAACACATAACATATATAAAGGTAACTTGGGACATAAACATACTTAAGTGGAATAACCATACGGTCGACTTCCACACATATCACTTAATGGAATAGCCATAGGGCCAATTTCCATACATACTTAATGGAATAGCCATACGGCCGACTTCCATACCCAATGCATTGGAGGTTATAACGTAACCACCCATCCTGGTATTCACGGCAACACCCTTCATATGGTTTATAATGTAACCACCCGTTAAAATGTCCAAGTACCAGTATAAAATCATAAAACATAAAACCGATATAAAGGAATGATAACATTCCCACATTTCAATCACAATATATCATAAATATATTGACATAATAGAATCCTTTTTCAAAACCATTTTCAACACCAAAATACATAAAAGAGTATATGGTATTTATTTTATTCTAAAAACATTACGGCTTGTTGAGAAAGCCAAAGACCAAATAATACTCGCGGCGGCGGAAAAAGTCGTTGTCACCGCGTATGTTAAAAAAAAATTCCTTTTTGTCATTTAGTAAAACGCTTCGTAGAAAAAGATTCCTTTTGTATAAAAGTAAAATTCAAAGGGGTTTATACACCGTATAAAAGAAAGTTGTGTATAAAATGAAATATGCCTCAATGAAAGGAGATTGAGACGAAGTCCCTTACCTCGGGTCCGACTTGACTCGATCGTTCTTTAACGTCCTGGATAATAAACTTGAGTTAATTTATACTTGATTAAGAACCTTTTTAAAGTTCATTATTCCTTTTATATCACTTTTTTTCATGTTATAAACATTATGTAACCATTTATGTTAATAATGTTTGTTTTGTCAATATTTGGTTCTTAAGTCGAAAGTTGACTTCTTACAATTACATGTTGTTCGTGTGGTCAAAATTTCTTTATATCCATAATGAAATTCATGATTTGGATATAATATATATCATATATATCCAGCATATACATGTATTTATAATATTACATAATCATTTAGAGGTAAGAAATGAAATGCACCGTTCATGGAGACGGTAAGCCGTACGTACGCATGAACGCTACTTTCATTTCTTTGTCATATTAATGGAATTAAAACTAAATGAGAGGTATGTATATTTTAATTCCAAAATTATATTCATCATTTAGATATATCATTAATTATATATATCCATTATATACATGTACTTATAATAGTACATTACATTTGGGGATAAGAAATGAAATGCACCGTTCATGGAGACGGTAAGCCGTACGTACGCATGAACGCTACTTTCATTTCTATCTCATACTTTAATTGAAAGAAATAATAATGATATAGAGGTATATTATAATTCCAGTATAACATCATATATAATAACTTTAAATCCATCCTTTACATGTCCCACATATGGCATTAATGAATCACATCACTTTGAGGGGGCGGTAGTCCGCACTTCCTTAAATGAAGATATCGTGCTTACCCATAATGGAAACCATAAAGGTATGCCCAAAATGAAAAATACAGAAGCTTAAAGAAAAAAATAAACATATTATATATCATATATAAAAATAGTGACATCATAATGGCCACCCTTGAAGGTGTTAAATGAGTATTGAACAATCATCGTTTCGGGAGGCAGAATTTCGCCATCCACAGAAACCGTATGTTCTTTAACCATTTGATGTAGTTGTGTGAGAGTGTAGCTCAAATAAATCTTATAACAACATCCTAGTATATTGAATATACTGGTGTTGTTACAAAAGAAGTAAATAAAAAGAGTTTAGAGGGTTGGAGAAGCAAAATAAAACAAATGAACAAGAGAGAATGAATTACCTTTAAATGTGTAACCCCTTTTGATTTGAGCCTAAAGGCTTTCTTTGAAAAGATTCTGCCCAAAGGGAATATTTCTAGGATGAGGAGAGGGATTTGGAGAGAGTAAATGGTCAGGGGTTGGCCGAGCCAAAGGCTTGAGGAGTGTGTGAAATGAGGTAGAGGTGGGGGCCTTTTATAAGAGGAGAGGAGGGGCACTTTTGGAAAGTAAAGAAATATTACTTTATTTGAAAATGTGTTTCGGTTTTAAAAGGTCCCACATTGATATACTTCGTGGATAAGGTGATAAGGGTTCGAAATACACCCATCCAATAAGTTTTCGACATGTGTAGTTTATATATTTTACATTATCTTTCCATTTTATTTAAATCGTCAAATAATGATGTCATCGCTGCATCATTATTATGTCATAAATAATTTAATTTATTTAATGTCTAAAAATTATAAAAAAACTACTATGATGTATGAAATCTTTTTATATTTCCAATTAATATTTATAATCAAAAATCTGACTTGTATAACCCCATTTAAAAATTGTTTTAGTAAAACATATCATGTTTGTGTCATTTTTACTTTAAATTAAATAAAAAGTTATTTATGTCATTTCCCAACCAAAGTGGCTCCATGGGGTCCCCAAGTTGACCCATGGCTTGTCTTGGTCGTCCATGACACAACCAATGAGGGTAGGACATGTGTCAAGCTCATCTTATTTTATTAAAGCATTATTTTTACCTTAAACTACACTAATTACAACTAATCACGATTAAGAACATAATAAGTTACTATTCACCAAAAAAATTATTATAATCTCATTGAACCACATTTTACTTCTTAATGACAACCATGTATGTCGGATTTTTGAAATTAAAAACACAATGATGGCAAAATTTCATTTAAACGGAAAATCAGTTTTTATAAGTACCACTTAGTGGTTTCACTATTCATCAAAAATTGAAGTTTTTCAGAAAGTTACCAAAAATTCACCCTAAGATATATTTGATATTACGAATTCAAAAATGAAGTCTATTTTACAAATTTCAAAACATATAATTCACATTAATTAATTTAATAATTAATTCCCGCTGTCAGAGCAAATAGCGTGTTTTTATGAAACTATATGTATCAAAAGATTGACACTAGTTTAAGTCCGATTTCAAAGTGAAATTAATTCCAACGACCAATATTGGATTTAATGGTAAAAATATTTTCTAATTTCAATTTAAAACCAATTCAAAATATAATCTAATCATATAAATAAATTAGATTAAAAAGAGGTTTTGAATTAATATACAACATTTTACACTATTCATTAAAAAATGAACTTTATCAGAAAGGTACCAAAAATTTACACAAAGTAAATTTTGATGTCCTGATTCTAAAGAAGAGTTATATTTGGTCTAATAGAATTTATAAGATCGATCAAAACTATATTTAATGACGGTTCTCCGTCAAAAGGTGATAAGTGGACCTTTCGTGAAAATTAGGGTATAAATGCCTAAAATTGAACTCTTTCCGTATTTTAAGCCTTTATCTTTTATTGGGTAAATGTAAAAACATTTAAAAACATATATAATCATATTTTAGTTATTTCTATCCATTCCTGCCAGTACAACGGCTACTCGTTAACTAACATTTAAAATAATATTATTTTATTACTTGTGTGCAACGTAAGTTTTCAAAGAAACTCATCGTTGCGTACCGAGTACGCTATCGAACGGAGAAAACCCTTTTAATTAAAATTAATATTTAATTCGTAAATATTAATAAATATTAAAATTCTTTATTCTTTATTTACCTGGGATGTTACATCCTTCCCCCCTTTTAGGAATTGCATCCTCGCAATTTTATTCACTTATCAAAATAAGTGGGGGTATTTATCCCCCATAGCATTTTCAGATTCCCACGTTGCCTCTTCAATCACATGGTTTTTCCACAAAACCTTTACCTGATGAATCACCTTATTCCGTAACACTTGCTCCCTGTGGTCAAGAATCTGGACCAGTTGTTCCTCATAAGATAGGTTCTCTTCCAGCTGAACTACCTCTGGACTCAAAACATGAGATGGATATGGCATATACTTTCTCAACATTGAAACATGAAAAACATTGTGTACCTGAGATAAAATCGGAGGTAAAGCCACCCAATATGCAACTGATCCAACTCTCTCCAGAATTTCATATGGTCCAATAAACCTTGGACTAAGCTTTCCTTTCTTACCAAATCTCATCACACTTTTCCAAGGAGAAACCTTGAGAAAAACATGATCACCTACCTCGAAAGATAGATCCTTCCTCCGGTTATCCGCATAACTCTTCTGCCTGCTCTGAGCTGTTCTCATGTGCTTCTGAATCAACTGAACTTTTTCTGCCATCTCTTCTACCAATTCTGGTCCCATCAGCTTCTTTTCACCCACTTCATTCCAAAATGCTGGAGTTCGACACTGCTTCCCATATAATGCCTCAAATGGTGCCATCTGTATACTGGAATGAAAACTGTTATTATAAGAAAACTCAACCAAAGAAATTTGTTGGTCCCAACTTCCCTGATAATCCATAGAACAAGCTCGTAGCATATCCTCCAATGTCAGGATTGTTCGTTCTGAATGCCCATCTGATTGAGGATGAAAAGCTGTACTAAAATTTAATTCAATACCCAATGACTTCTGAAGGCCTTTCCAAAAGTTAGATGTGAACCTGGGATCACGATCAGATACAATGGAGAGGGGAACTCCATGTAACCTGACTATCTCTTTAAGATACAAACGGGAAAGTTGATCTAGGGAAAAAGTATCTCGTATAGCAAGGAAATGAGCAGATTTGGTCAAGCGATAAACAATAACCCAGATTGCATTATTACCTCGAGATGTCTTCGGTAATCCAACAACAAAGTCTATGGATATATTCTCCCATTTCCACTCTGGAACTGGTAAAGGCTGAAGCATCCCTTTCGGTAACTGTCGCTCTGCTTTAACCTGTTGACATGTCAAACGCTTCACAGTAAAATCAGAAATATCTTTTTTCATTCCATCCAACCAGTAATACTCCTGCACATCTCTGTACATCATAGTACTGCCCGGATGAACTGAAAACGGAGAACTATGAGCTTCACATAACAATTCTCTCTTCAACTGTGAATCACAAGACACACACAATCTCTTCCCAATCCTCAAAACACAAACACAAACTTATCCAAGAACTAATGGAAAATTTTATTCATAAGGTCCATGAATACAGCAGGTGCATTGGTTAACCCAAAAGGCATAACTACAAATTCATAATGTCCATATCTAGTACGGAACGCAGTCTTCGGAACGTCTGCTTCTTTTACTTTCAACTGATGGTACCCCGACCTCAAGTCAATCTTCAAAAAATACTGAGCTCCCTGGAGCTGATACCACTTCATTCGATGGCCCAACATCTGCTGAAGTTGTTGCAAAGGATTTCACCACCCCTTTCTGCTTGTAGTCTGGCTGCATTCCCCCAGTTGAGTTCTTCGTTGGACACTCGTTTGCATAATGACCCATTTCATTACACTTAAAACATCTTACCGTTGGATTTTAATTTCCGGCTTGATCATCTTCCTTATAGTTACGAGCAATATGACCAGACTTACCACACCGAAAGAACTTACCAGACTTGGATAAACATTCTCCATGATGCATTTTACCACACTTCTCACAGGATGGATATTTGGTTTTCATACCTCCTTTCTTCTTTGATGAATTCTTCCCATTTGTCTGCCAACTAGACCACTTATTCTGTTGTTTGTCATAGAACACCTGATCATCGGCAAACTCCATTTCCACCTTCTTCGCACATCGAACAAGTTTTTCATAACTTTTGAACTCACGAGAAGCTAAATCCCTTCGATACTTTGGCTTTAACCCTGAGTAAAAATGGTTTATTTTACTATCAAGATCTCGTATGAAGTTTGGAATATACCTTACCAATCGAGTGAACTTTTCTTCATAAGCAGCCACTGAATCATCCTCCTGCCTCAATTCTAGGAATTGTTTTTCCATCCTAAGACGAACCACCTTAGGAAAATATTTCTCAAGAAACATACCTTTGAATTCGTCCCAGTGAAGATCCTCAATCTCATCACTATCCCTTATATTGTTTACCATCGACCACCACTGATCAGCTTCACCTTTAAAACAGTAAACAGCAAGACTAACCTTTTGATGTTCTGAACACCCCATGACATCAAAAATCTTCTCCAGTGCTTTAATCCACTCTTTAGCTTGCACACGGTCAGATGATCCTCTGAATGAAGGGGGATGTTGCCTCATGAAATGTTCCACCACTGACATGTTACTCTGCGGTTGATCTGGCTGATCACGTGCATGGATACCACCACCATTTATAGCCTGAGTCAATTGTGCCATCACTGCAACAAACTGTTCAGTTCCGATTCCGACCATCTCAGGTTGCTGATTTGGAAGGTTATCTTCCTCCTGATGTCATCCCAACATATCTGCTTTGTTTCCTCTGCGGAAAACCATTCTGAACATAGAAATATCTTAGGCAAAGCAACATGGTAATCCGTAAATGCTATATCATTTCAATCATATTATAATTTAACACTTTTCTAACTCCTAAAGTTGTCTAAACTGACCTCTGATACCAACTATAAGGCCCCAGCCTTAAACCTTACTTAATATTGAATTAAATGAATAATTCATGTCGAGGATCTTTTCAGGTTTAGAGTTTTAGAGAATTAGAACATAACTATTACATCTCAAAATATTACAAAGTAGTCACTTCTACTAAGTTTCCATAAAAAAACTCTTAAAAAGAAACGTGTCTAGTTCCATGTTTTATATAGGATGGCATTCCCTTAATCCCATCCTTGACCTTATTCTACATTAAGTCCTGTGAAAACATTTCAAAAAAAACTTGGGGTGAGCATAAAAAGCTCAGTAAGGGATACAGAAAGAATGAAATCTGTTAGTTTTTCAAACATCAAATAAACAATATATACTCTATCAAAGTAATACCTTCACCTTCATGAAGTAGTAAAAACTCTTCACTGAATAAATTATAATTACTTACCTTTTTGTAACCAATGGATTACCATAAAATCCATAAAAAGAACACATAACATATATAAAGGTAACTTGGGACATAAACATACTTAAGTGGAATAACCATACGGTCGACTTCCACACATATCACTTAATGGAATAGCCATACGGCCAATTTCCATACATACTTAATGGAATATCCATACGGCCGACTTCCATACCCAATGCATTGGAGGTTATAACGTAACCGCCCGTCCTGGTATTCACGGCACCACCCGTCATATGGTTTATAATGTAACCACCCGTTAAAATGTCCAAGTACCAGTATAAAATCATAAAACATAAAACCAATATAAAGGAATGATAACATTTCCACATATCAATCACAATATATCATAAATATATTGACATAATAGAATCCTTTTTCAAAACCATTTTCAATACCAAAATACATAAAAGAGTATATGGTATTTATTTTATTCTAAAAACATTACGGCTTGTTGAGAAAGCCAAAGACCAAATAATACTCGCGGTGGCGGAAAAAGTCGTTGTCACCGCGTGCGTTAAAAAAACATTCATTTTTGTCGTTTAGTAAAACGCTTCCTAGAAAAAGATTCCTTTTGTATAAAAGTAATAGTCAAAGGGTTTTATACACCGTATAAAAGAAAGTTGTGTATAAAACGAAATATGCCTCAATGAAAGGAGATTGAGACGAAGTCCCTTACCTCGGGTCCGACTTGACTCGATCGTTCTTTAACGTCCTGAATAATAAACGTGAGTTAATTTATACTTGATTAAGAACCTTTTTAAAGTTCATTATTCCTTTTATATCACTTATTGCCATGTTATAAAAATTATGTAACCATTTAAGTTAATAATGTTTGTTTTTTCAATATTTGGTTCTTAAGTCGAAAGTTGACTTCTTACAATTACATGTTGTTCGTGTGGTCAAAAGTTATTTATATCCAGAATGAAATTCCTGATTTGGATATCAGATATATCATATATATCCAGAATATGCATGTATATATAATATTACATAATCATTTAGAGGTAAGAAATGAAATGCACCGTTCATGGAGACGGTAAGCCGTACGTACGCATGAACGCTACTTTCATTTCTTTGTCATATTAATGGAATTAAAACTAAATGAGAGGTATGTATATTTTAATTCCAGAATTATATTCATCATTTAGATATATCATTAATTATATATATCCATTATATACATGTACTTTTAATAGTACATTATATTTGGGGATAAGAAATGAAATGCACCGTTCATGGAGACGGTAAGTCGTACGTACGCATGAACGCTACTTTCATTTCTATCTCATACTTTAATGGAAAGAAATAATAATGATATAGAGGTATATTATAATTCTAGTATAACATCATATATAATAACTTTAAATCCATCCTTTACACGTCCCACATATGGCATTAACGAATCACATCACTTTGAGGGGGCGGTAGTCCACACTTCCTTAAATGAAGATATCGTGTTTACCCATAATGGAAACTCATAAAGGTATGCCCAAAATGAAAAATACAGAAGATTAAAGAAAAAAATAAAAATATTATATATCATATATAAAAATAGTGACATCATAATATCCACCCTTGAAGGTGTTAAATGAGTATTGAACAATCATCGTTTCAGGAGGCAGAATTTTGCAATCCATGGAAACCGTATGTTCTTTAACCATTTGATGTAGTTGTGTGAGAGTGTAGCTCAAATAAATATTATAACAACATCCTAGTATATTGAAGATACTGTTTTTGTTACAAAATATGTAAATAAAAAGAGTTTAGAGGATTGGAGAAGCAAAATAAAACAAATGAACAAGAGAGAATGAATTACCTTTAAAAGTGTAACCTCTTTTGATTTGATCCTAAAGGCTTCCTTTGAAAGGATTCTGCCCAAAGGGAATCCTCTAAGATGAGGAGAGGGATGTGGAGAGAGTAAATGGGCAGGGGTTGGCAGATCCAAAGGCTTTAGGAGTGTGTGAAATGAGGTAGAGGTGGGGGCCTTTTATAAGAGGAGAGGAGGGGTACTTTTGGAAAGTAAAGAAATATTACTTTATTTGAAAATGTGTTTCGGTTTTAAAAGGTCCAACATTGATATAATTCGTGGATAAGGTGATAAGGGTTCGAAATACACCCATCCAATATGTTTTGGACATGTGTAGTTCAAAGATTTTACATTATCTTTCCATTTTATTTAAATCGTCAAATAATGATGTCATCACTGCATCATTATTATCTCATAAATAATTTAATTTATTTAATGCCTAAAAATTATAAAAAAAATACTATGATGTATTAAATCTGTTAATATTTCCAATGACTATTTATAATCAAAAATTTGACTTGTATAACCCCATTTAAAAATTGTTTTACTAAAACATATCATGTTTGTGTCATTTTTACTTTTACATTAAATAAAAAGTTATTTATGTCATTTCCCAACCAAAGTGGCTCCATGGGGTCCCCAAGATGACCCATGGCTTGTCTTGGTCGGACATGACACAACCAATGAGGGTAGGACATGTTTCAAGCTCATCTTATTTTATTAAAGCATTATTTTTACCTTAAACTACACTAATTACCACTAATCACGATTAAGAACATAATAAGTTACTATTCACCAAAAAATTATTATAATCTCATTGAACCACATTTTACTTCTTAATGACAACCATGTATGTCGGATTTTTGAAATTCAAAACACAATGATGGCAAAATTTCATTTAAACGGAAAATCATTTTTTATAAGTACCACTTAGTGGTTTCACTATTCATCAAAAATTGAAGTTTTTCAGAAAATTACCAAAAATTCACCCTAAGCTATATTTGATATTACGAATTCAAAAATGAAGTCTATTTTACAAATTTCAAAACATATAAGTCACATTAATTAATTTAATAATTAATTCCCGCTCTCAGAGCAAATAGCGTGTTTTTATGAAACAATAAGTATCAAAAGATTGACACTAGTTTAAGTCCGATTTCAAAGTGAAATTAATTCCAACGACCACTATTGGATTTAATGGTAAAAATATTTTCTAATTTCACTTTAAAACCAATTCAAAAGATAATCTAATCATATAAATAAATTAGATTAAAAAGAGGTTTTGAATTAAAATACAACATTTTACACTACTCATTAAAAAAATGAACTTTATCAGAAAGGTACCAAAAATTTACACAAAGTAAATTTTGATGTCCTGATTCTAAAGAAGAGTTATATTTGGTCCAATAGAATTTATAAGATCGATCAAAACTATATTTAATGACGGTTCTCCGTCAAAAGGTGATAAGTTGACCTTTCGTGAAAATTAGGGTATAAATGCCTAAAATTGAACTCTTTCCGTATTTTAAGCCTTTATCTTTTATTGGGTAAATGTAAAAACATTTAAAAACATATATAATCATATTTTAGTTATTTCTATCCATTCCCGCCAGTACAACGGCTACTCGTTAACTAACATTTAAAATAATATTATTTTATTACTTGTGTGCAACGTAAGTTTTCAAAGAAACTCATCGTTGCGTACCGAGTACGCTATCGAATGTAGAAACCCCTTTTAATTAAAATTAATATTTAATTCGTAAATATTAATAAATATGAAAATTCTTTATTCTTTATTTACCTGGGATGTTACAGAATACCCCATTAGATTATATCATCCCCTTTATACTACATAACTGAATTTATTATATTTAAAAATAATGTAAAATAGGATAAGGGTACCTTTTACATCCTCATGTTAATGATTGTGGCTGTTCTTGATGAACCATCTCTTTTCTTCTAATCTTCTTCCAAGCCATTACAGTGGGTGTTTTTGTTGCAAAACCACTTGTGATGATTATATTATAGATATTCATTATTATATTCCTTATCCTCATTATCTTGGTTTCCTTCACCATTATGAGACTAATCTCTCAAATACTTATCTTTATCTCTTCTTTTGATACATTTTCCTTTCACCCTTCAACATGATACCTCTTCCAATAGAGGGATCATCCATTAACTTCGACCAATTTACTTGTGGGGTGATATATGATATCATTAAGGTATAATTTTTTCTTTTCCTATTCTTTGATATCTATAATATTCAGTTCATACTTATTCTTCCTTCGTGAATCCTTATTTATGGAAACTTCCTTCCCAATTTATGCACACTATATGTGTTTGTAGAACCAATTTACAATGATTTTGGTAGTTAAAAGTTACTGTTTGAATTACTGGATTATCATTGCATATTATTAAATCTTATAGAAGTATATAAGTGATGAATTTTCTATTCCAATTAATTATGTGTAATTTATACAAAAAATTGTATTTCATTTCACATATCATACAACTTTAGGCTTCCATATACTTTATTACATTTTGGATATATTTGTTATAAAGATTAGTTTTTATGATAATATGACTGGATGATTATTTTTATATATGTCAAATATGTTATAATTTCTAGGATATTATTAGAACATTTTTTGTGGTTTTGATATTGGGTGACACTTTTCTGTTATTCTTAAGAAAACATTATCCATCATAAAGACAATTATATTAAATTGGAATAATGTCATATTAAAACCATTGATGTTTTAAAAACAAAATTTTCATAAATATATATATTTATTTATTTATTTTGATTTTGTAATAGTTATTTACCATTCTATGTCTTATACTTTGTATGGTTTGTTATTAGTGGGCATTTATAATATAATATTTTACTTATATTATTCTTTATATTGATAGCTACTTGTATGATTTTATGATTTTCATATTAAAATTGGTTATAATAGTTTTTTTAATTATGGTTTACATTTTTTATTTGAATATAATGTTTCCCTTAAAATTTAATGGATATAATATAGTTATATCGTACCCATCAGATTTCAACTGATTTTTAAAATAATTAAGAATTTTTTTATATTTTTCATTTTACAACGCTTTATATAGAGGTTTTATATAGTTTATATGTTATAATTATGTTGGAATACCATGGTTATGTCGAGAATAATTTATCTACCATATAATAATATCTATATTTCAAACAAAATTTTATTTTTGGAATCACAACAAAAAGACAAGATAATCTTCTACTATTAATGAATAAAATGAAATGAGTGGTGTTGAGAATTTGATATTGGATGGGCTTCCATTTGTGCATAATCACAAGATAGATAGTACTCCAGTGCAAGAAGAAAATTATATCAATACAAATGATGAAAATAATTACTATTAGTATGTTGAGAGAGTGAAAAAATTAATTTATGATGCCAGAACTTCAGTATATCAAGAATGTACTAAAATGAAAATTTTGGAATGTTTAATCCAATTATATCATGGTAAACCCATGTACAAAATTTCTAATAAATCTATTGGTTATATTATTACCTTTTTGAAGCACATGAATCCTAATGGTGTAGATATTCCCGCCAATCATTATAAGGTATGAGTGTTAATTTATTAGTTTGGATTTTTTCTAATAAAATTCATGTTTATTTGAAAGATTAGAGTTTATTTAGGGAAGAAATATAACCCCTTAGTGATTGTGAAGTATGTGTACCATATTTATGAGAAAGAGAATATAGGCATAATACTATATTTTTTCCCATAGGAAATCATATAGAAATTTCTATTGATTCCCGGGCATTAAAATCTATTTATTTCTATAGAAAATATCAACCAATATGCAATTGAATGATTTTGAGAAGATTAATTTTATTCATGAGTTGGTTGACCATGTAGATGCATTATCTTGGCATAAATTTGATGTACAATAACCAGATTTTATGTTAAGGTATGTAATGTTATGTTGCGTCAATCCTATGATGGTTTTAATACATTTTGTCATATTCTTACTTCTAACAACACATGGATTGTTTTTATTATTTTTTATAATATTACTTTGTGGATGTGTATGAAAAAATATTTCAATTTCTTGAGTATAGTGATATATATAACTTCTATTCCTAGAAATGATATAGACATCTACTTGAAGCCTTTAATAAGAGAGTCTATATAGCTTTTTGATATAGGTTTGTGCACATTTTATTCTTCTTAAAAAAATTGTAGATGTTTTCTACCCCTAAATGTACTATAAATGATTCTATTTATGAAATGATGTCTGTTTAGAGAAAAAAAAGGGAAAAATATCATGTCCTATTTGTATGAAGAATACATGATCGTGAATACTTAAATAATTTCTTAGTTTCAGTTTCATGAGGCATAGATGATTCTTTATAATGGATCATCAATACATGAAGAACCACTATTGGTTTCATAATACTTTTGACATTGAACAACCACCTCAACATATTCCAGGAACTGATGTGATTAATTAATAGAAATATTTCATTTTTTCTCATGTAAAGGTTGGGTGAATTATAAAAAGATGAAGAATGTTGACACTAATTCTACTTACAATTGGAAAAGGAAAAGTATCATTTTTTAGTTTCCATATTGGTCAAAATATGTTTTAAGTAATCGTTTTGATGTAATGAACATTGAGAAAAATATATAGGAAATTTTTCTTTAAATTATTGTAAATATCAAGGATAAGACCAAATATGACTTATGATATCTCTAGGACTTGTTGGATTGGGGTATTTAACCAAGACTGCATCTTATGTGTATTGGTGAAAACAAAAGAAAACTTATTGGTGCCTCTTATGTGATAACACCTTTAGAGAAAAATAAATTTCAAGAAGTACTAGACAATATCAAAGCTCCAGATGTCTATTCCAAAAAAAAATATCTAAATGAGTCAACATAAGGTATTTGAAACTAAAATCCCTAAAAATTCATGATTATCACATCCTTCTTCATAAATTGATTCCAATGGAAATCCAAAATTTACTATCTAATTATTGAAGGGTGAAGGTGATTGCCTTGTTCCATTTTAAGGATTAATTTAGGATAAAATGTTATCGAATTAATTCATAATAGAAAATCATCAATAGGTTACATTAATTTTGATTAATTTGGAAAAAACATTTCTTCATCATTTTTTACTTGCATGCAACATTTAATAGTTCATCTTTTTACAGAAACACTTCTTGTGGGACCCATTTCTTTTCGTTTTATGTGTCCTAATGAATGAAATATGTGGATGATGTAATATTTTGTATGAAATAGAAATCATCCAAAAGGATCCATTGTGAGAGGTTATCTTTCTCAAGAATGTATGAAAGTTTATTCAATGTATTTTTCTAATGTGAAAAAAGACCTAACCAGCCAATGAGACATAAACATGAGCTATATGGGAGAATTTATCTCCCACTCCCATATCTTCTTCAAGAATGATGAATTACTAGGTTATATATGCTGGCTACATTCAGCCTTAAGAGAGGGATATATAACAAAACATGGTCTTCTTAAACTATGGTTTTTTTATGACAATATCAAGTAAGTAATTTGAATATTTATATATTATCCCATACTATATCATTCACATATACCTTAAACTTTTATTATCATATTATATGGGGAAAATAAAGTTAGATATTCATTTAATTTTATTATTAATATATTTTTTACGCATTGAGTTTACTTGTTGACTCCATCTCTCAAAAATTAAGAGTGGTGGATTTTGGTCACAATTCAATAGTTTTTTAACGTAAATATTTGAAAAATAAATGGGTATAAATTTTTTAAAACTAGTCAAGTGGTGAATAAATAAACATAGAAATATGGTTTTATGTTAACTACAGTAATAGAATGTTATTCTAGTGCATCAAATAGCATTCCTCGATATGAAAATGTGAATTATTATGGACTGGTTGAGAAAATATAATTATTGGATTACTACTCACATGGTCATGTCACTTTGATGGAATATAAATTGTTACATTCAATAATGTGACATGGTATATTTATCGATGAATTTGGATTTATATTTATTTACATAACCTACTTCCTAGATACTGATGAATCATATATTTTGGAATCAATGGAAAAAAGTTGTTTTATTTGAAAGATAATATGATAATTGATTATGGTTTCATTATTGAAGTAATCCCAAGAAATATTTTTCATATTAGTGGGGCCAAAATTGAAACTATTTACGTCCCCATTGGTGTAGACCAAATTATTTTATTTGATGAAAAAACTTATCCCATTTTGATAATTATTGTTGGAACCATAAGTAGTGGTAGGTAATATATTGAAGCTACCATATATGTTCACATAACCTTAAATTGACCATGACATGGGTTTATCATGTTGGAACTATTGTAATTACTTTAATTTAGTTTTCATTTGAAATTATATGTTTATTATAGAACTGTTTGTTTTCATTGCATTTAATTATATTTATTTCAATTCAAAAAACAGATATTTAAAAGGTTTTTAAAAAAAATATAACATTATTTTAAATTATAATTCCTAACACATGTTAGGAAATAGTTTATGACTTCTTTGACTTCAATTTAATATGCATAACTTTTAAAAAATATTTCTAAAAAACTATATTTCATTATTATGCATATTATGAAAGATATTGAAAAAATTTAAAGGAAGAGTTTATTTGATAATGATCAATAGATTTGTGAGCTAGGGATTCCTCCTTTGGTTCCCTTAGTGAGAATAATAGTTGTATTATTTTTCTTTCACATTACATTTAATGACATATTCTTATTATTTATCAAAAAATTCGGGACATTCATATGAACCATATTTGACATATCATAAGCCTACTAGTATGTGTTTGAGTAGAGGTGATCCTAGAGATACAAGGAGCACACATTGTACCCACTCACATCCTAACCCACCAACAGACACCCCTTATACCCTACCTTTTAATCCTCAACTTGAGCTTCATATGATGTTCCCACACACACCTCCATCATTATCTGATTTATCATCAACTTATCATACCATGTATATTCCACATCTGAAGATTTCCCCACTTATAACATATCCATATCCTATAGTATATCCCCATCCCTTCTATCCTTATCATGTCATGTCTCCACCACCTTCATTCATTAATATCCATCCAAGATATGATTATTCTTACCCTTCAACTTCCACTCCTCTGCATGTAGATGACCTAGTTCATGCATTTGAACAGGAACATCCTTTAGAGGCTACCGGTCTAGGATAGTCCACCGATCCATCATATCCTAACGATAAGCCTCCATAATTCTTTTTTATAATTGTTTTAAGTTATATGACATAATTTTTCCATATTATATTATGAATTAATTCTTATTTTTTTATTTTCTCCTATTCAGTGGTATCTGCTAATAGGTGATGTGGGTGCATGAATATGAGTGAATCCTTGAATCATCACAAAAAATAATGGTGTATTAAAATGAAGATAATAAATTGATAGGAAAAAATTCTAGGCAGTATATAATTTTTATGTAAAATTTATTCTAGTAAAATGATATCATTATAGTGTAACCATTCTCTTGGAGGAATATTCACTAGTAGAAAAATGGTCTTTAACATAGATTTTTTTTATTTTGGACGTCGGTTTTTAACCGACGTCGAAGTCACCAACGTAAAAAATATGACTTTTTACCTTGGTTTTTGTAAACCGACGCGAAAAATGAATGACATTTGTTTTTTGGCATCAGTTTTTTTAAAAACTGATGCCAAAAAAACTAATTGATATCATTTTTCACGTCAGTTTTCATAAAAACCAACGCCATAATTTTAAAAAAAAATGGCGTTGGTTATTTAAAAAAACCAACGCCATAAATGAAAAAAATAGTTTTGGCATCGGTTTTTAAAAAATCGGACGCCAATAAGTAAATTTTTTTTCTATGTTTTAGATCATTTCTTAATCTTTGATTTGAAAGGTTATTGACCTAAAATGGAGTTACTGATCAAAAGTTATCACCATTAGAAGTTGAACCTATCAATGTTTCGATTGATACAACTCGTTTCAAAGAAAACATGATAACATAAATTAAAATCATATACACCAAATGAAATAATATAAGAATAATACTTCAAACATATTTTAATGGTTTTAGGGGATTCCATCGAAATGATATGTTTTTTATCTTCATATAACTTATATTTATAAATGAGAATGAATCATTATTATAAGAAACCAAATCAAGTTGTTTAGAAACAAAGGATAATAATAATAAGGAAAAAAATGAATAGAATATATGCTGTGTTCAAATTAATGATTGAAGTTGCATTGAAAACTTGATTGAATCGAATATGTTGAAAATGATGAATGAAGGAGAAACTAGATATATATATATAGTAAATGAAAAAAATTCAATTGCGTTGTATGAAAATGTAGGCAGGATTTTCAAAAGATAAACACGCGTTGGGAAAAAACTGAAATTATGATCTCACATTACTCTTTGGCGTCATTTTTGTTTGAAACCAATGCAAAAGAGGACTTACATTGGTATTTTGGCATTAGTTTTTTAGAAAATTGATGCCAAAAATTTCAATCGATATCCTTTTTTGTGTCGGTTTTTAAATAAACTGACGCTAAAAAGTTAAAAAAATACATTTTCCATGTCTGTTTTTTTAAATACCGATGCCAAAAAGTAAAAAAAAATATCTTTGGTGTTGGTTTCATAACAAACTGATCCTAAATTTTCTTTTAAAAAAACTTTTCGTGTCAGTTTTTTTAAAAACCGACGACAAAAACAAGAAATAATTTTTTTGGCGTCGGTTTTTAAAAAAACCAACGCAAAAAACTAAAAAAAAATTGGTGTCAACTTTTATGAAAACCAACGCCGAAAAATTAAAAAAAAATTACAGTGTTTTAGATAATTCCTTATTTTTTTATTTCACTGGTCTTCGAGCTAAAACGGAGTTACGGACTAAAAGTTAAGGCCTTTGAAAGTTGAACTTCTTTAAGAATTATCTCAGAGAAGGTCAACTTTCGATATCTATAACTTTTAAAATGAAACTCCGTTTTTCTCCACGACCAGTCAAATCAAAGCTTATTGAATTATCTAAAACATTTTATATTTTTTTTAAGTTTTATGGCGTCGATTTTTATAAAAACCGACGCCAATATATATTTTTTTAGTTTTTTGGGTTGGTTTTTTTAAGAACTGACGAAAAACAATTTTTTTTCTTTTTTGCGTCAGTTTTTAAAAAAAACCAATGCCAAAAATTCACCGTAAAAATTAATTATGTAGGTTTATAAAAAAATTGTATATTTTTTAAGTTTTATGGTGTCGGTTTACATAAAATCCGACACCAAAATATATTTTTTTTAGTTTTTTGCATCGGTTTCTTTAATAACTAACGCTAAAATAATTTTTTTTCTTTTTGGCGTCGGTTTTTAAGAAAAACAAGGCCAAAAATTCACGGAAAAAATTATTTTCGTCAGTTTATAAGAAACCGATATCAAACTGGCGACGTTAAAAATCATTTTTCTACTTGTGATTGATAATGAAATAAAAAATAAAGCATGTTTGGAGATATGGGTAAAAAAATTTGTTAAGTTTATATGTATATTATTATTATATTTATATTAATTAACATTTTCATTATATCATCGGTTTAAGTTTCTTGATGGTGAAGCTTTTATGGTTTCATGTTTGGTGGATCTTGTAGAGTTGTGGTGATCATATAACCACAAGTTATATTTTGGTTGGAAGAGTAGAGTCAGTTTTGATTTATAGTGTGTACCCATATTCCTTGACTATCTAACAATATAATACCAACAAATTATTTCACATTTGATAAGTACTTACTTTTATTTATTCTTGATCTTTAAGGTTTTTCATTAAAATTTTAATTCTTATGAATTGTGTTGAATTTTTTTAGGATTCATTAGAATAAAAAGAACAATGATTCTATGATGTATTTGCACACTTTGGGGTGAACTAGAATGCCTAAGAATGAGAAGTTACATGTACTTTAATATGAATAGAAATAATATATTCCAGGTTCATTATATTCAAATTTATTTATTTTAGTCTCGTTTTGTAAACTATTAACTTATTTAAATAAATAGTTTTCATGTAAACAATAAAATAATCTTACATGTAATTTATTTCTGCTTATTAAAATCCATTGAATCTTAATTGAATAGAATCAAACCAACTTAAAGTCATCATTTCATTTTATTTGTATTTTCAAGAAGTATAAAAACATACCTAGTCATAAAATGGATTTAAAATTGAATAAAACTATTTTAAAATAGTCTTATAATGAACTTAAATAGTCCTGAGACTAAATGCCATAAATTCCACATTAATACAGAAGCCTAGAAATTCTCTATTTAGTAAGATTTCATGCTAATGATTAAGTTGTGTTCTCATGAATCCCTTTAATATAAGGTTATAAACAACTCGTTAATCTAGAATTTATAGCTTGAATGGAGTCCTCCTACTCCCTCCAGATTGTGCTTACATTAATCCTCCGAAAATATTGCAATATCCATTAAAATCCATAAATACCAGATAGATTTATTTTGATTTAACTCTTCAATGATATTTCTATATAATCCTTCTAGTATTGAAAATAGGCTTCAATGAATGCATCATTCCTTAAGGGATACATTTGAGAATGTATCAATTAATAAAACAATGTAAACCAAATAACCTAACCCAAAATTAACCAATTGAAATAACCCAAGATAAAGTAAATTCCCTAACCAAAAAATGAACAAAGTAATATAATCCATTGAAAAATAATTAACCTAACCAGAAAGGAACTAATTAACCTAACCAAAAAAATGAAAAATTGACCAAATGTCCTAATTCAAAACAAACTAATGGCCAAGAGACCAACTGACCAAATGAAAAAAATAACCAAATGACCAAAATAAAATATAAAATAACCCAAATATGAATCAAATGACCAAATGACGTAACTCAAATATGATATAACCCAAAGATGAACCAAATGGTTGTACACAAAATTAACCAATTTACATAACCCAAAATGAAGAAAACAACATGACAAAAAATGAACAAAATAACCTAATAAAAATAAAAATAAATAAACTAACACAAAATAAAAAAAACTAACCTAACAAAAAAATGAAGAATTGATCAAATGACCTAATCCAAAACTAATGAAAAAAATGGACAAAATGAACCAAATTATGTAATCCAAAAATAAATAACCAAAAAATGAACCAAATTAACTAACCCAAAATAAACCAAATAACCTAACATAAAATTTTAATTCATTATAGGTCGTGTGAAACTCGTACATGGCTTAAATTTCTTACTTTAAAATCATATTATCACTCTATTGTTAATCTGACATAGCTTTATCCTTATCCATAATTCTCATATGACCTTAAATTTCACTTAATCACATGTAGATTCATTCCCCTACATCTTAATTTAATGTGAGAATTGAAGTAAATACCACATAATGACTTGCCTCTATAATTTAATCTAAAGTGTGAAAGTTTTATCTTGATTTGAGTAAATGGTTAATCTAACGTCCTCACCATTTAATTTTTATTGGTTTTGTTTATTAATTTCATGTTATTCAATAATGTACAAATATATTAATCAATTTCAATTACAGGAAGCGTCGTTAGGCATCAAAGGTCGCGTCTCAAGAAAAATTATTTTGATTGAGTATAAGGAAAAAAGATGGAATTGTTGTCATTGAACAAACACAATATAATATTATAAGTCTCTTATTGATATTTAAAATTTTGATACATAATTTATAATTAAATATCTTATTTATATTTTTTGAAGTGTGCCCTGGAGGACCCTGATGAGAAATAAGATTAAAACATTGATCCAAATGATTATTTATGTCATTTATTCAGTGAGGATAACCAGTGGAGAGTCCTATGTGGACTGAGAAAACTATCATCCCCACTTTGTATTGGCCCTCATCAAGCACCTTCCAAATCACTCACACCCTCGCGGTGTAAAACACTCATGAAGAAGCAGCAAAGGACAAAACAAATATCTATACAAGATCTTGAAAGAGGTGAATTATTCACTAAATAGTTCTTGAAACTTATTTTATTAATATGTACATCACTTCCATTATAGGATTCTTTTGTTTTATTTTCATGTATGGCATCAATGTGCTCCTAATGTGATGCACTATGTGATGTCAATGAGGTTCCTTGTGGAAGTTGAGGTGAAGATTTTGCTTTTGGTGATGATGATAATGATGATTTTGGTCCTCTAAGAGATGATGTTGGTGATGGTGTTAATGAGTATGTTGGTGATGGTGATGAGGATGAGGATGAGGATGTTGGTGATGTGGGAGAAATTTATCCACTCTATTTTGGAGTTAGCAGTAATGAGTCGAGTGGATACTATTAAATTACATGAATTGATTGATTTTTTGAATGTATATGTATGTTATAGTATTGAAAATAGTTTAAAAAATATTTCAAGAAGTTGGTTTAGTGCTAAATATAAAATTTATGTGTTTCATTGAATGTGTACCATGGATTGTATTTTGTATACAGGTTTTGGTATTGTTTGTGTATTGGGGTTGGATGGTATGTTGCTTCTATTTGGGAACAGGTATCCATACCATTAGTTTAGTGAACTATCGGTATATCCTATCTAGGGGAAAACTTATACCAACAGTTCTAACAAGGGTTATAGATATATGCCCACATTTTAATGAAAATTATGGGTATTATAAATACCACATAGGTTCCAGCAATAGTTTTTTTAGAATTTGTGTATATAGCCATATACCAACATCTTAAATACCAATGGTTCATAGAACCATTATTATAACCTATAGTGGCTATTTTATGGGCTATAATAATGGTTATAAACCATGGGTATAGGTTAATTTTTCAGTAGGGATGTTTTATGTTAATTTTACATCCATTTTTCATCTCTTTTCCATCTTAGGGAAAACTAAAATATTGCTTGTGCACATATATTTCCTTTTATCACCACATTGTGGTGTAATTTATTTTTGAACACCACTTTAATTAGAGGGTTATAAATATAATATTAATGAATATATATGCTATTCATGAAAAAATTATGGTTATGGTTATATAATATGGAATATACCTTTTTACCATTCAACTATTGAAAAATGATAATGTCACTTGTGTTAAGTGTGCACTGTCACCTCACTAGGTCAAAGAAGGCATTTAATGAAGGTTTAAACCGCCGCTAAATCGTGTGTCAACAATAATTTCATGGTGGTTTTTCAAAACCACTTTGAAATGATTTAGTAGTGTTTTTTAACAAATGTGAGAATTATTTAGCTGTAGGTTTTTTGTTAATTTTTTTATTTTATTTTATTATTATTTAGTTATTTTAATTTTTAAAATTTTAAGTTTTTAAATTTTTAAATTTTTTATCCTCATAATCAATTTATTTTATTTTTTATCGTTATTTATTTGTTATCAGGCATATGCACACGCACATGTCATGCATGTCATACAAAAATTATCCATTGCATGAGATTTGAACCTCTTACCACTTGGTTTTTCTAGAAATACTTTACCAATCCAATAAGATTTTAATGTGGTGAGTAAATAGGATTTAATAAATATATAATATATAATATATAATGTACAAGTAATGTACAAATAAAATATTAATTAAATAATTAACTAATATATGATAAATAAATAATAAATTAATAAATAATAGATAATAAATAATAAATTGTCAATAAAAAAATAATAAATTATTAATAAATAAATAATGACTATATCATGACTATATATTAAATAAGTAATAAATAATACATTAATAATAAATTAATAATTAAAAACATATAAAATAATAATAATTAATGTATAGACAATAAAAAACTAATAAATAAATAATAAACAAAAAAATAAGAAATATGTGTTAAAATAATTACTAGAAATAAATAAATAATAAATAAGATGTTAATAATAAAATAATAATAATAATATAATGATAATATATTAATATATCAGCAATAAAGTAATAATTAATGTATAAATAGTAAATAAATGGTAAATAAGTAATAAATAATAAATCATTAATTAAATATCAAATAATTAATATATAAATAATAATATAATAATGAAAAATAAATAAATAATAACATAATAAATAATAAAAAAATAAAAAAATTAATAATTAATAATTAATAATTAAAGGGACATCCCAGGCCTCTTGTAGGAAGAAATAGAGGCAAATAGTGCAGAATATTGTGACTCTTACTAGTGAGAAAAAATCATTTTATGTTAGTTTTACATCCATTTTTCATCTCCTTTCCTTCTTAGGGAAAACTAAAATATTTTTTGTGCACATATATTGCCTTCCATCACCACATTGTAGTGTAATTTAATTTTCAAGACCACTTTAATTGGATGGTTATAAATATAATATAAATGAATATGTATGATATTCATGAAATAATTATGATTATGGTTATATAATATGGAATCTACCTTTTTACCCTTTAACTATTGGAAAATGATAATGTCACTCATTGGTAAGTGTGCACTACCACCTCACTTGGTCAAAGAAGGCATTTAATGATGGTTTAAACTGCCGCAAAATCATGTGTCAGTAATCATTTCATGGCAGTTTTTCAAAACCACTGTGAAAGGATTTAAAAGTGGTTTTTAACAAATTTGAAAATCATTTAGCTGTAGTTTTTTCATAATTTTTTTAATTTATTTTTTTATTTTTTAGTTATTTTAGTTTTAAAAATTTTAAAAGTTTAATCCTCATAGTCAATTTATTTTATTATTTATCATTGTATATTTGTTATCATGCATATGCACATGCACATGAAATGCATATCATGGAAAAATTATGCTTCACATGAGATTTTAACCTCTTACCACTAGGTTATTCTCGAAAGACTATACCAATTCAATAAGATTTTAATGTGGTGAGTAAATAGAATTTAATAAATAATAAATAAATAATATATAATATATAATGTACAAGTAACTTACAAATAGTAAATTAATTACAGAATTAATTAATATATGATAAATAAATAATAGATAATAAATTATAAATTATAAATAAATGAATAGTGAATATATAAAGACTACAAAATAAATAATTAATAAATAATACATTAATAATAAATTAATAGAAAAATAACAAATAAAAAACTAATAATTAATGTATAGACAATACCGAAATAATAAATAAATAGTGAACAAAAAAATAAGAAATATATGATAAAATAATAACTAGAAATAAATAAATAATAAATAAGATGTCAATAATAAAATAATAATGAAATTATAATAATATAATTATTATATATTAATATATTAATAATAAAGTAATAATTAATGTATAAATAATAACTTAATAATAAATAAGTAATAAATAATAACTAAATAACTAAATATCAAATAAATAATATATAAATGATAATATAATAATGAAAAATAAATAAATATTAATGTAATAAATAATAACTGAATAATAACTAAATTAATAATTAATAATTAATAATTAAAGGGATATCTTGAGGCTTCTTGTATGAAGAAATTGAAAAGCCAAATATTGCAGAATAATGTGACACTTTCAAGTGACACCAAATCATTTTATGTTAATTTTACATCCATTTTTCATCTCTTTTCCTTATTAGGGAAAACTAAAATATTGTTTGAGTAAATATATTTCCTTCCACCACCACATTGTGGCATAATTTATTTTTCAACTCCACTTTAATTAGATGGTTATAAATATAATATTAATAAATATAAATGATATTCATGAAATAATTATGATTATGGTTATACAATATGAAATCTACCGTTTTACCCTTCAACTATTAGAAAATGATAATGTCACTCATGGGTAACTGTGCACTACCACCTCACTAGGTCAAAGAAGGCATTTAATGATGGTTTAAGTCGTCACTAAATTCTATGTCAGCAATCATTTCATGGCGGTTTTTCAAAACCATTCTAAGGTGATTTAGTATTGGCTTTTAATAAATGTGAGAATCATTTAGCTGTACTTTTTCGTAATTTATTTATATTATTTTTATATTATTTAGTTGTTTTAATTTTTTAATTTTTTAATTTTTTAATTTTTAATTTTTAATCCTCATAATCAATTTATTTTATTATTAATCATTATTTATTTTTTATCACGCATATGCACATGCACATGTCCTGCATGTCATGCAAAAATTATGAATTGCATGAGATTTGAACGTCTTACCACTAGGTTATTCTAGAAAGACATTACCAATCCAATAAGTTTTTCATGTGGTGAGTAAATAGAATTAAATAAATAATAAATTTATAATATATAATATATAATTTACAAGTAATGTACAACTAATAAATTAATTAAAGAATAAATTAATATATGATAAATAAATAATAAATTAATAAATAATAGATATAAATTATAAATAATCAATAACTGAATAATAAATTATCACTAAATAAATAATGACTATATAATGATTCTATAATAAATAAGTAATGAATAATAAATTAATAATAAAATAATAATAAAATAACAAATAATAATAATAATAATTAATTTATAGACAGGAAACAAATAATAAATAAATAATGAACATAAAAATAAGAAATATTGGATAAAATAATAACAAAAAATAAATAATAAATAAATAAGATGTTAATAGTAAAATAATAGTAATATAATGACAATACATTAATATATTAATAATAAACTAATAATTAATGTATAAATAATAAATAATTAATAAATAATTAATAAATAATTAAATATTAAATAAATAATATATAAATAATAATATAATAATGAAAAATAAATAATAATATAATAAATAATTACTAAATAATTACTAAATAAATAATAAATATTTAATATTTAAAAATTAAAGGGGCATCCTAAGGCTTCTTGTAGGAAGAAATCGAGGAGGCAAATAATGCAAAATAATGTGACTCTTGCTAGTGACACGAAATCGTTTTTTGTTAATTTTACATTTATTTTTCATCTCTTTTCCTTCTTAGGGAAAACTAGAATATTGTTTGTGCGCATATATTGCCTTCTATCACCACATTATGGTGTAATTTATTTTTCAACACCACTTTAACTGGATGGATATAAATATAATATTAATGAATATATAGGATATTCATGAAATAATTGTGATTATAGTTATATAATATAGAATCAACCTTTTACCCTTTAACTATTTAAAAATGGTAATGTCACTCGTGGTTCAGTGTGCACTACCACCTCACTAGGTCAAAAAAGGCATTTAATGATGGTTGAAAACGTCGCTAAATCGTGCGTTGGTAATCATTTCACCACTGTTTTTTAAAGACACTATGAAATGATTTAGTAGCGGTTTTTAACAAATATGAGAATCATTTAGCTGTAGTTATTTTCATTATTTTTTTATTTTTTTATTTATAATTTAGCTATTTTAATTTTTAAATTTTTATATTTTTAAATTTTTAACCCTCATAATCAATTTATTTTAATATTTATAATTATTTATTTGTAATCATGCATATTCACATGCACATGCCAGGCATTTCATGAAAAAATTTTGCATTGCATGAGATTTGAACCTCTTACGACTTGGTTATTCTCGAAAGAATTTTCCAAACTAATAATATTATCATGTGGTTAGTAAATAAAATTTATTAAATAATAAATATGTAGTATATAATATATAATGTACAAGTAATGTACAAATTAAAAAATTAATTAAAGATTTAATTAATATATGATAAATAAATAATAAATTAATAAATAATAGATAATAAATAAAAAATTATCAATAACTGAATAATAAATTATCTATAAATAAATAATGACTATATAATGACTATTTAATAAATGAATAATAAATAATACATTAATAATAAAATAACAAATAAAAAACTAACAATTAATGTATATACAATAAACAAATAATAAATTAATAATGAACAAAAAAATAAATATATGATAAAATAATAACTGAAAATAAATATACAATAAATAGGATGTTAATAATAAAATAATAATAATATAATGATAATATAATGATAATATATTAATATATTAAAAATAAAGTAATAATTAATGGATAAATAATTACTAAATAATAAATAAGTAATAAATAATAATTAAATAATTAAATATCAAATAAATAATATTAAAATAATAATATAATAATGAAAAATAAATAAATAATAAATAATAAATAATAACCAAATAAATAATTAATAATTAAAACGACATTCTGAGGCCCCCTGTAGAAAGAAATTGAGGAGGCAAATAGTGCAGTATAATGTGATTCTTGCTAGTGAAACAAAATCAATTTATGCTAATTTTACATCCATTTTTCATCTCTTTTCATTCTTAGGGAAAACTAAAATATTGTTTATGCACATATATTACCTTCCATCACTACATTATGGTGTAATTTATTTTTCAACACCACTTTAATTGGATGGTTATAAATATAATATTAATGAATATATATGATATTCCTGAAATAATTATGATTAAGGTTATATAATATAGAATCTAACTTTTTACCCTTCAACTATTGGAAAATGATAATGTCACTCATGGGTAAGTGTGCACTACCACCTCACTAGGTCAAAGAAGGCATTTACGGGTTGTTTAAATCGCCGTTAAATCATGTGTCGACAAACATTTCATGGCGGTTTCTCAAAACCACTATGAAATGATTTATGAGTGGTTTCTAACAAATTTGAGAATCATTTAGTTGTAGTTTTTTCGTAATTTTTTTATTTAATTTTTTTATTTTTTAGTTATTTAAATTCTAAAATTTTTAAAATTTTAATTTTTTAAATTTTCAATCCTCATAATCAATATATTTTATTATTTATCATTATTTATTTTTTATCATGCATATGCACACACAGATGTCATGCATGTCATGCAAAAATTATGCATTGCATGAGATTTGATCCTCTTACCACTTGGTTATTCTAGAAAGACTTTACCAATCCAATAAGATTTTCATGTGGTGAGTAAATAGAAATTAATAAATATATAGTATATAACATATAACATATAATGTACAAGTAATGTACAAATAATAAAATAATAAAATAATTAATTCATATATGAAAAATAAATTAATAAATAATAGATAATAAATAATAAATTATCAATAACTGAATAATAAATTATCAATAAATAAATAATGACTATATAATGACTATATAATAAATAAGTAATAAGTAATACATTAATAATAAATTAATAAAAAAAATAACAAATAAAAAACTAATAATTACTGTATAGACAATAAACAAATAATAAATAAATAATGAACAAAAAAATAAGAAGTATATGATAAAATAATAACTAGAAATAAATAAGATGTTAATAACAAAATAATAACAAAATAATAATAATATAATAATAATATAATAATAATATAATGATAATATAATAATATATTAATAATAAAGTAATAATTAATGTTTAAATAATAACTAAATAATAAATAAGTAAAAATAATAAATAATTAATTAAATATCAAATAAATAATATATAAATAAAAATATAATAATGAAAAATAAATAATAAATAATATAATAAATAAGTAATAAATAATAACAAAATTAATAATTAACAATTAATAATTAAAGAGGCATCCTGAGGCCTCTTGTAGGATGAAATTGAGAAGGAAAATAGTGAAGAATAAAGTGACTCTTACTAGTGACACAAAATCATATTATGATAAATGCAAGGTGCATGTTTGTGTTGATTATTAAAAAGTGGATGATGACTCTTCTCAAAAGGTGGCACAAATGACATAAGTGGTTCATCCTAATAAAAAAGTGTTATAGTCTCACGATATAGAAGATTGCTGGTGGTTTATGATTGGACCTCGGTAGGGGATGTCCTTGGTATTGGTGCCAAAGCTGGGAGATAAATTTCATGTTGATTTTTAGATATATGGGTCCTTTTGAGTATAACATTATCTATAGGCTGATATTCATGCAACTGAGGGGTATTTAAATCCAAGTGATGGTGAGCCACTTGCTCTAGACTTTTCAGTATGTGTTCCACATGATGGTGGGTCTGAGCAACCTAATGTTTATTAGGGTGTGGATAATCATCAAGAGATCCAGAATTTCTTTAGTTATTTATGAGTGTATGATAAATGGGATATTTTCATTGAGTATGGAAGTTATAAGGAGCAGCATATGGTTTTATTGCATACTACTCATCTCTGATACATGGGCAGTGGTGACCTAGTTTCCTTAAAGGCAGTTATTTTATATTTCAAGGGAAAGATGGTTAGTAGTGAAGGTTTAGCTCTGTTTCCTCTAAAAAGAAACATGTGGAAGGATTGCTCTAATCTTCCCAAGTAAGTTTCTATCTGGTCATCTTTCAAGGCATCAAAGCTAAAACTCACTCCAGAGTAGGAAAGTTCCGTAGAGATGATCCTTGGAATCCTCAATCAAGGTAATTAACAGTCGGAGTGGGAAACTACTGATGATGTTGATGAATATAATTATTATTATGAGAATGATCCTGCTATTTTTATCCATAGTTTTCTTTTCAAGATGAGGTAATGTCTCTTTGTATGGCTGTTTCCTTTTTATTTCTTACTAGTTCAATTTTTCTTTCATTTTTAATAAATGGTCAACATCTTTCTCTTCTGTCTAGACCTTTTTCTTATGTATAAATATAAGAAAATTTACTTAATCATATATAATCACACATTTGTGTTACATAACAATATACACACACTCAAATATGTAATTTTATAAGAATATATATATATATAAATAAATGTTAATATAATTATCTATATATATATGTATACATATATGTTAAAAATTATATAAACATAAATATGTATAAATATTTAAAACTGTATATAAATATACAAAAATATTCATAAATACATATAAACAGATATATATATATATATATATAATTGATAGTAAATCATCAAAATAGGGTAAACAAAAATAATTACAACACCATCAAATCAATAAGAATGTACATCAATGGAATAAAATCATAAATGACCTATAAACATATGTAGACGCTCGTAAAATAAGCTGAAATCATGTCAAATGTGTATGATATATTTATATATTTAAATTTATTTAAATTTATTATAAATTAATGTTTATTTACAAATATTAGAATATAAATATAAATTTGTATATTTTTATCAATACACGCGCATATTTATATATAAACATTACTTATATATGTGTGTATATATATTCATATAGTTTTACTATAAATTCATTTATATATTATATTTAACAATAATGGTATATTTATATAAAAATACATTTATATATGATGTATAAAAACAATATTATTGGTACACACACATGCACACATATTTATACACACAAGTACGCCTTTATATTTATAAAACACAAAAATAAATATTTACATATATATGTTTTTATTTATATATATTAAAATATACACATAAATATTTATTTTTTAATTGACACATACACATTTACATATAAACATCACTCATATAAGTATTTATATATATATTAGAAGATTTTTATGGTGTAAATAAAATCGTTGATTATTTACTTTAAATGAAATGAATAATAAAATTTTGTTTATATATAGATTATAATATTAAAAATACATTTCTATATAAATATGTATTTATAAAATTTATTTATTATAAGTAACTATTAAAAAATATACCTATATTTTATTATAAATGAAACAACATTGTGAAAAATGATAAAATTAAAAAAAATATCTATATGAATTTAATCCAAAAAAATAAATTTCCGGGTCACCAAAAAAGAAAATGAGACCACCTTAATTGAGCCTAAAATTCCATCGAATGTTAAAACATTGGGATACCAAAACTAAAAACTCAATTTTGGAGGCCTTTTGATCATTTTTTTCCTTACAAATTTTTACTGGGGTTCCCATAATCATCGTCGAATAAATCTCTTAATAGGATTGAATTTGATATATGGTAGAGCCCAAACGGACACCTGGATTAAAAGATATTATCGATTGTAGTTGAATTTCAATTTATAAATTTTCTTAAAACTACAATAAATATTATTCTTTTAATTATTATCATATTATTATCTGATGTGGTTTTACTTCATTTCATTATCTTATATTTTGCTGGTTATAGATCTAAAATCGACTCTTCGATTAAAAGTTCATGTCATTTAATGTTGAATTTTAGTTTTCAACTAATTGAAAAATTATATTAACTTTAAAATTATTATTTACTAATAATTATAAATTTTCATTAATTAATATATTATAATTAATTAAAATTATAAAAATAAAAAAAACATTATAGTAAATAATAAATTTTAAATTATAATTATCTATTATATATTTTATATTTTATATTTTTCCCTTTAATTAAGAGGTGGTTTAATAAAAAATCACCACTATTTCATCATAATTTATATGAAACTAATGCTAAAAGTATTTCTTGTTTCTTTTAAATTAATATTTTAGAAAAACATGTAGGATCTCGACCATTTCTAGAGATGTCTCAAGCTCATTTATAGATATTCTTCTTCTTTATTTTGACTATATTTTTTTTGTTTTTTGTTTTGGGTGCATTTGGGTAAAATATTTGTGAATTTTTGAACGAAGAGGGACGGTGCATGGTTGGCATATGGTTTTCCCAAACCAAGCCCCTATCTCTGTAAATCGTGAGAAACCAAATAGATGGAATTTATATAGCAGGTATATGGTTTTTCAAAATAGGTTCCCTCTTAGGAGTAACCATGTGGTACCCCTATATGAGGCGCATAGTTATGGAAATTCTATTCCCTATATAGAAAATTGTGCACATGGGATTTTAAACCCCAGAAAATTAGATTAGAAATACAAAAATCCTGTAAATTCACCCAAAATTGAACCTGACTCAGACATAAAAAAATTCTATCATTTCTTGGCAGCTCTCAGATGGATTCTAAGGCCATAAGGCCTCCATTCTTGATGATTTAAAGCTTGGATTGAATATATGCACCTCTTTGGTTATGTGGTTTCTTCCCAATTAGATATCTCTCTTTCTCTCCTCATTTTAGATAAAATAGAATGTTTTATTTTATATTTTAAAGGGTTTATGTCTATATTTATTGGATATTTATTCTTTTTATATTGGATATAGGGTTCAAATCTAGATATCGTTCTTTATCATGATCATCATTGTTCTGCTTCAAATTGGGGATTTATTTTGGAAAAAATTTGTCAATGATCTTTAGGTAGGTGGTCTCAATTCAATTCCCATAGTACTTATTTGAAGTAATTGTATGTATTGTTAAAATTCGTTTTGAAAATTTTTCAATTGAATCTTTTATTTATTAAATTAATTGATTAATTATTTTATGGATAATAGTAAATTGGATTAATGAATTGTCAAATTAATTAATGGAATGTGTGAATCGATAGTTGATGTGAAATTGAGATTGTGAAATTAGATTAATTAATTGCATAATTAATTAATGGAATATTTTGATTATGGAATTGATGGGATATTGATATTGAGAAATTGAATTAATTAATTGGTGAATTAATTAATGTAATCTTATGATTGCAGAATTGATGGGATATTAAGATTGGAAAATTAAATTACTTAATTGGTGAGTTAATTAATGAAAACATATGATTGTGGAATTAATGGGTTATTAGTATTGTGGAATATGGATTAATTAATTGGAAAATTAATTAATGTGATATTGTGTTGTCGAATTGGATTAATTAATTGATGAATAAACAAATGTACTAAAGGGGTATATGGTTTAAATAGTGAATTTCTCATTTACACCATGTGATCAATGTATTGAATCATGAGTTTTTTATAGTTGGAATAGTGTATCATGATGTGAAATGTGAGAATAGATTTATTTTTGATTAACTTTTACTGATGTGATATATGTGATATATGTTAGATTGTATGAAGTATGAGTGTGGTACATAGACTGAGGCTCTAAATATCCATATGTGATAAATGAGGTGTGTGAAACGGAATAATGATCCAAATAATCATATGTGATAAACAATGTGTTGGATAGGTACTAATTCTATAAATAATCATATAAGATAGTGTTTGTGGGATAGGGATTGATGCTCCAAATACTAATGTGGAATTGGAGTATGGGACAGGGCTCGAGCTCCTAATATCCAAAATGTGCTAGACACAATGTTATACACTCATCGGTTTTCATTGGACTATGGATCTAATTTCATGTGAAATGAATTTATTTCAATTGATAAATGACATCCATGGTTATGTGATATGGTTTAGACTCCAGCATGGGCCAAAGTGGTTATTGGTAGTTCAGGTGTCCTCTATAATCTGGTGATTTATGTGGTTAATTAATTAATAATGATGTTTGATAACTATTTACATATTCATTGTAATTTATTCATTATAAAATTTTATAAACTGTTATTGATTAGATACTGTTTTAGATTTCATTTGTGTTTACTTAATAATGTGTACTCAAACCCTACTCGGACTTCCAGATCGGTATCCAAATAAATTTCTTTCTTACAGGACATGATAAGGGAAAGATCTATATGTTAGATGGATGATTCAAAATGAAGCATGGATGAGGGAACCATATATGATTCGAGACTTGATTGGGAGTCATTGGTGTCATTGTTTATTTTAGGTTTTCCCTATTGGCACTTGATGTGTATTTTGAATGAAATATCTAATGGTTAGTTTAGGATATTATATTTACTAATTTTATCATCATGTTATACTAGTTTGGTTTTTTATTGGTTATATCATTTGGTTATTGTTTAGTTATTCTACTGTTGTGATACTTTGACAAAGAGGGTATAGTCTCCCCATGATGGATATTAGACCCTTGCTATTAGTCAGCAACCTTTGGAATATGGGGAGGCATGTTTGAGGTCTTGTAACTGACTGCTTGGGACATCAGTGTGTAGCACATGGTTCTGGATGTTTCAAAGTGGTATTAAAGGAGTTTAATTTTACTTTATTTTTTCTTACTATTTTGGAAATGAAGATAGGAGAATATGATGATTCGGGCCTTGGTTAAGATCTCATGTGTGGGAGTAGTTAACCCATATATGAGGGTAAAATTCAAGTACCTAGTGAAGGATTTTTGTTATTAATGTACATTGTTACAGATGATGTTGTTTCACCTTGAGGGATGCACTTGTTATGCAATGTGATTATTATTTTAGAAATTTTATGACATTTGACTCAATGGTTGGAATTGCATGAGAGTATAGTGCGCATGCATCATTCTAGGAACTCAGGATTATTTTTTGATATCTATCATTTTAGTAATGCATGTAAAAGTAGTTTTTGGGAAATTTTCTGAAATTGAAATTATTTTCCTTGGTTTTGTTTTTGAACTGAAAAATATTCCTTATGAAATGTGAAATTGAAAGTTGTAAAATGATGAAAGATTTGAATAAAATGCAATCTAATCTGAAACATGATAATGAGAATGGTTTTACAATTTTTAACTATAACCTAGATGTAGTGTGGTTAAGGGTAGTGATAGAACCTCGGTTTTGACTGTATGGGGATGAAAAGGGGTTAATGACTTGTTATAGATTTATGTAAGTCCCTCATGTTAAATTTTTTAATATTGTGATATGTTTCATGGGATGTTTGTTTGGAATTTTAGACATATGATTCCATGAATACACTAGTTGATAGGATTACAAGAGGATATGGATGTAGATGATCCTCTAGTAGTGGAACATGAGCCACTAATAGTTCCAGGTGGAGGAGTATGAGAGTAGTTTCAGGAGAAATTTTTTCTATTCACGAAGTTAATGTAGAGAGACACTAAGCAGATAGTGAATAGTATGTCTGAATTAACACAAGAATTTTTAATACAACACCCTCCAGATTTCACTAGAGAGGGTGGACCTGAGGAAGAATTCCAATGTATTGAGTCCATCCAGACTATAATTCACTATTTGGATACTCCTCCTTAGAAGAGGGTTGATTTTGCCACTTTCATGTTATGAGGATTATATAAGAAATAGTGGGATTTCCAAGCTCAGATTGGGTAGGATGAGGGCATAGTATTAAATGAATTTTTGGAGAAGTTCATGGAGAACATTTTTTCAGAGACACAGATACAAGCGAGAGGAGATGAGTTCATTTGGCTGACTCAAGGGAGTATGTCCATGATAGACTATACTAGTATCTTTATAGACTTATAGTGATTTTTTCTAGTGTTGGATGGAGAGGAGATAGTTACGGAATGGTGTTTCTAAGATGGGATGAAATTTTAGATTTAGGTAGAGGTTAACATATTTCAGTGAATGATTTTTTCTTAGATAGTGGATCAAGCTCTCTTAGCTAATGGGAACCTGATGGAGGCTTCCAGTGGAGGAAAAGTGGTTTCTTCTAGATGATCAGGAGGTATGTCTTCTGAGGGTAGGAAGTGACATTATGATAATTATCGCCAGAGTAGTGGAAGGAAGACTGTTCAGGGGAAGGACTCGTTACTTGTGATCTTACTTGAGTTCTTTTCCACCAATGATGTAGGACAGGATAATAATGTATAAATTATCCCTGATCATCGATAGTGTGCTGATATTGTTGCGGGATGGGAAATCTTTATAGGTTCTGCAGAAACCCATGATAGATTGGTATAGATATAGCATCTAGGAAGAATTAGATTGTGTTAAGGGGGTATTCTATTTCGTTTTAGTCGAGTATTTGGAGTACAACTAGCTGTGGCAGTTGAGGTAGTGGACAAGGTTCTTCTTTCCTAGAGTTCCCATATTAGCAGAGTAGTGAGACTCAGGGGACATAGGTAGTATCATAGGGAAGAGGCATAGGGTAGTCTTATTAAGTTCATCCTAATTGTGGATAGAGAGGTTGGACCATCGATTGTTAGAGTTTCAATTATTATAGTTTATACACTTTCTATTACCTTATTAAATACTAGTCTATCTCATTATTTTATTTTTGAATGACTTTTTAACAGGTTGAGTCTGATAGTGGAGTTTTTCATCGAGGTGATGATGACAGATACACCTTTTGAAGTATGGTTGAGATACATCAATTCTTGAAAAGTTTATTATGTTAATTTTGGGGAGTATCGTTTTAGTTTGCATATTTAAATTCTAGATATGTTAGGTGTTTACCTAATTATGGGTATGGATTGGTTAGTGTCATACCTAGACCACATTTTTTATTACCATATGAGAGTGACTTTTACATCTCTCAAGGATAAAAAATGTATTTATCATAGAGAATAAGATATCTAGGTAAGTCATTCATGGGTTGTTCCATAGGGGATATCACTCCCCGAGTTTCTAGTCTATTGTTAGTTCATGGGGTGTTAAATAGTATGTCTTTCCCCCTGTAGTAGATAGATTTTAGGATGTGTTTCTGGAATGCTTTTCAAGGATTCCACCTAAGAGAGATGAGGAATTTTCAATTAATATCATGCATAGGGTTGACCCAAATCCTATTACTTGATATATAATGGAACCCAAAGGTATTTAATATATCAATACATAGTAAGAATATTTGATGGATAATGGTTTTATCCATTCGACTATGTTTCCTTTGGGTTCTTCAGTATTGTTTTTTTTAACAAGGTTGAAGGGACCTTATGCTTATTTGATGGATACTAGTAGTTGAGCTGGATGATAATGAAGAACCAATATCCTATTTTTCATATAGATGGTCAATTTTACTAGTTTATGGGATATTGTATTTTCTTCATGATTGAATTGAGATTAGGGTATCATCAGTTTACAGTTTAACCTTTTAATATATTAATAAGTGCATTCATAAGTAGGTATGGACTTTATGAGTTCGTTGTAATGTAGTTTTTGTTAAAAAACTCTCCTACATAGCTTATGGCCTTGATGAATATAATATTCAAAACATACCTAGACCATTTTATTCTTATTTTGGTGGATGACATCTTAGTGTACTCCAATACTCATGAAAATAATTCCCAACATCTTGACATCATCTTTAGTACAATGAGACAACATCAGTTTTACCTCAAAAAATCAAATTTCCAATTTTGGATTGATTAGGTACACTCCATGGGTCACATAATCTCTAGGGAAGGTGTGTATATGGACCAACAAAATGTTCAAGTACTTGTTTCTTGGGATCATCCCAAGAATCTTTTCAATATCCACAGTTTTATAGGGTAAGCGGGAAATTATCATAGGTTACTTCAAGAGTTTTCTCATTTGGTAACACCACTTTTAGACTTGAACATGAAGGGGATAAATATTTAATGGAATTAATAATGTAATAATTTCTTATAGGATTTGAATAAGAGTTTGAAAATGGGGCCATTATTGATCCTATCTGGACCATGTGAGGAATATATTGTGTTTTGTGACACTTTTAGGATCAAGCATGGAGTAAAGTTGATTCATGGATATCAATTTGTGGTGTATGGGTCATTGTAGTTGGGGAAACATGAACAAAACTTCCCTATCCAAGAAATTTAATTGGTTGTAGTTGTTTATGTTTTTATGTTTTTGCAGCATTCTCTGTTGGGTGAAAATTTTACTTTGTATATGGATCACAATATCATAAGGTATATATTTTCATAGCAACACTTGATTCTTTAGTAGTGGAAATGGGTTGAGTGTATGTAGTCATTTTACATTGAGCTACCATATACACCCAAAAAAGGAAATAGTGTTGTTGAAGCTCTAAGTAAGAAAACTCAGACTTATGATGTTTATAATTCTAGTGTTTAGTGGAAGAAGATGACTTCACTGGCTGAGATTCATGTTATTTTTCAGGAGTTACTGGAATAGATGACTCCCATATCATTTTCAATGGGGTTTATACTTTTGAGACAGATTTGGGATAAGAAGTATTAATATCTAAAATGTTTGGAGTTTATGCAATGATTTGAAGGTAGGGATTCACCTTCCAACTGGAGCATAGATGGGGATGAGATCATCAATATCAAGAAAAAGTTTATTGTTCCAATGAGTATACATGAGGAGTTGATGTGTGAATTTTATGCCTTGAAGTGGCAATTACGTACATGTGTGATCAAAATGTACCAGAACCTAAAATGATAGTTTTAGTGTTTTGGAATTAAAAAAGAGATAGTAGGGTTTGTGATGCGATATTACACATTTCAAAAATTGAAGGCTGGGCATAAACGACCTTGAGGTTTAAAAAACTATTTTAAATTCTAAAATGAAAGTGGGATGACATTACTATATGATTTTTGGTTGGTCTCCCAAGTATTCCTCTGAAGAATTCTGTTATTTGGGAGATTGTGTACTATTTGAAAGGTAGCACATTTCTTTCTTGTATAGGAGACTTTATTAGTATAATAGTTGGGGAAATTTTTGTTCAAGAGATAGTCTATCTGAATAAAGTGATATAGAATATAGTTTTAGATCATGACTCACATTTTACTTCACACTTCTAGAAGGGGTCATTGAAGGGTCTTGGGAAATAGGTTATACTGAGTATGGAATTCCACCCATTGAAAAAGGGGTATATGGAACCTAATATATAAGTTCAAGAGGATATGCTTTAGACATGTGTTCAAGACTTCAGTGGGTCTTGGGATAATCACTTAGATTTGGTGGAGTTTTCTTATAAAATAGTTATGAAAATACTATTCATATGGAACTATATTATGAACTCAATTTATGCCATTTAGATCACCTCTATGTTGGATGGAGGTAGGTGAGTCAAATATATTGTGACCGAGTCACTTGAAGGAGATGTTGGAATAGGTTTTTCTGATTTAGAAGTGTATGGCTATGATGTATAGTAGAAAAAATTTATATGATAACAGATTTCAATGACCCATAGAGTTTATAGAGGGTGATCGTATGATCCTTTGGGTGTCACCTTGATTGGGTCACTATAGGATATGAAGATTGGGAATGTTGGTTCCCAGTTTTTTTGGACTATTTGAGGTTTTGGAGAGAATGCGGTAGATGGAATACTAATTGGATCTTCCATAGAGTTATAGTGTTATGCATGATGTTTTTCATGTGTCACAATAATGATTGTATCACCCTTGCCCATCTCATGTGATTGATTTGGATGATGTTGATATTGAGACCAATGTATCCACTGAGAGGCATCTAATATGTGTGTTTCGTTTCATTGAGAAAGTGTTGTGGGGGATGATTGTGCTTTTAGTTTGTTTGTTGTGGATACACATCCGTGTTCAGAGGGAAACTTGGGAGAGAGAAGTGGATATGTGGGCTTAGTGGCCCAATTTTTTTGACTCCGAATCTTAGAGATAATTGGGAGTACATCTCAAGGACGATGTATTTTAAGGTGGGAAGATTATAAGATCTCAAACTTTTCAAGAGTTGTGTCGAGCTCATTTACAGGTATTCTTTTTTCTTATTTTGAGTATATTTTTTTGGGTTTTATATTCAGTGAATTTGGGTAAATAATTGTGAGTTTTAAAAAGAAAAGGGGAAGTTCATGGTTGGCACACAGTTTTCAAAAACCATGTGCCTAGAACAATAGACCATGATAACTCAAATAAAGGGAATTTACATCATTGTCACATAGTTTTTTAATATATTCACCCTATTAATAGTAACCATGTGACACCCCAAGGTGAGGCGCATAGTTAGGGTATATGATTAGCGGATGTTATGTTCCCTATATAAGAAACATTACACACAGGATTTTAGACCACTAAAAATTAGATTAAAAATACCTGAACCCCATAATTCACACAAAATAAACCCTAACTCAGACCTATATGATTTATCTCATTTTTTAGGCTCTTGGACAGATTCCAAGGCCTTCTAACCTTATTTCCTGATGATTCGAAGCCGGGGTTTGATGATATGCACCTCTCTAGGTTTGTGGTTTCTACCTGATTATATATATCTCTCTCTTCTGCTCCTCTCTTCGGATAAAAGAGGACTATTTTATCTACTGTTGGAAAGGTTTTATATCTAGGTTTAATGTATCATTATTCTTATAATCTTGGATCTAGTTTTTTGATATATATATATATCTCATTATTTTTTGTGATCATGGTTGTTTCACTTCGAATTGGGGATTTCACTTGGTGATTATCTCTCAATAATATTAATGTAGGTGGTCTCGATTCAATTCTACTATTATTTATTACAATTGAATGTATCTATTGTTATAATTAAATTGGCATATTTGGCAATTTAATATTTAATTAATTACATTAATTGCTAAATTATTTTATGGAAACTTGTAAATTGGATTAATTGGTTATTTAATAAATTAATAGAATGTGTGAATGGGGAATTTATGGGAAATTGAGATTTTAAAATTAGATTAATTAATTTGATAATTCATTAATATAGTATTTTGATTGTGTAATTTATGGGATATAAATATTGTAAAATTTAATTAATTAATTGGTTAATTAATTTATGAAATCATGTGATTGTGGAATTGATGCGATATTTAGATTATGAAATTTAATTAATCAATTGGTGAATTAATTAATGAAATATTATGATTGGGGAATTTATGGGATATTAAGATTGTGTAAAATGGATTAATTAATTGATGAATTTTTTATTTTTCTCAATGTGATTAAATTATTAAATCAAAATTTTCTTTTATAGTTGGAACGGTATATGATGATGTGAAATGTAATAAGATAGTTAATGCTGATTAATATTTATTAATGTGATATCTGTGATATATGTGTGATTGTTTGACATATGAGTGTGGCACATGAATTGAGGCTCTAAATACCCATATGTTATTAATGAGGTTTGGGATAGATACTGATGCTCAAAAGACCCATATGTGATAAAAGAAGTGTCGCATAGGGACAGATTCTTCAAATACCCATATGAGATAGTGTGTATGGGATGGGGACTCAGGCTCCAAATACCCATGTGATATTGAGGAGTGGGATAGGGATTGAGGCTCTAAATACCCCCAAGGGGTAGATAGGATGTTCTGTACCCATGAGTCGGTATTGCATTAGGACTCCAATTGCTTGTTATAGGAATTGATATTAAATGGTAAATGGAAACCCTGGTTATGTGATATAGTTCAGAATCTAGCATAGGAAAAAAAATTATTGAGTGTTTGGATTTCCTTGGGAACCCAGTGGTTTATGTATTTATTTAAATAATGATGAAAAGTGATAATTTTTTACATATTCTTTATACATTATTCTTTATACATTTCTATACACTATTATTGATTGGATATATTTTTAGATGTCATTGGTGGTGGCCTACTGGGTTTCACTCAAACCCAACTCAAACTACCTGATCAGCACCTGAATATATTTAATGGTTGTAGGATATGATAAATGCACTATCCATATATTAGATGGTTTAGTTGGGATAGATCATAGATGAGGGAACCAAACATGATTCGGGACCAACTTGGGAGTCATTAGTGTCTTTGTGTATTTTGTGTTTTTCATATTGGCACTTGAAATGTATTAGGCATGACATATCTAATGTTTAGTTTCAGAAATAGTATTTCATCTTTTGGGCATCATGTGATACAAGTTTTTTTTGTTTATTGGTTATATCATTTTGTTATTGATTATTTATTCTGTTATTGTGATACTTTTATAAAGAGGGTATAGTCTCCCGCTGATCCACATTATACCCTCATTGATAGTTAGCAACCTCTGGAATATGGGGAGGTGCACTTGAGGTTATGTTGCTGACCGAATCAGTGCACTGGTGTGTGGAAATGGGGTTGAGATGTTTCAAAACCACATTTAGTGGCATTTTTTTAAACTGTCTCTAATGTTTTTTCTAAAAAATATTTAGCGGAGTTTTTAAAAATCACAGCTAAATAATAGTTTTGAAATCTATTTTCCCTATAGTGCCTCCATAAATTGATGTGAATCATTTTTTTATTACAACTACATATAGATGAATTCATAATTATATATAATGAATAAAAATTATGTTAATATAATTATTAAGAAATTGGATATGACTGAACCATTTCATAACACCATTAATCAGGGAAAATATACCGAAGTAATTTAGTATAAATTTACTGATCAACCATAAGTGATTAACCTATTAAATAACTATTCAATGAATGGATTTAAAATGATTATCAAAGAAACATAAAAATAGAATATGGAGGAAAAAATTTCCAATTAAAGTATTTAATAAATTTAAATTTATTATACTAGAGGATAAAACATGTACAACTATGCAGAGACCCATGGTATGATATTTTTGTTACAATCTCTTTTTATTTTGGAACTTTTTTATCAAAATTAGATTAGGAAAATTAAATGATACTAATCTCTTAAACCCCATATATTTTTCTTATCCTATAGTTTTTTTGGTTTTTACATGTTTTTTTTAAATTATTTTCTTTTTGGATCAAGAATCAAAGAGTGAGTCACATGTAAGGGGTTTTATTTTAAAAATCATGTTTTAATGTTTTCCTTACAACTCTTTTTCTTTAATTCCAAGGTTATTTTAAACATTTCAAGAATACTATTATTTATACTCCAATAAATATTAGATGTCATTTTAAAAAATATTTATTGTAACATCCCATATTTTCGGAAGGTACAGTTAATTTTTTAGGGCTAAAATCCCTTTTTTAATTTTGTAAATATTCACTAAGGACTAAGGAGGGTCTTGGGAGAATCAAGGGATTGTTCAAAGCCTGGATATTTGAGTTTGGAGGGATTGGGAACAAATGGTCTGACCAAACCATGCCTTTATTTCTTCATGGTTTTTCCAAATCATGTAGGGCGTTTTAGATGGCGGTAGAGGGGAACATGGTTGGGCTAAACAATGAGTCCAAGGCTACTTGGTTATGAAGATTGTATTAGATTAGAGATATATCCAATTTTAATAGGTTATTCATGGTTAGTTAAATATTGTTCATATCCCATTCTAGGGGGTTCTTTGGGCAGTATTGGGTGCATGGTTGTCACACTATTTATCCAACTGTGCAAACAAAATGTCTGACCACTTAATGAAGAGGTAAGTGACTATTTTTCCCTTAAATGTTTTCAATACCTCACCCCATATTCCTTTATCCTCTAGTTGATATACTATCCCATCATATATCCCCTCATCCTCAAGCCAATCTATGCCTTTTGGTATCTCCTCTATCTGATCTCTATTTTTTTCATCATTATGTGCATTATATTTACAACGGTAAGCTCTCTAATCCTCTTTCTTTCATTATTAATTAATCCTACCATATTGTTTTCTATTTTTGTGTGAGATAATATTTCATATTTTTGGGTTTTTTGAACTGTTCTTATGATTTTTCTTTTTTTATCTCTATTCGAGGGTCGGTGCTGGAAAAGAAGAGTGCTACAAACCAATGGTTGGTTGTCTTTCTATTTTCCCTAAGTCTCATTGAATATTATCATTCGTAATTGTGATGAATTCTGAACCCCTTATTTTTCTCTTATATAGAGTATTTAAAATTAAATTTAATGTTACACACATACTTAATACAGTTCTAGAGAATAGGGAATCAACATTATGTGTTTATCGTCTTGACGATAGTCCCCCGATGGGTGCACCTTTCCTTAAAGGCCTAAATTCCCCTTCTCTTATATTACTAAAACACCAATTGTGGTTTGTGGTTTCCCTTGTAAAAAATATATTTTAATGTGAATTGATTATCGAAAAATTATTGTACATGTGTTAGGCCTTTGTGCTTTATTCCATAACTGAATTTCTTGAGTTAATGAATTGCCGAACTTCTATAAAGTGTCAATATTTTAATTCCTATTAAATTATATGACCTATTGATAGCTAAACCATTCATCATTCCATTATAAGGGTGATAAAATGGTCCAGATTTATGGAAACCTTGGATGGGATCACCATGATTTATAATCTAAACATGTTATGGATTGTAAACACACTGAATGAGATACTAAGATTCCAATGGGATGACTTGGATGGGCTAACTAGGTGGATTATTTACCTACCCATGAGGGATGTCGATTCCCAATGGGATTCACCTTGTACGGGTTTGGTGTCAAGATGGTTACACCATTCCATGAGAGATACTCGATCCCCTGTGTGAGATACCTATGATGGTATCAAAGGTTCATACTTACAGTAGGCCAAGGGTGACATATGGGATTCATTTTATAGATCACCATGGACAGGCTCTGTGGTGATGGGTATTTGTAGGGATCCTTGAGTGATACTCAGGATTCTTATTATGGATCACCGTGGATCGGATGAGGGAATAATTTATTAATTATAAAGGAACATTTCATTAAATTATAAGAATTAATTTTTGTTATTTGAGGGATGTTTCCTCCAATACAAATCATATTCTTGGGGTCATTCCACTCTTGATGCTTATTTTTGATGACCCATTATTACACCCATATTACATATCTATAGAAGTTCACCTTGGTTTAGTGATTTCTATATTAGGCCAAAGAATGTAGTATTTGTTGGGTATCCATGAAGAACCCAAACTGATATATTAATTTATTTATTTCTTTACATTTATTATGTACATATAAACTGCTAAGTTTATATGCACAAAATGGATGGTTCTAGACATCATTGGTGGTGTTCTACTGAATATATCTCACACCCTACTCAGTTCACCCATGGTACTCGAGTGGTCTACATGATTTTATGTGTAGGTAAAGATAATATTAAATCATTCAATGTTTAATTATCAGTTCTAGGTTAGAGTATAGGATGAGAATAATGAGCATATTCTTGTGATTCCTATAGAGGAATTTGTTGGTATTTTTTATTATTTTAACATCTGTAATATTACTGTTTTCCTTATATTAAATGTACTTTATTTTTGTATAGTTACATGACATGATCCTCATAATTTTTATATCTATATAATATTTCCCTTTCACCTACATATTTATTTTGATGATGATTTTAATTATTCTAATGCTACTTATTTATTTTTATTTTATACCATTACTATATACCATTGTGGATTGATATGATCATGTGGGAATAGTATCCCCACAAACACACTGTAGGCCCCCACTAATAGTCAACAGTCTCTCCCATATGGGAAGGCATGCATGAGGCCTTGTGGAAAACCTTCATGGGTAACTGCTTAGAGGCTTCTACGGTGAGATGTAACAAAGTGGTATCATAGGGTTTCTTTTCATTTTGTCTTACTATTTGGGTGTTAGACAGTAGACTAATATATGTTTTAATTTGGTAATGAGACTTTTCTTGGGTGTACCTAACCAACATTCAGGGGAAACTCAAATTACCTAGGTTGGTTTTTTTTGGATTGTTCCTATTACAGTTGTTCTAATTTCACCATTGGGTGAATGACATGTTTTGTGACTTTATTATTATTATTACTATTATTGTTACTTTTATTATTATGGACTTATTTCCTTGGATTTGTATGAAGATATGGTATTATCTAATGCATCCTCATAGGAACTTTAAGACTCATATATCATGTATTTTTTATGCCATGTTTGATTTTTGTGTGCATTTCATGCTACATATCGTGAGTCCCTAAATTATTATATGTATAAATGTGCAAAAAATTCTTAAAATGAAAAAATAATTGGATTGTTTAAATTATCTACATCAATATAAATGGTATTTCCCATATATATTAACTGTTATGCCTTAATTAACTACTTATTCCACATTTGAGCCATGAACCATAGGTTTTATTGACTGAAACGTTAGTTAATTTTATTACCTGAATGAAAATTATAATTTATTAATCATGTAATTATATAAATTAGGAACGGTGATTCATCTAAAAAAATCAGTATACATGACCTACTACATCCTAATACCAAATATAATGGTCAGGTCATAGTTATTTGATGTACCAATTGCAATTTATAGAGTATTGGCCATTATAAATTTAGAAAAGTGACAAATCAAACTAGAAAATGATATATATATATATATATATATATGAGTATGAACATAAATAAATTTAAAATTTAAAATGAAATGGTTTCCGTTAAATGAGGATTCCAATTGAAAAGTATAGTGTTTTTCCCTTATACCTTATAATTGAAACTCCATATACTGGAACCTCAACAGTGTTATGTGATAGCTTGACCTCGAACCAACCATAGTAGTGGGTAGTATACAGTGTATCTTGTGACTTCTAATCTTTCTCATCACCTAGAACTGGATTTATTATTATGTAAAAGGGAAGTGACTCTTTCATAGTGATGTTTCATGCCAATTCATTTATGTTATCATTTATCCAATCTACTTTTAAATAGTATTTAAGGCATGCACTTGGAATATAACTATCCAAAACTAATGTACATAGATATTTCATCATTTTTAAAAAATATTTCATACATTACACAAACACAAGCCCAAAGAACATATTAGTTTAGTTCCATTGAAAACTTGGAGCCTCATTTTCTAATCTAGTGAATGATATACAATGCTTCCTACAAATATCTTCCCCATCATTATTCCTACCTAAAACTTTTATTTATAACATGGGGAAAATAATAACATGAAAAGGGTGAGATCAGATGCTCCATAAGGGTAAACAGGGCCGATATCAATCATAACATAATCATAAGGAATAAGTACATAAAGAAAAAATTTAAAAAAAATCTTGTATACAAAATATTATGATATCGGGTCATGGAATAAATCATTGAAGTTAATAAATAATCAAAGAACATATTCCTTGAGATAATAACATAAGATATAAAATTTTGGAATATAAATAAATATAGAAAATAATTTTCATATTAATCAAGGATTAAATATAAGACCATTATAAAGGACAAAGTCCCTTACTGAATTGAGTTCACTTATCAATCCAACCTCGTAAAACTAACCAAGTTTACTCCAATTATAGTACTATATTACTAAATAGGTTTCACTTCCCATTCCAATCTTGTCTATCTCATGAGATATAAATCTTTACCCAATGAATTTGATGGAGATAGAGGTATAACCCCTCACATAATTAAAACCATATATATGTGTTCCACAATAACATAAATCATTCTTCCTATCAGAACCCAAAAAAAAGTTGGTTTCAAAAACCTTTCATCATAACATAACTCTTGGAAACGAAAAAAAAATCATAAAGATCAATCCATCATAAACATAAAAAATTTAGATAAATAATAAAAATTGTATCATTGAATCCTATACATAGAAAAAAATAATTCCTATAAAATATCATTATCTTTTATGGGAAATAATTTTGATAGGTCACTTGAAATCATTCTTGAGGAAAATAACTTTTCTGTTTTGAAAACATCTTTTCCTTAAAATGAAACACAATTTTAAAACAATTTTTTTTAAAGAATGTTTTAAATTTAAACGATAACTATATTAATATTTTTTTATATCATATATGATCCTCATATATCATCATATCACCCTTTTTTAATAGTATTTCATTATTACCCTTTTTATGGTGTTAACTGCTTCATTTTTGTATGAATGTTTTATCCTATAAGTCTCTATTATTAAGAAAAGGAAATTATTTAATCATATAAAAAATTATGTTAATGTAATAAATATTATATATATTCATTATATATATTTATATAATCATTATTTAATGGTTATCAAGAAAAATGAATTGCATCGCGCCATGGAGATGGTAGACAGTATGTATGCACGAGCGATGGTATCATTACATTAATGGTGAAAGGGTAAGGAATTGGATGGTATATTATTATTTTTAATAATAAATATCATGTAATTATTAACATATATATCTATTATTTCAAGAATTATACCCATACATGTAAAGTGGTGATGAAAAACATATTACACTACGGTGTGGAGACAGTAAGTCATACGTACGCATGCGCGATACTTCTGTTTTTTTATAGAATGGATAAAAGGTGGAAGATGGTCGTTCCATTATAATAGAAACATCTCATAATATTTTTTATACTGTGATTATTATTTTATAATGGAAACAAAACATGAATAAAAATTAGAAGAAGAAATAATATTGAAAGAGTCGGTAAAGACAGTTACCTCTCCTTTGGAAATCTTCATATAGCACTCCTATTAGGGACACCAAGGATGGTCTTTTGAGAATATCAAAACCTATATAATATGTCTAGATAATTTTTTAAGATAAATTTTTAGTTTATGGTTTATCTTGGAAGATTAACATGAAATTAATAATTGAGGGAGGAGGTTCACTTTATAATTGAGGTGAAGAGATCTTTCAGAATTTCTAAAAATATTACTTTATACTAAATTAAATATCAATACAAATACCTCCAAATAGATATGGGTTATAATATAAGATGAGATGAAGTTTTAATATCAACAAAAAATATATTTTATAAAATATTTGTTATTATTTTAAACCTTATCATTTTGATTAACCCTTAGTTAACCTATTTTGATTTTAAGTATGATAACAAATTTTTCAAAATTAAAAGGTTGTAATTTTTACTTATGTTATGCCAATTGGAACATAAAGAAAATGTAATAAAATTTTAGACCATATTATAATTATTATTTTTAAAATAATGTTATTTGAATTTTAAATAATTTAATAAAATATTATTTTGATAAAATATCATTAGTGTTGATTTTGGCATTATTAATTACATGGAATTTTAAAATTATCAATATAAAAATTTAACTTACAAAAAAATATTTTATCATATCTATAAGAGTTAAAGGTAATATATAAAATTCACTGATCACATTAATTATCAAATTTTTTTATTTTAAATTTTTTAATAACATTTTTTGATATTTTTGTGCATAAAATAATTTATGCATCAACCTTGTGTAATTATTTAATACAGTTATTTATGTAAAAAAAATTAAAAAAATACCATGATGAAGATAAATATTCTAGATTTTATAATAATACTTATAGTCGAATATATAATTTTGGTAACCCCATATTAAAATGATGTAGTATTTAAAACATGAATGTGGCGTCATAAAATTTTTATTAAATAAAATTTTATAAATATTAAAATGTCATCTAATTTTACCAAAAAGTAAAAAATAAATCAATTTCATGAAAATATTATTATAAATTTTAAATTTAAATTTATATTCATTCATAACATACATTTTTCACAATGTGAACACAGAAGGGATATTTAAGACAAAGAATGTGATATTGTGACTTTTCATCATTTAAATATTATATAAGTCATATTAATAGAAAATTATATGTTAAAAAACTTAATTTATATTGTTATATATTAAGGGTATAATTATATTTATCCAATAAAATTTGAACATGTTCTACGATCATTTAATAGACCTTATTATTTTTATTTTTAAACAAAATTACTCATTTTACTCTTTACAATGGTAACAAAATTTACCAAGGTTTCTACTAATATTAGTCAAAAATAAAATAAAACTATTAAATAAATTTGAAACTTATAAATCCAAATATGGTTTCCATTTTTCAAAATTCAGAACACCTAAGTTGTAAAATTTAATTGAAAATAAAACCTATAAAATTCCATGGAAAATACTTTTTTGGTAAAATTCCCTTTTCAAACATAAAATAAATTCATGTTTAAAATTCTTTCGAAAATCATAATTTGATTATTTTAACTTAAAATTAACAGATAAAAATACAAAAATAATCCAAAACATAATTTTACCTTGTAAATACTTTAAAAAATGTAGTTTTGAAAAAAAATCGTGATTTTCACCATTCATCAAATCATTAAATATTTTATAAAAAACACATAACTCCACCCTTAGATAATTTTGAAAATTATATTTCAAAAAGAAGCATATTTTATCAAATAAAATTTATAAAATTGTTAAATTTTAGTTTTAAAAGATGTCTTCCTTTAAATGGTAGAAAAATGACTTTTAGAAAAATACTGCTTTTATACTTAAAAATGTGATTGTTTTTATTTTATGAATATAAAAAATATTGGTTGAATTCCAAAACATTCAATTGAATATATAACATAAAATTTAATTAATGTTTTTCACTAATAGATGTTAATTTAATTTATTACGATAATATTCCTTTGTGGGAATAAAAATTCTTTTCCATAAAGATGCATCATTTCTTTTCAATTGGTTTTTATCTTCATTTCTAATTAATTGTTATCCCGAGAATTAAATTAATAATTCAGTTAATAAATATTCATTACCACTATTACAATGTATTGGTGATATCTATCATAGTATATTTTTATTCAGAAAAACTCATACTTATGTGTAACAAAAAACTATCGAAGTAACTCGACATTCTGTGTAACACAAGGCGAAAATTTTGTGGCATGTACCGTAAGATAATATAAGTGTTGAGTAAATTGAAAGGATAATTTTTTTTTCGTATAATGAAATAAAAACTTTTTGTAGCATGTAATTAAATCCATCAAAGAAATTAAATTTATATAAAATTATATTTTATAAAAACTTGAAGTGTTATATTCAACCCCTCTTAAAATGAATTTTTCCATTGAAATTGTTTACTCTAATAAAAACAAATGAGGATACCTATACCTAAAAATATTTTAAAGTTACCACTTAGCTTCTTCATACTGAGGTTTTCTGCATAAAACTTTAACTAAGTGAGTGGTATCATTTTGTAGATATTTATCTCTACAATCCATAATTTTTACCATCTCTTAATAAGAAATAACTTTCTCCATACATATGACCTATGAGTTTAGTACATGTTAAGGGTAAGGTATGTAATTTTTAAAAATAGATATAGGGATCACAACATGAACTTGAGAGATATTTTCTGTAAGCACCAATAAACAATATATAATTCTTATATGATCAAGATATTATAAAAAAATCATGTCCTTTCAATTTTAAATTTCACTTGAAAAAATGATGGTGGATGTGTAAGAATTTATTTGTGGGAAACCCATGTCATAAAAATTAATACTAAAATTTCCTTTAAAAATGGAAACTTGGAAACATAATGGTTATAAAAAGTAACACATAACTATTTTTTCACATCGGAGAACATAATTGGAAAGTGAAATCATGTACATAGAAGAGAAAACTAATTATGATGTTCTGATGTAGAATCATAGAGAACATGGTCATTTTAATATTAACCATCATTGAATGATAAATTTTGGATGATCTAATGGACCATTTGATTCATTGGAAATGAAGGTACTAGGATGGAATTTTTGTTTCAATATACTTTTTGTAATGTTGAATAATTTTCTAAATAATATATACTTACTTGATATAATTTCATTTTTTAAGAACAGTATCATCTATCTGTTGGGCCTTGATTAATTTCTACTTCGTATCTCACTCTAAGAAATGAATTTGAAGTTGTAATTCCATAATAACTAGTGGATCATAAGATCCATAATGGGGTGGCAATTTCTACTTTTTTTCTCTAGTTATCATAAGAAAAATGGTTAGAGTAGGTTATCTAATACACTTTGCTAAATTAAAACATTAATATCTAAAACCATGTAAAAAGTTAAACATAAAAAAATTCCATAAATGGTTACCCTTATGAACCATCCAAAATATTAAAATTTAAAACTTTTTAAAAGAAGGTTACTAAATTTAAAAAAATAAACTTATCATTAATCCCCCAATCAACTTGATGTACTCTTGATTGTCATAGTCCGTACAAGTTAATAACATTATCAAGTATTCTCTTGAAACATGGTAATAACCTAAAAATATATATTGAATACACACATTCTTCTTCTTTTCTTATATAAAAAATTTTCATAAATGAACACATTTCTATTGGAAGCATGGGTTCATCCCTATACCAATAGAATATGTGATTTCATTATTCCAGAATCTATGTAGATAACCACTGGAAATTTCACTAATGGATGAATAATATTATTTTTATAGGGATTAATCATTCAAAATCAAACATGGAATTCCCAAAAAATGATAAGAGGATAATTATTCCCTAATAATCCTAGTTCACTTCATCCATTATTATATAATAATATTTCCCTTTTTTCATTGTATTTAGTGGTTTTTGTTTCTTACCATCCACATTATTCCTTGGATTATGGAACTTTTTAGTGTAATTCCCAAACTAATTACAAATGAGACACTAAACTATGAGTGGTGCACTCTTTAGAGATTTCCCTTTATGCTAATTATAATGTAATTCAAATGCTTGATGGACTTATTTATAACACTTAAAACTTTTATTTGTCCCCTTAAGACAATTTCCTCAATCTTTGCTCTAACACTTTGAGAATAAATTAAATCTAATATTCTTACCTCTATAGTTTTTAGAGTATCCTTTGAATTTTATCTATCTTTTCTTATTTTATCCTAGAGATTGATGGGAAATTTAAATATCCCTTTTTGTAAGAAGAATAAGAGGAATGTACTTGCAGCAAAATAAGTTTTTGAACTCATTAAAATTCATATATCAAATTTTATCTTGTTTTATGTTATTCTTGATAAATTTTCACCATGTATTTGTTTCACCTTGTAGGTGATAAGTTCCCAAATTAACTTTTCATGTTCTGAAAACATAGAATGGAAAATAATTTTTCAGTGTTACATATCAATTTTTATGCAACTAGTGGATCATCTGTTCCACTAAAAGAATGTGTATATTTCCATAAGATAAGATTAATAAAACATTATTCACTCTTGTGGTCATTTTGAATTCCAACATGTTTCATGTGTTGATAAGGTTGTGTGTTAATATCAATAAGGTATTTAATTCTATCTTCCATAAAATTCTATTGCTCATGATTTCCAAAACTGTATTTTCAATTGCATTCCTCATTAATGTATCTCATTTGGGTTCCAGTCATTAACTAAAACTAGAACTCATAACATGACCAACACTAATCATAGTCATAAAACAACATAATCAAAGGAAATTTCTTAGAAAATTTCAATCTAGGAAACCTTAGGTTTAATTATTGGTTATCCATTATCTTTACTAAAACACTACTATTGTAACCTATATGTAGACTTATACTTAGGGAACCTACTAAGGTTTTATGTCATCCAAGTTTCCAAATGTTGACTAAAATTTTTATCAGATACCAATTATAATATCTTAGTATTAAGGTAAATAGATATTTCATTACTTTTTCAGACTATTTAAAACATTACAAAAGCACATTCCCAAAGATCGTATTAGTTTAGTACCTTTGGAAACATGGAAAAAAAACTTCATGTTTAGTGAATGATCTTCAATGTTTCCCATAAAGACATTCCCTTATAGTATTCCTACCTAAATCCTTTTTTTATAACCTAGGGAAAAACATATGAAAAGGGTGATCTCATATGCTTAGTAAGGGTAAAAAAGGGAGATATCAATTATAACATAATAATGAGTAATATGTACATAAATAAAAAATTTTAAAAATCATATTCTTTATATCAAATATCGTGATATCGTGTCATGGAATAAATCATATAAGTTCATAAATAATTATAGAACCTATTCCATGATATCATTACATAATAAATTAAATTGTGGCATAAAAATCATTATAGAAAATCATATTCATATTATCCAAGGATCTCTACCAAAATCATAATTGAAGAAACATCCCATACTGAAATGAGTTCACTATTTGTTTTATCCATGTATTACTAAACTGAGTTTACTCCAATTCTATTCTTTTATTACTAAACTGAGTTCACTTCATATTACTGTACTATCTATCTCATTAGATATAAATATTTACCCAATGCCTTGGAAGTGGATATAGGTCCTACATATCACATAATGAAACCCATTCATATGTGTTCCACATGATGATAAATCATTCTGCATATCACAGACCATAAAAAAGATGGTTTTCTAAACATTTCATCATAACATAAATCATGTAAAAAAATTCATAAGGATAAATCCATAATAAAAATAAACCATTTATAAAAATAATAATAATTTTATAATTTAATCATATCCCCAATAAAAAAAGTAACATCAAATGATGTTATCTTAAATAGAAAATAACTTTTAGATATCACATGGAATCATTCTTAAGGAAAATATTCATTTTTTTAAAAAAATATATTCTTAAAATGTCACACAATTTTAAAAGAAAACATTTTGTTTGAAAATAACCTTATAATATTTTAAGGGAAGCTTCAAGGAATTAAGGTTTGATTAATTAAGAAAAATATTTTCATGTTGTATAAGTTTAAAAAATTATTTCTTTCGTACTTTTTTTTATAAAATTCAAATAGAACCTCATTTGGAAGAAAATAAAATGATTCATTTTAAACCATTTAGTAAAATTTAAAACATTTGTGGAAACTACTTTAAGAAATTATTGATTAATAATGAAAAAAATTTGTAAATACTTATGTATAAAAAATCCTGAATAACAATGAGATTGTGAAATTAACACTTAAGATAAGTCTAATTTCTATCATGCATATTTGAAACCACAAAAAATGGTTTAAATAATTTTATTAATTTATAACAGAACCTTATTAATATTTATTATATCAAATGTTATCCTTTAATATTATGTTATCACTCATTTGGTAGTAATATTCTGTTATTACCCTTCTTTCGGATGTTAGCTGCTTCATTTCCTTATGCATTTTTTTCCATATAAGTATTGGTTCTTGTGCATGTGATATAGTTTGGAAATATCCAGATCTATATTAAGATAATACATATCATAATTATTATTTTTTTATATTTATATAAAAATACATTAACAGTGATTATGGAAAATTAATCGCATCATATCGTTGAGATAGTTTGGTGTATGTACGCATGAGTGACGATATCATTACCTTAATGGTGAAAGGGGAAACAAGTGGATGGTTTGTTATTTTTTAAATTATAAATATCATGTTATAATTATCTTAAATATCAATTGTTTCTATCATTATACCCATCCAACTAAAGTGGTTATGAGAAAAATATTACACAGCGGCGTGCAGACGGTAAGTTGTACGTACGCACATATGGTGCTTCTATTTTTTATAGGATGGATAAAAGGTATAATATGGTTGTTCTATAATCATAATAACATTTCATAAAATATTTTATACTATATTTATTAATTTATAATTGAAACAACACATGATAAAGAAGTATAAGAATAAATAATATTAAAAGAGTCGGTAAAGAGAATTATATCTTCTTCAGATAAATTTCAATACATATCTTCTTGGGAACACTAGGGTTGGTATTTTGAGAATAAAAACACCTATAGAATGTGTATAAAGAATTTTAGAAGAGTAGTTTTCAGGTTATTGTCAATCATGAAGGCTCAATGTGATGTGAAGGAGTAGAGAGGAGGTTCCCTTTTATAATTAAGGTGAGAGGAAATTTTGGAATTTCAGAAAATATTAATTTATAATAAATTTAATATAAATAAAAATAACTCAAAAATTCCATGGATTTAAAGATAATATTATATAAATCTTTACTCACATGAAACAATATATTTTATACATGTTTTGGTATTATTTTAAACCTTTTCTTTTTGAATAAACTTTTATTAACCTATTTTAATTTCAACTATGATAACCAAATTTTCAATTTTAAAAGGCTTCCATTTTTACTTATGTTAAGTAAATTAGACAAAAAATAAAAAATTAGTAACATTTTAGACCATATTATAATTAATTCACATTTTTTATTCTTTTTAATTTTTTAATAATTGATTAATATATTATTTTGATAAAATATCATTAGCATCAATTTTGAAACTATTCATTATATGGCTTTATAAAAATATCAAGATAATAAGTTAACTTTGAAATATTTATTTTATTATACAAAAAATAGTTCAATGTAATCTTTAAATTTTCTATATTTTAGAACAATACATATATTTGAATATATATTTTTATTTATCCCCATAATAAAAATGATATAGTATTTAAAGCATGAATGTGACATCTTTAAAGTTTTATTAAATAAAATATTATAAATATAAAAATCTCATCTAAGTGGACCAAAAAGTCAAAAATAAATTTATATCATGAAAATATATTTATTAATTTAATAATAAAAATTTATATTCATTCGGATTGTACATTTTTTCCAATTTGGACACATAAGGGATTATTATGAAAAAGAATGTGAAATTTTGTGACTTTATTTGATTTAAATATTATATAATTTTTTTCATAGACAACTATTTATTAAACAATTTAATTTATATCTTTAGGTGTTATGGATCAAATTATATTCATGAAATAAAATTCTTCAATGTGTAAGATCCATTTTATAGTTCTAATCATTTTATTATTAACTTAAATTACCCAATATACCCTTTATTGTAGTAACAAAATATACCAAGGATTCTATTCATATTTCCCATAAACTAAAATGTTCCTATTTACTAAATTGTTAACTCATAAATCAATATTTTTAATCAGATTTTAAAAATTAGAAACACAGAATTTGTTGGATTTAATAAAAAATTAAATCAAAAAAAAGCCATGAAAAACAATTTTTTGAAAAAATACCATTTTAATACAAAAAAAATAGATTCAATTATAAAATCCTTTTCAGAGATAATAATTGTATATTTTTTATTTAAAATTAACTAATTAAAATTTAAAACTAATCCAAAACATAATTTGACCATGTAAGGACTTTAAACTGAAATAGAGTTTTCAATAGAAATCTTTATTTTCATTATTCATCAGAAGATAAAACTTTTCAGAAAAAACCGAAAAATCACCATAAGATAATTTTTACATTCCAAATTCAAAAAAATAAATTTACTTTGTAAAATAAAATTTATAAAATGTCAATTTTTATTTTTAAAACATGTCTTCCATTAAAAGGAGGAAAAACTGGCTTTTAGAAAAATAAAACTTTTTATGCTTAAAATGGGTTTGTTCTTAATTTATGCGAATAAAACTTATTGAATGAATTACAGAAAATTTTATTGAATTTGATTATTTGAATTTTATTAATATCATTTACTAATAGTTAATAATTTAATTTATTAAGATAAAATGTCATTAAGAAAATGAAAATAGTTTTTTTAAACACATCATTTATTTTTGGGTTTTTTCATCATTTATAATTAATTGGTATTACAATAATTAAATTTATAATTTTTTTAATACTGATTCATTGCCTCCATTCTAGTATCTACATGATAACTATCATAGTATATTATAATTTAGTAAAACTCGGTCTTGTGTGTAACACAATCTATCAAAGGAACTCAACATTGTGTGTAACATTAGACAAACATTGTGTTGGACGTACCATAAGATAATATAATTTTTCTGTGTAGTGAAAGACTAACTTGGTGTAGTTTATAATTCAAGAATATCTTGTTGTAGAATTCACCATAAACCATCAAATAATTTGATGTTTCTTAAAAATAATAATTCATAAAAACATAGGATGTTACACAGAAATTCTAGATCTATTTCATCATGACATCAATGAGTCATATGTCGGGATGGAGGTGATGACCATTCTTCTAATTTGGTGGTCCCTAAGACACCATTATTACATCTTTTATTGACACCTGAGACACTTAATTTTTATCTTCCATTGGGTACTGATTCTCAATTTCAAGATATCTTTTTATGCTTCATGCATTCTGTATGAGGATCTCTACTACCTGTACTTATTAGGGCAGAGTTGACATGGTAATTTCAGCAGAAACATCCTCCTACCTTCTCAGGTGATGGAATACCTTATTTTAAAACATCATTGAAAGAGGCCATGTTATGTATCTTTTATCACTTAGATAATCTTAAAGAGAGGAGGGTCAATCTATCCACCTATATGCTCTGTGACTCCGCCAAGAATTTGTGTTATGTCATCACTTAGGTGGGTCTACATCAGGGTATGGTCTAGGTGGAATTCCTGAGTTCCTTCTATGACTAATCCCTTTTTAAAACTTATATATTGGACCTCAATATAGATTTTATACATCATCATTAGGGCTCCATATCCAGGATGGAGTACTCATCTCAAATCACCAAGCATCAGCGTTTTATGTATACTCTAACTGGTTAAGTGTTGATATCTATGTGACAATTTAAGGATGGGAATTTGTATGCCATATGATTATGGGTGAATTTGTTTCGGTTGAACAATGTTTCTGAGATAGTAAACCAGTCCCACATCGCAAATAGAAACCTAAGGGAAGATGACAATGTGATCCAAGTTGGTTTAACATCGAGACAGGGAGACGGTTTTTCTGGCTACAGGAGACATCATTTCGAGGGTGTAGGTGGGGACACTTCCTACCAAATGACATGCACTGATAGCTATATGGTTTTCACCAATTTTGAAGGACAATCCATAATATTCCACAATGTATGTAAAACTCATTTTAGTAACCAAATTTTTGTCGGATAGGGAACCTATAGCATTTCTGCTAAATTTTACCTCTAGTTCCTAGTGAGAAGGGATCTGTACTAACACTCTATTTGGGTATATGATTTGTATCTCTACATCATTCTAGGATCTACTCTACAATCGGGTGATTTGGTTAATGTGGTATCCATGGTAAAGGCATCCATGTTTCATCTTTCTAGCACAAGCGTAGTGGACCTACCCAGTTTAGTTAGGCTGCATCTTAGGGCCACAAATTGGGAAATGTATATACAGTGTAGCCTACTCCTAAGAAGAATAGTGCAGGGCATTCTAAATTATGTGGTACTATTCTAATATACTCTACCTTAGTTTCTTCCTCATTTTATATAGGTTCATCTCACTCTTTTTTATCATTATCTATCACGAAATGTTTAGTCCTAGATATAAAGTACTTCCATGTCATCATGACACTCACCACACTGTTAGGGGTTCGATCCGAGAGTATACTCTAATGCAAGGAGTTATCCCTTGAGATAGGTGAGTACTTATTCTTGTGGAATTTATTTTTCCTATAGTTGAACTAATTTGATTCCATTTTTTGGATGGGATGGTTGGTTTTATACCACACCCATATGAATTTGTATCACCAAAGGGTGTCTTTCACATCACTTGTAAGAAATTATTATTTTCATAAGGGTGAATGGGATGTCTATGAATGACAAGCTAGACCTGAGAATCATGGGCTTGGTGAAGAGACAGCCTATATAGATAATCTCATTATAAGTGATTAGGGAACAAAACATATGTAATACCCGCCTATGGTTCATCATTATAGAGATGTATTCCCTAGTGACTTCTCTGGATTGTATAATGTGAGATAGGTAGAGTTCACCATTGATCTAGTTCCATGTGTGGCACCAATATCCATTTTTTCTTTTAGAATGGAACCTACTGAGCAACATGAACTCAAGAAAAAGATGTAGGAACTATAATCCAAGGGTTTTATATAACCCAATACTTCTCCATGGGGTTTACCCATCTATTTTTTCAAGAAGGTGGATTGTACCCTCAGGTTTTGTGTATATTACTAACGGTTGAACCATATTATGGTGAAGAACTATTATCCACTACCTCTTACTGATACCCTCTTCGGCTAGCTCTGAGGAGAGATGTATTTCTATAAAATTGATTTGTGGTTAGGCTTCCAATAGGTGTTTTTCAAACATCTAACATACCATATATAGTGTTCTATAAAAGATATGTCTTGTAAAAGAATTTGGTTATGCCATTCGGCCTTACGAAAGCACTAGTAGTTTTAATTTCTCTAATGAATCTAGATTTCCAATTGTGTCTAGATTCATTATTGGTATTATTTATTGATGGAATCTTAGAATATTCTCATACCCGACACAACCATGAAAAAAATATTGATATCACACTGGGAGCAAGTGATCATTATGGTTTCTTGAAATAAACCCAAGAATGTATTTTACATGTCCATTTTTTTAGGGATTGATGGATATTAAAAGCATTTGATTCAATAATTATCATTCCTAATATCATATCTTAGATCCTTGAAGAAAAATTTTGTGATGTTCAACTACTCTGAAGCCTTTGAGATAGTGTTTTAGGAGTTAAAGGGAAGATTTCCTTTAGATCTTATTATGATTATTCTAGAACCAAGAAAAATCTATACATTTTTTTGTGATGCTTAAGGAGTCATTATTAGAGAATATATTATGTAGGGAGATTTTTTTCTAGTTTAAAAGTCATTAAGATGATACCCCATGAGTGTAACTACCATGTGTTGGACCTTGATCTATCGGTTATATTTCATGGTTTACATTTTTGAATAAATTATTTATTGGAGGAGCGGTATGTTATTTACACGAATCACAAAAGTCTCAAACATTCTCCACACAGTGTGATTTTAATCTCATGTAGTTCATGTGGATACATTACTTACAGTGTTTCACCTTTGAGCTTCCGTATACACCTAGAATGGAGAATATATTTTTTGATTTCCTAAGCCATAAAAAACAAACATAGGCTACCCAAGAGGCCAGTAGTGAGTGGTAATTAATGGATTTTTTCTCTAAAATGCACCATGTTGTTCAAGAATTCCATGGGAGGCTATTTTAGTACTTTAGTAGTGACATCCTATTTTCTTGGATGGGTGTGGAGCAAAAAACATTCTGATCTCAAAAATATTGTCCTAAGGGAGAGTGTCTTTGAATAGGACACACATACATATTGGGTAATTGATGAGGTTGAGACTCCAAAATTCCATGGATGTGTATGGGTTTATACAAACATACTGGAAGAGTTGATGTGAGAATATCATGCCTCTATTGGGAATTACACCCAGGTCTTACCATGTTGAATTGAGAAATACTTTTTCATCATTGGTGTCTAGGTGTGAAGAGGAATATTGTACGTTTCATCATGAGATGTTCCACATGATAGTAGGTTATAGCGGAGCACCAACAACCTGCTGGACATAAATATCCTCTATCCATTTCAAATTGAAAATATAATGATATCACTATAGATTTTGTGATGGTATTTTTGAGATACCCTCATGGAAGTGATATAGTATGGGTGATCATCAAAAAGTTAAAAAAGGTCACACACTTCCAACCTATCTGAGAGACCTACTCCGTTGATGAACTTGGGAGACTTTATATTCAGATGATTTTGAACCTTCCTGGTGTTGTCTATTCTATCATATATAAAAAAGGCATTTTTTAGATCATAGTTTTGGTAGGGGTTGCAAGAATTTCTATGTTCATAGGTTCTATAGATTACAACATCACACCCTCAGATAGACAGACAGTCCAAGAGGATGATATGGGTGTTAGAGGACATACTTTAAGCATGTTCCCTTGATTTAATAGGTTCATGGGAGAAATATATACCTCTCATCAAGCTGTCATATAATAAAAAATTTCAAGAAACAATTCATATTGATCATTATGAGGACCTTTATGGTAAATCACTATGTTTACCCCATGTGCTGGTTAGAAGTAGGTGAGGTAGCACTACTGGGTCCTCATCTCATTTAGGAGACTTCAGGAAAGGTATAGATGATTCCAAAAATTATGGATAAATCTTATTCTAATAATAATTCTTATACTGATCATCGCCACTGACCTTTGGATTTTTAGGTGGGATAAGAGGTTTTCTATGAGCCTCTCATTTATTAGGTCTTGGAAGTATTCGAAGACTGGTAATGTAATTGCCTCATTAAATCGGTCCTTTTGAGATCATGGATAGAGTTGGGATGGTAGCCTAATGGTTATCTTTACCTTATTGGTACCATGAAATTCATGACTTCTTCCATGTATTGTAGTTTCCCTATTATCATTATAAACTTTCTCATTTGTTTGACCTTGAGGATATATTGTTGGAGGTAGATGTGCCATTTGAGGACCATCCAATATGTATCATTTATAAAAGCATGAAGGATCTCTGAGGATGGTCATTTTCTATAGTATGTATGCTATGTAAATATTTTTATGTATGGGATGAGTCTTGGGAGTGGGAGGCTAAAGCACATGCTCATTGGCCATAACTTTTCTTATACGATGCTTTTCTGCAGTCAGAAGGACAACCCAAGGATAAGTTTTTTTTTAAGATAGGATGTAATTTCCCAACTTTTTATAATATAGGAGTCTTTTTTTTAGTTAAAATCCATTTTTTACTTCTTTAATATGCTCTAAGGATTAAAGATGGTCTCGAGAGTGTTCTGGTCTTGTTCATAGCTCGAATATCTCAATTTAGAGAGAGCAGGAAGGAAGCACGGTTTGACCAAACTATGTGCCTAAGTCAACATGGTATAGAAAAGCCTTATAGGGTGTTTCATATGGATAGAGAGGGGCACATAATTGGGTTGAACCATGTGACCCATGTTGTATGGTCATGCATCTTGTCTCTCATAAGAGATAGAGCCAATTCACACGAGCTATGCATGGTTAGTCAAAATTTGTGCCTATAGCATGTGAAGGGGATCCTTGGGAAGTGTTTTCACACAGTTTCTGAATAGTTTGACCAACCATCTGGCTAAACAATGTGACCCCTTAATGAAGGGTTTAATGACCATATTACCAAAAAAGATTTAAATCATTTTCCCCCTCTTCATTTTCCCTCTAGTGGACAACCACTTCCATGTGAGCTATCCTCCTCAAGCCATGCTAGGATTTTTGTTATCTTCTAGGTCTGATATAAATTTTCATCACAGTCGGGTTCATTGGATCTACAATAGTAATATCTCAAATCCTCTTTCTTTTATTATTTTTTTATCCTCCTATATCTTGAGCTATTTTGGTGTGATCTCATATGTCCTTTTCATTTTTTCCATCTATTATTTTAATTTCACTCATTCTGGATCAATTAAAGGGATAACACTAGACAAATATAGTTTTATTGACCTAAATAAGGGTTTTCATCTATTTTACCTAAGTCTAATTTCATTTTATATTGTGATTTTTTTTTTCGAAACCCTCTAGTGTCACCTCCATAAAGTCATTTAAGACAAATTTATTATTATTCTCATGATTAATACAGTTCTAGATAATAGAGAATAAATATTATTAGTTGATTGACTCAATGGGAGCTACCCCATAGTTAAACTTTTCCTTAAAAGACTAAATTCCCCTTGCCTTATATTTATAAAACACTAGTTCATGTTTTTTATTTCTCTTTTAACAAATATTTTGAAATGTGAAATGATTGAAGGAAAAATGATTAGCCATATTTTATTCCTTTGTTCTTTATACAATAGTTGAATTGCTTGAATTAAATGAATTGGAAAGCTTGGATAAAGGGTTATAATTTTCAGGCCTATTAAATTATATGATTTGTTAATATTTAAACCATTCATCATACCAAGCCATGGGCAGTACAAGGGTCTCGATTTAAGGATGTCTTGAATGGGCTTATCATGAATTATAATTAGAACACATTATAGATTGTAAACACACAAGGAGAGATACAAGGATCCTTATGGTATTAAATGTATGGTCTCACTGAGTGGATAACTTACCAACCCCAGAGTGATATTGGTTCCCTAGGGGAGTTACCTTTGATGATCTTTGTGGAATGATGGCTACACCATGACACGAGCAATACCAAGTCCCCTAAGTGAGATACCTGGTATGGGATTATAGGTTCATACTTACATGAATCCGAGAGTGATACATGGCGTTCCTCGTATGGATAACCTTGGATAGAATATATGGTGATGGGTATTTATTGGTCTCGTAGATAGATACTCAAGATATGTATTATATATCTCTTTGGTTGGGATCAAGATTTCATTTTTTAAATATAAGGATACCATTCATTAAATTCGTAGAATGCATACTTTGTATCCCATAGATGCATACATCAATCCAAATCACATGCTTGGGGTTGGTCCACTCTTGATTATTATTTTATAATGACCCATTATTACACCCATATTATATATCTGTAAACGTTCACCTTGGTTCAGTGACGTTCAGCTTAGTCCAAAGTAGGTAGTGTGGGGTGGGTATAAATAAGGAACGAAGACCAATATATTTATTTATTTATTCCTTTACATTTATTATGAACCTACACACTGCTCATTTTATATGCATAGAAAGAAAATATCTAAACACTGTTGGTGGTTTCCTACTGAATATAACTCAAATCCTACTCGGGCTTCCCTTGGTACTCAAGTAGACTTAATGATTGTTGGTGTAGTTAAAGAAAATCTTCCAGATTCTAATGTTTGATTTTTAGTTATAGGATAGAGTATGGGAGCAGAGGACCGACCCTTTTTTTATGATGTTAGAAGAGGAATTTTTTGGTCTTTTTTGAATTTTTTTTAGAATGTAGTATGTGAATCATTCCCTAGTATTCTATGTACGTCAGTTTTGAATAGAAAAAAAATGATCATCATCATCATTGTATATATTAATGATTTATCTTAAGACTTATTATTATTTTGAATGATTATTATTATTATTGTGATACTAATTATTTATTTTTATTTTCGCTACATAACATTAATGTATACCAATGTGGGTTACACTGATAATGGGAGAATATTCTGCCCATGGACACACCCTATCCCCTCTCTACTAGTCAGTACCCTCTGGCATACAGGAAGACACACTTAGGCCTTGTGGTCAACCGTCTCGGGGCACTGCTTAGTGGCTTAAAGTTCAGGATGCTACATTTAAGTTTTTTGATAAAATTTTAAAAGGAATATTCTTCTTATTTTCCAAAACAGGTACTTTGGGATTTTTTAAAAAAATTAATGGAATATTTATTTTAACTTTTACTATGGAAATAGAACTTCCCATCCACAAAACTATTATTAAAAAGTCTCAAAATTTAACTTTTAAATTCAGTACTAAAACATGATTTGTAATTTTTTATAAAAAAATGACTGAAAAATACACAATACTTTAAAAAATGAGAAACCATTCTTATCTAGGTTCTCTATAATTAGATAAAACTATAAAATTTTTCATAGTAGTACAAAAATAAAATAAAATATCTAATTTTTTTTACATGCATTAACTTCTTGACCAAAATCATATATCTTAGAACTTCTAAGATACCTATTAAAATATTTTTAAAACATGGGATGAACATAAAATCTCTTAGTAAGTGATTTTAAAACCAAAGATAAATAATTTTATAATTATTTATTTCAAAACCATTTAAAACATTTTATATCAAATATATATATATATATATTAGATCTGTAAAATAATTTTTAAAACACTAAAAAATTATTATAATTTTTAAAATTCATATAAAAAATATTCATGGGGAAAAAATTGTATTTCTCACTATAAATCATTTCAAAATATTAATAATTTTTTGAATTAAAAGGATACTTGAAATATTTTGTAAAACCTTTATGGGAAAATAGCAGTCTCACGGGTGGGATAGCATCTCGTTGATGTCAGGGGTTCACTCATAATTCATCCTCATCTCATTTTCTATGGAAACATCGGATTTAATTTTAAAAAACCATTTTTACGAATATCCATATTTCTCATAAATAAATATTTAAAAATCATTCCGAAATATACTTGAATTATTTTCAAAGTAGAAAATAATTTTTAATCTTCAATACTTTTCAAAAACAACTTATTCACAAAACACTTTTATAATTTGGAAAATCCATGAATTTAATAAATTCAAAAGATAAATTCCTACATGAATTATAACTAAAGTAAAAAAAATGTTTTATTCAAATTCATGGGATGTTAATGAGATGCATAATGCATAGTCCTTCTATATGAATATACAATATTCACAAAATTTTAATTCACATGAGATGATAATATGCTTTAATATACTTTTCTAACATGAAAATTAATTTGAAAATAATACTTATAAAATTATAATAATAAAATAATACTATTGAATAATATTAATAATATTGTTATTATTTTAGAACATAAAATGTTAAATTTTAACTTGAAAACTCAATTCTCCTTTGTAAAACTAAAAAAACATAATCAAAATCAGTTTTGAAACAAATAGATTTTAAGAAAATATAAATCCATTGTAATAATTTTATAAAAATAGAATTATTTTCTATAATAGAATAACTCCCTTACATAAAATTATAATTTTTTAAAACTTAAAAACATAGATTAATTTACTATAAAATTATGTTTCTTACGAAATTGAATTCATATAAAATAGTTATTTTTTTGGAAATCCTTTTCAAATAAAATAAATAATCCATTAAAAGACTATAATTTTGAAAATATAATCTTTACTATAATAAATCTGAGGAAATAGATATTTTAGAAATAATTAATCCCCTTACCTTGAAAATGATTTATGTAGCCTAGTGATGGATATAAGCAACATTCGACCAAACTCTTTGATTCACTAGATTCTAGAGAATTTAAAAGTGAGAGAGATGACATGTGTTTAGGAGTGAGATTTGGATCATTCAATGAGAGTTTATATAGATAAAATTATATGTATTAACTTATTTACATAATCTGTGTTTTAAAAAATGTATTTTGTAAGCATACGCAAACATTTCCTCTTCTTCCTATTTGAAAATAAATTGAGAATTTGGGCTGGTTTTGTTGTATTATTATGATAAAATATATATTTATTTTATATCATGTTTTATAAGTTTGGATACATTTAGAGAAAGAAATGAAACAAAAAATTGAGAACCAATCAACGATGATCAGTGTTTATCATGATACAGAATATACATATATTTTATATCATATTTCAAATAGAAACAGATTTAGTATATGAGAAGAATCACAATTAATGAAATCGACTTCTATTCAAGCTCTGGTAGACACATATACAGTATGTTAATTGAATCAGTTTTATCAAATTTCAAAACAATTAACCAAAACAGATTTAATTTATCATGATTCTTTGTCAAGATTCAATGAAATGAGATATAGCCCGCCAAAATCATTGAAAAATGATTTCAATTTAAATTAAGAATTAAAAATCCCCATTCTAACCTAAAAGGGAAAACATATAATGATCTAGGAATAAAAATTCAAAAACATGAAAAATGGGTATTTAATGCAACAAAAATGATTTTGAAGGCAAGATTCAGATAAAAAATTAAAATACACCAACCTAAAAAATATCTACAAATCCAAAAACATAAGGAACAATATTGGATCTCCACAATAGATTTCCACATATCCTCACTCAAACTTCTTTATAGTTGAAACCCCCATCTGTATTTGGAACCTCCCAAAAACCCTTTGTCGACAAAATAAGAAACAAAACCCGTTATCTTTACTCAATCTCACCTCGAACCTCTTCTTCCACATTTGATATATAGTCAAGCATTCGCACGAGGTCAAATGCTTCCTTCTGTGTTCGAATTCTGCTTTACTTCAACATCATAACACTCGACCTCTCCTTCCATCAATCTGGGTCTCAAAGTGAAACCCACAAACCTCTTCCCCTTAAATCCAATTTCTCGATTCTTATATCCTCATTTATTTTTTTATTTATTAATTATTTTTTGAAACATTTCATATTACTATTTTTTTAATAGTCATATTTATAAAAAAAATTAATAATACTCATTTTTTTATAACAATCATAATTCAAACATATATATTTTACCTTAATAAAAGTTTTATTTATTTATCTATTATTATTATTATTAACAAAATATGTTTTAACTTTAATAATAATAATAATTATTATTATCATCATCATTATCTATAATTTAAAATTAACTACTAAGTAAAAATAGTAATAATTTCACAATAATAATTTTTTAGAGTATAAGATTTATATACAATATAATTTCAAATATTCCTAATTATGAAGAGTCAAATTTTTATTTATTTTATAATAATAAATAATTTATATATTACTATATAGTAGGTAATTCAAATATCTATTTTTTTTAAAAAAAAATTAATCAAATAAATATATTTATATTAAAATATTATTCCAAATAAATTAATACAATATTTATAAAAAAATTATGTTTATAATTTTGAATATTAATTTAAATACAAATCATATTTTTCATAACTAATATTATAAAAATATATTTGAAAATAATATTTTTCATAAAATCATAATCAATATAATTTACTATGTTATCATGTATAATAAAGGTACTATTTTTTTAAAATATTACAATGTAAAATATTTCCCTTATAATAAAATTTTATTTTCATTAAATAAAATCACTTAGCATTATAAATTACATAAGTTAATTTTAAATAGTAAAAAAATTAATTTATTTAGTACTTCTTAATATTCTCAAATTTCTGGAAAGCCACATTTTCACCCCTCTTTAAAATGAATTTCACCCTCACAATTTTTTCTTCAGGATTTAGAAAATTTTGAATTTCCAACTTTAGAATTAGAATGACTCGAAAACTATATTACTTAAGGGTATTTATCTTCTGAGAAGTTCAAAATAAATTTCCATCACTTGAATTTTTTCTAAAACATCAATTTCTAATCTCCAAATTTGTTTAAATCATTCCTTCAATTCCAAATGTAAATCGAATAACCCTTGCTTCCTAAATTATCATAAAAAATGGTATTTATTTTTTGTAAAAAAATAATTGAAAAACCCACATGATTTATACAAATAAGAACATTTTCTGGTCTAGGTTTTGGAGAATTTCAAAAAACTATACAATTTATTAAATTTATACAAAAATAAAATAAAATATCTAATTCTATTCATGTTTTCTTTATGTGCACTAAGTCTTTAAATAAAATCATTCATCTTATAACTTTTAAGATACATGTGAAAATATTTTTAAAACACGGGATGTGTATAAATTTTCCAGGTAAGGGGTTTTAAAATGAGTAAAAAATATTTTTTTAATTTTTTTTAAACCCTTTAAATCATTTCTTTTAAAATATAAATATATATTTGACATATATAAAATACTTTCCAAAACATTTATAAATTATTATAATTTTGAATTTTATTTTCAAATTATTATTTGAAAAATAATAGGATTTATCATTTAAAATAATAATACATTTATAAATTAAAATGAAACTTTTTGGATATTATAAAACCCTTGTGGACATTAAACAGTATCACTAGTGGGACAACTTCCTGTTGAGGTCACAGATTCACTCCCCATTCCTCCTCATCTCATTTAACATGCAACCATCGAATTTAGTTTTATGAAGAAAAAAATTAAGAAGATATGTCTTTCTCACAAATAACCCATTAAAACCTTTCCAAAATATAAATGGGTTTTTTAAAGAAGAAAATAATTTTTCATCTTCAAGACTTTGTCAAAACTAGTTTTTCTTAAAAAGAATTTATAATTTTGATAAATCCACGAACTTAATAATTATAAAATTTGAATTAAAATATATATTATAACTTAATTAAAAAATTTACAAATGTATGGTATTTTAACAAGATGCATAATGCATGGTCATTTTATATGAATATGCAATATTTAAAATTTCAATTAATATAAGATAATAAAATAATTTAATCTACATTTATAACATGAATATTTAATTTGAAATTATATTTATAAAATCATAACTAATAAATAATATTTTTATTAATATTAATAATTTTATTATTATTCTTGTACATAAATATTAACTTTTAACTTGAAAATATAATTTTTTTTTGTAAAAATAAATAAAAAACATAATCCAAATTATTCTTCAAACTAATGATATTTAAAAAATATAAATCCCTTTTGATAATTTTTATAAAAATAGAATTATTTTCTATAATATAATAAATCTCTCACGTAAACTAAAAATTTTACAAAACATAAAAATATAGAGTAATTTTCTAAAAAATTAAATTTATTTAGAATTTGATCCATATAAAATCATAATTTTTTTTAATTCCGTTGTACATAAAATAAATAATCCATTGAAAATATATAATATTGAAAATATAATCCTTACTATAATAATTTTTAGGAAATAAATATTTGGAAAATAATTATTCCCCAAACCATAAAAATGTACTACAAAACCTATTGTCGAAGCACTGTAGCCTTCAACTGAAATCTTGGATTCATCGGATGCTTGAGAAAATAAAATTCAATGGCCATAGTTTTGTTTATGAGTGAGTGTTGGATTCTTTGGTGAGAATTTATATAGATCTATTTTTTATTAACTTATTTATAAAAAAGGTGTTTTAAAAAAACAGGTCAATAAAAAGTGAATATAGCCAGCAAATCCAAACCTGATATCTTCTTCCTGTTTGAAAATAATTGAGAATCCAAAAAAGTTTCATGTTTTAATTATCATACAATATTTATTTATTTCATATCACACTGTATGAGTTTGGAATATTTTATTGACAGACAACAAAAAATAACATGAGAACCAATCAACAGTGATCAATATTTATCATGATACTAAATATACATATATTTTATATCACATTTCAAACTAAAATAGATTTAGTGTATGTGAAGAAGAACAATGAATTAAATATTCTTCTATTTGAGCTCTGGTCAAGACAAATACAGTATATTCATTGAATCAATTTTATTTAATCTCGAAACAATTGGCCAGAACTGATTTAATTGATCATTCTTATTTGTGAAGGTATAATGAAGTGGTATATAGGATGCTAAAATTATTAGCAAACAATTTCTTTAAAAAAAGAATTAAAAATTACTACTATAACCAATATAAATAGAATATAATTATCAAAGAAAGAAAATCAAAAAAATGACAAAAATGTATTTAATACAACAAAAAAGATCTTGGAATAAATATTCAGATAAAAAATCAAAATACACCAACCATGAAATATCTACAAATTCAAAAATAGGTGGAAGAAGATGAGATCTCTCTGGTTAATTTACTCCTATACTCGCTTGAAATTTTTCATATTTTAAATCTCTGTATGTGTTTGGGACTTCTCGATAACCCTTGATCAACAAACCAAGAAACAAAACCCTTTATATTTACTCAATATGAGATCAAACCTCCTCTTCCACACTCGATCTATGTTGAATCCTTCATCAGTGGTCAAATCCTTCCCTCCACATTAGACCTATGCTTGTCTTCAACTCCATAACTCTGAGCCTCTCCTTCCACTGAGCTAGGTCCCTAAATGAAACACTCTACCATATTCTCCTTAATCTTGGTTTACCAATTCTTCTATCCTTATTTTTTGTATTCAGCATTTTTTTACATTTTATATTATGGTTTTTTTAATAATCATAATTCTGTAAAACAAAATTAATAATACACATATTTTTTTATAACAACCATAATTCATTTATATGTGTGTGTGTGTTTGTTTGTTACCATAAAAATAATTTTGTTTATTATTAATAATAATAATAATATTTAAAAAAAATGTAGTTATTTTAATTATTTTTTGATTAATATCGTTGTAATAAATTTATAATTAAATACTTAGAAAAAATATACATAATTTATAATTATAAATTTTCAAAATATAAACTTTGTATAAAATATAGTGTTAAATATTCATAATTATGATGCGTCAAATTTTAATTATTTTTTAATAATAAAACAATTTATATATTACAGTAAAGTAGGTTATTAAAATATTTCTTTTTATAAAAATAATTAAAAAAAATCTATTTATAATAAAATATTCATTTAAACAAATTCATAAAGCATTTATAAAAAAATATTTGTTTATAATTTTGAATATTAATATAAATAAAAATATTTTTTATTGAAAATAATATTATAACATAAGATTTGAAAAATATAATTTCATAAAATATTAATTGAAATAATTTAACATATCATCATATGTAATAAAGGTACTATTGTTTTAGAATCTTTCAAAGGGAAATATTTCACTTATAATCAAATTTTATATTGATTAAATAAAATCACTCAGTTTTATAAAAGATAGATTTTAATTTTAAATTATAAAAAAAACATTTATTAAGTACTTATTAATATTCTCAAATTTCTGGAATGTTACAATTATCTACTTTAAGTCATCATTTATAGGTTTCCATGGTTATTTTCTTCCAAATTATTTTTCTCAATATTCTATGAATTTTTATTTAAAATATAATCATAGTAAAAGGATCTTATTTTCTTTAATAAATGAAAGGAATTTTGAATGTGATTTATGAATTCATTAACTTTATCAAGATCCCATTCTCGGTCATGATAAATCATTTCATTGGAAATTATGTTCTCCCCAATGACCATATATCAATTGGAATGGATTTATATGACATTATTTCCACCAAATTGATGTTCTATCAACCATATACCATAATAGCATATGTAAGATAAATGACACATATATTTTATTAACTTGATAAAAATTAATTATTCATGATTCAATGTGAAAACTTGATGATTTAAAAGGAATTTTAAGATTGGATTGTATTGATCATTCAATATATTAAGAATGCATTAGATGTGGAAGTGATAGGTTTTTCTCAGTTATAGGTATCCCTTTAATGCATCAATAGGTCTCATGATAAAAAATAATAGGAATTCCATATTAGATAGGTATTTGGTTTATATCTACCTCGTTATTAATAATGTCTTGGGTGAGGCCTTAATGGTAATATTTATGATTTATTGGACAAGTAATTGATAATATGACATTGAATGGTTATATTTAATCATTTTATTAATTAAGAATTTAGTTTACATTATCCATGTTATTGTTAGGTTTATATGATCCATGGATATACATTGAACTCATGTTGTTGATTGAATGGAATGTGTTTAGATTATCCCTTTTACCATATTGATTATGCCTTATTTACTCAAGATCAATTTAATTATACATAAACCTTACTAAGAATTGGATCTCAACCTTAATTTTTTTCCTTTCCCCGAGATATGAAGAATGATATATTGAATTATTTTGAGTATTGAAGAATTTATCTTATGCTATGTTTTTATATTTCCAATGTAATATGGGGATCATGTATGCCTATATTTTTCCTATACTTATAAACTAGTTGATCCTATATGGTTTGATACCTTGTATCTTGTACCAATTTATTAAAGTAGACATCAAATCTAGGTTACTAGATTTGGATTCATTATAGTTGGTATTAAATGAAGTTTAGTCTGAATTGGAGTAATGGAAATTGATCAAAATATTTCCCCTCACACGTCAGGCGGTTTTCAAATGTTTCATTCCATTGAAACCCCATGCATTGCTTCTCTAGGGGTATTGAAAGTATCAATGACCTTTGATCTAGAAGTCTCTACTAGTGTTGAGGGCCCTCTCCTTTGTGAGACCCATAGATCTTCCCTCTGGTCTTTTCCACTTAAGATATCCTTTCGTGGTGCTTTGTGTGGCTCGTCTTGTGGCTTCCAGAGGGTCTGCTTCTCAAAGGTTGGTCTGGTCTCTTTAGTGGTGACCCGGGATGGCTCTTACATCTCGGTGGAAGATCCCCCAATGGTGTTGTAGGAGGCTATTTCTTGCCATAATTGGATGCATGTGGCTTATTTTGTTGTGTAAAAACCACCCTTATAGGCTTTTAGGTGGTTTTCGGATTCGTGGGGTTTATGCGGCTAGTGCGGATTTCTAAGATTCACCATTTTTTCTTCAATGTGGTGTTAGAATCAGAGGTGGAATTTTTTCACGCCTGGTAAAAATCGTCCAGATCCTTTGGGTGGTGGAGTTTCATCTTGTCTTTGTGGTCTCTAGAAGATCATCAGGTAAAGGAAAGCCCGTGTGTGGTGGTTTGGCTAGGAATCCTCGGTCTCCCCCAGCCTTTTCAAAATGGAGTATTTCTAAAGGCCATTGGGAGACTCCCTTGGTGGATTTATGAGCATCGATGATCGCACCCTCTTCTTCAAAGACATCTTGGTTCCCCGTTTGTGAGTCACTTTGGACCTTTCCCAGCCAATTTCTTGACAAGATTTCTCTAAAGGCACAGGATGCGGTGGCTTGGGACCAGGATATTTTGTTTTCAGTTTTTCCTCAGTTTTGTCCCTCATGTTGTCTCTAGGTTCACTCCAATATCTTGTGTAGAAACCATAATAAAGGCAACCCTCGTCAGTCTCATAAGGACCGGCGGGGTGGAGGCTCTTCTCTCCCTGGGCAGGGGGACCTCAAGTCTAGCACTTCTCGGGCCACTTCTCTATTGACGGAGTAAAATACCCCCTAGGGTGATCCTGAAAATGAGGCCCCAGATCCTAGCTCTTCTATTGTAAAATTTCCTTCCATCTTGTACCTTGAATATTTTAGGCATTGGGATCCATTTTTGAGTGCCTCTTATCTCTCTAATCTCATGTTCATGCCTCTTTCACTTCCTACAGCAGGTTGGATGTGTGATAGGATCCTGTCTTTCCAACTATCCTTTTTGGATCTCAGGGCATTTCTTCCGCCTCTCTTGATAGACCTTCCTACCACATGTGAGGATCTAGAGGGTTCAGGAGGGTGGTCTAGTTTTTTGACTTTTATTGAGGATTGTCTAGAGGAGGTATCCTCCAAGGTATCAGCTTATATTTCAGGTGGTTCTACTGCTCGAGTTCCGGTGATGGTTTCTTTACTTTCCTCTTTCTATCTGGGGGGAGTCAAGTAGATGTTTAAAAGAGGTTACCTCTCTGATGACTCCTTTAGTCCCGATATCATTTTCTCAGAGTATAGGAATTTTTACTCATGTAAGGATGACACAGCTAACGGAAGGTTCTTCTTTCCTCTTCAAGAAGACCATTGATCCTAGGGCCAAAGTCGGGGTCCTCTTATTTTAAATTTTATCTATGCTTATCTAGAATTCATGTGTCCTGAGTGAACGTGTGAAGACCGACTTCATTACTTCGAAGGGGAAGAAACACAAGGTTTCTATTTTGGCAGTACTCAAACATAAATAGATCCTAGCTAATATTAGGTAGTATTTTCGCAAAGTTAGAATGTATGGTTCCATGAAATATGACACGATCAATCGCCACATCTGGCTCTTTTTGAAGAATGGTATTTCTATAGATTTGGTTAGATTGGGGAACCAATTAATTACTTTTAATGTTACCTTGGATTCATGGTGTCTGCTAGTTTCCTTTGTGTATGGTAGTTCTGATGATCAGGCTAGAAAGATTCTATGGTCAGAGCTTGGATCCTTTGATCAGGAGGATCACTTGTGGCTGGTGGAGGGGGATTTCAACATTATCCTTGACCCTGGGGAGAATAAGGGGAGATGTACCTTCCCTCAATAGGCCATCTTGTATTTCACGAGTTTCATGGCATGTAAGGGTCTTCCTGATCTGAGGTACTCATGGGACCAGTACACTTGGTTCAATAATCAGAAGAGAGGTAGGTGTTGTTGAAGCAGGCTCAACCAGTGTCTGGCCAACCCCAACTCTTTCAACTCTTTTCCTAATTCAAAGGTTACTCATCTCATCTGAGGTATATCTGACCACGATCCACTACTAATTTCTCTCCCTCCTAGGAAATATCTCTTTGACTCTTTTATGTTTTATCAGAAGTGGTCTCGAATCCCTAGCTATCATCAGATCTTATCAAAGTTGTGGGGTGAGCCGAGTCGTGGGCAAGCATGGGTAGCACTTCATGGTAAACTATGGAAACTTATATTCAGAATTTACGAGTGGGATAGGGGGATTCTTTTCTTCGACTATTATATGGGGATCTTGAAATAGATCATATAGAACCTAGAGTCCATCCTAGAGGAGGCTTAAATCAATGTTGTATTTGAAGAGTTATTAAGCAAGAAGGCTCGCTGGGAGGAACAGATCCTGAAACTAGATAGGTTGGCTTGGGAGAGATCCTGAGTAAGGTGGCTACATGAGGGAAATAAAAATATAATGTTTTTTAACACCTGCATCAGTGAGAAAATACGCATGATCAAACCTAATATTCAAATTGATGATAGAACTTACACAGAGGACAGAGACATTAATGGGATTATGGCGCACTCTCTCTTTAGGGACCTCCTGGATGAAAATAACTCAAAGAGGGCTTCTGGATATCCAAATGGAAATTCTGCTCTCTACGAGATGATTCCTAGTGTTGTGTCTATCATGGACAATGAGTCCATGGAGGTGATTCCATATGAGGAATAAATTCACTCTGCAATGATGAAACTCAACCCTGAGAGTGCACTAGGCCCGAATTGCTTCCCAGGATCTTTTTATAGGGGTTTTGGGATGTGGTTAAGGTGGATATTATTGAGGCCATCTTGGAATACTTTCATGGAGGGATCCTACCACGGGTAGCCTCTTCTACCACTCTGATTCTCATCCCAGATATCAAGGACCATTCTTCCCTTGCACACAATAGACCTGTTAGTTAATTCAATTTCCCCTATAAGATCCTCACAAGCGTGATCAAGCAGAGACTTTCCCAACTTCTCCCTCGGTGCATATCCATTGAGCAACATGGGATTGTTCGAGGGCGTTCCATTCATGGAGATGTTGCACTATCTCAGGATGTGATGCGGGATATTAACATGAAGACCCATTTTTAAATATGGTGATCGATTTGGACATGAACAAGTATTATGATTAGATCGAATGAAGTTTTTTAAACAAAGTTCTAATGGCATTGGGGTTCTCGGCCGGAGCAGTCAATCTCCTCTTCAGAATTTTTAGTTCTTCCTGGATGGTGGTCTCTTTCTTGGGTAATAATCATAGTTTTTTAAGGCTACAAGTGGCCTCTAGTAGGGGGACCCAATCTCACCCATTATCTTTATACTGGCTCAGGACACTCTTTGTCGCATCATCAACCGAGGAATATCAAATGGATATATCCTACCCTATAGAAGAAATATGAACATTCCATCGATTTCCCACCTGATGCTTGGGGATGACATGATTATAATTACTAATGGAGGTAAGGGATCTATATGAGGCATCAAGAATATACTAGATTATTATTTTTTCTGGAGTCGGCAAGTTATCAACACCTAAAAGAGTCACTTCTCTATCTCTCAAAATTGTACTCCCAGATGGGTTTTATCTACGCAACCGTCTGGATATGTAGTGTGGCATTTTCCCCATGGAATAACTGAGTTCACCTATTTCCTCTGGTAGGATTTGTGTTCGAGACTTTGATCAAATAGTGCATAGGATTACAAGTTGTGTCCTAAACTAGAATAATTTCTTCCATTTGTTTGGGGGTTGTATTTCCCTAGCCAACAGTGTTTTATATATAATGTTTTTCTATGAGATGGAGTTCTCCTACATGTCGTGGAGAGTTATCCATACTATTGACAAGGTTCTCTGTAGTTTTATCTGGGATGCAGCGTCGAAAGGTAAGAGCCATTGGGCCTCATGTGGCAGGTTGGAGAGATCTATTCATGATGGGGTAATCAATGTGAGGAGTCTTCAATGCACGTTACATTGCATGCAGGCCAAGCATGCATGGGATATCCTGGAGGAGTTCACGCTTTGGAGTAAGTCCATTTCTATCATCTGCGGCAGCACTGCGGAGGTTGTGAGAGGGTATTATTATCATTTCTAGTTGATCATTCTAACTCTCCTTTAGAATCTACACTAGAACTCATGTTGTTTGGTTGGCTTAGGTGACATATTCTTCTGGAACCATAACTGGGCGGGCTCAGTTCTCGTGTTCCCTGGCTACCCGGCTCCCCTGATTATGGTGAAAGAAGCGAGTCTTTACCCAAGTTTTACGATGGCTATGCTGGATGGGGAAAATAGGAACTCCTAAATTCCATTGAGTTTAATACAGATCCAGATAAATTTGTGTGTGTTCCTACATCCTCAAAAAATTTCTCCACTAGAGATTTTTGCAGGATTGTTTCTATACAGAGCCCCCAAGACAGCTGGAACAATTCATTGTGGTGTAACAAGATATTAGCAAAGTTCAACTTCTTATCCTGTAATATAACGAACGAGGACATTGCATGGAAGAGAACATCAAGAAGGTGGGAATTTTTAAATCTTCAAGTTTCCATTGTTATATCTCTAGGTGGAAAGAGAGTTCAAATAATCTTTTCTATGAAAGGGAATGGGCTCAGGAAGTGTGGACTACATTTAGTGGCCTCACTGCTTTTGCTTCATGTAACCTATGAGGCGATCCTTTTGTGGTTAGATGGATCCAAGGATCGCTGGACTCTAGAATGGAACAGATGGCTTGATGTGTGATTTTCAATTCCAGGTGCTAGTGTCTGTGGAAATCAAGGAATCAGGCATGGTTCGATGGTGAAACTCCTTTGGTGTGGTCCATAAATGCAAGGACTTGCTTCCTACTGGTGGAAATGGCTTCTCTTATCTTGGACTGGAGTGGGGATCCATATCTCAGGCTTTTGTAGGTCAAGAACTCCTCCCCTCTATCTTCCCCACTGCTTGGGTGATGAGTCTGTTGGCATCCTTCAGTTAGTGGCCTCAAGCTGAATTTGTATGGGTTGTGCAAGATGGGCTCCATGAGCAGAGGGGGTGTTCGTGGCTCCAAGGGGGGAATTTGGTTTTGGATTTCACTTTATTATATAGAAGTGGTACTTCCTTATAGACTCAGACCAATGTGTTTCTTACTAGACTCTCCCTCTGAATGAAGAAGAATCTTGGAATCACTAAGGTAGATACGGACTCTACTATCCTTCATTACTCCATGCATAGCAAAGGATCACCGCCTGGGAACACATCTTTTATTGTTCTCATGTGCAGATCTATTCTCAGGGACAATATCTGAGTAAATCATACTTTGCATGAGGGGAACAGGGTTGTGGACTATCTAGCCTCTTTGTAGAACCACATGTCTATTGGAACTATCCTCCTCTATAACAACTACTTGAAACTAGAGAGTGTGGAGTTGGTCAGAGGGTATTCCCTCAGCTTTCACCATTTCAGTCCCACTTTGGTTATTTGTCCTTGTTGTACTTTGTTTCTTGAATAAAAATCTAATTTGAATAGAATGAAGTTTAGTTTAAACTTTTAGAACTAGATTTTAAGTGAACATATATAACATAAGAATTAGGATAATCCCTTATGGTATTTGAGAAATTCTACCATCATAGGGATGTTTATTATATGGTTCAATATTCATGATGATTATAAGCTAACTTAGTGTATGACATTGTTTGGAGATGAAGCCAAGCATAAGGGTGGGAATCAACGCATGTAATCAATTTAATAATTTCCCAAATAAGAAATGAAATATACCTAGTGGTGGATTTGAGTAGATCATACACATATAAATGAATTTGTCTCAGGTAATGGAAAATAACATTTCACATATGCGGAAACCTGTTGTTCTGCACCATGATTTTCTTATGTTGGATCAATTCATTTGAAAGAATCATCTATCTTTTAATGTAATTACTAATCAATTTATAGTTAAATAATGGTTTAATTCCCTTAAAAATATATTTCTATGATTTGTAAGTAAAAAAAGGCAAATGTTATTTTCTTACTGTTTTATCTAAATGGATATATTGATTGTAACTCCCCAACCCCAGTTACCCAGAGCCGGTGCATTATTTTAATACATTGGCATGATTACAAGGAATCAAGTCCCAAAGGACTGATCAGTTTAGCAGTCTTGGAAAATATATTACATACATGAATGTTACATTACATTATAATACATACAAAACAACAAAAATAAATCCTTTATGAACACCATTATTCCCTTGGCTTAACCCTACATATCAATCACAATACACTTCTTTGAATCCTAGGAAAAATAAAACATAGAAAGGGGTGAGCTCAAATGCCCATTTAGGGTAAGCAGTACAGTGGAAACTTTCATAAATAAGCATAAACATTTAAGGCAATGTATAACTAAAACAAAATCCTTTTAAACATTAACTTTAGAATAATATGGAAAAAATAAAATTAAATAATGTCATTTACTTATTCACAAGGATATTATATTAGTAAAATAATCACATGTAATATCACTAACCACTTTTATAATGATGGAATGCATAATGTCAGACTATCATAACCACATAGTCAAGGTACTGTGACAAGACTACCAATAATATTTTGTCAAGGCCTTTTTCCAAGACATTAGTTTGTCTCATGAGACCTACCGATGCATCGAGGAGATATAGTGGGCTCCACTCGTCACTTACTAAGTCCAATAAATTCCTCATATGAATAGGTTTAAACATAACAAAAACATTCGTATTAAAACTAGTATACGAAATGTCAATACTTTACCCATAAACAATGAATGGTATAAAAATAACACATCCACAGTCAAACAAATCATAAAACCTTCAATACAAAATGGAAGATTTGTATTATAATAAATCAACTTCAAAACAAGTTTAAAATTCATTAAAGGATTTTGACATAAATGAAAATGATTTGTAAAACTCTTTGATATAAAACCCCATTTTTCATGAAAACATTTAAAAGTAACACTATTTAGAAAGGAAGAAATTTAAAGATATTTTTTAATAAATGTTTCCCATACCACTTTGAAACTTTTTAAAGTTATTAATATTTTAAAACATTCATGTCCATTTAAATAAATCCTTAAAATCATTTTGAAAACATGGACATTAATGAGAATGGTTTACAAGAATAAATCTTTAAAATATTTAAAATGACGTTTCAGTAAAAATTCCCTTAAAAGAATCCCTTTGAAAACTATTATATGAAAAATGGACATGGACAATAAATATTTCCCAGTAGATAATTACGTAAAAACAATCTCGGATAATAAAGAGATTGTGAAATTAACCCTTACCAATTTGGTGAATTACGAAACATACACCCCATGAAAGAGGTATCATACAATGAATATGTAAATAGACATAAATTAAAGTTTATTACACAAAGAAAACAATTATGGTCAGTATATACACCACACAAAAGGTAATAGTGGCAATATGGTACGAATCTCACGGGAATAAGGAGTGAGATGAAAACCCCTTACCTTGCACTTTCCTTTAGTCGAGGGTACGTTTAACCTTCTGTATGAAGATCGTAGTATGTTATTAAAATATACTAGAACCATATTAATATTTATGATATCATACATGATTCATTTAGGACTTTATACTACCCATTTAATAATAATATCCATGTTAAATTAACATTTCAGGTAATAATCGCGTTCTTTATCGTACGTGTTTTAACTTGCTACTCTTGATTGTATCGCTTAGAACACGATTTAAATACTTCCAGAATATAAAACATTATTTATATATCATATATATTAATAATATAAGTATGTATAATAGACATATTTATGAAATGAAAAACACTGTTTATGGAGATGGTAGTCTGTACGTACGCATAAACGTTGTTTCCGTTTTCAAATGGTGTTGAACAGAACTATGTAAATAAGATATATGTAAGTACACATATATAAATATATAAATATATATATATATATCTATAGTAGAATTATTATTTCATATATTAAATAGTTATTAGTAATATATATATTTTATAATTGTTGATGAATGGTGAATGTGGAAATAAATCTCATCGCGTCGTGGAGACGGTAATCTGTACGTACGCAAGAGCGACAATATCATTTCATTAAAGGTGTGGAATTGGATGGTATATTAATTCTATAGAGGAATTATCATGTTATTTTAATTATTTATATACATATTACTCATCATTATATCCATCCAAATAACATAGAGTTGAATAACAAATTACACCACGATGTGGAGACGGTAAGTCGTACGTACGCCCGCATGGTGACATTATCATTCATAAGATTGATAGAATAATGAATAAATTTGTGACATATTTATAATAACATCACAGTATATATAATATACTGGATTTATTATTTTATAATGGAAATAACAAATAAATAAGAAGTGGAAGAAGAAAAGAACTTGAAAGGGGGTGGTGAAATTATTACCTCTTCTTCGGGTTCTTTATTTTGATTTGATCAAAAGGGCTCCTTAAGTTGGATTTATGACTAAAGGAGGGACTCTAAGAAGAAGTGAGGATATTTGAGAGAGTATTTGGGCTGGGTTTGGCTGAGAAAAATGGCTTAGAAGGTGTGAATTAGAGTGAAGGGGGAGTTCCCTTTTATAAGAGAGGTGAGGGTACCTTAGGAAAAACATAAAATATTTTTTTATAATAAATTCATATTTGGTTTATAATGGCTAAAAAATGTATTATTTAATGTCTAAGGTGGGTATGGGTCGAAAACCACTCAACAAATAAGTTTTAGACAAGTTTAGGTTACCATTTTAACCTTACCATTTAGATTTAACTTTAAGTTAAATAATTTAAATTTTACTGTGTCTTCTTGTATTCTTAGACTATATGGTTAATAAACTTACTATATATAGCCAATTGAACCCCAATTGGTTCATCAATTTCATATATATTATTATATAAGTCTTTTTACCTAACTTTATATTTTTAGAAACATTATATCAATTAATAATATAATATTTGTTTTAAAAACTATTTTATGTCAGTTTTGACACTATTTGGTATTTGTTTTTTGTTAAAATAATAAAAGCATTATTACTTCAAAAAAATACATTGAATCAATCCCAACATGTCATATTCACCAATAAAATTCGTTTATGTCATAAAAATTTTGAAATTATATTTATTTTAATATTTATAATAACATTTATTTGATTCTTTCATTAATATGGTAATTATTTCATCATCATTGTGTCATTAATAAATTTAATTATCTAATCTCTAAAAATTATAAATAAAATACCATTATGTAGGAAATATTTTAATATTTCTAATGAATATTTATAGTCGAATTCATCTAATTTATAACCCTATATTAAAAAAATTTTATTTATTAAACTTTGATTTTAACTCTTTTAACTCTTCTTTGAATTAAATAATAATAAATGTCCTAATCTAATCCAAGTGGACCTAAATGATAATATTTTATTCCTAAGGATTTTTTTGGTCGAGATACATTTGTCCAATATAATTAGGACATGTGTTAGGGTAATATTAATATCATTTTTACCCTTAATTACCATATTTACTTTTAACTGTGGTAAATAAAAGTAAAAAGTTACTATTCACCAAAAATTATTTTTATCTTATTGAACCACATTTTACTTCTTGATATTAATCGTTCCTCTTGGATTTTATAAATTCCACTCACAGAAGATGTAAAATTATGTTTTATGTGAATTTGCAAATTCTCCTAGGAGATGGGTAAAAGACGGTGAAAAAGTTCAATAAAAAATTTATATATCTAAAATTATTATAAACTGGCTCCAATTAATTACATTGTACTTATATAGGTATTATGTATCTATTTTTACATAAAATAAATTTAAATAAAATAAAAAATTAATTAAATAAAAAGTCGTTTTTAACCAATAACTCAGTGTTTTTCACTATTCATCAAAAATTGAATGTTTTCAGAAAAATACCAAAAATTCACCCTAAACTAATTTTGATATTATGAATCCAAAAAATGATGTCTATTTTACCAAATTCAAAACATATAAGTTGCATTAATTAATTTAAAATTATTTCTCATTTTCAAAATAAATAGCGTGTTTTTAAGAAACAATAACTATCAAAAGATTGACACTTGTTTATGTATAATTTCAATGTGAAATTAATTCCAATGACCAACATTGGATTAAAGCGTAAAAATATAATATAATTATACTTTCAAAACATTAAAATTTTTAATTCAACACTATAAATTATTTTGATTAAAAAAGCTGTTTTCAGTTAAAATATAGTATTTTTCACTATTCATCCAAATATGAAAGTTATCAAAAAAACACCAAAAAATTATTGAAACTAAATTCGTATGTCTCGATTCTAAATAAGAAGTTTATTTTGTAAAATTGAATATATAAAAGTTTCAAATATTGGATTTAAAAAGGTTTCTCCATTAAAATGCGGTAAAGTTACATTATTTGAAAAATAATTCTTTTGTCTGAAAAAAATGAAGTTGTTCTTACATTATGTCTAAGAAAATCATAATATGGATTCTAAAATTATAAGGATTATATAAAGTTCAAAATTCAGTTAATACTATTCATAACCGCTTTTGAACGGCTAGTTTGGTAAGTCGTGATGTGCTTGAACTCGGTGTTGTGTGTAGTGAAAGTTATTGCATTACATTGAAGAAATAATGTACTATGAAATATTGGGGTGTTACATTCTCCCCTTCTTCAATAAATTGCATCCTCGCAATTTGAAATTTTTATTCAAAAATAAAAGGTTGAAAATAGAAAATTCTTTTATGGGAAAACCCACATCATAAATTGGGTTAATACAATTTGGTCTTAATAAGAGGAAAACGGGGAATGAAAAGGTGACCACCATATTAATGTTTCGGATAGGAGAACATTAGTGGAAATTATAGACACTTAATTAGAGGGAAAACGTAAATATTTATAGGGACTGATTGAGGTAATCAATCAAAAACAAGTGTAAAATTGAAGGCCTCAAAGCCATGAATCTATGATGACATAAAATATCGTCGGTTCAACAAAACATTAGGTATTAGGATAACACATTTTTGGTTTTGAGATCCCTTCCCTAAAGTTTAAGGATTAATCGGATGAAAAAAGTATACATATCAAGTAGAGTTACATCCTTTAACTAATTTCTACCACAAACTCATATTTCACTCAAAAAGATAGTAGAATTTAAAAATATTCTATTTATCCTAATCGTATAGGGTTCCAAAAATAATGAATTTATAATTCACATATCAGACCCTTTAAAAAATCAACATTATTTAATCTAGGACATCATGTGGGTCAATGATAGGTGATACAACCCTTCCTCCCTTAAGTTGTGGGTTCAAGTCTCACAGCCTTTCCAGACGTGACGGGTTGTCGCCCGACCTCCGGGTTGTCCTTTTTATGGAAATCAAAAAATAACCTTAACAATAGTATCCAATTTCAAACTTAATCCATTCCAGCCTTTAGAATTATCCAAAATACTTATATCCAAACTCTCAGTCCAAAATTTATAAGGAAGTTAAACATAATGAGGATCCTTTTTTCCAGGTAATAACATGTGAACGCATTCATCATGTATTCTTTTACAACACCGCAATATCCTGAATTACCAAAATCAACCATCTCTTATTCCAAAATCACTACCTCATTATCAGGACCATATTAAATATTACCTTTCCTTCAACCATTTATTTTCCAAAAATTGTACCATATTATGAAGTAACTTTTCTTAGAACTATATACTCTCAAATCCCCAATAAAATAGTACTGCAGTACAATCCTTATTTATCTCTATAATTCATGTAACTAGTATACTGTTGATACAACACTCAAATGAAATAATTCTATAATAACAACATAAGAACACTAGTCTTTCTTCTTCATCTCAAATAGTATCATAACATGATTATTATCCAATAACATCATTTGTGGTATACTCTTATGAATGGGATATTGATTCGCATGGTGTCTCAATGCCATGAAGAAGAAGCATTTTACATTTGAAAACTTTTTTTACCCTTTAAATAATGTACATGGTGTCCTTTTTCTCCACACTTATAACAACTCCCATTCCATTCAAGAATTTACAAAGTTGACTCATTCTACATTTATCACATATTGAAAAATCCTTCTGTCCCTTATTCCCTTTATCCATCTTTCTTTCTACCATCCTTTTCTTCTCTTGCTTCCCTTCAAAACCATAGGATTCAGAGAATTATTTACCGGTATTATGATATTATTTATTCATATGATGATAATACGTGGGAGACTATTTCCTTTATAAATTTTGGCTTAATAACATGAATGATATAACCCTCCTTACTCTTTGGATCGTAGGTATTGTTTGAGTTCTCATTCCTTCTATTGGGCACCATTTGTAAACAATGTAATACACTAGGTCAGTTTATGAATCGCAATTCATAATTCCAAACATGTAAAATACCTAACATAAATTTAATATTTTATGGATATAATCCAAAATCACAAAAATGTTTTCTTTAAAGAGGTATATACTCGTAAACCTGTCATAGTGGTTTGTAAAGAAAATGAGAATTATCCTAAGAATATCCCCCGGGATTATCACAACCAAGAGTGTAGCAAGGCCCATTGTCGTGCACCAGTTAATGTTCGAGTCTAGCTCAAAGTGGTGTTTTTGGGTTTTACCCCTAGGTACATCTGTGACAGAGCTGCCTCTACCTGCTCGTATTAAGACAAGGATGTATTTGTTTGGAAAACTCACAAAATATCAACATTAACAAAATTCTATGAAGTCCTTCTATACTAATCCTCAAATTCTATCTTAGGTTTATGTGCTCTAATCAAAGTTTATCTAAATCTGTCTTCCACGGTTTTTTCTAAACTTCCTCTGATACTAACTGTAACGCCCCGACCCCAGTTACCCAGAACCGGTGCTTTATTTTAATACATCGGCATGATTACAAGGAATCATGTCCCAAAGGACCGATCAATTTAGAAGTCTTGGAAAATATATTACATACATGAATGTTACATTACACGTTAAGACATACAAAACAACATAAATAAATCCTTTATGAATGCCATTATTCCCTTTTCTTAACCCTGCATATCAATCAAAATACACTTCTTGGAATCCTGGGAAAAATAAAACATAGAAATGGGTGAGATAAAATGCTCAGTAAGGGTAAGCAATATAGAGGAAACTTTCATAAATAAGCATAAACATTTAAGGCAATGTATAACTAAAACAAAATCCTTTTAAACATGAACTTCAGAATAATATGGAAAAAATAAAATGAAATAATACCATTCACTTAATCACATGGATATTCTACTAGTCGAATAATCTCATGCAATATCACTAACAACTATCATAATGATGGAATGCATAATGTCAGACTATCATAACCACATAGTCAAGGCCTTGTGCCAAGACTACAAATAAGATTTTGTCAAGTCCTTGTGCCAAGACACTAATTTGTCTCATTAGACCAACTGATGCATCGAGGAGCTATAGCAGGCTCCACCCGTCACTTACTAAGTCCAATTCATTCCTCATATGAATAGGTTTAAACATAACATAAACATTCGTATTAAAACTAACATATGAAATGTCAATACTTTACACATAAACCATGAATGGCGTAACAATAACACATCCATATTCAAAAAAATCATACAACATTCAATATAAAATGGAATATTTGTATCGTAATAAATCAACTTCAAAACAATTTTAAAATTCATTAATGGATTTTGACATAGATGAAAATGATTTGTAAAACTCTTTGATAGAAAAATACCTTTTTCATAAAGACATTTAAAGATATTTTTGAATAAAAGTGTCCCATACCACTTTGAAACTTTTTAAAGTAATTAATATTTTAAAACATTCATGTCCATTTAAATAAATCCCTAAAATCATTTTGAAAACATGGACATTAATGAGAATGGTTACCAAGAATAAATATTTAAAACATTTAAAATGATGTTTTAGTAAAAATTCCCTCAAAAGAATCCCTTTTAAAACTATTTTATGAAAAATGTACATGGATATTAAATATTACCTAGTAGATACTTACCTAAAAACAATCTCGGATAATAAAGAGATTGTGAAATTAACCCTTACCAATTTGGTAACTTACGAAACATACACCCCATGAAAGAAGTATCATACAATGAATATATAAATACACATAAATTAAAGTTTATTACACAAAGAATACATTTATGGGCAGTACATACACCACACAAAAGGTAATTGTGGAAATATGGTACGAATCTCACGGGAATAAGGAGTGAGATGAAAACGCCTTACCTTGCACTTTCTATTAGTAGAGGGTACGTTTATCCTCCTGTATAAAGATCGTAGTATGTTATTAAATTATACCAGAACCATATTAATATTTATGATATCATACATGATTCATTTATGACTTTATACTACCCATTTAATAATAATTTCCATGTTAAATTAACATTTCGGGTAATAATTGTTGTCTTTATCGTACGTGTTTTAACTTGTTACTCTTGATTGTATCACTTAGAACAAGATTTAAATACATCCAGAATTTAAAACATTATTTATATATCATATATATTTAGAATATAGGTATGTATAATAGACATATATATGAAATGAAAAACACCATTTATGGAGACGGTAGTCCGTACGTACGCATGAACGTTGTTTCCGTTTTCAAATCGTGTTGAACGGAACTAAGTAAATAAGATATATGTAAGTACACATATATAAATATATAAATATATATATCTCGAGTAGCATTATTATGTAATATATTACATAGTTATTAGTAATATATATATTTTTATAATTGTCGATGAATGGTGAACGTGGAAATAAATCTCATCGCTTCGTGGAGACGGTAATCCGTACGTACGCACGAGCGACAATATCATTTCCTTAATGGTGTAGAATTTAATGGTATATTAATTTTATATTGGAATTATAATGTTATTTTCATTATTTATATACATATTAATCATCATTATATCCATCCAAATAACATAGTGTTGAATAACAAATTATAGCACGACGTGGATACGGTAAGTCGTACGTACGCACACATTGTGACATTATCATTCATAAGATTGATAGAATAATGAATAAAGTTGTGACATATATATAATTACATCATAGTATATATATTATATTGGATTTATTATTTTATAATTGAAATTACAAATAAATAAGAAGTGGAAGAAGAAAAGAACTTGAAAGAGGGTGGTGAAATTATTACCTCTTCTTCGGGTTCTTCCTTTTGATTTGATCAAAATGGCTCCTTAAGTTGGCTTTATGACTAAAGGAGGGAATCTAGGATAAAGTGAGAATAGTTGATAGAGTATTTGGTCAGGGTTTGGCCGATCCAAATGGCTTAGAAGGTGTGAATTAGAGTGAAGTGGCAGTTCCCTTTTATAAGAGGGGTGAGGGGCACCTTAGGAAAAACTTAAAATATTATATTATAATAAATTTATATTCCATTTATAATAGCTCCAAAATGTATTATTTAATGTATAAGGTGGGGATAGGTCACAACCCACTCAACCAATAGTTTTTAGACAAGTTTAGGATACCATTTTAACCTTATCATTTAGATTTAACTCTAAGTTAAATAATTTAACTTTTACTGTGTCTTCTTGTATTCTTACACTATATTGTTAATAAACATACTATATATAGAAAATAGAACCCCACATGGTTCATTAATGTCATATATATTATTATATAAGTCTTTTGTCATAACCTTATATTTTTAGGACCATTATATAAATTAATAATATAATATTTGTTTTAAAAACTATTTTATTTCAATTATGACACTATTTAGTATTTGTTTTTTGTTAAAATAATAACAGCATGATTAATTCAAAAAAAATTGAATCAATCCTAACATTTCACATTCACCTAGAAAATTCGTGGATGTTATAAAAATTTTAAATTATATTTATTTTAATATTTATAATACCATTTATTTGATTCTTTCATAAATATGGTAATTATTTCATCATCATTGTGTCATTAATAAATTTAATTATTTAATATCTAAAAATTAAAAATAAAATAACATTATGTATGAAATATTTTAATCTTTATAATGAGTATTTATATAAGAATTTATCTTATTTATAACCCTATATTAAAAATGTTTTATTTATTAAACATTGATTTTAACTCTTTTAATTCTTCTTTGAATTAAATAATAATAAATGTCCCAATCTAATTCAAGTGGACCTAAACAACAATATTTTATTCCTAATGTTTTTTTCAGTTGATATTCACTTGTTCAATAGAATTAGAACTTGTGTTAGGGTAATATTAATATCATTTTTACCCTTAATTACCATATTTACTTTTAACTGTGGTAAATAAAAGTAAAAAGTTACTATTCAACAAAAAATATTTTTATCTTATTGAACCACATTTTACTCCATGATATTAATCATGTGTCTTGGATTTTTGAAATTCTACTCACAGAAGCGGTAAAATTATATTTTATGTGAATTTGAAAATTCTCCCAGGACATTGGTAAAAGACGGTGAAAAGTTCAATAAAAATTTTATATATCTAAAATTATTATAAACTGACTCCAATGAATTACATTGTACTTCTAGAGGTATTATGTATCTATTTTGACCTAAAATATATTTAAATAAAATAATTAAATAAATAAATAAAAAGTCAGTTTTAACCAATAACTTAGTGTTTTCACTATTCATCAAAAATTGAATGTTTTCAAAAAAATACAAACAATTCACCATAAGCTAATTTTGATATTACAAATACAAAAAAGATGTCTATTTTAAAAAATTCAAAACATATAAGTTTCATTAATTAATTTAAAATTATTTCTCACTGTCAAAATAAATAGCGTTTTTTTAAGATACAATAACTATCAAAAAATTGACACTTTTTTATGTATAATTTCAATGTAAAATTAATTACAATCACCAACTTTGGTTTAAAGAGTAAAAATATAATCTAATTATACTTTAAAAAAAATTAAAATGTGTAATTCAAAACTATAAATTATCTTGATTTAAAAAAAAATTCAGTTAAAATATAGTATTTTTCACTCTTCACCCAAATATGAAAGTTATCAGAAAAACACCAAAAATTTATTCAAACTAAATTAGTATGTCCCGATTATAAAGAAGAAGTTTATTTTGTCAAATTGAATATATAAAAGTTTCAAATATTGGATTTATAAAGGGTTCTCCATTAAAATGCGGTAAAATTACATTATTTTAAAAAATAATTCTTTTACTTGAAAAAAATGAATTTTTTCTTACATTATGTCTAAGAAACTCATAATATGGATTATAAAATTATAAGGATTATATAACATTCAAAATTTAGTTAATACTATTCATAACCTCTTTTGAATGGCTAGTTTGTTAAGTCGTGATGCGCTTGACCTCAGTGTTGCGTGTAGTGCAAGGTATTGCATTACATTGAAAAAATAATGTACTATGAAATATTGGGGTGTTACATTCTCCCCTTCGTCAATAAATTGTGTCCTCACAATTTGAAATTGTTCTTCGAAAATAAAAGGTTGAAAATAGAAAATTCTTTTATGGGAAAACCCACATCAGAAATTGGGTTAATAAAATTTTTTCTTAATAAGAGGAAAACGGGGAACAAAAAAGTGACCACAAAATTATTGTTTTGTATAACAAAACATTGGTGGAAATTATAGCCACATAATTAGAGGGAAAATGTAAATATTTATAGGGACTGATTGAGGTAATCAATCACAAACAAGTGTAAAATTGAAGGCCTCAAAGCCATCAATCTATGATGACTTAAAATATCATCGGTTCAACAAAACATAAAGTATTAGGATAACACATTTTTGGTTTTAAGATCCCTTCCCTAAAGTTTAAGGATTAATAGGATGAAAAAAGTATACTTAAAATGTACAGTTACATCCTTTAACTAATTTCTACCAAAAACTCATCTTTCACTCTAAAATATAATAGAATTTAAAAATATTCTATTTATCCTAATCGTATAGGGTTCCAGAAATAATGAATTTATAATTCACATATTAAACCCTTTAAAAAACTAAATTATTCAATCCAGGACATCACATGGGTCAGTTATTGGTCATACAACCTTTCCTCCCTTCCGTTGTGGGTTCAAGTCTCATGGCCTTGCCAGACGTGATGGGTTGCCACCCAAC